>CM021735.1:19104029-19143374 GCA_011075105.1 Heteronetta atricapilla
TTTTTTTTTTTGATTGTTTTGTTTTGTTTTAAAGGAATGATTTTGCCTTTTTTTTTCATTTAAGCTTCACACTTTTCCTGAAGCTCCTGGGCTCCTGTCCAGGCCACGATACTTCCCAATTGACTTTGATTTTCTGAGGTAAGTGATCTGTCGCTTTCTGAGCAGTTATAGGAGGGGTCAGGAGTGAGGTGGCACGGTATGGCCTCACTCTGGCTCCTGCCTC
Organism: Heteronetta atricapilla; assembly: GCA_011075105.1. Taxonomy (NCBI): domain Eukaryota; kingdom Metazoa; phylum Chordata; class Aves; order Anseriformes; family Anatidae; genus Heteronetta; species Heteronetta atricapilla. The sequence continues at coordinate 19,104,253 of CM021735.1, forward strand.
CCTGACATTGTACACGCTAATGCAATGTGAAGTAGCACGTCTAAATAGCCTGTCAAACTTTTTTGATGTTAGCAAACCCACAGATGGGATTCATTTCCACGCTGTTCAAAAAACGTAAACGATACAAGGACATTAAAGAGCATTAAACTACTTGATGACATTTTGGTCACATTAATGAAAAGTGGCGTTTATAAACTACTACAAAAAGATGGGGGGGGGGAGAAGAGAGAGAATGGAAAGAGAAAGGAAAGGAGAAGTGAGGAAGGGAAAAGGAATTAAAATCAATTTTAAAAATCCCAGAAGGAGCTGGATAGTCTCTGGACACCATCAAAGAAATTAGGGCCTTAAAATTGAATAAACCCCAGAGTGAACTTTTCCCTATATGTGTGCACATGTGCCTGTGCTAACACTTGGGTGGAAAGACCCACAATGGCCAGGGATTCCTGAGAGGAAAGTGTAACTGCATGCGTTTGGCTACACTTACACATAGAGGTTAGTACCTTCCTCACTTACAGCATCCCATCGATGATACTAGTGATGAAGATGTTGCTGAATGTAAGAAAGGGTATTAAAATCCAACCTCACCAGCTTAGTCCCACTCAGCTGAAGTCTAGTTTGTCATTCAGTGACATATATGAAGACATGTCCCACAGCATCCAAGAGCATGATGTCACGCTACAGCCTGTAAAGCTGCAAGGGACTCTAGCGCATGTCAAGAGAGTGAGAGCTAGCAATATGAAACCATTTGACTATGGAAAGTTCTGAGATTCAGTCCTGACACTTGTACAATGTGTTAAGCTTGTTCAAATAAGGACTGGAACCTGTCTGGCTATAAAGGTTAAGAAACTGCTGGTTTATCTGCTGGAACAGCAGAGGCCTTGGAGCTGGCTGCACCCGGATGCCAGCCTTGCTGGGAAGACGGGCAGACAGAAGACATGCTGCTCTGGCTATGCCAGTGCCACTAGCAGCCGCAGCATGTTTTTTTTTTTCCAGTATTCGCGGTTACATTAATTGCTAATGACAAAGGCAACCTTCACTCTGTGTGGTTTCCTGCCCATATTTGGATCCTTTACAAGGCCCCCCTTTTTCTTCCTCTCCTCCCCCTACCATCATGCCTTCCCTTTTTCTGATAGGAAATGCAACCCGAGATGTGCGAAAAAACAGTGCGCATATTGTCATTTAATTGGCCCCTTGCTCAGGCGCATCGGGCCTCAGCGCGTGTGCTGTAGGGTGTCTGCTCCACAACAGGAAAGAATAAACCCAGACTCAAATCATAGGAAATTCATCAAATATGCTTCTTAGAGTTCTGTCTTTCAAGGTCTGTTTCCCTGCCATATGATCTCTATAAACCAAATTACTGCTGGCCTGAGTACAAGACTGGAGGCGCCTGGGGCTAGCATATAATGAATGCCAAATGCATGTGACAATAGACTGATCATGGAGAAGAATTGAAAAATTTTTAAGTAGTTCTTTTACTTCATTTATAAAAACCAAACTGACTACACTTAATATCTTTAAAAGGAGCCAATCATTTCCCTGCAGTTCCAGACGTGCATAACAAACCTTTTATATCAATCCCATTAAACGGCTAGGACACAAGATACATTGGAGTAACGCTGAATAAAGTATAAAGTAAATGAAAAATACCTTGTTTTAGATGGGGAGGAGTATATACATTATTGAATTAGCTCAATTTTTCCTTTTATGAGTCTTTGCACAGAAAGATTCTGCCCTTCACTTGCAATGCAACAAGAGAACTTCTGCTGGAATGTATCTCCCAGAACTGAGATTCTAAAGAAGTATGAAAGCTGCTTAAAGGCTAGACTGATGTAAGATGAATGATTTTTATTAATTTGTGCAATAAACAGTCAACCAGAAATTTCTATCCCTATGTTGCCAATTACTCCAAATAACCTAACAAATGTTGCTATTGCAGCATCACAGGAAATGTGAAATCTCCAGAAGAAAAAATATTACATTCTTTACTACAGACAGAGGGTAATTAATACTGCTTTTTAGGTTTTAGAAAATACTGCACTTAGAACTGCAAGTCAACTAACAGACCGTCTATAACCTATAAATGCTTCCATATTCACAGACATCAGCAGTCTTGGAGTTACAAAAAAGTAATAATACATACATATTAATGGATTGCAGTTTGTCCTTCGGGGAATATATTTTTTAAAAGGGCTAAGGCAGCAATAATAGCTCCTCTAAAGCCTCTAAATGCTATAATTGTTTTATATGAATTACAGTGCTCATATTAATTAATGATGAATGTTTTGTGTATGTAAGTATTTGATGGATGCAGCCAAAGAAAAAATGAAATAGTCTGTCTTTTAAGTTGACATTAAAAAAAAAAATGCTGCTGTTTGAAGGTTTGGATCTGGTTAAATACAAGATTATTTTAACCACATTTCAATGAGGAACATGAAATACGGCCCATGAGGTCATGCAATTCAGCAAAACATTTTTTTCTTTCCTTTTTTTTTTTTTTTGTAGTTAAATAGAAACAAAAGCAAAATTGCCTGAATACCTCTTTAGTCATATTTTATCAAAGTGCTTAAGAAAACTGCCTGTAGCTATTAAGTTGTATCCGTAGTGCAGTCTGTTGAAAGACTCTAAAGATGCACTGACCTGCACACCCCTAGTGCTCCTCTTGAAAGCGGTAGCTGTGTTTGACATGCTAGGAACACACATGGACAATTAGGTCTCAGTCCATATTGTGGAGAGTTACTGCATGGAGTGAAAAGGAAACTTGAAACAAGCTTTCAGGAACAGCATTGCAATTCTGGAAATCTATCTCTAACTTGTATTAGATGGAGCCTAATTTCTATTAGATGGAGCCATCTAATTTCTATTAGAATTTCTATTTTTCTTAGGTATTGGTTGTATCTACAATCCTGTACAGAGCAGGTTCTGTTCTTCTGTCACTGTAGATCAGTTGGAAATAGCTCCACTGAAATTAGTCATATTTACCCAATATGAACCCACCAGCAGTGACATGGGGATCAGTCGTATCTATTCCATCTATGCTTGCGCTCTGGTGTGTGTGAGCAAAGGAAATGCTTTTTCAAGAAACAAAACAAAATTGTGTTATCTCCGTTCTGAAGTCAGAAACAAGTGTAGAATTATTTTAATTTCAGTTTAAGATATTTATTCCTACCCATAGAACTTCTTTAACCTGGTCATAAAAACAGGAGCTAGCAAGATATTAGTTTGCATGGAAATATTTATCAAACACTTGTTTCTGATTTCATTACGCAGAATGCCATAATGTACATAAACACAAACGATTAGTTATTCTGGACTATAAGAACAGCCATCACATGAAACATTCTCCATATTTCCCCCAGACATTTATAGACAAACAAGAATATCAATAGGCTACTTACAAAATAATGCAAAACAAGGCATATAGTGACTAGAAAATCACACTTTTTAAATGAAACAAGAGAGCAAAATACTTTTGATGAAGTGTTGCACTCTCATAAAATCCTTTCCATGATTTTAAAACACCTTTGCTTCCTCCTCACTGAGAGTTCTTTCAGAACTTTCAGTCTGCACGTATTCGTGACTGATTTATATCAGTTTCATCTTGTACCAATATTATCGCATTCATAATTTCATTTACCTTCATGTCACTAACTACCCTATTTAAACAAATTCAGGAGAAGTCAGCAGAATACAACTTTTCTCTCTTGGCCACTGCTGCAATGAATCTAGAACCTCTGATTGCTCTCCATCATGCCATCTGTAGGGCCACTAATCCCTAAGCAGTCACCTCAGGTCACTCTTTGTCTACTGTTTACTGCCAATGAGGTGCAGGATGTTTGAACTCTTCTGCATCAGCATGCTGAAACTTACAACAGCATATGGCCCTGGATCTTGAATTTGCAACCTCTAAGATATTTAGAGCAGGTTCTCAAACTTTTTGGCTGTATGTGTGGCAGATTGTTGCATTTGAGATACAAAATTGCCTAAGGCATCACTGAATCCACAGAGATTTGGACAGACATTCAGTTGTATCAATAACAGTACAGTACAGCAGAAAAAGTATAGTACAGTAGAAACAGCTATCATTACTTGGAATTGCCACTTCAGGCTTTGACATTCTTTTCTACTTCTATAAATTCCCTTGGCAAACTGAATATATAGTCAGCAACAGAATAAGCAATCTTTAATGACAAATAAGATTATCTCAAACATTCCTGGTCTATTTCTTCAGGAATGCATATGCATTGTATGTTTTTCAAATATTCAAAGTGCATTTATATGCAAATATATATATATATAAATTATATATATATATGCATTGTATGCTTTGCAAACACAATAATCAGAAGTATAGAATTTCTTATTGTTTGTGTATTATATACTAAGTAACTGTTAAAAGAGTGGTGTTACGAGGGGTGAAAATTCAAGACCTTAAAGGTAGAAATAAAAAAATAAAAAAAAAGGTTGGCTGCATAAACTTAATTCAGCCTCCTTACTTAAAATCTGACAATTTTCTACAAGATCCTGCATCTAAGATTAGAAGGAATACTAGTGTAGCAGCTGTTCAAAATTTTTTCTCTTTATTGTTCAATGTACTGCCTCTGACTTTTATAAAGACTGTCCAAGCCCAGTTTTGAAAATGGAATTGCTAAGTCCTCTGTGACTTTTGGTAATACATATTATAACATTCTGGAGTTTTACCTAAATACATATCCATGAGTTAAGGGAATATTAACAGCTCTTACAGAGAGGAACAGCACATAAATTAGATACATCTACCTTATTTTGGTTCTAAATCTCAGATCCAAAGTATCTGCTTCAGACTATTTAGCTCTATGGATCAATCAGTTGCAGCTATATATACTTCAGCAAATTAAAGTATCGTATCTCCAGCTAGGTCCTCCAAAAGAGAAGAAAGACAATGAAGTAACTCATTAAAAGCATCACTTGCCTGAGATACATTTAAAAAATGCTATGGTAAAGGACAATGGTCCTGTGCCATAACCAAGAAAACATCCTTTTATCCTTCTTGCAGTCTTTTAGTGAATATGCTTAATACCTTGAACTGCCACACCTGGAATACAAGGAAGTCTAACTATTAATACACATGATAAATTCTACGGATTGACAGAATTTACACTACTGTGTCCAAGAACGTACCTTAGATACCAAATATTTAAGACTGGTTATTTTGTGTAAAGTAATAAATTTGTAATTTATTGCTGAACAGAATCAAAAACGGGCGTTTCTGTGTAAGCATAGCAGCACCCCGAAACTAGACAACTGCTTCTAATAGCAAAATTCAAAAACCAAACTAGGTACTTAAAAACAGACCTCAGCAACTGAAGAGCAGCCTCAACTAAATGTCTTTTTAATTGGTATCCAATACTGAAAGGCTTCATAGCGCTTCTCCTTGCTTTACTTGCTTCCTTTAAATACACTCCATGACCATATTTCCAATACCTTCCAGAAGGACTTTGGAAGTAGAAAAGGAGTGATGATGGAGGGGCAACAGTCTCATTTCCACTATTATTCTTTTCCTGAAAATACATGTGCAAAGTACTTTGAGGAATAAAGACTTGAAACAGTAAAGTTTTAAGGCCCAAACAATGGCTGGGACCCAACTGCAACGTATACTTTCTTAAAACATATTAGAAAGCAACTCCAATCTGAAGCAGTCTAACAGGCAAGGCAAAGAAAGCAAAGGATAGCCAGAAATCCAAAAATAGAGTCAGTGAAGGAACCTGACCAAGCTGATGACCAGTAATTCTGGGAACAGGCTCTACGTTTCCTGAATACTTGTCTGCTGCTGCTGTTGACATCTGGCAAATACCAGGTTTGGGGGAAAGATGAAGTGGGAGGTCCTTAAAAGTGTTCATCAAAACAAAGTAGGAATAAAGTTCTCCCTGAATTCAGTCACCTTCCATATTATTCCCCAGGATGAAGCGTTACCTTCTTCAAGTGACAATAGTTGTTAGTAAGAGATGCTTGGTTTGTTCATATCTAGAAATGATCTTTTCACAAAAATCACTCACAACTGTACCCATTTTTTCAGTAGAAAACAAGGAAATTTAATGCTGGTTTTAAGCGTGTAAAGGGCTGCAAAGTTAATTGTAGTCATAATCTCAGTCTTGACAATGTAACAAGTTTATCATTGCTAATACTAATCGAGATTTAACATACAGATGAATGTAGAGTATCTTGTTAAAATTCAGCTTTTAACAAAGTTATGAGAATATTGCAAGAATAGTTATCACACATTCTGATCATAATGGCAACCACTGAACCGTAACTATTGTATGGGCTAATTCTGAGAATCCATGAGGCACAGATGACTGAGAAAGAAAAAATCAAAACCTGCCTACAGTTCAAGAAGTACAGAAATTAAAAGGTTACATGCATACAAAAATCCAAATGAGTTAACAAATACTTCAAGACAGCCAAAAAATAGTTTAGTTGAACATGTGTGCTTCTTGTTTATGCACGCTTTTTGAAGAATGTTTTTCATAAAAGAAATATAGCACTGTTCAACGCTCATTCACTGTGTTTCTGGGGACATGTCTTGGCTGCACTATAATCCAGAGTTTAGACTGCTACTGAAAGAAACAATTCTCTTCTGAGGCAGTCATGATTTAATTCTCCTATTAGGGTAGAAAAGTTCTTTTTACCCTGCCTTTTCCCTCCTCTTTTTGCTGTTACTGGGTGCACCTGGTATCCTTCAACTACTTGTTACACATATATACCATAAATATCAATAGAAGCAGGACAAATGCACGACAACATCAACTTTCAAAGGACTAATAATGTAGAAAAGGTATTAGAAAGAAGCTCAAACCATGAATGCAAGCATCCAAATAATGTATCATCAACAGATGTACAGAAATGATACCACACAGATTTGGCAATTTATAATATGAGGGGCCTATGAAGAACAAAAAACAAGATTTCACTTCATACTACTGAATGCTCAGTGCTTTCAAGATTCCTGTACCTCACCGAAGTCCTTCCATGTTATAATATAAAGGTAGTTAGAATTTCTCAGGAAGAAGGAATTTCTTTTCAATATTATCCACTACTTGTAACACCAACATTTTTCCCCCCTCATAAGAGTTACCTTTCAAAAGCACTCAGGAAGAATTGCTGCTCTTACTCATCATATATTCTTCAAAGCATATGCTAAATACTCTTGGTGAAACCTTGTCACCACCCTCCCACCGCCTTCACTCCCCACCCATTCCCTGTTTAACTCAATGAGAGTTTTGTTGCTGAATTCAGTGAAACCAGGATGTCATTCCTTCTCGTTAGAAGGTGTTCAGGCACCACAGGCTTTTGTTCGGCACGATCTAGTTTCCATTTTATCCAAACTATCAGAGCTCCGGGAACAGGCAAGATCAATTTCCCAATGAATTCTGAGAACATTTTGTGTACCTTTCAGTCAACTACAGAATCATGCTCACTCAACTGTCAGGTATTCTTTAAATAATTTCTTCTTTAGATTTTAAGCAATAAGCTAAGACAATGGGACAAATTCCATTTCCACTGGTCTTACCATAAATTTAAAGGTCCTGTATTTATACTAATGGTAAGGATGGTATTTGTCTTTAGTCCTCTCTTTGTGACAGAAATCATTACACAGCCTGAAAATCTATGAAGTGAAATTTACTAGGCTCATCTAATTGATTACCCTAATTCCTCAAATAACTTTTACACAGAATACAAGTAAATATTGCTTTTCTGGAAAACACAATTCAAGTACGCTAGTTAGTTTTAAGAAGTAAATACAACAACATCTCTATACACGGACTGTGTCCAACTGTTTTGTAAGCTAAGTTTTTCAGTGCTTAAGCTTTGTACATGAAGTAGGTAATTGTACAACTGTCAAATTTTCCTCATCTTGATTTTGAGAATCTTAGCCATAAAGATGGCTCATCAGAGCCTTTTAAGTCACTAAGACAAACTAGCTGTTTTATACAGAGGGTAGATCAGTTAGTGATTTCATAGCCATTTCACTTCCAGAAGTGTCATACATGCAAGTGGGTGAGGCCACCCACTTGGTCCAGTGTTGTGGTCTGGTTGCTCAGTTGGAAAAAGCAATATAAAGTCAGCTTTTGGCTTCTGTCAGTGCATCCAGATGATTTCAATTTGTTAGGATTCCACTAGAGTGGTCAGCATTACTTTGACAAAGCTGTGCCAACAGACAACTCTGCAGCTTTAGAATTTAAATACACACTGGGACTAGGCAGAGGTACAGAGCTTTCTGCTTTACAGTCCATTACCCGTATGGCTTCTTAAATTTGGGTCTACTAGGTAGCTCCCATACGTGTGACTGCTTATTATGTGGCTTACACACAATAAACACTTTACGTAGCTCAAGTTTCTACTGATGAAGTAGGGAAAGATTATGACAATAGCTGTACCTTAGGGAACCGTACATTGAGTTCATTTTTAAGTACAGTTCAGGCTCCTGAAACTTACAGTTACATAAGAGTGAACTTGTCCATTTGCAGCCAAATCGGTGTCAAAAAATTGACACTACAATTTTTATGCCTATTTCTAAGTAATTTAATTTGTGTATGGTGGGCAGCACAGCAGAGAGGCCATTCTCTTTTTCAGCTTGTGTTTGGCAGCCCTACCTTTGAGCACAAGAAGTCCTTAGGACCATACGAGATTATCTACTGATAACAAAAAAAAAAAAAAAAAAAAAAAAAAGTTTAAGCATTGAAAAGGCGCTCCTTGATTTTTGTGATTAAGTATATCATAAAAGAGTGAAAGAGATATGGTAAAAGAAAGGAAACAGTCTTGGCACTTCTTATGTTCCTGATGTTCAGCAAGTTAACCATCAGTATGAATCCAACTTCATATTAGCAAGAATTTCATGTTATCAGAGTTTCCATCCACTGATTTCTATTTTGTTAGAGAGATGGTGTGTGGAGAACAAATAGATTCTCCTTCTAGACATTCTGACTGTTGTATAGGTTGTTAAATCATCAGAAGAATTAAGCATTTCAAAAGTATCTGGGATTGAGACTACAGTGTATAAGAAACATGTCTTAGCTAAATACTGTATCTACTTGGAAAAGCAAGTAACATTGCAGATGCTATTACCTGCAACAGAATTTCCAGGTTGGAATCCTCCAAGAAGCAGTTTACTATGCAAAAATGATAGCAAATGCCCTTCTTTTTACTTCATTGTCTTGTCCTTCTTCACCAGAACATGTAAAAGATGACTTATAGAAAGTGAGATGTTTCTACAACAAAGGTAGGTGCCTGGACCGAGACAAAGAGCATTTCATGACACTCCATTTCCAGCAGTCAGGGAATAAACCCATCAACTAATGGTAACCTGACCGGTAGACATACACACTCTTTCCTGATTTTTATTAAATTTATGGACTTCCTGAGCCAAATATGAATCCTAAGTTTACAGAACTGCTAAAGGCTTGGAACATCTTACAGGCCTGACATTGAGCTGATGGTCTACCCAAGTTAATAGAAGCCCGATAAGTAACATAAATGGATTTTGCTCCCAGTAAAAACTTTACCTATTTAACAATAGGAAGTCAGAATCATCTCTGTGTCGTTTCAAGTCCATTTTGGAAAATATGAACAGTAAGTAACTGACATTACTATGAAGAACCGGCTATTGTATGCAACAGCAGAAAGGACCAATCAGACAGTATTTCTCTTGCCTGAGCAAATATAAAGCTGAAAGTCCCAAAACTGGGACAGCCAAAGCTATTGCAGTCGAAAGTCTTATGAACAAAACTAGAAACTGAGGTTTATGAAATCAATAGCTTCTCTTGAATCTTTCTACAATTAACTTGGGTAGCCACTGGTTTCAGGATCTGAAACTCTGCCACTGGTAGAACATATACAAAGAACAAAACATGAACCACAACAAATATAAGAAAATCATAGGCTACAAGGTAAAAAATTAGCCTTTCCAGCACTGCAGAAATCAAATAAGGAAGCTATACCCTTACACAGTAAGTCAAAGATACAAGACCGAGTATCATCCTTCACATAGACATGGAAACTAACAGATATGAAGTTCAACTCACTCAAACATAAAGCCAATTTTTTTTGAATGCCAAGAATGTTACTCTAAGCAACTAACAACTCCCAACAAACTACTATAAGAGTTAAAATCTCTACATTCCCAAGTGATTCAAAAAAGATCACAAGTGCCTTTGTATTCATCTGAGAGCAAAGGTGCTCATCCTTTCTGAAGTTGTTGAGCACTGTGTATCTATGCTTACTATGTCAAACCATTCAATAAAGAAAAAAAAAAAATGGTAATCTGATTTTTTTCAAATAAAAAGACAAACTCAGCCTATGTTTCATCAGCAAAGAAAGATTTTATTCCAAGTGTTCACATCTCACTGGAACTAAAGAGACACCAGCTGCACAGGAAAACATGCTTAAAGAAAGATCACTTTGGAAAAACTTTAAATATCCCTAGATCCTTTCCACCTTGTTATGCCTATTTAAATGAGCAGCAATATATCAAATTTGAACTCTTAGAATAAACATCTGAACAATGTAATTACATCTGAACAATGTAATTAGCATACAAGTAATCTCAGGCCAAGATTTAGTCTTTGGAATATTTGCTACCATTGTACCACATACATGTTACTGCTGGGAGTAACAACTATGCACCATTAGGCATTTTTTTATTTCAGTCTCCAAACATGAGAAGTAAATGAGGTATTTTCCACAAACTAAAAATGTACAATGTCTAATAGTAGTACATCCAGGCTTAGCTTAGGAAATGATCTAACAGCTAAGACAGGCCATTCTCCCACCTCAGACCTTGTGAAAGCACTGAACCCCAGCTAATGCTTCATCCAAACACATCTGATCTACTTTTTGGCAGCAAGCCCTTAGAGCAGTGGCCTTCCTCCACGTTTTTTTTCTCACTGTGGACAGAAATAATTTTCTTCATAAATGTCCACCTAACAGTTTTAGTATTCATGCTAACAGAATTAAGTTAGTTTTAGTTGCAATTCAGTAACATTCTATTTAAATGGAAAAGGAACATATAACTTTTAAAGCATCTAGTCTTGATCTAACGGAGTGTCTAGATTTAAAGAAGATTGTGAAGGTGCTAACCCAGGGTGTCTTTAAGGATCCTCTGATACGACATCCTGCAAAAAACCTTATACCTGTGATCGAAACAAAGGGAGAGGTTTTCTTCTTTTACCTTCCACAAGATGGGGAGGGTACAGATGCTGCTACTAGGATGTGAATTGAGAACATATCAGACAGAAGAATCTGAATCTGAAAAAAGCTATGCTGTTAAGTACAAAAGACTTCAAAACCATCACAGAGAGAACATCCATCACTAGGCTACAAAAAAACTAAAAACAATTAGGACAATTAATCTGCGATTTACATCCAATAAAAACATATGTAGTAACAGGATAAATGATTGAAAACATAAAGGAGAGGAACTGAATCCAAACAGAACTTAAAAGAAAAAAATCAGATGTTTAAAACTGCACCTTTATCTGGAAGTTATAGTGCAGACCAAAGCATAATGAAACACACACATTAAGCTTGTTTTCCAAAGTGTGTATTGTTGGTTTTTTCACACAAATCCATCTACACAAACTTCATTATCAATACTATATATTTGGAGCTGGTTGAAAAAATTGTGTGATTTCTTGCCGGATACAAATCATGTGCCTTGAAAAAGGATTAGCTGGATAACTCACAAGTCCCCTAGGGAAAATATGTTGTACAGACTATTCCTCATAAGTGGGGATTAATATCAAATCCCACAGGAAGTCATGCACTGCAGTGTTTGTTTTCATTTCATTTATATTTACTGGCAGTTTATACTGTTCTTTCAGCTTGCGTTAAACACTGCAGCATGACAGATTTTTTCAGCACATGTAACATCATGTCTTACATTTTGGCCATCTGAAAATATTTACTTGATATAATTGTTGTCCAGTGGATCTTACAAAATTACAGATAGTATAAACCTCAATTTAACCACATGGAATGTTTCTCCTTATAGAATTTTTATGCTTAAAACATTTTCAAACTTCATACTGTATTGACGTGACAGCTGCTGCCACTGCTCACCATTAATCTCACTGTTGATGTTCTCACCCTCAAGCAGTCTTCATTCATTTTTTACTCTCATTAAACCCGGAAATTTTCTGTACATTCCCTATCACTTTAGCTTACGGTTTACTTTATGCCACTTCTGGCCAGCTCTAATTACTCTTTTTGTACCTTTCCCCACATTTTTCAGAACTCAGTTCTTCCCTGCCCCATAACCAGCCTGTCCTTCGAAATCAGAAAACAAATTCACATTGAAAGAGCTGTGAAAAGGAAAGAATGCCATGCAAAACAGTGTTCAACGCATCCCAGCACTGATACTGCGAAGTCATTTTCCTCTTAAGAGACTCCAAACTGAAGGAATTGTTTGAGCTATCTAATCCAGTACTCTACCATCAGCTAATTTTAGACAATTTGTGGTAGGCATAAAAACAAAACAAAACAAAAAAAAAACAATGGCAAGTAATTTTTACTATCAGTTTCCTCAGAACTCTTCCTTCAAAACTTGGCAGGATGAGAGCTGCAGCACCACTTGATCTAATTTCAAAGCTGGCCCTGCTTTGAGAGGAAAGGGAGAGACAGGGTGTGGGCTAGATGATCTCAATAGAGCCCTTCCAACTGAAATTTTCTGATATTTTTTCTTTAACTACAGCTGCCCAATACCCCAAATGATATCTGTAATTATTAGTTCGTGATTATAGCCATAGCAAAATGTCATTCATGTAGTAAATTCAGGTAAGAAAAGCATGACATAAGAACAGAGCTATGAGCCAAAATACATATTACTGGGGTAAAATGAATAGTCAAGTGTTATCCTATAGACCTTCTCGGAAATGAGAGGAAAAGAGGATAAGGTGATTGCTCTATGGGTATTTTTCTATGTACAGTCTTTTGACATGGAAACTTTTCTAAAATGTGACCGTAGGAAGTGTGGAAGAGCTTTGCTCATTCATTACTAAGAACCACAGAGACTGTGAATGGACAGTACTAACTGCTTTACCTACTAATAAATGCCACTGTACTAAACAAGTCTTCCGTCGCATTACCTGAGGCTCAATATTTGTAAATCTCTGTTTGACTTAGCAGTCTTACCTTTATGAAATACTCATACACATCAATTTACCTGAGCAATGCAATGTTATAACATCACATACATCACCCGTGTTGTGTGTACATTTATTGTCTGAATTCTTCTAGGTATTATTAGATATTATCATCTTTTCAGATTCTTCAAATTAAATACGTTTTATTTATCCGTAAATTGTCTTGACTTACATTGCTAAATACTGTCACTATTGTTACGCTGTACAAGAACGTGTTATTGCACATTTTTTATACATTGCATCTTCAGACTGTCCAAAAAGAGAACATGGAGGGATGGAATAAACTGAAATACACATGACAGATAACTGATGTTGTACCATTATACAGAAAATGTCCTTTTATTAAAACAGAAGACTAACTTTCCATCAGGTATTGCAAAAACACACAAAAGCCCTTGCCTAAAAAGAAATAGTTCTAGGATATGGTAGTGCAACTCCGCTAAGTAGCATAGGGAGGGGAGATGGAAGGCAGTGACAAACTTCAGCGTATGCTAACATCTTCTTAAGACTTTCTCTGGAAGTTGCCAGCACAGGCTAAACCTCTCATTGCATGTAAGTGCAAAACATTGATAGAAACATTAAAAACATCCTGTTCGGTAAGATCATGTGTAAACCTTCCCTGCAGTGTTCTTCATTCCATGACTGCTTGTAAACCCTGCTAATATTTTATTTACTTCTTATTGTAATAATTTTATTACAAAGAATAAGAAGAAATTCTTCATGATACCAGAGTTGGTCATCCATGGTCTCTCAGTGTGGCAAACACCCATTAAATGTGTCAAATGACTGATTAACTGAATTTAACGGGGTAAGGGAGGGAGGCAGGAAGGCTGCAAAGAGAATGCTGCACTTGTCTGAGAAGTGGTTTGCATCTAAAATACTAAATGTTTCCTTTGACCAATCAATATTAGCGTTACATGAAAGCCACCTACTAGTACTGGCAGTTTTTATTTGTTCCTTGCAGGTTTGATGTAGGGGCTCGCTGTTTTTGTTTGGTTTTGTTTGTTTGTTTGTTTGTTTTGTGTGTGTGTTTTGTTGTTGTTGTTGTTGTAATTTTTAACAACTGGATTTTCCAGGAGCAATTTTAACCACAGTTCCTAGGCAGTAAGGAAACAATTGAATACAGGGTCAAGAAAATAGATTCCTCTGTATACAAATTGTCAAAATACCTGTTTCAATCCTATAAAGACAGGTAAACAGTATTCAGGCTTTGACATTCTTTATGAAGTAATCAGTACTAATTTGTTCTGTTCCGATTTTAATTATATACCATTGCCTTCCTGAGAGGACACTACTAGAAGTATAGCTGTCAGATGGAAATTAACTTGCTAGTAGATGACCACATACTTCATGAATTATACATGAAACTTTGTCTCTCGGCGACTGTTGCTAAACGACTCTTTCATCATTCTTATGTTTAAACAAACCACAATAGTTTTTAAGTAAGTCTGATCAGCAGCAAGGAGATCATGATAAAATGCTAAGAATGATTTCTAAAATAGTGTTTGAGGCACATTTCATATTGGTATGTTCCGCTGCAATTTGGGTCACGTTCCTCTGCTCTTAGTTGTTAGCAGAATGATGGGCAGGCCACTGCATTCACTTTCAAATACAACATTGATAGCTGGATTTACATTTCTTTTTAAGACTCAGCTTTTGCAAACAAGCTTTAGATTTCAGACATAATTCTGTTATTCAAATGGGAGAAGAGTTTGATAGCTATGCTAATCACTTTTATCTGAGAAAACATAACTAATAGCTTGGTTTACATTTGCTTACATTTATGAGCATAATTTTAGTACATAATTTTATTGCTCTATAAAACATAATACTGCATTAGTCCGCTCTTAAAAAAAAAAAAAAAAAGTTACCTTAGAGTGATTTGCACTTAAACCTTCACACTACATTTAAATGACAGTATCATTTTAAAATTTTAACCTTTAAAAAATCAATTAAAAAACAACAACTCACGTAACAATTAATCCTACATGGCTATTTTCTGTAGAGATAATATTCAGTGAATGTATTTAAGGTAGTCACAGCAGCATTGATCACAGCACTGTTTTGAGTCAGTTCTTCTCATGTATAAATTGGACTGAATGAAGATAATTTGTTCTTACATTGCATGAAAGGAATCTCTTAAAATTCTCCATTGCTGTATACATTAACAAATTATGTGGAAGAAAAGAGGAATGATTCACACAATCACTTTTTTGCATTCAGTGTTTTCAGCACTGGAAACTGAAGAGGAAATAATGCCTTACGTTTTAAAAGGGTCAGTTATTACTTTCAGTGGCTCATAAAAATTAAGAAAATATGCTCAAAAGAACTCCATTTTGTAGTATTGTACTTAACATTTCCTCTTGGAATCGTCATGGCTAATAATGATATGAGAACTATTTTCCAGGATGCAACTATGCCAATTGACACAACATAGTGAGCTTATTACTAATAATACTCTGCACACATGTAGCACCTTTCCTCTGAGAATTTGAAAATACATATACAAATTTAACCTTACCATTCCCTTGGAGACAGAAAAAGTGATGTGTAGAAATGCTAGACTCCCTGCGAAACCAAGAAATTATCTATGACAGGACATGGATTTTCATGTGGCTCTCATTTTCTAGTCAGTCTTCTAAATAGTCTCTAAATAGTCAATTAAATAGTCTTAAATATTCAACAATTGGCCTTGCAATTGCATGCTGAATGTAATGCAATTTGTCTTCCTCACCAAGCCCCTCCTCCTCCACAGTAGGTTTTCTTCTGCAGTATGGATTATTGCCAAATTAATACCCCCGTGCCTACAAATAGATATCCAGGAAATTAACCTTAGCTACACAAGTCCACAGACTTTGTACCTTAAAGGTAACCACAGACATATTAAGGGGATATTTTGTATTCCCTAACATTACAGGACCATTGTTTTGAAATGGCTTCCCTGCTTACTGACTGCAAATTAAATTATACTACTAAGCTAAATTCTTGGTACTTGATTTGAGAGGTTTTTTGTTATTTGATTTTACAAGATCTTGGTAACTGTTGTATACTTCATATGATATATTATTGCATTAAGAATACAAGAAAAGCCATATTGGTATTACAGCTATTCTATGACATTTGCAGACTCGTGTCTAGTTGAGATTTTGACAAATATGCATGTCAAAACCAGAAACTTTTTTGCAAAATTGAGCTAAGCACAACTAAACAGAACCTTTTTGCATTGTACTGTTGTACCATGCATTCATAGTAAGGACAATGGGAAAGCTACACATACTATTTTAGCTTAAGAATAATGCCTTTTCCCAAACTGAATAAGAAAAGTTAAAATACTGAGAATTTCTAGCCCAGATAATATAAACTGTAAATTGAAAACACCACATGCAAATACAGTTTACAATTCATTTCAGTAAACAACATTGCCAGATCCCAATTTTATATAAATCTTCACTATTTCTGAGGAGACATACTGTGACCTAACTGTAGATGTCCAAAACTAAATGAACTGTTTAGATCCTGCTAATGGTCTATTCAGTCCACATTGCTGTGGAATGTAGCACTTGCTGGAGATGCTTCTGTCTCCACTGTAAAGCCCAATTAGACTATTTTATTAGTCAATTTAGATGAATCCTCCTAATCCTTTCCTTTAAAAATGTAATTTCTTGATCATATCATTTCATATGAATTCTTTTCTTTTTTTTTTTTTTTCTTTAAGAAGAACATAAAGTTCATAGCCTCATGGTTACAAAAACAGCTTTCAAAACATGATTAAAAGTCAATTAAACATTGCAGAATGAAGAAAGCATCTGGAAAGGAATGCAAATAAATCAAGTAAAATTGTGTAATTCTAAACTCATGTTATTGGTATTCAAATCCAAATACCTGGAATGCTGAATCTTATTTCAAATCTGTTATTACTAATGATCTCAAAACTGCAAGGCAGGTGAAGAATAGCCTTGAGTATGACAGCACAGGGTAGAAAGTCTTGAGCAGGACAGAGCAGGAAATGGGCATTTTCAGTAGTGCAGACATGAAAAAAATGATAGGTTTTTCTCTCCATACAGCAGCATGAAATTGTCTAAGGAATTTCAAAGTAATGCAATGTAATTTTTAAGACCGTATGTACACGTGTGGTGTAAATACTTGGTACTAATAATTTCTTTTTCCTGTTACATATGCATGAAGGGAGGGGAAAATGGAGCGATACATTCCCCCTGCAAAACTGGCTACAGAGCCCAGTTAAACTGTTGGTGAAACATCCACTGTGCACTGAAGAATTTGGCTTTTCATCCATATTTCTTCTGCCACATAAGAATACAGCATACAGAATTTGTCCTTAACCATAATTTATTAGGAAGAATTGTGATGGATTCCATGTAAATTTGATGTGAGAAGAAACCAGGACTCAGTAATTGCATTTGCACAATTTTGTTCTTATTCCAATTTAATACTAGACATTTATGATTTAGGAATAAAGCAGTAGCCCTTTCCTTCTATGGTCATACAGTAGTGGTCATTGTTAATGTTATTGAAGACATTTTTAATGACCTCAGCCACCACAAGGACACCACCCATAAAAAAGGCATATCAAAAACGCTGATATTCAGAAAGGCTCACATATATACTTATACCAAACTTCTATCTTTCACATGCATACACACACACACTTAACCCTTATATAAGGTAGTATTATACTTAAACACACATGCACATTTGAAGTCCAGCAAATTCCAGCACTAAATGATTTTATTTCAGAAAAACTTCAATTTTAAGTTGAGGTTTCCTCACCCATGAAGAAAGGGTGACTAAATTTTTTAGATGGGGGAAGCTCTACTGACACAAGGATACACCCACACTTGACTTGTTGGACAGCTTTCCTTCACTTACCACACCAAAGAATTAATCTTGGAAAACAGAGTATCGTAGTAACACACATCAGCAAAAAGCCAAGAAATTCCAATTCAAAATTGATATTCTGGCGTTAATGCACATCACTGTGTGCACAATGAAGTAGTGCTGAGGGTGAGAAGCAAGAAATAAGGGCAAAATATCATCTTTAAATTCCAGTTTACCTCAAGCAAATTCTGTACCAATTCCAAAATCACCAAAATTGTACTTGCTGTTTTGTGACTGACATTGCCTCATTAAAAATTAGCCTTATTTCCTCGGGCATTTTATTTGATGGAAGGCTGAACTCCTCAAAAAACTGAAAATATCTTTCTCTTCAGTGCAACATCTTCAGTGAACAATGCTTCTCAATACTACTACCTTTCACCACTGTTAGCTGTGTTAAATATCCATAATTAGGCATGTCTATATTAGCAATTATTAATTAAGACATTTTCAATTTTTATTAGTAATGCTGGAATCCATATGTAAGGAGCAAGCCAGATGCAACCTCACTGAGCAATTTCCACAATTATGTAAGTGCAATTATTTTGTTTAGTTACCACATCAATGGCTTTACGTTGAGAATATTGGTGACACCATTTAGCATTGAAACTATAGGAGCTCAGGGTGGGAGGCACGCACGCAGCTCTACGTGGTGGAAATTATTGCCGTGGAAACATGGCCTACTGTTGTAGTCACTCAGCAAGTCTTATTTAACAGTTCACAGAAAAATGCATTACAAACCAAAGACTGAGTTTTTAGGTTTTAGTCTTCACATTGTCCTCAGTGGGGATTATCAATCACTCTCAAATTGATTTAAAATACAAACTTGTAATAGACCAACACTTTATGGAAATGACAGAGACCTGGGGAGGTCAAATGTTAGTGCCCCAAATAATTACAGTTTCACACTCGCATTCACCTGAGAAAATAAAATTATTCTGTTTCTGAACGTGAAAGATAAGGCACGGCATTGTAGAAGACTGGCAGCAAGATTACATAGTAAGTCTATACCAGATTTGGGACTAAAGCCTCACCTAAAGCAAAGATCCCAGAACCGCATTCACCTTTGTGTTGTTGTTTTGGTTTTGATTTTCTCCATTTCATTTGTCGGGTTTTTTTGTGCCTTTTTTTTTTTTCCTAAGTTATCTCCTAAATTCATTCTTGTGTAACATTTTTATCACTTAAAAATAATTAGACTTGTCAAGATAATAAAAACAGCGTGTCTTCTGTCACTCTAATTTTCTTATACACCATTTTGTGACTGTGATAAAAACTTTCAGACACACTCTGAACTTCAAAATGGATGCACTGCTAGACCTTGAACATAACAGCATGATATAATATTGACAGAATATCTAGTTCACTTAGCAGTTAATAGTTAATTCATTTCTGTAAGAACTAGGTTCACGTCCAGATGACGATGAAGCGTCCAGTCAGATAAAAGTGAACAGCAACTTGAGTATAATATGAATGTAAGAAAATTAAAGAAAAAGGAAATTGATAAAGCCATTTTGTCCATGATGGTCCATCTAATTATTTCCTAAACGGGAAAATGCTTTTGCCTTACCTGGTTGGCCACTCTGCACATTCAGCATGAAAAATGTGTCCTGACATCTGTTCTGAATTTTCATTTTATTTCCATGTATGCTCCTTTGTCCTGTCATCTGTGTCAACCTGAAAACAACAACATGAAATGACAGGTTCTAATCACCTAAATGTTGAAAATTGTCCCTTTTTTTTTTTTCTTAAGAAAAGATTTCAATGGTATACTGTTTCCTCTGTCTCAGTTAAGCGTCTTCTAATCGCAGTCATGTTACAAAGCTCAGTAATACAGAACCAGAGTTTTGTAACTGAGAAAATATGGGCTGCAAGACACAAAGAACAAAATTCAGATTTACAGAGTGGAAAATGGGTTCATTGGAAACATTGATTACCCTCCCCTTTCTACCAAACAAAACAATTTCTACCATGAACACTTATTTGTGGGTCTGTCTTGCATTTCTTAATAGTCCATTACAATTATTCCTATCACTCTCCTGGCACTGACACAAAGAGTTTCCATAGCCTGAAAAGAGGCTGCAGTTAAGAGTTATCCTATCTCAGGATAACTTCCATGTGCTAGAGTCCACATGTGTTTCAAGCCCAGGTTGGATGAGGCCCTGTGCAACCTGATCTAGTGGGTGGCAGCCCTTCCCATGGCAGTGGGGTTGGAACTAGATGATCTTTACGGTCCCTTCCAACCCGAGCCATTCTGTGATTCTGTGAGTCCTTCTGCATTAACTCTATACCAACAGAGTGAGCAAGACAGTGACTCCTTCAGAAACTTTGCAGCTTCACTGACGGATCTATGTGCTTGGTTTGGTTCACATCCCTGGGAGCACGTAGAGACTAAAAGCAGGTAAGTGCATGGATAATTCCCAGTGGTTTAAAATAGGGAGGATTCCAAGTATTGGTCATTTTTGTGACAAGAAAATAAGGTTTGCCGAGCTGTCAGTCAGTCTGTTTTGAAGATCAAGTGAGCGTTTTGTCAGACTTCCACTACAACGAGAGGAAGGCTCAAATATGCAGACCATCATCCCAGTCTTAGGCAATTAGTTTTGCCGTCCATGTTAATATATGGATACATGTACAGGGCTTAAATCAGCAAGCTGTTCTGCTGAACTGAGGCTGGCATACTGGCCAGCTTGTGATAACATTTCATCAAGAAACGGAACCCTGATTTGTACATATCTCCTCCAAACTCAAGATATGCCTGTTGACCTTTGAGTGAAGTCAGGGCTTAGCTCTGTCCTTTTTTTTTTCTTTTTATTCACAAAAAAAGCTAAACAAGCTTAACATGAGATCTGGTGACTAGTACCAATTTCAGCTAATCCACTTGGTTGCCGACTAGTTATGAAAACATCGCTAACATTCTCTGATATGAAATAAGCCTATAAAATATAGGCTATTTGCTAATCTCACAAGCCAAATCCACATAAGTATCCTTCTAGGCCTGATTTAATGAAAAATGTTTCACACACAGTATATAAATTATCTTCTACCAAGTAGCTAACAGCACCATTATTTTACTTCCCACAAATGAAATATGGTATCTGGAAGGCTTCTTTTTTAATCCTGTAAGAAAACTGATGTAATGTTTGTAGCTGGAATTTGCATCTAGCATAACAATAGCTATCATTGTGCTACTTTGCTGCATGGAGAAGCATATCTGAGAGCAGGCTCAGATTTCTCCTTTCATCTTCTCCTTGCATCCTCTCCAACAGTAAGACTTAGGCCCCAGTCCTAAGAAAAGATTTTTGCCAACTATCTCTTCACCCATACACTGCCTCACAAATGTCAGTGGACCTTTATGGATTATGCACAAATCTCCCAATTTGAGTTTATTACTGAAGAAGGCGATAGTGAGGGTTTTTATCCTCTAAAAGCGTTGATCGATGTTTTCCAGTAAGTCCTGCAGACTTGCAGGTTTTCACTTACTCCAACCTCAGGCCTGGCAAATTAATTTATTCTAACCTTAGGTATAAACATGTCAGCACTGCAAGTAATGTCATCTGTGTCTGCAGTTACAGAATTGTTGCTGCTGTAGCAATACTTCATACAAGTTTAAAGACTAACATTACATGTTGGGCACAGCTGGCGGTCCCGTCTGATGATATGACCAACACTGGTTAGATACAAATTCCTTTAAATACACAAAGACATTAAGAGTCAAAGACTTCAAGGTTTTATTTGTTGGTGGTGGTTTAGGTTTGTTTTTGCTTGTTTGCTTGTTTTTAATACCTAGAATAGGGCATCCTTTGGTAAGAGTCTGCACAGCCAAAACTGGTGATGCAGAAATACATATAAGCAAAAAGCAAAGTAGGAAGAACTGCTAGGATCTGCGTCAAATCTATGTCCATTTCAGAACT
This sequence comes from Heteronetta atricapilla, assembly GCA_011075105.1. Classification (NCBI taxonomy): domain Eukaryota; kingdom Metazoa; phylum Chordata; class Aves; order Anseriformes; family Anatidae; genus Heteronetta; species Heteronetta atricapilla. Next base: position 19,126,229 of record CM021735.1, read on the forward strand.
AGATAGGCTAAAATTCACTGTATTCACTGTATTTTCTGATAATTAAAAGACAGAATGTTTATTTAACTTCATATTATTTCAATGCATTGCTAAATAGAATAGACAACGCATAGCTTTGACCTGGGTCTAAATGGAAACTAAATTAACATCTCTATTTTTGAGATTTTTCCAAAGCCTACTGAGCTCAGTGGGTATTTTTTCACAAACTTCACTGAGTTTTGGATCAGGCCCTATAAGAAAAAAATCATTTAAAACCAGGAAAAACTTTTATTTTCTTTTTCTTCTTCACTGTATCTTATTTTTGGAATGTTCACTCAGGAAGGAGCCATTTCTCAGCACAGGAAAGGCAGAAGGAAACAGTTTAATTGCAAAACTCACCCAGTTTTTGATAGAGGCTCCACTTTTGTCATGAATTTACATATCTTTGGGGTACAGTAAATAAAAGGTGTCAAAGTTGCTGCTGAGCTAGAGATTTACTCACAAAAATAATACTGTGAAAACTTTAGTCTGTATGTAACAATGAAAAGTTAATGCAAATGGTCATTGACTTCATTATAGAAACCTTTGGCAACAACTTTTCCAGACTCATGTTAAGCCTTGAGAGAGAAATGTTTCAGCACATAACCACTTAATCATTTATATGAATGAAAATGAGTGCAAACAGAATGCTGAGATGGCTTTAAGATCACCTCTTTTTTCTTGTATGGAATACCCGCTATAATTACATTTTCCTTGTCAGTTCATAAATTTTGCTTATTACAAAACGGGCATTATTGATTGCTTTTTAAAAGTACTAAAACTAAGCTAAGAGCAGTAGATCTCTCAGCAAATTCAAAACATACTATCTTCCAAACTAATCACTGGCAAAGGGACTGTGGAAAAACTATCCAAGTTTATTGTAAGCCCAATGAAAAAAAAAAAAAAAATGTTGCCATGAGTTTTAGGTTAGTAACTTGGCTTTGAATTTAGCATGTTTTAAACAAAAATAAAAAAAAAAAAAAAAAAAAAAAAAAAAAAGATAAACTTATTTGGCAAAGCCAGACACTTTCAAAGCCAACATCCTGTAATTGTTTCCTCATTTGGCCTGGCAGCTTAAACAAGGATAAAAAGAGAAGAAGAAAAAAAAAAGGCAAAATGCTAAAATTTTCAGAAAGAAATAAATGGAGGGGAACAAAGAAATCAAGGTATTTGTCTCATTTATGTTAAATGAATATGTAAATGGCATTTTGCTCCTTTTGTTCTTCTTTTAGATAGGATTCAACAAAATAAAATGAAGGTAATTCTCTAGTCTTGTGGGAAAAAGTCTGAATTTAGAACTTTCTTGGTTTGAATTACTGCAAACAGACATGCTAACACAGGTTGACCCTAGCAATGCAGAAGAGCCAAAGTGATAGCAGGCAACATAAGAAGACTTGGCTTCTTTGAGATCAGTTGATTAAACATCTCCAAGTGAGATTAATACACACTAGGAACATCCTCATTTAGAACCAGTAAGAAATAAAAGAGATCAGAAGGGATTTAGAGCTGCCATTCTCATTAAAATAAGGTTAGAGGCTGACATTACAAATAGTTATTGGAGAGCGAGGAGAAGTCTTATAAAAAAAAGAGATTAACAATGTTTGCTGTTGGATTAAATCTAAACAATCTCTGAACATACTAACTTTTACTTCTTTTACTGCTGTATTGTTGCCAGTTCTGAGCTAACACTGAAAAAAACCCATGAGGTAGCTACTGATCTGGCTGGGAAACAATGTTCTATTCAAAGCTAGTATCTGTTCTAAATATCAAGCAACAAAATTAACTGTCCTCTGTAAAAAGAAGGAAAAAAAAAAAAAAAAAAGAACATTTATGTCAATGTCAAGCCAGGAAAGCAATTTTGTATTAACCTAAGAAGTTAGCAAAATGGAATACATAAACGTATTTGTAAAGTGGAAATAATTTAAGAACCTTCTAAATATCTTAACAGTCCACTTGGCTACACTTGGATTTAGGAAGCAATATTTCACATGCAGCAGTATACTTTTTTTTTCTCTACAGTTTTAAATCCAAAGACAGGGCTGTATTCCATCAAAAAAATGACAACAGCAACCGTAATGCCACTGTGAAAGTACGAAATTTGACAGTAGTTAGAAAATGGCCAGATAATAAGGCCATGATGCAACAGATATGTTGAGGGCAGCTGTGTTTGGAACAGTTACATGCATGAAAGAAACCACTGACACGTGGTCCCAGTGTTAGTTGAGTGACAGCTAGAAAAGCCTTTAGTCACTAAGCTTTTAGGCACACCAAAGCACATTCTGTGGAATTATCTGTGAATACAGATACATACAGCATGCATGCAAAATGCCTTTGTGGCATTGGTCCGGTAAGAAAGAAAAAGAATAAAAATGGCAGGCTTGGGCTAGCACTCTTACCTTTGCACCACACAGGTGATATGAAGAGACTACAAGGTATGCTTATGAGGTAGCTGATAGCTGTGTAATGCACGTACATGATATTCCGATAAACCATTACTGAAATCAGAAACAATCTCTCCATATTTTCCATGTTAGCAATCAAACACAAATTTCCCAATACGTAGCCTGGTATGAAACCCCATTTTCTCAGGATGCAACATGAACTATGTATCTGGACTGAGAATACCCTAGAAATAAACAGCAGGAATGTGCTGGGAGGCAGGTCCTGGTCTGCTTCTTCATGGACTGCATGCCTGGATTTTGCTTCCCTGGCAACTAAGGCACAGGGACTGGAACTCACATGTTCCCAGAACGCTCAAGAGACCTGAGGTCTCTCCCCATCTTTACCTCCAACTGAGCACCTGCCGTCAAGTGGACAGGGGTGGTAGAAAGAAAGAAGAAATTGGTCTTCCAGCTATTCAGTTGTTTCCCCTGTGAAGACCCTTCATCTACAGAGTGACAGACAAAGCAAATTGGAAATTCAACTAACCTTTCATGTTCTTTCTGACACCAAATCAGAGCCAAGTGTTGACTGTTGGGAAATCTGCCTCCTGACAAGGTTTATGGGCCGGATTCATTGACGAGCTGTTTGTTATTTTCCAACCATTTGCAGCCATTCACAGGTGTATTACGAACCCTTGAAAATCAACTTGCAGCTTTATTTCTTTCAATGTTCTGCTGTGAAGCACATCTAGTTCTCCCAGTCTAAGCATATACAGCTTTTCCAATCTTATTTCCACTTTGGTTAAGGTGGTTTCCATCTCTATACTGTTATTCCCTATTTATTTTGCCTTTATCTCCATATTATGCTACTTCCTTCTAATTGTTATCATTTCCAACTTCATAAATCCTGCTCTAAATAGGATATACTAGATTACATTATTGTAGGAATATTTGATACAGATTTATTAATTACGTTCTGCAAAACATTATGAAAAAAAAACAATTGCAAGCAAACAGGAAATATGAAACAGCTTTACTGCAAACATTGAGAAAACACCAGAAAATCTTTTGTCTTCCTGATTGTCACCTGCCAACAGAGCAAGTTCCTCTCTGTGATTCAGAGAAGAGAAGCGTGGACTGACAATATCACAAATAACAACACTGTCCAGCAAATGTGCCATAAGCGCACCAGTTCTCTGGTTGTTTTTTTTGTAAGTATCTCAATGTCTCAGGGATTTTCTTATACCTACAGCTATCATATCACATAACTGTGCTCAAGTCAGCACATTCTGAGACATTCTAAGTGCCATATATAATGTCTCAGCTGCTAAGACTATAGAAGAGGGAAGTGTGTTGTTTTTTTTTTGTTCTGTTTTGTTTTGTTTTTTACTTGAGGACAGCATAGCATCATGTATACAAGGATGAATCCTGTTACAACTTCATTCTTATTAGCTTGGTTAAAATAAGAGTATATTCACACACTTAAACATTTAATGTGAAATCAACATTAATTCTGTGCTGTACATAGAATCTTAGGTCATTCCCAAATTATTATGTTATTAGCAAAGATCCTACTTTCTTCAATTGTGATGAAAACCCAAAACGTTCCAAATGTCCACCAAAACCACTTTCACAGCACTTTTCCTATATATACTATTTTTACATACTATTTTTATATTTTTTTAATATACACTATTTTTTTGCAGTAGAGAAAGTTAGTAGAATCAGCTATATTATACTTAATTATAAAGTTGATGAAATTTTCATAGAATGATTCCTCAAGATCATAAGTAAATCAGACAAAGTATATCAAAGAAAGAAATACCAGGTCACACTAATATATTAGAGTAACTATGACAAAGAAAAGTACAAATACATGATTAAAAGATGTGAAAGCTAGAATATAACACATTTCGCAAAAGGAAAGATTCACCTCATCCATTTTGAGAATCTTCTTGATAAAAAAGTCTGTTCTTAACTGAGAAGCTAGTTCATTAGATGAAAATCTAGGCACTGAGCTCCAGATAAACAGAGCAAAATGTGTAGGAATTTGGTAAGCCTATGTTATTTTTAAACCACTGAGCTTTGAAGTTTGAAGTCAAAGATGGAAATCCTCTTCTTCCGAAAGGTAGAGCATGAACATGAAAAACCAATAGTAAGCACCATAGCAGAAAGCAAGTGTGTTGTCGTCAATCTGTCTAAGAAGACTTGTAAGATTTACCATGAATCAGCTCTGAATGCCAAGCTTTAATGCAGTGTGTCAAGAATCTGTAGTAACCCCTGTCCAAAACTAAAAATCCAGTGAACAAACTGACTAGAAAAGTATTTAGCCCTTGACAGTAATGACAATTAGTGCCTTGGTGGTAAAAACAGAAATAAAAACATCTTACAGGGGAAAAGAGAAATCTTACCCAAATGTATATTTTGAGAGTTTGCTGTGATTGTTTTAAAGCAGTCAGGCTATTCAGCTGGGAGGTGGTGGGTGTCATGTTGAAAACAAATTACAGTTTTCCACCATGACAGAATCTCTGGACTTTCAGCAAAGATGCTGTGTTTGTTATTTCAGGGGGTGCTGAACTGAATTCCCATAAACTAGAGTGGAATAAGCAAGATCTGATCTAAGTCACGGTTTCAGAATAGGCTCTACTTGGAACAGAACACAGGGATAAGAGAGCTTAGTTCTCAGACTGGTAAAAGGCTATTCCAGTTGACAGAGATTATGTTAACAGCTTCTGTGCTGGAAGTTTGGCATAAAGGCTTTAGCGAAGCTGTCTCTTTGCTTTCATTCATATTTCATATGTATTATATGTATACACAGAAAACGCTGCATGTATTAGCCTGTGATTTTTTCTCACAATCATGGTCATCACGCTATATATGTAAGTAGTCATGACAAAAGGGACATTTCAAATCTTATTTAATAGTCTCCATTCTAATATTCTGGCAAGAAGATCTGAGGAACAGTACCTTACCATGTTAAGCACTACCTTAGGACCTCACAGTGTTCTTTCTCATAAAGCAGATACCACTTCCCGTGCAAATACATGTGCTTACAACTTCAATGTTAGCTGTCAGTAGGTACTCAAGCATGAAAAGTTAACATTTGCTTTCTATCAGGATTCACGTGACTAGTGCTCAGTGGCTTGAGTGCTGGAGAAAAGTGAGTACAGAAGGTCCTTGACACCAGAGTAATAAAGATTTTCAAGTTCAAATAAAACTTTGCAGATGTTTTGGCATTCTCCCAATACCATTTAAAGAAAATAACAACAAAATCAAGAAAGTAAGCAGGTAGTTAACTAATTATAAATGTTTTTCAGTTGCACCTCAGTGCAAAGCTTACTCCTCTGGTGGTTGACTGAAAGCCAGAACTAGCTAATGCTGCATTCTGTGATACTGAAGACATTGCTCAGTAGCAGTTCACCTGTAAAATCCAGGATTCAAGGCTTGTTCAAGATTTGTTTACAACAGAAGATATACAGAATTTTAGAAGCTTATAAAAATAACTGGGTGATCCAGCGGCTGGGTGATCCAGCACAGATTCAATCGTTTCCTTCCACTGACTTTCGCAAATGCAACCCATGTCAGATCTCATCTAAAATTTAACCCACAGAAACCTGAAATAAATCCCCATGTTGAACCGGCTTACCTTTTCAACTGTATCGAATTTTTTTACATTGCAAAAGAGCAAAATGATCTAGACAGATTTTTCTAAAAATCTGAAACAAAGGACAGTGAGATTCATAGCCTTGATAATTCCTTTCTTGATACTTAATAGAAAAATAACTTGTTCATGTAAAAAAAAAAAAAAGACTAGCTAAGCAAGGTATCCAGATTGACCTTATTTATCGTGTTTAACCTATCATATCCCAAATAATGAGACAGCCCTGATGACAAGTTTTATATGGAGAGTGATAGTAATTGCATTATCATCATTATACCTTTTGTGCCTTAGGTGAGATCATACTATTGTATTTTCCAGATACTCTTTGGATTTTTTTTCCATATTTACTTACCAGAAATAGTAAATTTTAGAGATTGGCGAGTGTCCTGGGTCTGGCTGGGATGTTAACTTTCCCTGCAGCAGCCCACACAGTGCTGTGCTCTGCACTTGTAGCTAGAACAGCAGTGGTATCACACCGGTGTTGTGTCTGCTGCTGAGCAGTGCTGGCACAGCATCAGGGCTCTCTCTAACCCTCCTAGGGAGTGGGTAAAAAAGTGAGAAAGAAACATCACCAGGGCAGCTGACCTAACCCAACGAAAGGGATATTCCATACCATATGATGTCACACTCAGCAATAAAAGGTGGAAAAAGGCAGAAGAGGGGAGGGGTGGGCTCCTGTTGCAAAAACATCTGTCCTCCTCCCGAACACCGGCTACGTGCATTGAGGCCCTGCTTCAAGGACGTGGTCAAGCATCGCTTATTTGTGGGAAGTAGAGAGTAATTTCTTTCCTCTGCGCTACCACATAGCCTTTACTTGTTTTGTTTTGTTATTCCCTTTCCCCTTTAGTTGAATTGTTTAATTAATAATATTTCCTTTTTTTTTCCCCTTTAATTAAATCATCCTTATCTCAACCCATGAGTTGTTCTTTCCTTTACTTCTTCCCCTCCTCATCTGAGGAGGGGGAGTGAGGGAGCAGTTGTGGTGTTCAGCTGCCTAGCACGGTAAAACCACCACAGAAAGACTTGCAATTCTAATTAAGGCTTTTATAATTCTGACTAGTTTTCATTTCCTACGAACATTAAAAGTCAAAATACCATTTTTAAAAAAGGGATTTTAAAACACGGAAATGTCAGATTGTTTGTTTCCAGCATTTCTAAACATTCTAGCATTCTCAAATCAGAATGAAGAACAGTTTGCTGTTTTTTTCCTGCAGCTCCTGGACTGAACCACCTCTCTGAAGATTTACTACATTATTTTGACCTAGCCAGAATGACCTACCACTTTCAATATACTGTCAAAAGCTCAACGAATGAGCCAACGCGAGCCTCATGACATGGAAAGACAATGCAAAATCTTGAAGAAATACCCATGCAAAAATACAGGCTGGGAACCATTTGACCATTCTGCAACTCTGCAGGAAAGGACACAGGGTTCAAGTTTAAATGGGTCTTTATGGATAAGAAGGTCAAACAAGTAACACTCTGCATCAGCAAGAGTGTGGTGAGCAGGTTAAGTACTCAGCACTTGAGAGGCTACACTTAGAAGTAGTATGCCCAGTTTTTGACACTCCAGTATTAGAGATTAACAAACTCCTGAGTCCAGAAGAAAGCCCCTTAAGATGATTAGGAGCTGGAGCAAATGATATGTGAGGCATAGGGAACAGGATTTATTTAGCCAGAAGAGAAGGCTAGGGTGACATCCAATTGCAGCCTTCCATTACGTAAAAGCAGGCCACAAAGAAGATGGAGACAAACTCTTCCCAAAGCAAAAGAATAAGAGGCAATAGTTATAACTTGCAATAATGGAAATTAATGTTGGATATGAAGGAAAAAAAATGTACTGGCTGGAGTTAAGCACTGGAACAGGCACCCAGAGTGTCTCTGGAATCTCCATCTCAGGAAATTTTCACAGCTTAGCTGGATAAGACCCTGAGCAACCAAGTCAAATTTTGAAGTTAGCTCAGCCTCAAGCAGAAGTATAAACTAGATGATTCCTTATGTCCCCTCCAACCAAAGTTTTTCTGCGGTTCTGTGTATCAGCAGGAAAAGACAAGTAACCAGACTGAAAGCATCATTACGCCACCACATAAACTTATTATTTACTTATTTCTCAATTATGGTGTGCTGTTTGACTCCCATCTCAAAAAAAGGTAATTTAGAATTGAAAATAGTTGCTTCCATATTGAAAGGGACTGAATAGATCACAACTCTTCAGGAAAAAAAAAGACAAAAGAGTCTAAAAGGTAGTATGATAAGGTTAAATCATCACGAGTGGTATGAAAAAGTGGATAGGAATCATTTGTTCACTTTGTCCTAATACTAGTACGAGAGACTACCAAAGCTAGAAAAACAAAGGGCAAAAGAAAACAAAAAATGTGGTTCTCCATGCAACGGATGGTAAGCCATTTGAATGCTTTCCAGGCAAGGGCACAGCAGCACTTTGCATTTAAAGAAACACACTGCAAGTTATTAAACAAACAAACATGAAGCTCAGGTATTATGAGACTAGGAGAAAGCTGGGTTAGAAATAGATATTTGTCCTGTCCTATTCTGTGCTAATGTTTATTACCACTGCTGGCTAAAGGATGCTAGGTTAGATAGATGCGTAGCCTTAAAATAATGCTGTCATTCTTATGATAATGTCTTACAAGGCTCCTAAGCAATGCTGGCCATACAATCATAGCTCTGAAACTTTTGAGTTTTAATCACCACCAAAAAGAATTATCTGTGTAATTGTTAGAACCCTTTGCATTCGTTATGAGAGATTCCAGACATCCATGGCACCTGGGTATCTTACACAGAACCTGAGACATGGGCAGTATTTTGGTGATACCAGACCATGTAATTTATTTAAATATTTTCATATGTCAGAAACACATACAGATAAAAACATGAAACACCAAAAGATGCAGCCACATGAATAAGGTTAATAGAGATATGCTGATTTATGAGACAAAGATGTGAGCCATGATTCAGATCAATAAACCCACTGTTGATTTATAGTAGATGTTCTGCCACAGCAGTAAAGGTTACAGTAGACTGTGTACCCAACAAGCCTTGTAGACAGATGATGAAACATGATGAAACATATGAAGCAAGTAAAAAAGATCACACCGAGTACAGAATGCATGCAAAAATAGAGCTCATGCACGTTGTGTTAGTATACAATGGTTTCCACTTTTACTTTACATTACAGTGTGATCAGGCAAAGATGTTTGTTATAGATGAATAGAGTTGATTATTTGCTGATTACAGATGCACTAATTAACTCAGTGTTATTTGTTCCAAAACTGTATTAATAATCAATTCTAAAAGATTTGGGCAGTTGTGTGCAATTTGACATAACGTTAATCGCCAGAGTAAAATGCCATGGTCCCTCCTTTAGAAAATAATGAAAACACCCGGCGGGCGCCCCCGGGAGAAAAAAAAAAAAAAAAAAAAAAAACTGTTGGCAGAGAATCAGTATTCCTAAAATAGGCTACTTTTCGATCTAAGCAGCTTGCTAATCACCTGAACCATCCTGACAGTTCAGACAATGAGGATTATTTAAGATTTTAGCCCATGATACGATGTTTAAACGAGAGGTGCAAAACTGTGCCAAAGCTTTTACCTATGAGCCAAGGAGGTCATGTTTGTGCTTTGTAAAAAATACATCTATATATATATATATATATATATAAAATTTACCCAGATGTATACTGTTCTGTTTAAGTGACAAAAAGTTACCATAAAGATTAATCCTAAATCTAGAAACATTTGTGTTTTGTTGTGTTTTGTTTTTTTTTTTTAAATCTGTAAAAGGACCAATAATAAAGGCACAATAGGGAGCTACACAGGGATTTGTAATGTTGCTTTTCTGTGGTAGTTAGGGTTATGCCAGCATTTACTTTTCAAACACTTATGAGGCAGAGATTTACAATAAAGCCATAAACATTCTCTCTAACCAGAAACTAAGCTGTATCTTGAGATCTCACCTCTTTTACCATTTCTGGACAAACACAAATGGTTCAGTTATGCAATTCTGAAGAGAAAAATAAGTTTGTTGCACTGCAAAGCTTTTAAAGATTTTTATCTTGGAAAAAAAATAGTTTTGGCATGAAGAAAAGCCCTTGGCAAGACATTAGTCCATAGTCTGCTCTACTATCTGTTAGCATTTCCAAAGAGAAGCAAACAGTCTAGTCAAACTACTGAGATTTCTACAATTGCAGTAACATTTTCCTCTCAAATTTTCCAGGGGGATTTCACAACCCTGGGTAGACATAATAATTTATTACCCTCAAAAATGACTTTTTTTTTTTAAACTGTCTGTGCAGAGATATGCATCAACACTCATTTCCACTGTATCAGACCTAGGTATTCTGTCTCAGAGAATTTAGTAAACAAAATAAGGCTTGACAGCAGAAGCTCTGAAACAGACATAAATTGGATAAGCTGATCCTGTAAAGATCCTTGAAATAATTAAATAAAAGGAAGGTAAGTGACAATGATTTATCTGTATATTTACAGCATGTAATCTTGATTTGGTTTTCACACTAGTTTGACCCAGATATATATCTGGGTACTGCAGCATATCCGCATAAGGCCTTGTGAAGTCAATTCTGCTTCTGCAGTACCCTTTTATTTTCCAGGCTATCACATGGGGAAAACACAACACAATGAAATAAAACACCATGCAAAACTCTCACCTCTCAGTCACATACAGCACCTTGTCCTCAGTCTGCTGATCTTTGTTTACAGTAAATCTTCCCAATAGAAGAATTTCCCAAAAGAACTTTAAAACATAAAAGGTATACAAGAGACAATAAGCAGTAAAACCATTAAGTTATTAATGACACACAAGACTAAAGAATCTCACTAAACAAACAGCAAGAGTGAGATCCAAGGCCCCGTGGACTCACTGAATAAAATTATGTGGAAGACACGTAGGGCACAGAAACCTGTGCCTACTGCTGGCTGACTACCAAGTTAGCTCTATCTAATGACAGTAATGAGCAGGCCACTTACAGCAAAATAACTAAATCTGTCTCTCCTTACATGTCTAGTGTCCTTACACTATGCCCCTGTACTGGGTCTAGCTGGGATGGTAACTTTCCCTGCAGCAGCCCATACAGTGCTATGCTCTGCACTTGTAGCTAAAACAGCAGTGGTATCACACTGGTGTTGTGTCTGCTGCTGAGCAGTGCTGGCACAGCATCAGGACTCTCTCTAACCCTCCTAGGGGGTGGGCAAAAAAAAAAAAAAGTGAGAAACATCACCAGGGCAGCTGACCCAAACCAACCAAAGGGATATTCCATACCATAAGATGTCACACTCAGCAATAAAAGGTGGGAAAAGGAGGAAGAGGGGTGGGGTGGGGTGGTGCGAAAACGTCTGTCCTCCTCTCCGAACACCAGCTACGTGCATTGAGGCCCTGCTTCAAGGACGTGGTCAAGCATCGCTTATTTGTGGGAAGTAGAGAGTAATTTTTTTCCCCTCTGCATTTCCACATAGCCTTTACTTGTTTTGTTATTCCCTTTCCCCCTTCCTCTTCCCCTTTTCCCTTTCCTCCCTTTAGTTGAATTGTTTAATTAATAATAATATTGTTAATAATAATAATATTGTTAATAATTGTTTAATTAATATAATATTTCCTTGATAATCTATTTCTCTCCTTATTAAAATTATCCTTATCTCAACCCATGAGTTGTTTTTTTCCCTTTACTTCTTCCCCTCCTCATCTGAGGAGGGGGAGTGAGAGAGCGGTTGTGGTGTTCAGTTGCCCAATACGGTCAAACCACCACAGCCCCTTTGTCCACTTGGCTCATTCACAGCTGAGAATAAATGAATTATTGCACAAGAGAACATACATCCCTGACCCTTAGCTTGTTATGTCATCATCCTTAACATACAGAATCTTGAAGCTTGGGAAAGACCTTTGAAATCAGCAAACCCATTCCTATTCTTCAGGCCAACCATATATGCACTTCACTGTATAAGGCCATATTGTTTGGCACCTTGGAAGATTAAGCCTGTTTGTTACAAGCTGCTTTTCCTCTTCAGCCACAGAAAAGAACAGTGAGGCAAAATTACAGAGGATGTAAGATGACAAGAGATGCTCTGGGTTGATCAGAAAAGTGTACCAAGAGGAACAGATGTGCTGAGACATTTTCCCTTCATTTCTGACTGCTATACCTGTAAACCACTCAATGTCTCTTATGTTCTTTAGAATAGCAACCAGAAGTCTGCAGGTTCTGAAATTCCCAAAGAATCAACCAGAGCACCCAAGCATCTTCCTTGCCAATTAGATACAGAGTAATTCCTCTTTTGTTAATGACTGATATGGGCAAGCCCTTGAATTTGTGCTATACCTTTATCAAAAATACAGCAAGAATCATAGAATCATTAAGATTGGAAAGGATCTCCAGGATCATCTGGTCCAACCATCACCCTACCACCGATATCAGCCACTAAACCATGTCCCTAAGCACCAGGTCCAATCTTTCTTTGAACACCCCCAGAGACGGTGATGCCGCCATCTCGCTGGGCAACCCTTTCCAATGCCTGACTGCTCTTTCTAAGAATAAATGTCTCCTCATTTCGAACCTAAATCTCCCCTGGTGCAGCTTGAGGCCATTCCCTCTAGTCCTATCACTAGCAATCTATGAGAAGAGGCTGACCCCCAGCTCCCCACACCTTCCTTTCAGGGCGTTATAGAGAGCAATAAAGGCCTGCCCTGAGCCTCCTCTTCTCCAGACTATAAACAACCTCAATTCCTACAGCCACTCCGCATAGGACTCGTGTTCCAGGCCCCTCACCAGCTTCATAACCTTTCTCTGGACATGCTCCAGGAACTCGGTGTCCTTCTTGTAGTGAGGGGCCCAAAACTGAACACAGTACTCGAGGTGCGGCTTCACCAACAAGGGGATGATCACCTGCCTGGTCTTGCTGGTTACACTATTCCTGACAGAAGCATGGCTAAAGAAAACAGGAAACAGGAATCTTTAATTTTGTTGTAATTTTTTGCCTTTTTACATGACAACAGCACAGATGCCTGTGTGTGACATCTATTGCTTCATGGACTTGCTGGACTGAATCTTCTTTCCCAGTTTACAGCTGCTAGTCCTTTTCAGTTTTACCCAGTCTCGTAGCAATTTGGAACAGTTGGTTGTATCTCCTACAATTTCTGACAACTGTTAGTGTATTGGGCTTGCATGGCAAGGTTTTGGTAGCAGGGGGGCTGCACAGGTGGCCTCTGTGAGCAGAGCCCAACAGCTGCCCTATGTCAGATCAAAGCCAGTTCCAGACAGCTCCAAAAGGGACCCACCACTGGCCCAAGCCAGGCCATTAGTAACATTGGTTAGGCCCCTGGGAGAGGAGATAGAAGAAAAGGGGGGGGGGGGGGGCAATCTGCTGCTAAATGGCAATTTTGAGAGAGAGGAGTGAGAAAAAGTGAGAGAACCAGCCCTGAGGCCCCCATGGTCAGAGCAGGAGGGCAGGAAGGAGGTGCTCCAGGCACACAGCAGCAGTTCCCCTGCAGCCTGTGGAGAGGCCCCTGGTGGAGCAGGCTGTCCCCCTGCAGCCCATGGGTTCCACACGGAGCAGATCTCCACGCTGCAGCCCGTGGAGGAGCCCCCGGTGGAGCAGGTGGATGTGGCCTGGAGGAGGCTGCAGCCCATGGAGAGCCCCTGCAGCAGCAGGCCCCGGGCCGGAGCTGCAGCCCGTGGAGAGGAACCCACGTGGGAGCAGGGAGTCTGGGGGAAGCTGCTGCCCATGGGGGACCTGTGCTGGAGCAGTTTGCTCCTGGGGGATGGACCCCGTGGGACGGACCAATATAGGAGCAGTTCTTGAAGAGCTGCTGCCTGTGGGAAGCCTACGCAGGATCAGTTCAGGAAGGACAGCATCCCGTGGGAGCAACCCACCTGGAACAGGGGCAGAGAGGGACTGTGAAGGAGCAGCAGAGATGAAGCACCATGGACTGACCACAACCCCCAATTCCCCTGCACCACTCAGGGGGAGGATGTACAAGAGGGTGGATAGGGGGGAAGGTGTTTTTAGTTTGCTTTTAGTTTCTCACTGCTCTGTTACTAGCAATAGGCAATAAACTTCATGAACCTCCCTACGCTGTCTGCTAGTGATGGTAACTAGTGAGTGATGTCCCCATCCTTACCTCAAAAGCCAGGAGCCTTTTTATATGTTCTCCCCCTTTTCCTTTAAGGAGAGGGAGCAAGAGACCACAGTTAGAAATTTATAAGCAAACCAATATGTGCCTATTATGATCCTAGCATTAATGGGCTGTGATTTCCAGTCAGCTTCTGTGAACTATAATAAAGAGCAGGAACAAATAGCGACCAATGATACAATGCTACAGAGACTACATAGGAATTTTGAAACAGAAGCCAAATAGGTATCAAGTATCATTCAGACACCAAAAAGGAACTGATGGTCCTTGTATGGATCAGAGCCTAACCATCCCCAAAATGTAGATGTCATAAAGCTGGAATGCAGCTGTCTAATGCAACAGAGAACAGTTTAAAACTGGTAAAGAGAAAGAACAGTGTGCCAACAGTGACTGCAGGGCGGTTTAGACAAGCAAATGTAATCACTTGTAAATCCAGCTGGAATACCAGGATGAAATACCTTGGTGTTTAGAAAGAATGCCTTAGGATCCACGTTGAAAGAGTTTCATTAGAGGCCCTGTTTCACATATCACCATGTAAAAGACACCATGAAGAAATGCATGCATAATTACTTGCAACCACTCAGTTCAGTGCTTTGGATCACAAAATATTTGTCTGCAGAAATACTATCAATGTACAGACATATAGGTGCATAATTTTATGTGAAATATCTGATTTTTATTAAAGGTTCGGTTCATCACTGTACCAATGGTCAGGATTAGAAACTTACATCTTCCCCAGGCAGCCTTCCTTCATACTTTCTTTGAGTTTCCATGTTGCTGACAGAATATTTGTGTTAGTTTCTACTGGGATATGGAATAGAATTAATTTCTTAATAGTAGCTGTTATGGTGCTATGCTTTGAATCTGTGATGAAAACAGTGTTGATAACACGCTGACATTTTAGTTGTTGCTGACCAGTGCTTACACAGAGCCAAGATATTTTCTATTTCTCACACTGCCTTGCCAGTGAGGAGGATGAGGATGCACAAGAATTTGGGAGGACATACAGCCAAGACAGTTGACCCTGGCTGACCAAAGGGATGTCCCATAATATATGGACACCATCTTCAGCAATAAAGGCTGGGGAAAAGAAGAAGGAAAGGGTGCATGATCAGATGGCATTTATCTTCCCAAGTAGCCGTTATGAATGATGAAGTTCTGCTTTCCTGGATATGGTTAAACATCTGTGTACCAATAGGAATTAGTGAACAAATTCCTTATTTTGCTTTGCTTGCATGCACAGCTTTTGCTTTACCTATTAAACTGTCTTCAGCTCAGCTCACAAATTTTCTCACTTTTACCTTTGTTGTTCCCTCTCCATCCTGCTGAAAGGGAGTGAGAGAGGGGCTGTGTGGTGCTTATCTGCCCAGTGGAGTTAAACCATAAGAATGTTCCATGCAAAAGTTTGAAATGGAGGAAGAACTGTAGTTTTTGTGTTCTTATAAAAACCTATAAACAGCTTTACAAGAAAGGTTACACTTTATCTGTCTGCCAAACTGCAGCAGAGGTAGCGAGGACTGTCAAATAAACCATCTGATTCTCCTCCCCTCAGTAATGGTTTATTACATATCTTTGTCTAGCATGAAATAGTTCTGTGAAAAATAAACCAAGCACGGATCTTATTTTGGTTACAGAAAGGTCTGAATCATTTATAACTGAATTAATTGCTAGAAAAGCTTATGAGTGGCCAATTAGTAATATTTGGATTTGGATTTGCCAGTTGGCCCAGAACTGGAAATGAATATTAGTTTCTACATAAAGACTGCAGTGTTCACAGATAAAAAACATTCAATCAAAATCAAGAAAATCCTTGAGAATCAGTCTTGAACAGAACATGCCTGATAGCTGGCCAGATAATTATTAGCCAAAATTGCCTATGATATTTCCCAACTGCAGATTCAAAAACTGATTCTGCATTTCTCATACATCCTAAAATCTTGATATTTTGTTGCACTCTCTATAAAGTCCTAAAAGAGCAATAGAAATGAATGGTGCCACATATAAAACCTGTATAGATGCCAGCAAACTGCTCATTTGTGTTCATAAGGTTTCCACATGCCTTTTGAGGACAGTATTTTCTCCTTTTGCATCCCACTTTTCACAAGCAGTAAATAAGTCTCAAACTCATTTGGATCATCTTGAAAACTATAAGGAAATTCTCCAAACCACCAAAATGGTAAAGAAAGCAGTACAGTAGTGCTCAGTGTTTGATGTCCAGCAGAAGCATCTTCCCAAAGACAATTAAGGCAAACACATGCTCTGTCACCACTGTTTCCAACATGGAAACAAGAGCTAGGATTACCCACACCAGATAATACCTTCTGGGGAACAGTAGCACTCTTCAGCTAATTCTTTCTTCTCCATCCTCTTCACAAGCTAAATATAGCCCAGTAGAACGGGGCACCAGAGGAAATCCTGCATTTCAGAAAAAGACCTGTAGTGTTGAGCTGCTTCGATGATTGAGCAGACTGCTGCCAGGGTACATTACATTTCCTTTGATTTGTCATCCCCCTATCAACCCAAGTCTAGCAAGACTCGGCCCAAAACTAAATACGAAAACAGAGATAAAGTGATGGAGAATCACAGTAAGAAGCTACCACAAAATAAAAGAGGCAGAATAAACATTGACAGAAGTATTCTGTACAATCAGAAATGTGACTTAGGCAAGTAACTCTTTAAAGAGTTATTCTGTAGCTCCTCATCAGAATATGTATATTGAGAGTTATAACAATTTACAATTTTTTTCACTTAGTAGAAAAGTAAATAATTGTATAACATGCCATGGCAGAAGTTTTCCTCTTTCTTCAGTGATTTTTAGTTGAACTGTATCTTGAAAATATTCTATGTTCTTTACTACAGATTGTGCTCTCTTTTAGGTTCCAAACTTGAAGAACAGTTGTGTAGCCAGTGTTTTTTTTTTTTTTTTTT
>CM021735.1:19143474-19401721 GCA_011075105.1 Heteronetta atricapilla
AAAAAAAAAAAAAAAAAAAGACCCTAGAACACTGTGTAATGCTCAGAGGGGTATTGTAAGGCTTTTAAGTTAAGCATCATTTAAAACAGATTGTAATTAAGGATCCCCCCCCCCTTTTTTTATTACATATTAAGGTCTCTAAGAGCGTAACTTCCATAAATAGTCAAGAATAAACTACATTCAGACCTACATATAAGCACATTTCTTGGCACAGATAAATGAAAACTATGATTGCTGACATCTCTTTGAAGTAAGATTTTCTTTTTTTTTTTTTTTTTTTTAATCCCACCCCTTTTTTTTTTTATATGGCTCTACACACTTTTTTATTTTTAATTATCCTAAGGAAAAGAAGGGGCGGGGGGGGGAAAGAGATCTTTGTTTTCCAACTGAGACAGTGAAATACATTCCAAAGCTGCTTTTGTTTTTAATTTACAGAAGCCCTCATGTCTAATCTACTAAGCCAACAAATAATCTGTTTGCCAGGTTTTACATGAGAGTCATGAAAAGTGCATACAATTGCTGACTTTATTCTTTTTTAGGATACAGATTCATTCTCTGCCATAAACTTGAAAGGATCCTTTTGGAGAACTTTTCACAATGAATTTATTTTTAACTATGCATTTTGTTTCCCAGGAGTTATTTAATTTTTACCCAGTCACTTGTGCATTTCAGCTCCCTTTTTCTTAATAAAAAGAAAAGCTTTGTGTTTGCCTATATGAAAGATAAGATAGCTAGGTCCATATACTTGGTCATGAAAGTAGCAATATGTTTCCCTCTGAGAAAATTACAGTGCAAATGAGCAGATCCACATAGTTCCACACACAGACAGACACACACACACACACACACAAAGTATCCTTCCTTCTGTCCTTTAGAACAATCCTATCTCCTACTCTTCCTAATATTTAAGGATTTAAGGTAAATCTCACGGTCTAAAAACTTTATGTGTATCCTGGGAAACGCTGAGAATTTCTAAGAGATTGGGGGGTGGAAAAGTAGAGAGAGCAGGAAAGTAACACAGAAATACAGCATCACTACACTGCTTTAGATCTTCTAAAAGATGCGTATACACATGCAAGGCCAAAGCACTGTTTTGCAGTGAGATTTTTGGATGGTACGATCTACCACAAGGAAACTTCTTCTGGTGTGGAGGAGTACACGACCATGTGTTATTTACTCCCCTCCTCTTCATTTTGATACATCTACTCTGCTAGACAACTATAAAATCCAGCACAGCATTATCAGTGAACTTGCAGGAGGGAAAGAGTACCTCTGACCTGCCAGCTCCCCAAAACTAGGTTTTGCAGGGATTTGAAAGGCAATGCCAGCACTGAGAATGCACTGCGTTCCTCTGGAGATGCTCCTTTATCGTTTGCTTCTCTCCTTCTCTTAAAAAATATGAGACTAGAAATACACTGAACAAATAACACAACTAATTAACTAATTAGTTGTGTTAAATTAATTAACTAATTAATTTATTGTGTTAAAATTGGCCTATTTACAGACATCTAAATATGAGGTACTCAGTTTGTACTTAAAAGTGGAACTTACATGGCAAAGAAAAGGATCAGGATGAAAAATGTTCCAGGTAAAAAATTCTGCTATAAGATCTTACCTTCTGTAAAGTTATTCTGTCTACAGGTACCAAGTAAGTCTTTCCACTTCATGCATGTTCCCAGAGTATTATGCTAGGAAAATCCTGGCTACATGACTTCAG
The DNA here is from genome assembly GCA_011075105.1 of Heteronetta atricapilla. Lineage (NCBI taxonomy): Eukaryota > Metazoa > Chordata > Aves > Anseriformes > Anatidae > Heteronetta > Heteronetta atricapilla. The sequence continues at coordinate 19,145,192 of CM021735.1, forward strand.
GTAGACTGAAGCAAACTAAATGAAGCACAATGGAGACTTCTAACAGACATAAAATTATGGCTGAGACGACCCTTTTGATATACTAGACAAGAACAAGAATCTGGGGAAGGTGCAGAAGAATTACTAATAATTTAATCGAGCTCATATTTATTTTGTCTACAAATATGTGATGGCTGTATGAGTTTCAGCCCTGGGATGTGGCCTGTAGCTTACGTGTCTTAGAATAAAGGTATCCATTGCCCACCAGCTGCAGGAGAAAGGCTATGTCCACAGCTCTTCCTCCAAAAATGCGGGTGTAGCCCAATGCAGCATTCTTCAGTTCAAAACAAGTAACATTTAAGGTACTTGTCCAACTTCCTTCTAAGATACACCTGCAAATAGAACTTCACAGGCAGGTGTTGACTTTAAGTATGTTGTAGTTAACAGATGAAAAGCTCACAATCTATTTTATTGCTATGAATTCTGATTTTATTCAAGGGACTTATTTTACAGAAAAACTTTCATCTACTTTAGTCTTGTTAAGTACTATTGTACAAGTCAACCCACTCTCATGCAGGTCTGAAAATAAGATCTAGTCCTGGTGAACTTTTTGGAATTGGGGTTTTCATAAATTTTAAACCATCATTTTTTTTTTTAACAAACTATTTTGAGTCCTTCTAGAGTTTCCATTTCCTCTAACATTGCATTATTGTCTCCCTTGCCAAGCAGAGTTGCAAGTTATGTTGGCCAATTTCTTATGAAAAAAAAAAAAACACCCACAACACAGAACAAGATTTTTTTAATTTGTCTACTTACACTGTATCTGTAGTTTTGCTCAAAGATAATTACAATACGTATTCACTAGGTCCTTCTTGCAGAACTATCAGTGCCCCTTCACAAAGTGACTGCTTTCTACAGTCTCATTCTCTCAAATGCCTCCCCCAGCTCTTCTAACTGAAATAAAGAGATACAAACTCCTCCTTAGACTCCCACATTCTTATGGATGAAAACCTTTCAAAGTAATTTGCACCTAGGACATGGAGTCAGAATGTGAGATGGGGTATCCACAGCAGCGTGTCCCCACAGCAGAAGAGCCTCCAACAGTGCTTGATGGCTCAGGTATATGGGGAAATTGAAAATAAAAAACAAACAAACAAACAAAAACCTCTTAATGATAGCAGAGGTACAAGGAAAGAGTCAAGCTATAGGCTTAAACAAGAACAACTCAAGTGCTTTTTATTGCCGTCATTCCCCACTGTGATGACTGAGAAAACAACTTGCATTGTCTCAAAAGTTCCTTCTATTTCGTTCTTCAGTCACTGGAATGTAGTAAAATTAGACAGAATGAGTGCAATGGATTGGCCTGTAGAAATTCTGTTTGCTGCTGCATGCCACCATTAATGACACATTTGCCAGTGTTCAGCAGCTCCCAGGACACACTTATTTCTAAAGACAATTTAAGAAAGTAAGGCAGACTCCCCCAGCCACCAACACCAGTCAGGGTGCTGTGCCTTACATTTATTTCTTTATTTTTTCCATCTCCTGCATTTACATACCCCTTCAGGCACATGTCCTCCAAAGTGAGAACTACTCAAATATAGTTTACATTACCCTACAGAGCATTATAAAGAGGCAAGAAAATTTTCAAGCAAGGTGACAAAATTCACACCAAAAATCATTTTGTAAACTCTCTGAGATGTTGTCACAACAAACCCAGAGGAAGAATTCTACCTCCTCAGCAGCCAATAATGGAGAAGGTGATAGGAGAGCAGAAAGGGAAAATGAAGACTCCCACATGCATTTGGGCTGCTTTTCAGATCCTCAGCTTTGTCTATACTTAGGTTGTGAGATGATTTATGATCACTAGTCTCTACTGCCAGAGCAACTGTTCACTTCAATTCTGCATGTTCTTTGATGGGTTGGTTACATATTCACAAATGCTCTCCTAACACTTTAACTGTAATAATCATCTGTTTGAATTGTGCTGTTACTACACTATGCTGCCAGGCAGCTCTTCTCTATTGAAACGTCCAACATTGATAAATAGTGTCACTGTTGGAAATCAAGCCTAGAAACTCCTTTCTTTAAACATTTCTTAACTGAATGCTACTTTGCAGGGAGTGACTGTTCCCAAGACCTGATGAGGGGAAGCACAACAGAAAGAGTGCCCAAGTGACAAACTAGTGCTGAGACAGATGATTGCAAGGTACAGAGTTACCGTGCCTTAACAAAATCCCATTTACCAGCTGAACTGCATTAACTGACTACAACATACTTCTGATTCACTGCAATTGCAAGGGAAGGCAGATTACTTTAGAACAGTTGTTAGCTTGAATTGTGATGTTCTAAACGAAAACCTTTTACCTCAGAATCACCGTGGGTTAGAAGCATACACAAGCAGTTAGAAGAAACTCCTGTTTCTAGCTTCTAGCTAGAAACTTCTTCTAGCCTGTGAAAGCCGAATTACATGACTGGAACTACTGAATTCTGAATGAGAACAAGTATCTGTGAATTACTGCACTGAGTAACAAAGAGCCTGGAAAGTAAGCAAATGATGAGGCATACCACATGGTGTATTGTAAGGCAAATAATATAAGCTGAAGACTATAAGGTGAAGATTTAGCTAGGTTTTCACAAATATTTTCCTTATTGTAAAATCAGATTTTTTTTTCTGCCTTTTTAATCTTAGAAAGGTTTTAGGAACATGATGTTCTGTTATTGGGAAGCCTATTCTTTTTTTAGTTCAGATAAGAACAGCACTGCTGTGCAACCACTTTGTGGCCCATGTGAAAACCTCTAAGCAAGGCACAGAGGAATCAGGCTTCCTGCTTTTAAACACCATTCTCATTAACAAAAGCATCTGGAGCTAGTCTGGTACTAAAACACATTCACAAAATCACCAAACACGCTGCCTCTATGTGGCACTAAGGAAATAGATTTGTATCACATTTGCTTCCGAGATGACAATAAATAAATAAATAAATAAATAAATAAATAAAATAAAGCTCTCTTCCCTTACCCTCAGTTAAAGGCCAGCACCTTACCAATGCCACCACTACAACTACTTAGTAAATGACTTCATGAAAAAGATCTGGCTTCAAGAAGCTGGGGTGGGGGGCTGCTGGGACACTCATCTTGTCTCTCTGTACCGTAACCTGGACCGGGGAACTGCTCTCAGTCGCACACAGCAATGCGTAGACACAACTGGCAGGGCAGCATACAACAATGCCAGGGCATGAATCTAAGTTTGTCTTGACACTGAAGCAAGCCCATCAAGGAACTGCACTTGGCACACACCTCAAAAAGAAGCTAAGAGTAGCATGGATTCCAAGAGAAAGACAACATCGTATTTTCATACGAACTTAGCATTTATAACACTTTGCATACTACTTCAAAATACACCAGACAATACTGGAGCCCACTCCACTGACTTGACAGTGTAACTGATAGCAATACCCTAATCCACCCAATGAATGAGTCTTCCTCCAAAGTGCAGATGGCAACAGAGCACAGAGAAATGAAGTTTCTTGAAAATAAGTATGGTAAATTAAAAAGCCATTCTTACAGGTTACCTGTTTCCTGGTGAGTAAAAACAAAACTGAAGTCCTAAATTATTCTTTAAGAAAGTGAATTTACCAACCTCATGCCTTAGGGATTTATTCAGTGTGTCTCTTGACTGCCCCCCTGTGCCACAACTCCCAGCCCCTTAGAACTAGCTACCTAAATATTGGGTCCCATGCTTTATCCCCTTACCTCTCCTGCTCTAGCCCCACCACATCTCCAAAGCAGGACCCTCTATCCCATCCCTTTCTAATGCCAGCTACCTCACTTTCACAGCATCTTGCCCTTTACCTACCAGCCCTCTGGAGTCTTTACATCTACAAGGTATTATCTAGTGATAAATACAAGACAGCTTACTCTTTTTCAGGATAGCTAGTGTGAGGCAGACTGATATGGCAAGAACTGCACAAGCTAGTTTCCCAAAACTCCAGACAGTTACTTTGACTGCTAATGGTGAAGACAAAGCCTGCCTGTTAAGGAAACTAGAAACTACTGTCATGTCTCATATAAATTCCTGCTTTGTTAGGCCTTGGAATGGATGAGGATTAAAGACGGGCTGGTCAGAGCTGAAGGGTATAAAATCAAATGCCCTCGCGGCAAGTACTTGTTATTCAGTGCTCCCTGGACCACTAACTCCAGCAGCTGTTTCCAAGCACACCTTAGTGATGACACAGTGAATTTCTTGGGGGTGGAGGGAGAAAGTATTTTCCAGCCCCTCCACAATGCACTCACACACACACTTTCCTCTATCACGTATTTGAGAAAGAGAACCCGAGTAGTAACTGAAAGCTTGGTATACCCAGTGGAAATTAAAGGCTGCATGTTCAAATGGGCACTACCTTGGGTGGGTTGGTCAAATTCTTCTTAAAGTTGTTTTATTCTAGGAATCTCGCAACAGAAATAAGAATCCTTTTTATATGCACATTTCAAAGAGCACACTTTCATGAATATTCTCAACAGAAGATGATAGCACTACTGATTTATATAGACTGCATATAAACCTATACATGCATATGCACAAACATACATGCACAGCACATACATGTGTAAATGTAGAACTATCTGTAACAGAGGAAGAGATCCTTTAATTTTGCCTTATGTGCTGCTCTCCAGGAATCTTCCTTGATCTTGGCAGAACTGATAGTTTATAATGAACACTTCTCCACCTTTTATGGCTGGCATCACGGAAACACCTGAGAGTAACATTTGCTCACAGTTGTTTTGTGTATTTTTTTTTTAAACACAGCTACTGTGCCGTTTGCCTCCAATACACATTTTTTGTGTGATTAAGTATTTTAGTGGTTCAGACAAAAAGCAAAATAAAACAAGTAAACAAGAGGGTCTGCTATGCTTCTGCAAATAGAAAGGTAAGAGACCCTGAAAGGATAAAGAAACCAAGTTGAAATCAGCTGGGTCACAGCTTGTGCTATGGAATAGCTACACGTGACATTAAATAGTGTCTTATTTTCCCGCTACATAGAAAGACAGAGATGGGAAAATAGAAAAAAATCCTCAGGAAAGTCCTATTCAAAGTACATGCATGACCCTCGGCATCTTGGTATTTACTTTCTATCATATCAATCTCCACAACAAACCTAGAGATTTAGAGTGTATTCCTCCCATCTAGCAGAAAAGAACTGATGCATTAAGAAGCTAAATGATCTAGAGAGGGTGACACCAGAGTTTCTGGCAAAGCCCTAAGAATCTCAAATAGAAGATACTAATATTCTGAAATACACGATATTTTATTGCATCAGGTTAATATAACTGATATTAATCCCAGAAATAATATCAAAAGGATGAGAAAATACCAGATGTCCAGCACAGTAAACACAGAATATTTGAGGGAGAAATTTAGAGATACAATAGCCCATTCATTCTATTTTAAGAAACCAAGTCAGCCACATTCTATGTTGATGTGGTCAGGCTTCCTTTGTCATTATGACATTCCTTCCTTCTTTCCGTCTGTTTTTCCCCTTGAGATTCAAAACCTCCTTGAATCTAGGTACTAGACTTAAAACTACTCCAGGATTTGAACTATTTCCAATAATGACCAGTGTTCACATTAAGTTACGCAGATTAGAAATAGAGCTAGCTGAAAAGGTATGATGTATTTTAGGTGATCAGTTTTCAAATACTTTTGACTAGTTCAGTAAACTGAATAGGGAAGAAAAAAATTTGAAGCATCTGATATCTCACACAAGATTAAGAACATCTGTTCCACAGGTACAGGCTTTGTTATTCTATCTGTAGGAAGAATTTGTAACAGAGTTAAAGCCTTGGCTTTCCATCTTCTCTGCATGTAGGAAAAGCTAATATTAAATAATCATAAAACACAATCAGTGAGTGAGGTCTTACCCTATCACCTCTTTGAAGATGTATAAATGCCACACAGGCTGGAAACCAATGGAGTCACTCCCTTGTCCACATGCAGATTAGCGGGAAGAGACTACTCCAAGGCCACTTGCTATTCAGAGGCTATTCCAAGGCCACTGAAACACATACGTGAAAGCTTCCACACTTATCTAGGCAGTTTAAGAAAGCAACTATGGAGTCTAAATCTCAACATCCTCAATTAGGTCTGCTCCAGCTGAGATTTGAGGTGTATAGCATTCTGTGGGATATTTTTGCTTCCTGCATTTTAGTCTAGATCATCTCTGGAAAGGAGCTTCAATGAAAGTTCAATCAATTCCACAGCTTCGAGTGTATTTTAAAACCAGCATACAGCATACATGAAAAACGGAATAAAGGGGTGCTTCTAATTCTGCCTCTTTATGAATACTTATGAAAACGTGTGGATCAAAGCTTCTTACCCAGCAAGTAAATTTCAAGCCTCCTGTAGGATTCGAAGAGTATTAGAACTCATTTCATATTTCAGTTAGCATAAAGCACATGTTCAGAAACAGGCTTTTCCCTAATTTGCAGACAACTGCCTCAGAAATAGAGCGCAGAGTTCTAAATAGTGCCCCTTCTGCTGCCTCTACAAGACAGGAAAAGGGTATCAGGAATACAGCAAACATTTCAAGCCGCCTCTCTCATTACCTTAACAAGCAGCTCCAGCTATCTTATACACGTGATCTAAGATTTTTTTCCTAAAGTCAGAGGTGCCCAGCAGTCAGGCAGCCACCTTAGCACAGTGGGGTGCCTTAGCTGGGATGCCCACACTCCCAAGGAGCAGCCCCTGAGCACGGCACAGGACGAGGGCCCCACTCACACGGATGTACAGCTTCTGGGCCCACAGTAGGTAACACCCCCACCGAAGGAGAGCAGGCACACCTAATTCAAAAAGTTGGTTGACTTTCTGTACCATCCTTTCTCTCTCCTACTTGCACAGCTATTAAGTAGTTTGGGAAAAAAAGGAAGCTATATGTACAATGTTTGCTCCTTAGAAAGGACAGTGCTGCAGCAGCTACTGAGGTTTGAACTTTTGGTTGAAGTTCTCTTTCCAGAGAGATAGAAATAGTTATGCAACAGGATGGCCAGGAAAGAAACAGACCTGGAAATACATTTCAGATGTTAGTCAAAAGCAAAAAGGAAGAGAAGATTTAAAAAAGGTAATTAACTGAAATTTAAAAGAAACATCCTCTCTTTTAAGCACAACGAAGCTCCTGCCACCAAGGAGAAGTTAGTTTTGAAAAATACCCGCACCTATTAAGCAGTACTGCAAAAGGATAACACTGAGCTCTGACGAGATAGCACCTCCATAACCTACCAAACCCCGCCCAGATCCCCAGGAAAGCCACTGATAACAACAGTTTTGTGTTGGCATAAGACTAACACATCTACTATTACATAGACTCAAATCCTGCAAACCACTGAAAACTCCAGCAAGAAGCTAGCCAGGAATTTCACAAAACTCAAAACCGGATAATTGCATGCTTATTTTGGGGCACATCAGTTCTTACTTTTCACATGTACGGACATTTATTTTGAAAAGAAATAAATAAGTAGGTAGGATCTCAGGAGAGAGTCATTTCTCAGTTCCGGCACAGACCTGATGTACAATTTAAACAAATCACTTAATCTTTCTGAGTCTTAGGTCCCCAGCTGTAAAAAATGGGCAGCAGTTCATTTATTCTGTTCTTCATCTCATTTACATAGGTTGTAAATGCTGAAGGACAGAGGCTAACTCTTACTGTGGGTTTGTGTGGTGTTTAATACAAGAGATCTGAATACAGCAGAGCCTTTAAGAGCTGTCTTATCTTTGAAGTACGTTGAAAAGTATATTGTTCCATATTACATCTCCCCATTCTTCAGAGCTTGTTAGAGTGACAAAGATTTATGATCCTTGAGTACAATTTAGCATCAGAAATGAAGGGGGTCAGAAAGAGTGTCTATTGATAATTGCCCGTAACCTGCATAGGAAAATTGAGAAGACAACAAATACAGCAAGGGAGAAGGAAGGGAAACAAGAGATAAGCCTGTCTTCGGTGAATAAATAACAGTGGAAACCCTCCCCCCCCCCCCCCAAGAAATCTCATTCTAAGTTCTACAGCCCCAAAACGCCTGCCTACCAAAAAAGTTTCTGTAAATTGGCTTTATTAAATAACCATCCTTTTGCTTTGTCTGGCAGGAAGAGCCACCTTTTTTAAGGAAGAAATGCATGACAATCTGGAAATCCTATTAATAACATTAGAGTCCTGAACTTTAATGTATTAATGAATGGACGTGCACCCATGCTGTAATCATGAATTTCAGCACTGCCTTTGATGCTTCATTGGGCACAAAGCTCTTACAAAATGTTTGAAGTGTCTGGCTGTGTAATAATGATTTATAATTCTCTTGAACCAAAGCAAAATTTGCTAGTAAAAATCATTTTTGAAATAAAAAATAAATTGTGACTGGAGGGTCTGGGTTTGTTTCAAAAAGAGATCACCCACAAGCAGCAAATTATTTAAAAAGCCACTGGTTCTAGTGTTTTGAGATAGGGTGCGTACAACTCAGAATTTCAAAGTACTGTTAATTAAGATCAGTTTATTAAAACGTCAATCTTGTTAACCAAAAAAATCTCCACTATGAGTACCAGCTGTAAGTTTCCTTAAGTTCAGCTTTTCATGAAGCAAATGATTTTTCCTTATACCATATATTCAACTGCGTCCCTCTTCCTACTGTCCATTATTTTTTCCTCTCTTCTGTCAGGGTTTATTTGTAGATGAGGCAATCTTGTTATGTTAGTTGGATTAGTCCCCTGTGCACATACCCCCCCCCCCCCCCCAGCCCACAAACCTATCAGAAAAATATCTGATTTACATTAAAACAGATATGCTTGGTGTTTAAAAAAAAACAAAAAACAGTTGAATTAATTTTCTTTCCTCCTCTTCAGCTCAGTCCAAAACCCAGTGGTGGGGATGGAAAGAATTTCTCTGACTTCAGAAAAAAAAATGGATGAGGCCTGGGTTTGAAATGTTTATTTATTTAACTCCATTGTCATGCATCCCTTCCAAGACTTTCTAAAAATAAAGTGTGAGGAAAGGGGTGGACAAAAATGAACCTGGAAAGACTATGTCCTTATCCCCAAAATAGTTATTTTTGCAAAAATATTTAGCAGAACAGTCCAAGATGTCTGCCCTAGCAAGGGGAAAAAGAGACATGGTACAGGTGGAGACATCCATCTGCATTCCTCTCAGGAGCTTGGAGTCAAATGGAGCAGAGAAGGAAAACAACTGAAATAAACCCTAACAACTGACACATTTTTCATTCGGTCCAAGAGATTTTTATTCAAAGGCTATGGTACCAAAGGCATTTCAAATTCACTTTCCTCCTTTGACTACCTTTGTGCCCATGAACTTCCAGATGAGGGTTGGCAGTTTTCATCAAGTTCTTCCACATCCTCACACCAAAAATATGGTGTTTTATTTATTTTGCTGAATATTGTTGTTCCCTCTTTGAAAACACAGTGGCTGTGAAAAGTGCTGTTGATTCAGACTGTCAACTGTTTCAGGTGCACGTTCAGGTTGACCCGCTCTCACCAGCTTATAGACCAGGCAGAAGGGACTCTGCCCTGCTGTGCGATAAGGATCCTTCTCTGCTCATGCTAGAAAAGGAAGAGTAGCTGAGCATCCTTCTCAGGTACGCAGAACTTCCATGTGGCTATTTATATCCATTGTAGGTACACATGCGTTAAATATGTTTCAATGTTTAGCAAAAAGGAACCTACTAAGGCCCAAAGCAAGCTTCTCTCAAGACAAGCCACAAAAATGGCCAGGTGTTCACAAAAATCACAGACAGGGTGTAATGATGATACTTGTAAGAACCTGAAACCGCATCCCAGGCGTCACCGTTACAGTGGTCACATCATTGAGACAACTGAGACTCTTCTGGCTCCTTTGTAGAGGATTTCAGTGTTTTATTTAAATTTGCATTTTGTTTTACTGTATTTTTTCATTTGAAGTTTTCATCAGGATCTTCCCCACACACACTGAAAGTAACTGTCCAATTATTGAGTTAAAGCAAAAAAGGATGCCAGTATCAAAATATAAAAAAAACCTACACAATTAAGAAATTTAAAAGCAAGACAAAGAGAGAGCTAGTACAGAAAAGCAAAGGGAATAGATAAAGAGTGAATGGCAAGATCATGATGGCAAACAAGTGAGCAAAAGGGAGAAAAAGATTGATGAAAGCCCCATGGGGCCCCCAAAGCAGACCAGATGCAACAAACAGGGCCATCCCATCCTAGACCAAACTGACCCTGGAAACTGAATACAGTTCTGGCATGAAGACCCAGAACATGATTGCTCTTTTCAGACAGTCCAGTGGGGTGGGAAGGGAGGGATTCTGCTCACAGGCTTAGACTGATTTTAGATTTAAATGTTCATTGAAATGTTGTTTCTTAACATTATTTCAATTAGGTATGCTTGAAACCAACAGTAACTACCTGGATTTTTAATCACAAATTAAGAAATATTTCCTTAAAGGGGTTTCTGATTTTAGTATTTACGGTAAATATTAGGATTTCTTTCTTCTTAACTTTTTCAATGAATTTATTTTATTTTTCAAAGGAAGCTGTGATGCCGCAGATGTTACTGCGGAACAAAGGCTACAAGCATTTTTTCTATGTCTACAGATTCAGGGCTGAATGAATTCCAGAAATTTATGTAGAAGACCAGGAGTTATCTGTGGCACATGACAGCAGAAGAAATATCTGTGCACTGTCATTGTGAATAAGAAGAGTGTTTCACCTTCTGTCTTGAATTGCCTATAAATTGTTTGGAAAAAATGCATGCTAGTACAAGATACCAGGAAAGAAGTTATGCCAGGAAGAAGGCATTTCCTAATACTTCATTAAGCTGAGACAGGACAACAGCCTTTCTCCCCATTAAGATCCAGGATATTACCATGCATGTTTACAAATATACCTAGCAGAAACAGAGCAAACAGCAGCCTCTTATTCATTTTTGTCTTTTCTTCCTTGACTCTTTGCTTCAAGAAGGATAAAAGAAAGGATCCCATTGCTTGCTATGTCTGTTCTCCTCTCCACTCAGCTCCTTTCTGCTTGCTCCTGTTATCAGCACAAACCCTGACCCTATCTTACAGCTCTCCTATGTGGACCCATACATATTCTCTACAATTACAGTTAATACTTGGCAACTCCTCTTCCTATTATTAAATAGTACAAAGGCCTCAACACAAAGTCCTGTGCTGGCAATGGAAGTCTTGTTGTTGATTTTAGCAGAGTCCACGTTCTCCTAAGTCATAAAGAAGGTATGGCTTATTAAATAATACACCGTATTATGAAGAGTCTTTCCTTCTTTCACCACATGCAAATAGTTTTCACATTAAATACTACGAACAGAAAATACGAAAGATCTAAAACCCTCTACCATAGTAACCACTGAGATCTGTCCCCCAGCAAAAATACTATCAGGTCAGCCACAGCACCCTATCCAGCCTTTTCATCCAAAAGCAAAAGAAAGGTTTTGAAAGGTTTTCTGAAATCCTAAGCGTACCTGTCTTACCTGTCCGTAGTGTGGTGACTGATTCCACACTCCCTTAACCTCATTGAGCTCTGATGTATAATTTGACATAGCAAACTTACCTGCCCGAACTCCTCATATGCCAGCCTTAAATTGGAAAATTAATGCAACTTTTGGAGAATGATAAGATGTGCTATTTCTGGTCAAACCCATAAACCTTTTTAAGGGGTAGGGGAATAACTACATTCAGTACCATTACATAAACTCATGCAGACTGCAAATGAGTTGGCTAATGTGGCTAGGGTTATTGCTTTCAACAAAGCTGCTTTGAGTTATCTAAGTAGAAAATAGTCCTCAAAGATTTCCTATTTTTTTTGTAAATAAAAGTTTTTCTTGTAAAGATTTTCATGAACAAATACAAAAAAAGTTGACCTATCAATTGTTCATAAATATTTACATCATATATATTTTGTGTTAGATTTATATATACACATGCTTAATATTGCAAGAGGATAATGTGCTTACGTTCTTGGTGAAAACTATTTTAAGTACATATATCTTTTCATTTATATTTCTGTACATATGCATATTTATGCATTATATTTTATACAAATATATGCCATATTTATTCATATTAACATATATTTGAGTCATATTAAACATGATACATATAAAGCATACTAAATATGCATATGTATCAATATATATATTAAACATTGTGTGTATATATCTACAGAAAAGCAGGCTATAGATGCTCATATCAAGTTCAGTCAGGACCGTAACACAGCCTGCCTTCCTCCAGTGGTAGCTGCATCACTGTAGTCGAAAGGTGTTACTGATGTCTTCATACCCCATTCAATTACCAAAAATCCAACCCAGTTGGCCTTAACTGACCTTTACGTCAAATAGGCATTAATAAACTCCACGTTCCATGCAGATTAAAACCTGCTCCTTCTGTATTTGAACCAGTCATGTTTAGGTGCAGTAACTGTTCTTGCCCAAATGTCTGTCTATAAGTCGTGTATAAGCATCATAGCAAGAAGCTCCTACTCTGCCTCCAGTGAAAGAACAAGGACTCTCTGCCAGCCACTGGTGAATTCCAATGAATTGATTTGACAGAAGCCACAGAGAATGGGCTTGGATCCATCGCTGCAAGAACTACGGTTCCAACTGTTATCCTCTCGTTTAAAGAACATGCTACCCCAGATCATAAATTGTTGAAGCAGCTATTGTCTGACAGGCTTTAAGCTTTCAGAAGGATGAATCCTTTTTCTGCCGAGTTCCTAAAGGTTTCCCTATACAGACCCTGTTTGCTTGGGCAGAGACAGAACTTGATATAATGTAAATACATTTTCAAGGTTCTGGAGATTTAGGCTCCCCTCACTGAAGACAAGGGCATTCTTGCCCAGGAAAAAAATCAGTCCTTTCACCGAGACTAAACATTGCCTGCCACCATCCCAAGGCTCTTTTTTTTTTTTTTTGTAGAAGAGAACAACTAAGCTTGACAAAGTGCCTTATTAATTTACTCTTTAAAGTGCAACAAAACACACTTTAGCTGACACGAGAAGTCAACATTTGTAAATTATGAACTACCTGTATAGACTATTTATGAAGACAACAAAAAGAAGAAAAACAACCTAAAATCAGCATGAAACAAATGATACAACTCCTCTCATTCTCACACGTTATCATGGGGGGAGAAGGGGGGGTGGGACACATCAAAATATGACAAGTATAGTGAAGCTACATTTTCAGGCACACTTGGCTTCCACTGAAGGTACATAATTCCATTTCTCATCTCTCAAAAGCTTTCCTCATAATACAATACATTTCTCTTAGCAGCTCCTATGCCACAATAAATACCTTCATTGCACAGACTTTGGAAAATTCCTTATTTTTCATAGTAATTATTAAATGAGAGATGCTATTAGTCCAAATCCTAACTGTTTCACTGCAAATACCTGCAGAGACTTTATCTCCATTTTAAATGCTACAAAATTCCAGCCGTAAAATTCCAGCCAGACTACTAACAGTCAAGCAGCCTGTTACCCAAAATTAAGGCAGAGCATAACCTGATAATTAACCTTTTAGAAAGCAAAGTATCCAGATATAGAACAGTTGCTAAAATATTTCTGGTTGGTTATATTTCAACATTGCAAAAAAGTTTCGCACGTACATATTCTTGGTAAAAACATAAAATTTTAAGTACATATATATTTTAATTTGCGTTTATGTAGTTATGCATTTTCATGTATGCATTTGCTTTTATATATGGTATAAATATTATATGTACAAGCATAGCACACTTACTGTATTATGTGTCATTCATATCACAATTATACAGAAGATGCAACATCCAAATCACTTCTGATCATTCTTTTGGCAGGGTACTAGCTTCAAAGACCATTGGATTAATATCACTAAAAAAGAAAAGAAAGACTACCACTACTGGGAGATCCCTACCTCTATTGAATTACTGTACTGACATAGTAATCTAATAACAGTAACATTTATAGAGGCACGGAAGAGTCAATCTGAGTAAGGTAAGACTGGAACTCAAGTCATCTTCACACAATGCTCACGTTCATGTAAAAGGTTTTACAGAGCTAGGATAGCCCTGCCTCGATAAACTAGGTTTGAACTAAATGTCTCTAATGGATGATGTTTTGAAGCCAGTATCACTTGTTTGAACACTGTTAGCCAGGCATGAAGAGGCTCTGCAAGCAGAGTCTACATAACTCAGAAATACAATGCAATTATTTGTTGGTTAACATGTGCCAAACACAGCTAGAATTTAACATGCTATGAAGGTAAGCATTGCTGCTCACTGCCCCAGTAAGGCAGCTGCAGAGTCTCTACCAGCAAGAATCTGCCTCTCCAGCTCCTGCAAGGTCTCCTCAGCATGGCTGTGGTGCCAGCTGATGCCAGCCCCACCAACCCAGGCTCTGCCCAGCGTTTCCCAACAGACCCCTGGCCAGCCTCCCGTTCTTTTCCCATGAGGACCCTACACATTTCCTTGCTGGCTTTTTATCCTTTTTGCACGTTATATAAACACTTGAACTACTTACAACCTTCTCACAAGGGTCCTGTGATTTTTTTTAACCTTATGTCAGTACAGATTTTATCACAGGTCTTCTTCAGCAACCACAGTCCATATTAAATAGCTATGCTGTTAGAGCTGGGCCTTAAATCCTTGGTATACAGGCAATTAAAACGCACATGCAGAGAAGCTTACAGCAGGAGTTACAGACAGACCGCCACGCATCTCTGACACATCCAAGTCTCCAGTATAAAACAATCTAGAATTTTGCAGGTGTCTAGATGTGAATATTGTTACTTCAGCTTCTTGTTATACTAGATAATTTTCACGATTATGTATATGGTACAGTTATATATGGGGATCGCAATGGGGAAATAATGATAAATTATCTCCAACTTCTAAACAGGCTTCCCGTATCAACCTGGAGCCTGCTGCCATTGGACTCTGTATTCTCCTTATGTTTGAAAGTACACAATGTCCAATAACTCTTTTCGTGACAGCACACCATACAAACATTTGAAAATGTTCAGCTGGATCTCACTGCTTGTGGAGAAGAGACATGTTGCACATTTATACCATCTTCAGGAGCTTTCCTTTCACATCTTTTTTTCAATTGAAGGAGGGAGGGTCGTCATCCAACTAACAGAGTGAAGTGAAATACAGTATTTAGGTAAGGGGGCAAAATTCATATCAGGCACAGGCTATGGAGAAACAGGCATACTGTACTCACAACTGCACCCACAGGTAGTATCTGTATATCGCAGTCTAGATGTTAACCCGAGGACAAACTGAACAGATTTCTCTTTTCTGTGCCTCTCTGGAAAACGTGGAAAACTACTCTCCTTTTCAAAAGAGAGAGTGTAAGATACAATACCTTACCGCTTACAGATTCTCAGGTACCATGTATTGGCACTATGCAAGTCAAAGTATTATTCTATTATTACCTATTTAACACCTAGTTAAACATTACTTAACCCACTGGCATAAGCCCAATACAACCCCATTAAGTTAAATATTGCTAATGCACTATTGTTTAAATTAAGCAGTAGTTTAAGCAGCAGTAAATGTCATTCACTGTCATTAGGCTAAATTGGTTCCCTGGGCAACATACTGGGAACGCAGGTGTCCTGATTACATGGGTCTTCATTAACCACAGTACACAGTATTTCTTCAAAAAAAATGGAACTCAAGCTTATTGTGACAAAATACTCCTCCGTTGCAGAGAGGGAGGGTGCACAAACAACTACTAGAATGTGCATGTGCCCACCTCCCTGCAGAAACTCCCACATCCCTTTACAGAACAATGTTCGCCAATTGTGTTGTGGCTCGGTCACAGGCCCTGGATGCGGAAGAAGCTCTGCCAAGATAGGGATCTATCTGAGAACAACGAACTATTGAATCCAGGCATCCTCCTGCAGAGAGCTCTTTATACGACTGAAACCTTGAAGCAGATAAGGCTCAGCACAGATGGAAGTACTGCTCCTATAGCAAATTGCGGGACCAGAGTTTGAGATGATTATCACTTGCTATTTATCAACGATTGTGTCTTCTGTGAAGACCTCAGTATACCTCAGGGGGCTAAATAATAATGAGATACACAGTATCTTACACACCTGAAGTATTACAGATCAGCTGCGATAACACATTCATGTTCCTATTGCATTTTTCAGTTACTAATGTGACTAAATAGCCTACAGTGTATTAGTTTAATAACCATAAAACAAAACAAAAACCCACAGACTTACACAAGTACTCTCATTTTACTTTTAAAAAGAAAAAAGGCTTTGAAACATTGACTTAGTATTTTCATTTCTATTCAATAAAGGATACATACACTGGGAAAGTTAAGTGATAGTAGTGCTGAGAATCATAGAAACTGCTCCTGATAGTGACTACTTTATGGAACCAAAGGGCAGCTGGTAATCCTTGCCTTGGGGCTAGCGACTCCATATCCATTTCATTTTTTTCTTGACAATATGAACCCTATACATCATTTACATAATGCAACACACTTGTGTTCTGCTGGACTCGGAATTTACATTAGTAACAGAAATATGAGTTACACTGGCTAAACAATACAGATGTCACATTAAAATAGTAGTTTTACTTATTGTCCCACTACAACCTTTTAAATAGAACATTTTCAGCTCAAAGAGGCAGCTCCTTCCAGACAGCCCTTTCTAATAAAATTTTATGTAGACTGAATGTCAGAGAGACTTATTGATTCTACCTTCTATTAATAATGAAAGCCAAAGTAATTAATTCTATGGAACCTCCAAAGCCAGAATATTGTAACTTTAAAATGTGGCTATGCAATAAACAAAAATATTCACATGCTAAGAACCAACTAGAGAAACTGAAGTGGATAAACGGGGCTGAAGAATGAAAGTATTTTATGTGAATAAAACACCACAGGTGCAAACTCACTAGCTGTACAAGCATGTGCACGTGCAAACAGAAGGAACCCTGAATAGTTTGCTCCTCCATTAGTCAGTTCCTGGGGTCCTCAGAGCAACAAACATAAGCTAAGATATCCAAGCGGTGGTCTCCTCCCTCATCCCTCTTAACTAGCCAAGGCAGTAGTCAGGCAACACGTATATGACCAAAATATAGTAAACAAGAATTTACGAAGAAGCTTTTATACGATGAAGAGGAGAAAGGAGAAGGTTTCTGAATGTTAATCCTATGAGAAGGTTTGGATTAAGTCCATTACTACACACACACATAT
Source organism: Heteronetta atricapilla (assembly GCA_011075105.1). Lineage (NCBI taxonomy): Eukaryota > Metazoa > Chordata > Aves > Anseriformes > Anatidae > Heteronetta > Heteronetta atricapilla. Next base: position 19,162,413 of record CM021735.1, read on the forward strand.
ATATATAAAGTCATTCCAGCCAATTCCAAACACTATTTGAACTCTACCAAATGTAAGCAACAAAACAACTGAAAACTTGATAAAACTACCTACTTTTGAGTTCTGTTTTAAGCTTGAAAATCATAACATCTTTATGAACAGATCTGCTAAAAGACATGTGAAGAACACACACCCGGCTTTGTGTGAAGCAAGACTGGGTAGCAAGTCACAAGAGTGTGCCGTTAGATATGATCTCAGACATTTTGCCAGAGTCTTAATATGCAGGTAGCTAGACAAGGGAGGAATGTTTTTTAACATACTATCAGTAGACTCTAGCACTGCCAAGCATGAACATTTAGAAATCTTAAGGTAGACCATTAACAGACTGGGAGATTGAACTAGAAATCATGAGCCTTTAAATATATTCAGATGAATTTCTTCCTAGCACTTTATCCTTTCTAGGATTCACATTCAGATCTCATTTTGAGATATCCACAGACCAAGTAAAAAGGGAGAAATACGGCAAGGATAAAAGAATTCTTCACTTCCTACCTCCAGAAGCGATGAGGATTTCAGAAAAGCAGTAAGTGAGGGAGTAGCAGCTGATGGTAGAGCCTGTTTTGCCCACCCAAGTTCTTCACAATGCTTCATGAAACAGCACTACGTTTACAATGCCTGCAAAGGTGCAATTGCAGATCACACATACACACAAAATGGTTTGAATGTTGACAAAAATGCACCAAGAATACATACTATAGGCCAGGATGAAAACATTCAGCCAGGATTCCAACCATGGTTTAGCAAATCAAATTCAGTGCTGCACTGGTTTCACAGCTATAGGTACTTGAGGTTTTTGTGGATTTTTTTTGCCCCTTCCCCCCCCCCCCTTTTTTATTTTAGTTAAAATCCATTTTAGCTAGAACATGGGATATACATTGAACATAGCTTATTCCATTAATTTCTGAAGACTTCATTTCCATGTGTAATTTGGAACTGTCCATTCCTCCTCTCCTTCCTCCCCCCCATCCTTACTTTTTTTTTACTCTTCCTTCTGATTGAAGAAAGAAGTCAGGACTTTTTTTTTTTTTATACTTTTTAAAAAATCAGGTAAACAGAAAACACCCAAGGTAACAAGACTAAATCACGAGTGGTGTTTGTAGACACTTCTAGCAAACCGTAGTATAGTTGTTGAGGTCTAATAAGCAGCTGCAAACTCCTACATAGTGAAGCCACCCACTGTTATAGAAGATGATTGCAAGCAGAGATGTGTGTTGGAATCCTGAACCTTTGCATAAAAAATGAAAAGGTTTTGTTCAAAATGCAGAGGCTGGACTATATGAAAACACACTAAAAGTTCTGTAATGATACAGCCTTACCCCACAGCAAAAACAACAGTATCAGTACAGTGGGATAGCAGAGTTACTTACTAGGCAGAAACCTTAATGTGAAGCCATACACAGTATACTATAACTAAAAATAAATTTAAGATCATATTTCTAGGAGGAAAAAAAATTAAGTGTGAACCTGCAAAAATAGAGAAAATATTCTGACTGGTCAAACTACTTAAAGTTAAACAAAATAGAGAATAAACAGTAGCTACATAGTAATCACCATCTGGAAACAAAAATAGCACTGAAAGAACAGCAACAGACAAAATGACAGAAAGACAAACATAGACATGTCATTTCCATAAATTAGGGAAAACAAAAAACACTTCCAATATTCTTCCTCAGTAATAATGCATTACCGAGTTGGCAACTCACATGATGGGTCTTCGCAACACTGCAGCCATTTGGAATGCATTCAGCCATGGCTTTTTCTTTTTCACTACTTTTGTAGAATTGGGGGAGGGGGAAGAGAGGCACAATAGAATACCACTTGGCACTAGGGAGTCACTTCCACTGCTAAACACCAGTGACTTTTGCATTTGTGCTTATGGACAGGAAATCCTAACTTTTTTGCCAAGTAGCCCATCACACTGTGATTATGGGAGGGGATTTCCATCTGCCTTACTCCTATGACAACTGTGCCTACTTTCAGAAACTATGTACAGGGAGGACAAAAAGCAACACCGTGTAAACGCAGCTCCAACCTAATGCAATCTGCATTTTCATATTTGCTGTGAAGACAGGCAAATTATTCCCATGTCTGTTTTTTCTTCCATAATTGCTGAATCCCTGCATCTCCTGTTGATCTGAAGAGGTGCAGAACTTTTGATATCAATGCCTTTCTGACTTGATAATGTACTGGTATGCACTAACAACCTATTGCATCCTATCAGATAATAAAAATCATTCCCACAAGTTGAAAAAGCTAGCACTTGCAAATATCTGGAATGTATTCCAATCTTTAAGAGGCTTTCAGAACAGCGTATTTTCTTCTGAACCCAGACAACCCTCAAAACTGTTGCACCACCCTCCTCCTGCACCATGGCATCAATAACAGTGGTTTGAGCTCTCACATACAGCAGTCACCTATTTGGGAACAGGGGCAGACTCCAACAAATAGCAAAGCAAGCCCTGAAGAAAAGGAAGGAGGCTGGATCCAGGGAGAGGTCCACTGAGGTGCCAGGAATTATATTCACCCCCACATGCTGAACATCTGGTTCTAACCACTCATGCCCTGTCAAACAAACAGGGACAGGGAAGGCTTGTGGTTGGAACATACCGCCCTTTGGCTCTCCTCAGCTCTCATAAGAGACAGCAGTCCTCTATCCTATGGAGTGGCCAGGGTTGGCACAGATGGACTATGAGAATGTAGGAGGCATAAAAACAGACTCCTTCTCTTCCCCCGTACCAAGCAAACCACCACAGAGAAGAGAATCTGGACCCTGCTCCTTTGATAGTCTGGAGGGCCTACACCCTAATTTATTAAAGAAGTCTTGTTGTCTTTCCTTGCCCCTTACACTACTTCGGCAACTATACAACGTGCATGCTTTTAGCCCTCTCCTTTACTTCCTTACCCAAACATCAGCTTTGCACTCAAGATAAGTTAAAACAGCTACCTGGGAATCAAACACTATGCATGACAAAGGGAAACTGATTAAAAAGACTACAAAAAATTTGCTGGGCTGTCACCTGATATAAACTATTAACTATTGTGTTTGCAAAATCATGCTGCATGTTTCAGTACTTGAAGTCATACAGTATATACTTTACTGATCGATTTGCATACCATATCGATCTCAAGAGCCGTATAATGTGTTTGATTTGTGGCACTTCTGCATAATTCTCTGATTAAGTTACTTATTTAACCTATTGACCTTTACTCTTAATTAAAGAGCCTATGTAAATGTTGAGCCGTAATCAGCTTGCACACTACTGAGTGGAATTTACATCTTGCAAAGTTTACTTATTCTTCAAGGCTTTACACTGACACTGGGTGGTATGTAATGGACATTTTCATCCCTTTAAGTTTGTGGGTGAAGCATCCTAAGAATCTAAATTCACCTTCAATAACTTTCAAGGAAAAATTCCCACAGGAATTTTGGGCCTTATAAACAAAAAACTCCACACAACAAATTCCTACATCAAAAGAGAAACGGCAAGACTCAGCAAGTTCAATACATGTCTAGTTTTCCTATGCAACCAGTCACTTGTAGCAATAGTTGTTGAATATCCAAGAACTCCGTTTTGGATCGGATTCCCTGCTGTGTACACCTGTGCTATACATACCAACAAAAAATCCCTGATATACAGAGCTGGTAGCACATTGCATTTGGCATTGCTCACCACTCAAAAATTTGAGGTTATACTGGAACTGATTATTTCTCACTAATGTGGAATCCTAATTTGGACAGATCAGTTGGTGAACAAAGCCAAAAAATACACCACAGTCACTGCTCTGCACTACACTGTTTTGTTTTAATCATTTTTGTTGTTTGTTCTAAGTGTAAAACAGCTTTTTACAGAATCACTGTAAAGCTGGAGGACATCTTGATAATTCAAGTTAACAGAAGAGCCAGTCTTTTCTCTATATGGAAAGTAGTATGTTGATAGCTTGGAAAATCAGCAGTCTGACAGACATTAACAAACTATTTAGAAGCTGGAGTTATACCCTTACAAGCACATATCCTTCATTTCTCTCTCCATGCACTCCAACAAGAAGATAAAGCCTAAATAAAAGGTGACAAGAAGATAACGTACAGTAATCATTCTAAGCCAGAGTATGACACTCCTATATCCCTTGTGACAGTCCTTATTGCTCCAAAGAGTAACCAGAAAAAAAAAAAAAAAAAAAAAAACAAACACCAACTCACTCAATTGCTGATGGCTTTAAGATTAAACTACACCAGTGGTCAGATTCAAAGGATACGAGTCAAAAATAGCAGGCACAAATACAGTGACAAAAAACATACTGGCGAATTAAAGCTGAGTGGGCTGCACTCCATGCAGACTGCACAAAGCAAGACATTTCCAAAGAATGGAAATTCAAGCACCCAACCTTTCCATTAAAACTGGTTATTTTCTATAGCACTCTGCATTGAAGTTCCTTGCAAGAAATTCTGTTTTCACACCAACCGCAGTTCCTTTTTTCCCCCCTTTTAAATTCAGAAAGCCTTTTTTTGGCTGGGCATTTCACTTTACTCACTACGATTCTATATGGACAGCAGCTATCACAGGCATTTTTTCCAAAGAGCCAGTATTCCTCTTTGTGCCATTTTTTAAGCTACTGAAACACACGGACCAAAATCTTTCCTCAGCAAACAATCCCACCGCATACCATTGACCACAGATGTCCCTGCATTAAAACCCAGAGTGAAGCAAACATAGGAGGTGGTGGCAGCTGCACCTATGTCTCTCTAGACTTTACGTAAGTTGCCCAAGGAATCAACTCTTCCCTGCCATACAAGCTAATGAGTTCATCACCATTTTGCAAACAGAGGAAGAATTTACAGATTGATCAGACCCAGAAGACCATCAAGGCCAGACAACATGAATGTTATTATCACATGCCAATGCAGCATAGAAATTCATGTAATTACTGAAGCTTTTCCTATTCAATCTTTCCTCTTTCACCTTCAGTTTCACTTCCTACCTTTATGCTTCATCTAACCCTCTTTAGAAAAATCTTAGTCTTAACTGTACTTTACCATTAATCCATAACATAGTTTGAATGTGTTGTTCTTTGATATGCTGGCCCCGTGTGATGTGTTCAGTCCTGCTGCTTAATAACACCGCTTCCAATCTCTCTGCAACAACTGTCTCTTCCTCTGTGGTTTTGTGCATTTCCAAATACATTCTGCTTGTTATTGGCAAGGGAGAAAGAGACCAAAACAGCAGTCTTCTACCTTTGACAGTTTGAAGAGATGCAACTAAGAAGCACTTAAGGGAATTAAAACTGAATTAAGATTATTCGAAAAAGGACAAATCATAATCAGAGGTCTTTAAAAGATCAGCCACTTCTATGAGAAATCTGCAGAGCAGATCGAGGTGCAGAAGTTGTACAGACTACGCACACCCTTGCTATTGGTAGGAAGCGCTATGGTAGGAATGGAATGTGTTCCAGTGTAATCCAATGAGACCTACCAAAGTGAAACAGCGTCATTTGCTTACTGGAGCTAATTTTGATTACTTCTTCACTAAGCTCCACTGGAGCAAGTATCAAAGTGAAAGCTCACATTCCTTCCATTGTCAGTAATGGAATAGCTAGTGGTGGCTTTTTGCTAACCATGCACGTAGGCAAAAGAGGCCTTCAAGTCAGTTACCAGAGTACATAAAAACTCTACACTTAAAATATTCAGCTTGCTCAATGAAGAATGCACCTTGATTAGTAGAGTGTATTAAATTTCACCTACTTAACTTTGCAGCTTGATTAGTGAAGTACGCAGCTTAATCAGCACAGCGTGCAACTCGTGACAACATGCATCACCTAGAACTGAAACTAATGGTGGGACCCAGCGGAATCCCCAATATATGTCTAAGTAAAAGGCAGCGGAGGAGATGAAAGCAGGCTGTTAAGTCTGAAAAAGAGCAATTAAAACACTGGTTTTGGTCAGCACCCTCCTAGCTTTGTAAAATGCCAGGTTAAGGCTGTAAAGTTTCACGCCTCCAGTAGCTGGAGCAGTCAGGCAGGCAGCAGACAGCTTCTTCCAGCACAGAACCGAGCAGCACCTCATCAGGCACACTGGTCACTGCCACCACATTCCCTTACTCATCCACAGGCAGCAAGTAGACAAATCAAATTTTAACTAATTGATTTTAAGGACACCTGCGATAGTGTCATTGGCCATCCCAAACATGATTTCATTATTCCATAGGAATTAGGGGGAATATCTGAAGATAACAAGCACGTCAGCAATTAATCTAAGTTATCTTTACAATTTACATGCTAGCAAGCTAAACATGAGAGTACGAAATGAGTTAACTCTATGCAGTTAGGATCTGGGGGCAATTTCAGGTATGAACCAAGTTTTGCTTTTAAATAATCCTAAAGCTAAGGACCGTTCAAACAGGTTTGGACTATATCTATGTTGCCCAGAAATAAAGACAAACTTGGATGTAATTAAGAAATAAATTCACTTTCAGTAGAATATTACTACATGTTTTCTCCTTAGACCATAAAGAAATTTAGTTACAGGTGTAGTTTTCTGTAGCTATCATTCTATTGGTATTTCCTTAGTGATCTTGTTCCCCGTGGTCATCCTATATGCTGTGAATGCATGAGATGAGTTCACAGTGTTGTTATTTATGGTTCAGATTCTAAGACTGTTGCAGTCAATGGAAACATTGCTTGTTGTCTACAACGGAGTTCTGCAGAATACGTAGCATTTATCAGAGCATAAATCTTACCAGCTGAGGTACCTGTACTCATATCATTCTTATCCCACATGCTGCCTTTCAAATACTACACAGTCACTAAGGAAAAGAAAAATAGGTATGTATGTCAAACTCTCAGATGCTCAGCTGTTTCTTGACGGGACCGGATGCCATTCCCATCTAAACAAACCTAGAGCTATTAATAGTCAAGGTTTTGGCCTGGCAACCTCTGCAACACTGAGAAAAACCACTGTACCAAACTACCACAATTGTTGGACAAATGAAGTACTGAGATTACCACTTACATAGCAGGTGACAACAACAAAAATTCATCTTTTACATTCCTAAAAAGGACTCTCATTACAAAGAAAAACAAGTAAATATCAAGCAGTATGGAATTTTAATTGTTTCATCTCAGAGCTCCTAAACAACAAACACAGACAAAATCTCAACCGTTAAGTTACTCCTCAGTTAGGACTGAACAAAAATCTAAACCATGTACCCCAAAACCCAGCATAGTGATGGAAGTATGCTAGCATCAATTCATAGACAGTTGTGGCAGGTGATGTCAGTGGAAACAGGGAGGATATAGTGCTTCACAGCTTGGGAGTCAGGACTTCAGTACCAAACCGGGACATCCAAAGGTTAACCTTCAGGATGAATTCTTTCTATTACAGTTTGCTAGGCTGCAGTTCTGAACCAAACACATTCTATCATGTTTCTGGAAGTAGTTCAAAGGTGTATTTAGAAGTCTCATGTTGGTCCATTAAAGACTGCTTTAGATCCTCTTTGGCTATAAGCCCCTGTAGAAAAAAATGCCTCAATACCCTTACACCATTTTACTCTGACCATTCAATCCCCCGTGCCATTTAGGTGACTTTGTCCCTGTCAGTCACTGCTGTATACCTATGCAAACATTTCTGCCACATCTCTCAAAGTAGGAAGAACTTCCATATTTCCAGAGTACTATTTTAAACACCTTGGTTTGAAAAAGAGCAATGTCATTTTTAGCATCTATATTTTAATTAAAAGTATTTTCTTTTTGAACACTAATTAGAGTAGCAAATTATTTTAAACAGTGCTTGTTTTCTAAAACATTCCACTGATCACTTCCTGCTACGGTAAAGGCTAAGATGCTAAGTTTTTATTTTATGATTTTAAGCAGAACTTGTGATAAGACTTGAAGTGTATTTAATATTACATTGGGGTGATTAGGAAAACACATTAGATAAACATTAAATGTCTTGGTGGATTCAAAATGTCACTGTCCACAGCATTCCCAGTTCAAGAGATGTTACCTCTAACAGTTTCAGTACTCCAGCAACACAAAATATATCTGTAAGTACTGCACAGGACAGACTGCTCAGTAGCTATGAATAAAGATAAGAAGTTTTAACCTGTATTTTAACTTACATTTGTTTTATTCCATGCTGTGTTCATATATCCACCTTCCAAATGCGAAGTAATACAACTCTGGGGAGAGTCCCACTGTTCTTTTAATTTGGCAGACAGAATTTTGCATACATTTTTGGTCATTTTGAATGTTCAGAAAAACATTACCATAAAAAGATCAATGTAAAACAATTATTTGACGTATACAACTGTTTGAAACATCCTCAGTTATTCCCCTATCTGTTCCTGAAACCACAGATGTACCACTGCAAGTAATCTTATTGACTCCAGCTGAAGTATAGCATGAATATTAAACTGTCAATCACCTCTCTCTACCATGCGCTGCAGAACTTCTGTACTGGATTTTACACAGACAACACAATCACTTGAAAGTTAATTCTGGAAAAAACAGTGCAAGCTTAATGCACCTTCTGAACATATGGTTTAACCTCATTATATCGCTGGTAATACCCTTTTCCTTTAAAATGGTTTCCAAAACAGAGCTTTGGAAAACAGCAATTCTCAGCAAGTTACTAGTCAGCACTGCTATTTGCATGTCCCCTGAGAAACCTGCTTTTCTCTAGGCAACATGAAAAAAGCATATCCATCTCTTATCTTAAGATTAGTTGAGCTACAAGTTATTCAGGACCCCCAGCTACCAAAAAACAGTCCAAAGTTTTACATGGAAGTCCTATCAGCTATCAAAAGGAAGCCCAAACACTACACTGACCTCAGCATAAGCTTCTTTATACACTGGCACGGTCAGAAAAAGGCAACACTATGCCTGAAATTAAGTGTAAGTAGTATTTGATAAAAATATTTTCAAAAGTGTATGCATTGTTATTTAAATAGTATTTATGTGGCAACACCCCAGCATCAAAGTTATAAAAAAAAACTTGACTCTCCAAGAACCCATGAAATGGAAAATAAGTTCATTCTGCTCATCTTGCATTCCAAAGGCAACTTTACTCGGGCAAGCCCATTCTCTAAGCCTGAGGGAGAAACTGAAGCCAGGTCTAAGTCCAAGTTTAAGATCTTCATCACAAATTTATTTTTCCTCTTCTTGTTCCCTCGTCTACCCTCCGTGAGAGCACACTCAGACACCCATCCTGTTCATTGTTTCATAACACTGGCTTGAGTCCGTTCCCATGATCTAACGCACCAAGGAATTCTGAGGGAGTTGAAATCAGTCCCATTGTAACTTTTCCTAATAGGACAGGTTCAGGGGCACCAATCCAGGCCCACGTGAAAGTCCAGCAGAACTGTCCCAAACTTGATTCTCAGCTGTCCTAGGCCGGGGTTGGGAATGGCAGAACTAGGCTGAGAAACACACAGATGTGTTTCCTGCTTCAGTTAAACCTCATCTCTCCTCACATAAAAAAGTATAACAATCATAGTAATGACTTACAATTTGCTGAGTGTTTCTACACAGTAGTTTCTACACAGTAGAAACACAGGAGTCATGAGCAGGGGCAAGATGACAGGTACCTAACGTTACTGAACGATATCTAATGGTGATTGCCTGGGGTACAGCACGCTGGGGGAGTGGAAGGGGCTGGGAAAATAAGAACAGACTGATGACAACAGAAGGCAGGTTAGGAGCTCATGCAGACCCACGATATTTCAGATGTTTCTTCTCCCACAGGTACTTCCCCTCCTATTCAAAAAACTAACTGCAGTACCACAGAATCCACCATGTGGTGTCTGTTAGCAAATGTTGACTTTTTCATGGTGACTGGTGTAGGTACATCTAGATTGTGTATTTAAACATCACAGTTTTGTTTTCATTTCTTGCAAGAAACATTCAACTGAGGTTAATGTTTTATATCAACAGAGTAAAAATAGCTAATTCTAGGCCCAAAGGTCATACACATCAGCACAACTTGAGTTCTGAAGTGCTTTTAACCTTGATTTTTCCTTGTAAGCTGGGTCCTTTAAAATATACAACACATTTAACTTGATCTCCCAAACATCAGGAGAAAAAAAAAAAAAAAAAAAACAGTGTCTTTGGAAGACCATAAGCATTTGACAGCCAGAGGAGTCTGACTGTATTTAAGGCAATACGTACCAGGAAACACCTACAACAAATACAGTTCACTTTGCAGTAAGGAATACAAATCAGAAATATCAGCACACACACACACAAAAAGCCGTCTTCCCCATCTGATTCATTAGATTCTTGGCACTCCAATTAAGCTCTGACAAGCTAGTATTCCAGGCACAGTAAAATATTGTTGTTCCACTAGGCTTGCTCCAATGTTTAGTCATAAGATCCATACAATAATAACAGAACAGTGGCCTATCTTGACCAACAGTACATTAGTTATTATCTGCAGCACAAACACCTACCACTTTATACTAACATTTTGGCAGTTAATCTAAACATAGCACTTAAAGCTACATCATAATTTTGAGATCTAACTGGGTCATTTTCCTTCCAGCTGGCACCAGTAAAAAGTATTTTATAACAAAAAAGTAAATGAAACTTTTTTTTTTTACGAGGGTTTTTTTTGTTCCTTAATGGCAGGAGCACAAGTATGATTTCAAGCACACACGACACATTTTTCAAGGCCTGTTCGTGGTGATGCTAGCTGGGTGAATTACAATAAGATTTATTGTGCAGTGGTGTATGTCTAATTTTCCATCTACTGCTGGGAGCTTCAGTTGGCGGGAACTAACAGAGACGCCCATTATGCACAGCCTGGTTCAAACTGTGGTTTTGGTGCAAACTCTCAGGGACAGGAACTTACTGCACATGCTGGCAAGAAGACAGGGAGAGAGTTGATGAAAAGAACAAAGAAGGACTTTTTAAATGGCTTCTTAAATATTTGGTATCCCATCCCTTCTCCAAATTGTTTTTGTGGCAAGGGGGAAGGCGGAGAAGGGAGAAGTCCCAACAGATTTTCCTGTAAAAATTGGGTCATATTCAATGGATATAAAACAAGGCGGTTAATGATTTCTCATTATTGTAGCAAGCTTCCCTGCTGACAGGATTCAAAATGAACAGGAGCTCACCAGAACAACTGAGTTCTCAATACTTTACTTCCGCACTCACTGCCCTTTTTTTTTTTTTTTTTAATGTACTGGAAACACAGGTCCCTTTTTAAACCATTTAGAAAATTCTTTCCCTTACTTTCCTCTGGTTTTCTCCAATGTCCTACACACTCCCAGCTAAACTGACTTGACATGCCATGCCAAGTAAAGGTGGAGAGAGGAAATAACAGAAGGAAAGGATGAGACATGGGGAAAAGCAGAACGGACGCAAGAAAAAACAAAGGCCTGGCGGGATAAGGGAGAAGTCCTGAGCCTGGGGAGCTCGGTACTGCCAGCGAGAGGCAGATGCAGAATGAGAGGCTGGCAGGGAGGAGAAGAGAGTTTGAGGACAGGAAAAGGTTAGGAAGAAAAATAAATAAATGGGAGTGGAAAAAACAATATGAATAATACGCAGGGAGGGTGCTGTAACAGAGTAAATGGCTTATTCAGAGCAGAGCTGGGACCCATCTTGCTGAGCCACAAAGCACAACACCATTTCAGTGCACTGAGCACTTCATCTCAGATGTAGCTGGAGACAAGCTCCACAGCCACATCCCACCCTCCTTGGGGGCAGCTTGTCAGGAAGAGAGCAGAGCATACGATACACCGTGCTTCCGCTGTGCCACAGCAACAGGGAAAATGGTTTGCGTGGTCAGCCCCGCAAGTGGGGCTCAGAAGAGGTGTTGCACGTTAGAAATGCAAATTAGGTAAAAAGTGGAAAACACATTTATGGGAAAAGTTCTGATGTCCTTCTCATTGGTTTGCCAGCATTCATATATCCAAGCACAATTTTGTGCTTCAAGTTTGCAGCACAGAGTGATTACCTAGGAATCTCATCTTTTGGTTTATAGTAGGTGCCATTTGCCATCTTAAAAAAAAATCTGCTTCAACTATCAAATTTAATGGCATCTCAATCTTTGCGGGTGCTGGTTCACCGTCTGCAACCTACAGTGTAGTTCCACAGTCACACACGGGATGGCACTGCTAAAATTAGTCCTCACACATCAAGTCCCTCCTCCACCCTGACTCTCTAGGCTGCACACTCAAGGCAAAGGCACCAAGTTTTATTTCCCGGAATTGCATTTATCCACCACAAACTGACATCACTTATTTTTATGTCTGGTTACTCAGTTATATTTTTACTTTGTATCGAGCATGGAAAACCAGTGCCTGTAAGTGTATTAGTGCTATGTTATGATTTTTGGAAGGTTTGGCAGCAGAGAGAAGCAGCAAGCAATTGGGTGCGGTATTACAATGTGCAATGTGGTATTTCATTCTCTCTAGAGATCTATAATTTTATGCATGTTGAAAAAATGTTAAGGAAATTTAATGTACAGAACATACGGAACCAATTTTCTTCTTTAAGGAGAAAAGAGAATAAAAAACAAAAAGACACCTTTGGGCTATAAGCATTAAAAACCATCAGTCCAAATGGAACCATTCAACAGACCAGAGTGAGGGACAGAGAGGGTAGGCAGAGTAAAGAAATAACCGTTAATTTTTGTCTGCATCCTCTTTGCAGCCACATCTCTTAATCATCACTCAATTCATTAACACACTATAATTTCATGTCAGTGTGACCCCAAATTCTATATATGGGCAGCAGTGGGCGGAGACTCCTTCCTTTGTACCACAGTGACTCAGAATATGGGACATCATAAAAGCTTTTTTCTTCTCCTTTCTGGTTAAATAAATACATTGCCAGAACAAGGTCCAAAAAGCCCGATAAAGCACAGTTAGAGTTCAGCTAAACCCCAGTCTCAGAAGACACGCTTTCTTCAAATTTCTGCTGTTACACCCTTGCCAAAAATACCTTTCTGATCTCTAATCAAGCAATCAGCTCAACCATATGCAGGGGAGGAACTGTCATGCAGAAAACAACACTGTATTGTATAGCGCAGCACTGTTATACGTCCCGACATAGAAGCATGGCTCCAGAAATAGCAAAGCATATACCTGTAGGTGCTATTTAAAAAGAAAACCCACACATATGCTTTCAAGGATCTTAAGTACAACACAGACATTGTGTTGACTGTAGCCTGAACAGCGTATTATACAAAACAGTGCCAGACAGGCTTCTCGGCACTTAGTTTCAAAAGCAAGTACTAGACATAGCACATCCTTGATGCCAGTGCCTTCCTTGGCCAACAGGAAGGGGTACAGAATTCAGTGCAGTAGAAAACAGTTATTAACATCTGGCTATTGACAGCAGAGGCCTGGAACTACATATTCCTGATGCATTCCTTCATCCAGTCTTGTATAAGAGCTAATGGTAACTGCAGTCCTTGTCTCTGCTTACTGCTCAGCCTAGGAAACCTTCACACACAGTGGAGAAACAGACTAATCATGTACTGCTGTAGTTGCCACTAGCATGAAATTGTATCAATAGCATCTTCTTCCTGCTAGCAGGGTAAGAACCCTGTTGTCTTTTGTGTGGAAAGAAGTTCCAAGACAAAGGCCATTCCAATGAGAAGTCAAAGATCTTCAGAAGATTCTGATTTGGTACAAGACACAATGAGGAAGGTGTGATTATCTCAAACATCCTACAGATTCACAGCACACAAACCAAAACAACCAAGTCAAAGTAACCTTAGAGGCTTCCAGGATTGCTTCCTATAGTCTGTCACCCACATCCTTGCAGTTTTCTCAATCCTATTTTTATGGATGCTTCAATGCCAGAAAACCTACCCTCCCATAACAATGACACATGGAAATCTAGCTGCACCTACGTCTCTCTAGACTACGTAAGTTGCCATACACAGGCAAGTTATGGGGGGGTTATGACAGGCTAGTCATAACCCCAAAGACCATTACAGATGGAGAAGGAATGGGTGGAGGACACAGCACACTAGGAAACTAACTGCGTAACACATCCGGCAGGTCAGGATCAGCGTTTTGGGGCATGGTTCCCATTCAGGAATTCTACCAAAGTTTAATTTTAGGTCTCACAGCAATTTTGGCGTGGCTGCAATTGGTGGCCCAGGCTTTGTTCTCTAGCCACAAGAGAGCCACCAGTACCTGTTGGCAGCTGGACATGAAGAGTGCAAGCCACAAGTTTTCTTGCAAGTATTCACAACTCACATGAACAAACCAAATTCTTTTTCTAACTTACATTACATGCATAATTTTTAAGCTCATAAACCTACAGAAAGGATGTTTTCAAAGGTCATTAGTCACCAAACTCCATCCAACACTGACGTTTGTGCTGGAAAATCTCCACATAACAAAGGCAAATTTCCCCTGAGTTTGATTATGAGTTTTGTTAAACTTCACCACCAAAACTCACGGTAGAAGTACTATTACATTCACATTTAAAAATCACAGGAGCATTCAGCTAGGGAAGTTCAGCTCTAAGTTACTTCAAAATACTTCAAGACTTTGAAGAAACCCTACTTTCATACTTATTTTTAGTAAGTAAAGAGTAGTAACACATTCAGATGTCATTATGCTCTACTGTAAAGGAAGCAGAACAAGATCACCAAATAAACCAGTTTACTGGGGAAAAAAAAAAAAAAAAAAAAAACCTCTAATAACCAGGTTGACAGAATATTAACAGATTACATCACCTTTCTTTATACAAAGCACATCTAACAAAACATACCTAACAAACTGAGCAAACTCAGAACATAGAACTCACCTAGGACAGCACAAGCTTCAGAAATAATGCAAGGTTCTGCAGTGCTTGTATTAATTAAGGCCTTCTAGATTTGCAGATGTAAGCCCTCCTCCCACATAAACAGAAGTCACAGTTCACCACCTCTTCTTCTATAAAAGTGGGGTAACACATCTTAATATTTTTGTGCGACCCTCTGATATGGATGAGTGGAGTCTTCCAGCAAAGTAGGTTCTTCGATAAGCAAAGATTCAAGACACCTGGAGCAACCTTTCTACTCCCCAGGTGCTGTCTTCCTCACTCACATCCACCTGGGCAGCACACACACATAGGTGGGGGTGGGAGGCAGTTCTCCTTTTTGTAGAGCTCTTTGTCAGCATAACAGGCCAAGGACATCTTGAGCTTGCCTGTATTTTAACACACTAGATCTGTAGTGCCAACCCAATACTAAGAAGCTAACCCCAGAAACAGCAAGAGGAAGTCAAGGCTATGCTGCTCGTAATCACTGCTGACAGGATCCTTGCCATCCTTCACTGCTTGCTATGGCAACTGGCTTGGGTTAAAGTCAAGGTGCTAGACAGTCCCAAACCACTCTTTTTCACTCATCCTCCCGAACATTCCTGTCAATGTTTTCGTAATGAAAACCTAGGACTAGGAATGAGGCAAGACCAATAAAGAGCCCTAAAAATTCCCACCTTCACTGCAATGCAAGGTGGAGTCCTGCTAAAACAACATTTAACAGGTGGGAGGACAGGAGCAGCAATAGTTCTCATTCTGATACATCTCTAGAAGTCACATTATCTAATGATTAGCTGGCATGCTTATCTTTTAAAAAAAAAAAAAAAAACTATAAAAGGAATCACAGATAAGAGTGACATTTTATGAAAAAGAAAAAAAGTGAGAAAGAGTTCCCATTTCTGGTATTCTGTCACATTTTGCTGTAGTGTGTAGAATCAAGCCTTTATTGATATACTAATTATTTACCAGATTTTGTTGCTTTTGCAACGTAGAAAGTATCAGGCTGAAGGTGACACTCTGAAGTCATCGAGCAGCCACAGACCTCAGCACACAGTACGGTTTTGTGCTCTGTGACAGGAGGCAGAAACATTGCAAGTAAAGGAAAGCCACTCCCAGAAGTTGAGAACTGAATGTATTTGTTGTTCACTTCCCAAAATAATCAAACATCTTAAGACTGGGATTTTCAAAGGCGCCTAACAGAGTTGGGTCTTCTAAGCCCATGGCATTTTGGTTGCATTTGAATACCTCTATTTCTAAGTCTGCCCTGAAAGAATTAAGGTGGGATTTTTCATTTAACTTTACCGTTCTCATGCTCTGTGCCCCATTTTGCAGTGGGTACTGCAAGACACAACACAGATCCTTCATTCAGAGTCTTCCAGGATCAGCAGAAATTTACCCAATGTGGTGACTGTTGCAGGACTAGAATTTGAGATATTTCAGTTTTGTTTTTCAGTCATTTGTATTGTAACTTTTCATCATCTTTCTTGTATTAGGACAAAAAAAGCAAGCATAAGAAAAACACACTATACAGAAATAGAGGCTGATGAAATTCTTGATTAACATGAGATAAGAATCCCAACATCCATTAACCTAACGAGAACCCCATGTGCAGTTTAAAACAAACAAACAAGTGTGAGAAATCAGGCATCTGCTCCCACCAGCTGTAGTACAAGCTATGAACAGGCTTGTACCTAGACAACTACATTTTGGTCCTCATATTAATTACATTTAAAATGGAAAACCAGAAACCCTTCTGCCTTTTTCATTTAGCTTACACCTCCCCCCCCCCCCCCCGTTTTTTTTTTTTTTTTACAGAAAATGAGTGGTTTTCCATTTAAAAGGTGAGAACCACTCTGTAGTTACAAGTGGTACTTTTTGACTTTCTTAATACAACCCTGTGGCTACAATTAACACAACGAATAAATAGCAGATCAAATTAAGGTCTGATCCTGCTTTACTTAAAGGTGCAATCCTTGAAACAAATTGCAGGTTAAGCTGTTGGAGGCAAATGAGGAGACACAGAAGGTATGATTGCTGATGCCTGAATTTTAAGCATTCAGACATTAAAAGCAAGCGTATAAGAGAAGATAAGCAAATGTCATGACAAAGTTTCAAAATTTTTAGGTGCTTTAGATGTGATTAAATTCCAAATATAGTTAAGATGCATGTTTTGCACAAAGCTTTGAGAAAATATAGCACGTTTTGTATTTCTCTTTAAGAGCTATTTAATGTTTACTTTTAACTTTCACATGGGAATAACGTTTTCAAAACAGAAAAAGAATAAGATTTTTCTTCTCTTTATTTCAGAGCTCTTTAAGTTCATTTCAGAATGTCATTATTTTTGAAGTTTGGGGAATAAGGGGATGGCAGACTGCTGCCATGCATGTTCTTATTGTTGTGGAAATCGACTATTTCATCCCTTTGAAAACTGAATAAATAACTGAACCAATTTGAAGTCCCTCACAACCTGGGATTCCTATAAGCATCTTAAGATTGCATACTGCCTGATTTATTTAGTTTGCAATTCAATCTCAAGCATCATGCAATATAAAAATCAAAATACAGCAAAATAAATGTGTACTATCTTTAAGTGTGATCAGTCCAAAGATTTTTAGGGAAGGATTAACTCAAGGAAGGTGGCTTTATGGCACATTGTAGCTAATATGAATCCTAAAATTGCATCCTGAAAAAAATGGTGCACTTACTGCCAAGCTCCACACCAACTGCCCATTTCCCAGGGCTCCGCTACGAGAGGGATGTACTCAGAACTCCAAAGAAGCAACCCGTTGTCTGAAAAACAAAAGAGCAATGAGATAATGTTAAGAAATTCACTGTCCCTTTCATACCATGACGTGGTGACCAATGTATTTTTGTAAACCTGTGCTTGCTCTCTTTACACAAGTTATCAAAAGACATTGCCAACAAGTCCTCAATATTATTCATCACAGCATTAGCGTTTTCTAAACGCCCTGCTTGGGGTGCCTACCAAGGACGCTGCGTTACACCAGAATTCCTCTTTTGATTTTGCCATCGAACTCCAGAGAATGCTGCGAGGAAAGGAACATGCTCCGACCTCTGCCTTTATTCCTTCCCTGGCTGCAAAAAGGACAAGAACAAACGGCACAAACTACCACCCCTCACACTCTCACCTAGCTCCAACCTCTCTTCAGCCAGGTTTGCCCCACCAGATCAGAAATTCATGCCAGGCAGGGGCACCTAGCCCGTGTGAGCCTTGGCATCAGCTTGCAACGAGAACCACCCGCACAGCAGAGCCCTGCGGCTGGGCCACGGGCGTCGCGCTCCACCTGCGGCCCAGGGGCGCGCTGAGGGCGGGCGGAGAGATTTAAAGGCAGAATCCTCGCTACGAAACCTGAAGGAAAACCCACCGGGGGAAGGGGGGGGGGCGCCGGGATGGGGCGGGGGAAACGAGGGTTGAGCCCAGCGCCTCCATCCCCTCAGCCGCGGGGCAGCGCTTACCTGGGGGCAGCCCGGCGAGGCCGTCGGTGCGACCGTTAATAACGGTCCTCCGCCCCGGGCACGCGCAGCGCACGCGGCCGGCCGTTAATAACGGTTCTGAGCCCCGCCGGGCCCCCGGAGCGCGTTTGTCACCTCACAGCCAGCGGCCGTTAGCGGTGCCGTTACCGGTGTGACGTGCGGAACGTCACGGTGCCGTCAGGGGGCCTGTGCAGCTCTGTCCGTGGGAGGCGATGTCCAGAGAGCCCCACCTCACCCCCAGAATCTCTCCCTTGCTTTTCCAGCCCCCGGGTACTTTCCGGAACGCGGGGCTCGCTGCACTCTACGGTCGCAGCGGTGGTTTGCCCCCAAAGGGTTTTCCAGAAGCCTCTATTTCTCCACGATCTCTCAACACGTGGCGGGCAACGTGCGTTTCTTTTTGGGTGGCTTAGGTTATTTCTTTTTTTGCCTCTGTAGCACTTACCCTTCGGTTTTCCAGCAGCTGCAGCTATTCAGGGGGAATTGACTGAAGTCTTGCATCGAGGGTGGATTTCCTGGTGTTTGAATAACAAATCTTTCATTGGGAGTGAGTAATCTGATCATTAAGATCCTTGATCCCCAGATTTTCCAAAATAAGCATGTTGTTCTAACCGGATCTTACCAAAAATGGGAGAAATTTAGCATCCTAAATATTTCAGCTAACCTGACGGACTTGGCGTTTCAGTTGTACATAGGCTGACTGCCTCGGTTCTCCATTTAAAAAAGAAAAGCATAAACAACCGAAGGACCATTGCAAAACTCCTCAGCAAGGCCCATTGCTGCCAGGACAGCCTGCAAACCTAATTGCTGATTTGCCTGGGGTCACTTTACCTGCCCAGACCCCCCCTGCGCTGCCCGCCAAGCAGGGGACGCACCCTCAGCAGCCCAGCACCGAAGGAAAGAAGGCAGAAACACCTGTCCATTTGCTGCTTGCATGGTGCTAGGGTCCTGCTATGTGATCGTGGATCACAGCACAGCGTTTTTGTTTCTAAACACAACCCTGTGCAGCCTGACTTAAACAGGAGCTTAATTATGTGTCTTAGGCGTGAGGTACTGCGTGCAGAACATTCAAACTGGAGGCTGCAGAAGTAATGCATGAGCCAGGGGTGGGTTACAGGTTCTGAGCATGCATCCTATCTTTGAAAACTAATTTAAAACGATGAGTTGGCTCCTTTACATGCCCAGATAGTAACTAATTAACCAGAAGCGTGGCAAAAAATACCCCGATAATCAATATACATTTCTTTTGTAATTTGCCTATTTGAGAATTATTTAAAGCTCTAATAATTACCTTTTGCTGTTGCGGAGAGATCCTTTCCCAATGAGCTACAACAGCAACCAGACCTCTAAGTAGGTTTTAATAGAAGTAGAGAAGCTTTTAAAGTCTGCAGTGTCAAAGTAAATTAAAGTGGCCCTAAGTAGTTCATAATACAACTGACCACAGTGATTTCTACAGGGCAATTAAGTTTTACTGTGTCAATCATCCAGTAGGCATTAATATAAAGCAGAACAGCTCTGAAGAAATTTGTTATGGACTGTCATGTCAAGAACCCAAACGCTAACCTGCAGCGGCCTTGATATTATTAAAATGACTAAGGGTCAGATTCCAATTAATCTGCAGATTTAACAGTCCTTCACTGTAGTGGGTCTTGATACAATTAAGCAATAATAGATGACAGGAAGGATACTTCCTGGCAGTTAATGACCAATGGCACTATTTGAAGGCCCTTAACCCAGCTGGTCATTAACTGCTTGGAGACACAACCTGGAGCTCATATTTTCTATTGTAAACTATATATTAAAGAAATAAATCAATTACTGTTTCCCCCCACTCCCATCCTGTGCGAGCTGTCAGGCTGCTGCGGTAGCAAATAATTGCCGCAGCAGAACCCCAGCCCCGCAGCCAGCGGGGGGACGGGCTCTCGTGCCCGGCCTCGCAGTCCTGAAGCCCCCAAAGTGCCGCGAGCCCCAAGGGTGCCTGAGGAAGCTGCGGCCGCAGCTGGCGAGCGGAGGTTGTGCTCCAAGGCTGCGTCTGGGCGCTCAGCTGGAGGGAGAACCGTGTCTGAAGGAAGGAGAACGGACCCGGGCAGCAGGAGCAGCTCGGTTCTCGTCTCGGCTGCGCGCTGTCGCCTGTGCGGTGCCAGAGAAGTCACGTGGCTTTCATGCGATGCTGCGGTGACTGGAATACCTGATGTGTCTCTGGGCTCCGGGAGTCTTTGCTATTATTCGTCCAGCACTGTGATAGCTTTCTCTCGTGGGGACCTGATGCACACGCTGTGTTGTTAGCAGTGCTCCTGAAGCCTAAGCTGGCCGTTTAGAATGCTAACAAGGCTGGTGCGTGGAACCCAGCGTGGCAAAGTCGCTCGGAGGGAAGGAGACCGCATGGTGCCAGCACAGGGGCGGGCTGCTCAGGGCACCTGTGGCCTCCAATGCTACCTTCTCCGGAAGACTGTTGCACGCTGGACACAGCACACTGGCCTGTGTGATACAATTGAATATATACATTTTTAGACTGACATCTAGAGCTGTCAAATAATCATTTTTGTCTCTTACTGCTGTAGGAAGCAGTGACTTGTTGCATGCCATTCCTCGGCTCGCTTTTCATTGCACCTATATAACAACCCAGCTGATGGAGAACACCGTCAGTGTTTCCCAGACGACTGATCATTACTCACAGCTGCAGATTTCAGCAATGAAAGGAGACAAATCATGTAGTAAGGCAGGGGGAGAAAAAAACAGAGAAAAAGCTAAAATTGGGGATGGCATAAGTTGACGCAAGTGGAGCAATATGAAAATACATAGCAGAGGATTGGACCCAAAATGGGCCTATCGTATGAAAATAAAATCCAGGCACAATGACATGGTGCTTCTTCTCCACCTGCCTTTGACTCTCGTAGCTTCAGCTGGACTGACTGCTGTCCAGTGCCATAATTCTGCTTTTCAAATACACAGCATGGCCACCGCCACCTTGTGCAAATTGCTCTATATTAAGTAGTAGAAACAGAGATTTTTGCTGCCTTCCCCTCAAGAGCACTTTAGTGTTACAGTTCGACTGAGTAACTAGTTGACTGCTTACCAGAAACCAAAGCTTAAAACACTCAAGTCAATATTTATGTATTTATTCATTATAACACATTGGTCAGCAACTTCATTCCATCCACTTCTGACCCTGAAGTATTTCATCACACAGATTTATAATGCAGTATGTCATTTTTAATAATTTCACGTATGATGCTCTCTCCGGGGAAGTAGGGATTCTTTCCCACTTAGATGTTTCAGGGTGGTTTGTGTAATAGCTGAAACTAGACTGAAATCTGATGTAATGCACAATCAAAATGTTCTGTTACATTAGAGTACAGTATACTTCAATGTAATTTATTCTTTTTCTACGAGAACCATGACTAATTACAATGTCAAAAGCCAATCATAATACACAAATGGTAGCAGTTTACAGACATGGTAATATGGCAACTACAGGGTTTTTTTGTTGTCAAGTTGGGTTAGTTTGTTTAATGTTACACGCGGGGGGAAAAGGGAAGGCAAAGAAAGAAGGAACATGAGAACGGTTTTGTCTCATTTCTACTCAATAAAAATCCTACCGAGATTATGTTGCTACCAACAGCACTTTCTGCTTACAAAACCAGCGATGCCCAGTGAATATTATCAAATTAAGGTGGTTATCATGCATGTCTTTTGCAGCATATGGTGTTAATGCATGTCAGAGGCTGATAAATGCCTTTGTAGAATATAAAGGCAGGGGGAAAACCTAAGAGCTGGAAGATTTCAGTTGCTGAATTTAAAGGAGGCCAGCTGAATGGGCCTAGTTGCATTTTCCTCTCCATCAGCTCCTCACAGTCAATTTTTAATGCAAACTTCAAGGGCATAATAAAGGATGCATAGAAGAAGTCACACACACATCTCATAAAACAAAATTTATCTTTAATCTGTAAGTGTCAACAGCAGTACAAAAGATGGAGTGATGGTGAATAGATTAAGGGTAGAGAGGACAGTCTTGAGGTAAATGAGCATAAATAGGCAGTCTTATAGACACTCCCCTGAGGGGTCTAAACCCCTGTCATGGCATATACTGAATCACCCAAAGATGACATGTTTAACATATCAGGAAAGCACCTTGTGCAAAAAAAAAAAAAAAAAAAATACCCCCCCACCCGAAACATGTAGGTAAGGTGCCAACGTACACCAGAACATACTGAATATGGACAGTGTCTTTCAATTTTGTCTTTTCCATTAATAACTGAGGCAGAGGAGGAGAAGACTCTTAAAAGTACCACTGAAAGATTATTTAATATTTAATTTACCTCACGTCAATACTGCACAACAAAATTCAAGAAGTCTGTTTATGCAATGAAGCAGAGCTAAGAATAACTATTCTCTTTTTTGTTGTTGTTGAGAACAGATTTTTTTTTTACTCAATATCCTTAGCAAACTTTTTTCTTTCTCTTTTTTTTTTTTTCCTTCCTGTATCAAGAGGAGAGTGTGAGATGTGATGGCAACCTTTTAAGTTCATTTAAAAACTTTACACTGGACTGTACAAGATTTTTTTGATAAACTATTTACATTTTCAGACTTTAAAACATATTCAAAGCAGCAATAGACACTAGTTTTTCCTCTACACGCCCAAATAATTACCGGCCATGGGCCCAGGTAGGTACCTGCATTGTATATAGAATTTCTACAAAGAAAACCTGCCTGTTAAATTAGCCAGTGGGTGCCCAACAAGCAGCCCTCGCCACCGAGAGCTGCACCCACAGTGTTGCTATAGGAATCAAAGCATAGTACCTTGACAAGAGAGTCTCAGTTGTCCCAACAGCTCTACACAAACTTTACAATTTGAAACAGCAGCTAGCATGTCAGTCCAGCATGTCAGTGAATTGTGCTGATTAAATTAACATAGAGTACAATCTCACAATATACATCACAAACAAATTACAATGTCAGGAAATAAGAGTTACAGTAAGATAAGTTATGTAGTAACAGCTTATAAGCTTGTCTTAATGTAATAAAAAAAATTTGTACATGGGAAATACAATAATGAATGAACATAAATGCTAAGCATTCTAGTTTGCTACAAGCTGAAGAAGGGTACAAGAAAACCAAAAAACAAAAAACGTTGCTTTCTAGAAAGCAAAAAACAAATGACAAAGGAAGACAAACGGAGAATGCACACTAGCAGGTCTGCAATGTGCAGCATACAAACAGTTAAATATTTGCACATTCCCCATACTCCAAGAGCACCAAGGACCTCACTTGTGGTTTTTAGAAAGCGGAAATTACAAAGCAAGCCATGTCACTAAGTTGCTTTATAGCTTTCATATTGCCATAAATACCAATTTGATAAGTTTTCCTTTAGCCTGGTTCACCCCACCCCACCCCCTTTTACCCAGCGTGTGAAATCTCAGAATACTTCTTTGTCACCATTTCCAACAAATCTGGTGCTTAGAAAAGGGGGATGGATTAAAATGAAATATATTTGCATAAACATGTATCTTTTTTTTTCCTTCTGTAGTAGTACATTACAGTATATCAAAAATGTAGTTTGATTTGAGAAAAATCACATACCTTAATGGGTCATTTAAAAATTGGATTGGGGGAAGTTGGTTTTTAAAGCAAAAAAGTTAAGTGTCTTGTAAAAGATCAGATGAGGTCATATAACATTATTCTTTTAAAAGAACATGCTTAAGTGCCAACTTGAATCTTAAAGAAGCATGCAAACCTCAGAGGGTCCGAGCCCATTCATCGGCGTCTCGGAAAAACATGAAGAACTCTATCGTACATTCTGCTGCCCGCACCTCCAGCGCAGGCGTTCGCACTGCGGACCAGTTCAGCAAAGATTACCCCGCTGAACACAAACTCTTTACTGGTCCTCGTGACCACCACAGAAGTACTAACGTGCTTAAAAGTGATCGGGTAGGTGCGTGTTTTGCTGGGGGAGGGTGGGAGTGTTAATCCCGTAGTATGTTTTGCTAGGAAATGTTTTTTGAAATGCCACGTCATTGATATGACCCAAAACTGAATCCGGAAAGCCAACCCCGCAGAGGACCGTGGTTCCGATGGCACTGGGAGGTGGTTGTGTTTGTGCTCGGAGCAGTATCTGTCCTCGGCTGACTGCTGTACACTTTGCAACGCCGCTGTTTGCTTTGCGTTCCCAACCTGGAGCAATCCCGTTTTTGCCCTCCCCCTGCCTCACGCTGCACCTGAGCACACTGCGCTAGGAGCACTCTGTGATCCCGGGTGTTCCCAGCGGGCAGCTGCACGAACTAAAAGGTGACGCCCGAGCACTCGTGCCCACCAGAACTGGGCCATTTCATCTGAGTCATTTCTCCACGTAAACCTGAGCCCTGTTTTTATCAAACATGAAGTGAACTATTCTAGCTGGTACCAGACTGTTTCAGGAGTGTTCTTCTCTTGGAAATAAGTATTTGCTAATTTTCCAGAAAGAATATATATCGTATCTGTTAATTAAATAAACTGTTTGTTCACAGAGAAAATAGCGTTACTATATTTTTGCATTACCTGAATGGGGTTGGTGGTTTTTTTCAGTCAGCGTTGTTAAGGGGGGCTTAAACACAACAGTTAAAAAACAAATCCGTATGTCCTCTTTATATTTTGTGGGAACTTGTTTTGCCCAGTATTATAGCCTAATATGACAGAAGTATGATTTAGTTCATGTAGAAAATAAAGGCTTGATATTACTAAGTCTTGGTTGCATTGCAAGGACCATCTTAGTCATGACAATCTTTCCAGGAATATGCTTTTGACTTCCAAATGCCATTCTTGTTAAGAATTAAAATATTAATTCAGTTTTACTTGGATTCAGAAAACAAACTGTTGTTTCCTAACAGCTGGATCAGAAACTTGGCATGTTTAATGTAGCAACTTTCTAAGAAAGGAAAAAGTATTCTGTGTTTTTGGGATAGGCTATCAAAAACCAGTGAGAGCACAAGTGAGGCAACTTGCTGTCCCAGCTACAGGTCCACAATACTGCGCTCACACTGCGGGTGGAAATTCAGCATCTACATGAGGTACAGTGACTTGTCAGCATTTAATATGGACCAACATACACTGATATAGAACAAAAGTAAATACATAACTTATACTTCACTAAGTATCCATGAACAAAAAATAAAATTCTATTTCCTATGTTATATTTACACAATTTAAAAAAAATCTAAAATGAGATGGTAATTTCATCAAAAACTTTGTTTTGAGCTCCGATTATTAAAGTAAAAATGGTGTTTTTTATCCTTATGATTGTCCTTCCTTGATTTCTACTGACATTTTAGAGCCAATGTCGGCTAATAAATAGAATAAAATGCTCATATGCACAATTCAGATTCAAATATGTTCCTCCCACTTCCCCAGCCAATAAACGCAATTTTACCAGCTGGCGATTCCTGAACAGCCAGTCATTTTCAAGAATGTGGCTTTAACGTAGAGAGCATCAGCACTGAGGCAGGGCTGGAGCTAAAACAAAGTGTTCATACATACATGTATTTTGCATAAATAAATGAAATAACAAGACATAAAAAATGACTCAAATCCGGCAACTGTGAGGCAGGCCCACACGAGTCGAAACAGATGACTTTTGTTCATGTAGTTTTCGTACAACAGTTTCACATTAGTCAGAAGTGATAAAAAATACCATTTATATCCAGTGCTTATAACACTTACGAAACAACATCTGTGAGTGTGTGTTTTTTTGTACTACAAGCAAAATCAAGTTTCAGTCCTAAAGAACAGTCCTTTGTTCTCCACAAGCCTGCAGAATATTATTTTGGCATGGTCATAAAATTAAAAAAAAAAAAAAAATTAACCAACTAATCTAAATGTTTGCCTCTGTGCAAAAAGATAATTACATAAAATACAATGCTAGCAATACAGCATTCTACCGATGCAACAAAACCAGAAAAAAAAAAAAAAGAGAGCAAGAGAGTAAAAGTGACATGGGGGAGGGAGAGAGACTTCTAACAGAAGAGTTATGTAAGACATTAATAAATAGTATTTTTTTTTTCTTTTTAAGGAAATAATGATACCCTCCCCCCAATCTGAGCTGAATGTATTAAAAACAGTTCAAATTACCAAGCAACTGTAAGAACAAAAACCACTTTCTATCAGTACCTTAGCCAGCTTAAAGAGGGCGCTCACCAGCTAACGACACAGCATATGCCTTTAAAGTCTTGGCTAGACCAGTTTATTGCTTATGAGACGTGGACTCAGAACACATTTAAATAAATATTTAAAATATAGCATCTTGCTCCAAATTACAAAATGGTCAGAGAACCTGACCATTGTGTTTCTATGCCATTATCTTTATATATTGTTCTGTAAACTGAACAACCTTTGTCTGGGGGTTGTTTTCGCACATCTAAATATGATCGGGGCGACAATGGCTCGCTCTGCTCTAAGAGGTATCACTGGGGCTATGAAGAAAATGACAGCTCCTGATACAGCATCTTGTCCTTCCACCTCACATGAACTTCTGCAAGACAGTACAACAGCATGAGGACGACCAGCATTAGTACTACACTTCATTGTCTGGGCCCTAAACTGAGCCCGTTTGGCTCTGTGGGAAGATTCCCACCGATTTTGAGAAGAGCTGCTCTAGGCCCACTCGCACCTCTCAGCCTGAATCTGAATTGATCATCGACCTGCTGAACACGTCCGATTCAAACTAGAAGCTGAGGGTGTTGAGGAGTTTCAGCACATGTATTCACTAGGCCCACTTGATCTGCATATTATGTACAGTGATGTATTTATGAACATGAGCAGAATGCGAGGGAAAAAAACAAAGGCAATTTCTTAGACATTTCTGAACATTAAAAAAACTCTCAGTCTTTCAAGCTCTCTCTTGTATATTTCCCAGAATTTTCTCTAGCAATTGCATTGTTTCCAGTAGTAATACAAATTTTAAAAAATTTAGTTTGTGTAGCACCTTACATCCAAAGATCCCAAAGCACTTGACAAACGTGCATCAAGATCTGGCTCGCGTTCCCACATGACTAATATTCAATAAGGATTTTTGATGCGCCGTATGCCCCGCTTTGCAAGCCAGGTATTTTTGTGGCCTTCCCTCCCCCACTATAGCCTCACAAATAAATCACTGCAGAAATACTCAAGGTAGCAGATAGTTCCTTCAGGTGACAATAAGAACGTGAGGTGTGGAGCCACGATTCACTGCAGGATTCTACAGGCCCTAGAAATTCAACACGGTGGACTCTATGTGCAATTTGGATTTTACATCAGCTTTTGCTGTCCATCCAAGTATAGAGGTTTATAACTATAAACACAAAGTTTAGGAGTATTTGTACTGTATGTACATATATAAGTACTCTATTTTGCATTATATAAAGCTGAGTGTTTACAAGTGCTCCTTGAACATATAATGTTATGGAAACAACGGAATTTCTCATTCATAAATGTCATATCCATTTTAGTAGCAGGTGCGCTTTTATTTTCATGTACCTATGTAATTTAGGGGAAGAGAAAGAAAGCACTCCATAAAATATCAATAAGGAATTGTAAGTGTAATGCCACCAACAGTACTTTTAAAAATAAATATTAAGTATTTGGACCCTTGACATTCTGGAATGAATAAATTATTTAAGAGAAAATGTGTTAAGACTGAATGCAAGGGTTAAAAGCAAAGGGGTAAAGAATGTAGTCAGAGGTGGCCTCACACTGCTAAGACAGGCCTGTCCATAGCTGGTGATCGCTCTTTTGTGCTTACTTAAATTTCACACTAATGGCATCAAGAGGCAAAAGCAATTGGGCACATGCACTATGGCAACCATGTTCACTACTTAAGAATATCCTGTCTCCAGATTCCTGAGTACTTTACCATTTTCTGGAAAAAAAAATTAGGTTTTATATATATATATATTTTAAGATGCCAAAGGATTGTCTAAGACTTTACAGTGTCTCCTTTAAGACTTTTTTTTAAATGTTAAGATTCAAAAGTTATGAAAAGTTTGGCACATCAGAAGTTCAGCTATACATATGGAAAAAAATGGAATTCAGAGACGATTTTTTAAAGATGAGCTATGATGCACAGATGTGCACACTTGCGGACTTGTTCTGTTTCACAATATGAAATCTGCAGTTTTTGTTTTCTAAAATAATCCAGAATAAAAACACATTCACAACCTGTAGGCTGGCACAGCATACCTGAGTGAGAATGTATAACCCCCATCTAAAACAGTAACTTAAACCTTTATCAGCATCCAAAAGGTAAAAGACAAAAGGTAAGACTTGTAAGACAGCTATCGATTCATATAACTTTTCAAGTCCTGATGTCTGATATTTAATATATGTCTTCATCTAAATTAAAAAAAAAAATAAAACAAAACAAAACAAAAAAAGTTCATGAAAAATTAGGGAAACAATCTGTCTCACACGTTAAGAAACATTTAAGACCATTCTGCTGATGTAACTGTAGGAGCCACACATGCATGCAGGCTCTTTAAGAACTTTTTGTTCAAAAAAAATCCAAAAAAACCCCAAGTGCGTCTGAGTACTTTAATTCTGTGAACACTCCTCAGTTGGCACTGACTGCCTCATGGGCTTCATTTTCGCTACTATAGTCTGATTTGGGATCATCCTCATAGTCCTCGTACATTTCTATTTCATCCTCTCCATTTATCATTTCATTTCCAGCAAGGCTTCCGCTGTCCGTCTTCATACCATAAGTGCTCTGAATGACGGGGATGCTGGGCTCAGGGCTGGCAGAGGTGCTCGAGCAATCCGATGTCATCTGAGGCGACGGTGTGGTAGTTGCCATGGTAATAGCACCAGGATAGACAACCCCCGTTCCCGTGGTGATTGGAATTTGAGGCTGTTGTCTGGAAGGAAAAGCAAGATGGGAACGTGATTACCTCTGTTCAGAGGAGGGATGCCTTTCTGCAAGTCCAACTCAAAGCAGGTGATTTCCTACAAGGGCTGCATGCATTCCTCTGGGGTTCACAGTCTGGTCCTGCACGGTATTGGTTCGCCTCAGCTTCCCCCAGGTGCAACTGGAGAGTAAACTGTTTAGTAACTGCCAGAATTTGATTTGTTCACGTATTTTGTGTGTTTATTTAAACCATACTGCAAAGTAGCACTTGGACAGAGATCTTCAAAAGACTTTAGACGCCTGTGTGATAACCTAACTGCTGCAACAGACATCCAGTGTTCAAAACCTACATCCTCCAAACTCCTGACGAGAGCTTTTGTTTTGTGTCTGTTATGATGGGACCTCAGATTACCTGTAAGCGCTTAAATGGCATGCAGGTGACTAAGTAACATCGTCTATCTATCTGCAAGGATGTAATTTACTATTGCTAAGTGCTCGATTTACTAAGTGTCAGATAGACTCCTACATCACTTAGAAATACTATTGATATTTTATTTCTGTTTTTTTGATTTTTATTCAAATCCATGATCAGAATGCCATTTGTTCTTTGGGATTTGGGACTGAGTTTTTGAAGCCAAGTACTTCAGACAAAAAGAACAAGTGCTCTTTTTTGTATAGTAATGAACAGTCTGCAGAAACCAAAACATTCCTGAGGATCCCATGGCAGATCTGATTCACTTTCACAATGCAAATACATGGAGAGACTCAATTAAGGGTGCACTGCCTCTGCTTTTGGTACATCTTAGCTGCTGATGTAGAACTTTGTATCATATAATGTCTTTTGTTGTTGTTGTTTGAGATGTTTTTTAATGTGCTGGATCAATACCACGATGACTAGAACAGGCTGGTATCACTGAGAGTCAAGCAATTCAACAGATGTTTGATTATAGCATGTACACAGTTCAACTGTTAAAAATGCAATGTCTCTTCTTACAATGATGTACTCAACTGCTTTGTTGAGTAAAGGTCAGGTTGCTGAACTCCTTACATGGTCGAACCTTTATTGGCTATGAATTAACATACTTTTTACATCTGGATTAATTAATAACACACTTCCTATATTAAAAGACACCTCCAAATATTCTTTTTTTTTTTTTTTTTTTTGAACCATTACCTTTAGTAAAGGTGAGAGACAAAGAAGGAAATGTAACTTGTCCAGAGGAAGAGAATCAACATCATACTTCAGATATTCCATACAAATTCTAGTACCAGAAATACTCCAGTGCTCTGGAAATTTCTGTTTTACTATTGACTGGTTATTGGATATACATGTCTATTTTTATCTTGTATTTCAATGTCTCCCAACCTTCTTTAGAGCAATATTGACCAAGTATTAGAGATTTCTGTATTTTACAATTTTAGCAGGAGAAACAGCATCAGATGTGTTAGAATAGTCTAGCAAATCTCTTACTTCTTGATCACTGTGTTACTCTACGCTAAAATTCAAAAGGAGGTAAAAATACGCTTTGCATAAAGCAGCCTCTCACAAATCCTTAATCAATAGCTAAATCAAGACACAAATAATGTACAGCTTATTTACAAGACCCTAAATGTTAGGTCTTTATCATTCATTGACCAAATTCCAGATTTGATAAATACCACACCACAGAGTTACTGGGAAACCAGAGTACTTCAAGTTTAGGAACCAACAGAGACAGTCAAATCATGAACAGTTTGTTTAAGAGAATATTCAAATAGCATTTTTATGTACTACCTTCGTTGCTGGTACTGCTAGCCTGACTCTTAAAGCCTCTGCACAGCTTGAGAAATTCAAACATCTGTTGTGTAAGTATGGTACACCTGGCTAGCAGTGAGCAAAAACATCGTGGTAATTCATTTGACACAGTCATTATACTCCTGTTTGCAAATGATGATTTGCAGATGATTTACAAACAGCTAGGGATTTTTCACTAAATTTTCACTTTTTAAATGGTCTGAAAAATGTTCTGTGAAAACAATTTTCAGCCATTGCGTTTGCTTGCAAGTGATTTGCTGCAAACATCTTTCAAAACTTTATCCATAAAATTGAACACCTACCTCACATGGGAACGTTTCTGTTTTAAGATTTCATGTTGTCAGGCATATGAACTACTACTGTTAAAAACCTACAGGTACCTCCTCCACAAACTTTTAGACACAGAAATTGTTCACATTAGTGACTGTTTCCACAAAGCAAAGGAAAAAGAAACCACACATGGTAACAGAAAAATTCTACATATTTGTCACTGAGCCATATACACTTAATTTTCTTCAATCTGTCTGTCCAACAACTGCTAGTTGTCCTGATATTTCTGAGAATAGATACATTAGCAAAACAAAAAATCCTTTGGTGTTCATCAAAGAACACCACAGGATCAATGATAAAAGCTGTTCTGAGAAAAGTTGGTTTTACAACACTTCTGATTAGAGATGTAGAATATACTCAAGCATCTTTGAGTGCAAGCTGCTCTTTTGTTATAGATGATGCTAAGGATCAGAACCCTAGTTCCCCTGCCCCGATTGGAAAAGTCCCCCCGCCACCCAACTTTTTTTTTTTTTTAATAGCAATGTCTTTTTATAAGCAGCAAGAAGGAAAAAAATTGTTTAAGGACAGGGCTGTGAGCTGCCTTGATATACTTAAGTTGTCAGAGTTAAGCTTTACACTAAGTTAGGAAATTCAGATATTCTTTCAAATGTTTATCAAGTGAGCAAAACTTTGTTGCATATCCACATTTCAATGGGATGGGGTACATTTGTCTAAGTGTGACCTATTTCAAAGTATAAAGGGAGCAGGTCATCTTAGCATAATGAAGCAGAAGTTACAGAGCTGCCTTTTAATTAAGACTGCACTAAATACATGACAAATGATAGAGTGAATCTAACTGGTAAAGAACTTGATTGGTATAACAGAAAAGTTGAAGGCGTACTGAATTTGTCATTCATCAACACAGCTCTTTTTAGCATGTTAAACAAAAATCAAATGCGGTATGCATGCCTGCTGCGGAGTGGGTAATAACTGTGAGCTTTAAATTACTTCTATCTCACTATAGAATTGTAAACATGTGTTAACTGTACCACCTAAATGGGAAATGTCTCATACTTGAACCCACTTGCTAGTGAAAATTTGCTATAGCACTTTAATATGGGCTACCACACGTGCCCAGTAACTGGGCACCTACCTCTAACGTGAGCCTTGATCATTTAGGGATGATCATGTTGTCACTGTAAATTCTGCTCAAGTCACTGCATTACATCCCAGAAAGCCATATTTTAAGGTATCAGAAGCTGTATCGATTATATATGTTACTAGAGATGAGTGTTGTCATTTTTTAGTTAATTAACTTCTACAGTGTTTGGCAGGGCAAAGAAGTCAAAGAGCATATAGTTTTAGTCTAACCACACTCCTTCTTGAAAGGGAGAGTTGGAGTTCCTTATTTATTACTCTGGCCATTATATTTTCTTTTATTTGTAGTTCTTAAAGACATTCATTTTTGTAGCATATTTAATGACATTAAATTCCACATGTTTAATCCTTGAATCTAGGCGGACTTTTGTCTTTCAGAGGATCTTGGAGAGAGGACATAAAAACAAGCTTTACTGAGAGCTACAGGTTACAGCTCAGCTCAGTTGTACATCATTACAGTGTCTGCTCAAGGATGTTTTCTCCCTGGCTGAGCTTTCCAAAATCCAACCATAATCTTCCTATCTCTTCAGATCTGTGAGCAATGGTGATGCATACCCTGACTTCAAACCACTCCTGTCTCCATCACCTCCTCTTTGCCAAGGAAATCCTCTGATGGCCAATTACTACAGGTCTCCTGCCTCTCTGCTCTGCCAGCATTGCTAACGTCCATCCAGTCTGGGGCCAAAGATCTGACCCAAAATCGTTAGGTAAATACAAGAGAGGAGATAACATGAAAATTCTTAGATCAATTGACCCGCTCACAAGTTTGTGGCATTAAGAGAACATTCTGCTTTTGAATTTTGCAACACTAGCTAAACATTTCAATTGGCAAATTACCATCATTTTCTGATTCCTTCCCAACTATTTTCTGACAGCTGTTTACATGACTGAAGCAAAATCGATTGCATTAAGGAAAATGCTTATATGCTACACAACCTTGAAGCTTACATCTCCATAAGGAATGAAATAACAGTAAATCTCACAAAAGTACCCATTGTGTACTTACTTTAAGTTCAAGCTACAGGACTATAATATTACAGCTTTATTCAAAACTGTAGTCTAGCAACATTCAGACTACACATGTGTACAGTAGTTATAAACACTATAAAGGCTTTATTCTAAACATCTTACACGGGTAAAACACAAAAAATGTTACTTCTTACATCATTTTGCAAAGAAATGTATATATCA
This sequence comes from Heteronetta atricapilla, assembly GCA_011075105.1. Lineage (NCBI taxonomy): Eukaryota > Metazoa > Chordata > Aves > Anseriformes > Anatidae > Heteronetta > Heteronetta atricapilla. The sequence continues at coordinate 19,195,961 of CM021735.1, forward strand.
TGTACTCATATTTAAAGTGAACTAGATTAAAAATTATAAGAATTGGATTATTTTTTGTAAGACAAGGCAACAAAAGACAGACTCCTGACTTAAAATGTCTGAATTTAAGGCTTATATATGTTCCATTTCTTTACTTGTACTTATGAGTTAGAAAAATTACAATTGAAGATAAATTGTAAGTCACATAAAGAGGAATTATTTCAGTTTATTGTCTGCCTAATTTGGAACAAAATTCATTCATGTAGGGATGCAATAGAAGGCCTATGCACATGTTCAATTCCTCTCTGTTACTTAAAATATTTGACAGCACATAGATTTTTTTGCTGGTCTATCTCCAAAGCATGAATTTCCTGCCCAATTTATTCCAAGAAATCTCCACTCTCACTCAATTCTCTGGAAGTTTTTCTCCAAAAAAAATGTGACCAGAGCCTTGCCATTCATCAGCTTATTTCTCTACTTTATTTTAAAGTTTGTCTGCTTTGTATATTGAGAATCACTAAACATTTTTTCTATGTCTTACAAATATTTATCAAAGAATGTGGCTCACTGAAGTCAGCAGCATGAGCTTTTTGCATCTTAAAAGTTTGAGCAGCATAAAACTCTTTTCTTGTTTGTTTGTGGGGGTGTATTAGTTACACACATGGGAGGGTTATTCTATGCTAGTCAATGGTGCACCCATAGGGATCTGATAGAAATTAGCCCTTACTGGATTACTACAGCAATGTATGTACATTTGGTGTAAGAGAACACCAAACACAAATAAGAAAAAATATTTTTTTTTGTTGCTATTTGTACATTGCTCTGGCTACCTGTCTCTTTCTGTCTTTCTCTTCACACCTGACCTATTTTTTATTCTGTGAGGACAAGTTTTTGCCATTTTAGCATACTCACTTCAGTACTCCCAACTTGATCAGTATGTTCTAGAAAGAAAGAGGAAATGAAGGAAGGAAGGAAGGAAGGAAGGAAAGAAGGAAGGAAGGAAGGAAGGAAGGAAGGAAGGAAGGCAGGCTAGTAGGACTTCAAGTAGTGTGAAGCACTTGGCACATTTCATTAGAGTCTATTTTTTACTTTTATTCTCTGTTGTATGCTGAAGTATTTCCCGTAAATGTAAAGTATATTCAGTCCTAAAAAATGTATTTGTCTCCTGTTTCATTCTGAAAAGGAAACTGCATCTCAACTCCCACAACTACAGTTCTGAAGGAAGGTTTATGTTGTTTATTCCATCAAAAGAGTGGAAAAATGATGGGTGCACAAGGTCAGCTCGGAAACCTGTTCCAACTGATGCTTTATGTGACATATAAAGATAAACACAAGGAAAAGTAAGTTTAAGAAGTTGATGGGCCCAATTACTTTATTTCACTTAATCTGCTTCAGATTAAATGCTACTTTTTAGTATTCAGTGAACTATTTTTCTGAAATAAATGATGACATATAAGTTTTATGTTTCAGTTCAAAAAGCAAATCTTCCAATAATTTTGTTTTAATTTGTTTCTTTAAGGTAAGAAGGAATTTGGGGTGATAGTGAGAAGTCACACAAAAGCATGAAAAAAAATCTAGAAATCATAGTGTGTTTTCTCAGCATCAAAATTTATATCTGTTCTGAACTGCAGCATGGATCTCATTTCACCTTAATCAAACACATCCAGTAGACTTCAAACACTTTCTATCATTACTTTCAAACCTAAAAATTATTGTTTTCAGTATAGTCCTTTGTAACACTGTATGTGTGCAAAGATGTTTGATATATAAGGAAGATGTTAAATTCTGGTTGCACCAGCAGTTTCATTTTCAATAGATTTCATTATGGTACTTGTTTTTTTGTTTGTTTGTTTTGGAAAATTCACAGTATCACTCTTACGTAGGGCCTTGCTTTAGAACTTTCTTGAATCTGTCCTCCATACTCACCTCCGTATTAGCCATCAGTCCTGATGTGTGAAATGGTACTACTTAATACTGTTTTGAATTATCAAACAATTCTCAATTTTTCCAGACTGCTGTTTTGGCATTTCTTCTGCATTTCTTGTACAGATATGACTTTGTCTGTCAATCTGCTTTGGAAGACATAAACTAAGAGTTTCATTCCTTCAATCTGACTATAATTTGTGATGTGCTGTATAAATTCAGATTTCTATTTAGGGTTCTGAGTACAATTTTGATGGAAGCCTATTAGTAAACAATTTCCCTTACAGCAAAGAACAAAAAACAATGTTAAAATTGTAGACTGGAAGGTTATTTCAATATATCAAAAACACTTCTATTTACCGATTAAAGAAAGAGCCCACATTGTTGCAGGCTGTACCACAAAATAATTGACTGCAACAGGAGTTCTGCATCCCAAGCCAAAAGTGAGGGCACATAATCGACGTCAAGGTCAATTATCTGGTAGTAAAGTATCCAACAAAAGGAGACTATTGTGATTAGAGAAATAAGCAGAACATTGTGAATTTGGAAGGGTTGGCAGTGGAGACAGCTTTTAGACTCTCTGTAAACCACCAGGAATGTTGTTAGAGCATTGAGCATCACAGATGAATTAATTTAAAACAAACAAAAAACAAACAACAACAAAAAAACAAGAGAGAGAAATCAGTTATGGTGCAGTTGTTTCACTAGACCTCAGCTATCTTTAGTCTGTCAGTCTTTCATAGTTCTGCCTTCTCTCCTGAATTAATACTGTTAAAAAACACACGGGATCTTTCTGAGCTATATTTTCCATGTTGTATAGCTATCCAGTCAATCTATGCAATACTTGAAACACTCATCCTAAACCATGTGTTTTTAAAAAAGATTGTTTGCCACAGTCCTGTATGTAGCAAAAATCCTCATACTCTCATGTAATGGTATCGTGTGTGTTCCTAATCTAACCATTATTGCTCCTGTACCTTTTACCATTTTCCACCTCTCCTGACTCCTTATTCTACACTGGAATGATTTCTTGTGGTTCCCTTTTTGTTCTTGTCTTAATTTAGGAAATACTCATTAAGTCATTACTAACCCAGAATAGAATAGCATACCACTAGCTCACATGAGACATGATTCAAACCTTTCTTGCTAATGGGAAACAACTTCTTTTGACTTTGAAGAATTCCATAGTCTCAGAATCTGCATTCAGTGGTCAGCTGATAGTTCCATCCTCTGTGATATATCTTATGTTTTTAATAAGATTTTATAGATTTAGATCCTTACCTTCCAAATGCCATTGGTAAGTGACTTTAATAGATAAGTCAATTTATTTTCAAAGAGCCTGCTCTGTCTTTGTGGTGCACTGAAAACAATTAGAACAATAGTACTCACCCTACGGTAAAAAACTGCCTCATCTCCTGTCTTCGAGACCTCATCAGTTGTTTGTATTCACCAATACGCAATTTCTTTCCATCAACAATGCAGGTACGTTTTGGTCGAGGTTTGTATTTGTAATTAGGATACTTTTCTAGGTGGATTTTACTTAGCCGTGCCTGCTCTTCATAATAAGGTTGTTTCTCTTGATTTGACATGGACTTCCAGCGAGATCCTATTAACACAAAACATCAGTGAGTGCTTAGGTAAAGCAGGTTTGGTTTTAGATATATGCATTTCAACACACCTTCTTGCCATAATAAACATTTTTAAAATAAGTTAATTAAATAAGCTGATTTGAATTTACACCAGCCAGCACTTGTATTTGGATGTACAACTTGAGACATCTTAAAAAAGCCTTGACTTTCAGATATTGCTGCAAACCTAATGTATGTAAATCTCTCTCTATTAAATAGATGTACTTAAAATCAATAGTTACATATTAAAATCTCAGTCTCATGCAACAAAACAGTCTTCATTATTTATTTATTTAATAATACGAGCATTAATCTATGAATAGCTCTATAGCTTTTTATTAGCACACACAGTATTATGGTTAAATAAGGTTTGCAACAATATTTTTAGTGTTAAGTCTTCTTTGATAGTTTTGTGAGGATGTGGGTTATATCCTCCTACTAATAGATATTAATATTTTGCTAATTAGCAGGCTAAAATATTAAAACTTCATAGATTCAAAAAATATGAAAAATGCTTTGTGTCCCTGGTGTCTTAAATTTACTAATCTTTTGATATAAACTTGGCATAATATTGGCACCTTAATGTATTTTAAATCCTATGATGTACATTATCTTTTGACCTCATGTAGTAAATGTACAGCATTGCACTGAGAAAGTTACATTTAAATTTCTTAACAAATCAGAGGAGAGAGGAGCAGAGCAGAGCAGAAAGGAAAGGAAGAAGGGAGAAGAAAAAAGAAAAAAAAAGGAGAAGGGAAAAGAAAAAGAAAGGAAAGCACATTTGTAATTCTCTATCCCACTTCAGGTACTGTAAACTTTCATTGAAAGCTGTACCAATAAAAAAGTTAAAGAATTAAGCCAGTGTACACAGGAAGAGGAAAAATTATTCAGAACTCTCATATTGTTTATAAGGAATTATCTAAACACTTGAATAGAGAAGTTTGGTTGTTTTTTTTTTTTTTTTTTTTTTTTTTTTTTCCAGGGGATAAGAAATGCAGAAGTAGCTTTTTGGTGTCTTTTAGATGGATAAAATGATTACAGCTGTGGTAAACGTGGGTGGAAGCTATTCTTTTACCAGATTTTTCATACATCAACAAATGGAAAAGTTGTATAAATATTATCCGTAGCCAGCAATATTCTGTGTCAGCTCTAATATTTCAGGCTCTTTTCTCATTGTCCTGGAAAAGTTGCGCAGATATTATATGGACATAGACTTATTTGTGGCAGAGCAGATACTGACAGGTTAATTCCACGGTTAACAAACAGTCAATTGCTGGCACTTCTGAAATATTTATGCTGAAAGTTTACATTTTAATGAATACGGTTACTATACTCCTAATAGTTTTTTCACAGAATGCACACAAATAATATAGATTCCCTACAGCTGCCAACACTGAAACAGTGCAGGTTTTATACAAAACTGAAAGGCTATTCATATAACTTACTAATATGGTAGACAAAAATATGAGAACTGCAAAGTAAGATTTTGGAAGTTTTAGGGCACAGTCACATTTATTTGTATGTATTCTTGCCTGTGACTGAATGAACAAATGCAACAAACTTTAGTAAGAATGTATTTGAACTCAAAGTTTAGAATAAAATGATTACAGATGAAACTTTATTTTTACTTTTATTTATTATGAGTTACATTTAGCATCTGTCTCCCACTTCAAAGACTCAGAAAGCAAATACAGGTTTTAACATTTCACCACTCATTCTCACGTATGTTTCTAATTCTCTGGAGAGGTCTCAAAAAGCAAATCAAAATTTCTCAAAAATGAGCCGTTTTATAGCGGCAAAACATAACCCATGGTCTATTCCCTGATTGTCCCAATCTATACAAGTTAAATGTTAACTACAGTGTCTTTTAATAAAGCAATATTTTAGTTTTATGATGCAAGTGCTTCCTTAGATTTTGGAACATGGCAGCATCAAACATAATTTTGCATTCAAGAAGGTATACAACTGCGTGTCTTTTAAACTGTGCCAGGTTTCTTGCTATTGCACTGTCTGACATAAACCTTTGATTACGATTTTGTCCTTATTCTTGCAACAGATCTCACAGAACATTCTTTATGAATGTTGCTAAGTCTAAAAACCATATTGTGAGTCTGCTGTTGAAAATAAACAGAATTATTTAAGGGAAAAGGAAAGGAATGAAAACAACTCATGAGTTTTCATTTGTGTAAGTTTCAGTAATTTTGATTGCAGTGAACATCTTTCTGACATAGTGTGCCCTAAAATTAGAGAAGCTGCACATCCAAGAAGGAAGTTACTAGCCTCTGTCACCGACTTAAACAACCTCGTATTTTCCCATCTCCAAAAACAACTAACCCATGCCTACTGCTACTGCGATGACACAGCCTTTTGAACATCCCTTTCTTTGGTTTCAGCTGCAGTCATGATTTGGTCATTGTCTTGCACTTACCTAGGATTTTGCTAATGTTGGAGTTGTGCATGTCAGGAAAAGCCTGGAGAATTTTTCGACGCTCATCCTTTGCCCAAACCATGAAAGCATTCATTGGTCGTTTGATGTGCGGTTCGCTACTGGCTCGACCCCGTGAATCCCGGTAGACTCGAGCTTCAGCCACAGTGGCACCTCCTGTTGGCCAACAATAATACTGCTGTAGTTTAGCTGCAGAGCCATTCATTGCTTTACTTCCTGTAATGTCAGGGCAGGAAGAAACAAGATGGATGCAAAACATTATTATGTGGATTACGTAAGCGCTTTCAGTGCTGTTTATTTTAGCATCATTCTCTTTCTCTCTCTGCTGCCAGATCTATGAGAGAGAAAGAGAGACAGACAGAGAAAGGATGTCCAGTGATTTTGGTTATAATTGGTCAAACTCACCCAGCAACATCTGAATGAGAAAACAAATTGCACTGGTATTTCTCCAGTTACGAAGATTTGAAAGAGCTTCTGTTTGGAACCTTAACATAGCATAAATGTTCTAAATGCTCAACAAAACTCACATAAAAGTTACACCTGAGAATCCAGGCTGATGTAGACCTGTTCACACAAGTCATTTATAATGACTTCTGCTTGAGTAGTGAAGCACATGCAAAACATTTCATAAAATAAATTACAGAGTACACTGAGGTACATGCTGCTAGTTGCATGGGTCCGATTACGCTTGGAGCTGAACATCTTAAAGTCACATCTCCTTCAGTTGAATTTGAGCAGTCAATCAGATATACGCAGTAAAGCCACCTGTCTTCAACAGGTACATCAAACGCAGCATGCTGCAGCTTCAAGAATGGGTGGCAAACACCTCTGTTTCTCCAGGGTGCTATGCTTTAAAGTACACCAGTGTCCTGCCATTGTTCAGCCTGTGCACGCTGACTGTTGTTGGATTATTTTAATGCATCCAGCCCTGCTGCTTAGCCACAGACAGCAAAGCTTCGCGGGGAGTTTTGAGTTTACAGAGCTGAGGAGGAGGTGTAGAACCAGTTAATACAGAAGAAAGAGCTAACTTAACTAAGCCTGGGTAAGGCACAGTTTTCCTAGAAAAACTTACAATCATGGTATGTTTTTAAGGCTTGGCCTTAGCTATAAAAGAAACACAAAAAGACTTTACACTGGGAAAGTTACATACATAGTCTTAGGCCTCAACAAACTGGTCATATCATCGAATACCTCGAAAAAGCACGTTACTTGAAAAGAAAATTGCACAGTAATAGGCTTCCTTTTTTTTTTTGGTAAGCTATTCTTGCTCCAGACACATATTTCATATTCACCACAAAAGCCCCGAGATCACACTGAAGATCTGCTAATTTCAGTGACCAACTGCGAAGTTTTTAATTCTACAAAAACTAAGCTTCCTGATTTACTACGAAAATGCTTTACCTTATTAGATACACCATTTCAAACATTCTGTATAGGAAATACATTTACATGAAAAAAGTCCTAAAATAAAGGATGCATAACTAATACATTACCTTTTTGCCACCAGGTCCACAGTACATTAATTTCATTTAAAATGCACTGACCATACAGGATAAATTCATTTTGCTTTATATGGTGTTGACAGGCATGTTTATTGTGCAGTGAAATGTAGTGTAGTTTCAAGCTGACTATATCCATCAACACAGGGCAATATGCTGACTACTGGGCCAGATGAAGACATACATTACCCTGAGAGCAAAACACTCATTCGTATACAGCAGTGTCTTCTCCTGAGGATCACTACGGTAATTTATGATGCCTCGAATGCCATTACTTTACAACTGACACCAATTTGGCAATTTGTATACTAACGTGCATGCATGTAAAAGAAGGCAGGTTTGTGGCAAATGGAAGATGCAAAACTATTTCAATACTATTTTAGGATAAGTACCATGCGACAGGTGTTCAGTGCTTACAGGAGACGGCAACTGCAGTCAGGTTTTTACTGCAGGAAGGACTAGTAGTTTTGCTGAGTGACAGAAGATTCAGATCTGCATGTAGGACCAGTACATAGGGTGTGTATGGTTAATGAGGCTTTGTTCATTGCTGTCAGGAGGCTTGCAACATGCACATCAAAGATACCATCTTTTAAGAGAGGATATACTTATTGTGAAACTACAATGAATTACAAACATGTAAATCAACACTGAAACATTTATCGAGACACATGGCTACATAATTTGAGAAAGATGAAATGTAGCACATAATGATCATTCCATCTTTTAAAAGAATATCACAACATTTCTAACTAGTATGTGAAAATATTAATAAGTTGGTAACAAATTAAAAAAAAAAAAAAAAAAGAAAAAAGAAAAATATTTCTGATGAAAACATTCAGCTATTCTACTCGAGGAAAAAAAAAAAAAAAAAAAAAAAAAAAAAAAAAAGGACATTTGAACCTGTATGCTGATCTCTTACTTTCAGAAAGTTACTTATTCACTATGGCTAAGGGGTTTGTCCTTAGCCCTTTCAAACAGTTTTGGCATGATCTAATGCAGGCAAAGACTACTTTTGCTGGTATCGAGATTATAGGTAGGTTTGTTAAACTGGACATAATTTAGAAAAAAAAAAAAAAAAAGAAAGAAATTATAAGCAGTCTATTTTCAGAGAAAGGTTACGTTAGAAAACAATTCTTAAAGTCATAAATTACAAACATCCCAAGAAGGCCAAGAAGCTCTGGCTGCATCTGCTTTAAGCAAGTCCATACTTGAAGGATTTGAAAAAGCAGCCAATGAGTTGATGTTCTTTGTGCTTGATCTCTGGGGGAATATTTGCAAGTTGACCCATAAGCCATCACAAAAGCATCTGCAAAATGAATTTCTGCAAATAACTGAAGTAATATAATCTCTGTGTTCTTGTAACTATCTCAAAGCTACAGAATTTTATTCAGCATACAAAGCATTGTAAGAAAATACTTTTGTTAGCATTTAATTCTACGTGGGGAGCCAGAAATTGTCAGTATCTCTAAGCTTAGAAATGAAACACTAATGATATAAAAAGCACACATGCTCAGTGAGCTCTTGCAAGTTGAAACACATAAGAACAAGCTTTCAAACTGCGTGGCTGTTCCTAGGTACTTCATCCTGTCATTCAGATATTTAAACAGTACCACGTCCTATATAAACAATTTCAACAGGTTTTACAAAGTAAGGATTTTTTCTTATTGTGATAGTTCCAGTACTGACAGAGACACAGATGCCTGACGTTTTTGAAGAGAAGATACATACAACTGCAAGGAACTAGGTGTTTCACATCTGTTCTTTCTGAAAATGTTTTCAGAAAATCTAATAAACAACAATCCCAAAATAATAGATAAAACAAAAGGCATACCACTGATGAAGGGTGAGAAGAGAGGAGAAAAGTGGCAATCATCTCCCTATGGAGACCAATGCTCTGTTCATACTGCAGTTGTGGAAGGAGAGTTTGGTTTTCAGAATCAAGATCTTGGTCAGGATTCAAACTTATTGCAAAAGCAGTACGTTTGGGCTGCCCTAATGGCTTAGTTGGCAAAGAAATCCACACTTTGGCCTAAAGGCTTGGGCTATCCTCAAAGTGACACTTCTAGCTTCTGAGGGTGTAGACTGCCTCCCTTCCTAGCTCCTTTGCAGTTACTCGACTTGTCAGAACTTTAACGACTTAAAGCTAAAAAGAGCTTAGAGGAGAACGATCACTTTTTGCAGATATATGGCAATCAACTGCCCTGTGGGAACAGGACTCCAGACTAGGGACAACACTGGGTCAAAGAACAGCACAGAATGAATCTAAAAATGTTACAGCCTCATTAAAATAATTTCAAACAATGTTTTTCTTCCAAACGAGACTGGCTGTTCTCTAATGCATAGGCAAGAGGAATCCCTGGGCTATAAAAAAAGTATCTGATCATCCACAAGAAAAAGATAAATGTTTTTACATGAATGAAATGTTAAGAAATGTACAGTTACAATTGCTACGTTATTTATTTATTCCTGCATTTATCCAAGTTTCTCACCTTTTACAGTGACGAGCATTTTAGGACAGGCACCATCCCCTACCATGTTCACTGAAATCTTGGCCACATGAAGGTTTATCCTACTGTCTTTAAAAGAATGGGATTTTACTCTCCATTTTATACATCATTCACCACAACAAAACATCAGATTCAGCCTTTACATGTTAACAGAGGGCAGATAATAATACCATGACACAGAGGAGCATAAAAACTTGAGGAAAAATGAAGAAAGGATGAGAAAAGAAGTGACAGCAAAAAGAAAGAGATTTTTATCAGTCCCTCTGTTATTCCTTAATTACTCTTCCCACTCTGGCCATGGATTCATGTTTGAAGTAACACACTTCCTTTGAATCCCCTCACATAACGAATCTCTGGCTACTCTAGAGAATACACTGCATACCATCTTCCATGGATATGTACCAGGATAGAATACATAGAAATAAAGACAATCCTTTTAGGTTTCCAGTGTCAAAGTGACTGGTTAGCAGCAGTGCTCATATCATCAGTTATTCATTACCCTGAGAGGATATTTTTGTCTACTTTGGAAAGAACTGATCATGATCTCCAGAATATCTGGCCCTGGATATGATAATGAAACTAGCACTGCTAGCAGCTTGCATTGCAGAGACCAAAACCTAATGAACAAGCAATTAGGAGTCACTTTAGCTACTAGAGATGGGTTACTCGTGAACAGGGAAATGCAATAAGAGCAGGAAGCATGAAAACATGGGTTGGCAGTCCCCCTTCCTGCCCTTAACACATGGACAGACAAATGCAGCCTTTACAAAAGCTACAGCAATATTTTAAATGAAATAGAAACATGCTTATCTGGAAAGAATAGTATAACAAAGAAAAGCTTTGGAAGATTCAGAATACCAGAATAATTATTTAGCTATTTTTTGAGCTATTAAGTTTGATGCTCAACTTTGGAGAAGATTAGACAAATGACTACTTCCCTGTAACCTAAGAGATTTGTAGCAGGGTTAGTGTAACATTTATCTTGGTTTTGTCCCTTGCCTGCCTCTTCTCCATTTTTGTTTTACCCTCAGCCATATTCAGAAGACTTTCTCATTCTTTATCGCCAGCCTGCAAGAGAGGCAAAATAAATGGGCATCTCGTAACTATTGTCATCAGGCATGCCTTGCCATCACTATGCAAAACTAACACCTACTTGGAAGCATGACTAGGTACCTGACAGGGATGCTGTAGTCACACAGACACAAATGCTCTGCAGGGAAGCGTCTGTTCATCAAGCTGGTTTCATTCCAAATGCTAAGCAAATATTATTCCGCTGGGATTTGAGGGCCCAACGTATCTTACAGGCTGCATGTCAGCGAACAAAAAGGGGATGAAAACTGAGGAATACGTGAGTGATTCATTAAATAGTGTAACATTTAAATAGGCTGTAAAATATTTCACCTGTAAAGGTTCTAAAACGTGCTAAGTGAATACGAAGAGTTGGGAATATCCTGTAGCAGAGGTTAGCTATATTCATGCAACGCTTAGTTATGATAAGGCTTCCATTTTTCCTGTTAAGAGACTCCATTCTCTTTAAAACATCAGCAAGAAGAACCAAGAGGGAATTCCCTAAGGTCAGCTCTGAGGAAACATAAACCTCTAATTCAATAACTCCGCTACTGCACTGAAAAAGGCCTTATTATTGCAACATCCATATGGAGTCAATTGGACATTAATGACTAATCAATCCCTCCCCTTTCTATTCTACTTATAGTGTCACAAGCCATGTTTAGATTAGCCCATTTCCTGCTTAGGATCGCTCAAGATGTCTTTTGTTCTTTCAGGGCTGGCCTGATGGAGGCAGCTTAAACAAACACACGACCCAAGTGGTGCAGGAGTTATAAACTGCCATATGTGAATGAACAAAGGGGCCATACTAAAGCCTTTTGTGGTATTTGTTAATGTTTTTCATCTGAGTTTAAAAAGACCTAATGACTTTGCGGTGAGCTGATGCATGTGGCTCGTGGCTTTGCAAAATGAAGGAAATTCTACCCAGTTATATATCAGCATATATTTTCCGAAGTGCCTTGTTTTCAGTTTTGGTGGCAGTGAGTTTACTATTTTAGTACATTTGCTTTATATATGCAAGCAAAATTCTTAATCTTGAATAAAACACAGCACCAGTTTTCACAGCCATCCTCACAACCTGCATATACGTTTTCCCCCCATTTGAAAGACAGGAGCTAAAATTAACGGTGAGGTCTATTCTGTGCGTAAAACCGAATCAACTGTTCTCAGCTCTGTCAGTGGTAGCAGCTCACTCACCGGTGCTCAAGGCTCAACTGTTAGTTGGGTCACATTAAAGGCTGAAACAATATTTCTAAATAAGCTGTTATCACATCCATGCTCCACAGCCAGCCATGCCCAAATCTGCATTATTTAAATGAATCAAAACCGCTAAATGCAACTATTTTCTTGATGACTTACACAAACAGTTTACATTTCTTGACCACACTTTATGGCCAAATTAACCCTTGCAGAAATTGGGCACAGAGTACAGCTAAAATATTGAAATCATAAATTCCATGGAATATTAACTGAATTAGTGCCTAAGGTCTCACTTAAGCCCTCAAAAGCCAGCATAGCCCCACTCGTGCTGTAACACAAGAGCTTGAGAAGTTATTCTCTGGAGATCCACAAAACATCTCGATAGAAATTGGCATAAGGAAGCAGTCTCTACTATAAATTTGGGGATGAATGTAAGTGTTGTAAGATTTTTCAATCGTGTGCCACTTGCAGACTTCAAGACCCTTCACAGATAATTAATTAAATGCTAACAACCCCCTTTTGACATAGATATTATCGACAGAGAAAATGTGAAACACATTTAAGTTCAAGGTTATTCAGCCTAAGTAATGACACCAGAAGTACTGGACTGCCAGTCAAGAGGTCTAACTACAATCTACATCCCCACAAACAATATTGCTGTTTCCCTTTGATATTTCATCTTATACTCCGGTGAGGAAAGTAAAGGCCCACAGTAACAAAAAACATGGACAAAACACCCCAGCCCATGAGAAAAACTGCTCGTAGTTATTGTTAGGTATCTGACAAGCTCTATTGACACTACAAATTGTTTTGTTTTCTTTTCCCACAAGAAATCCTACTGTTTTCTGAAACTGTTGTTACTATCTTAATCATCTACCAAGTCAAAACAATAGAAAAAGGAATGCAATGATCTATTTAACACAAACATGTTTTTGGAAGAGTAACAGATTGATTGCCAGTGCAAATGTTACCCACGTAACTTCAAACTTCTCCTGACATCACGGTGTCACCCAGAACATCTAGAAAACTTGATATTGATTTTAAAATGCAGGGATTAACTCTGCAATCTTCAGTCATCCCTAACAGTTTTTTAAAAATCCTGCCCGAACAAGGGCAGCAGGACATGATCCGTTCAGATTTCAGTCAATGCTTTGTTTTGTTTTAAGATGGAGAAATGACAGACAGGAATTCATCACACAGGAAAAGGCAGCCTGACTTCATATTTTGATGGATGCATTGTTCAAGGTGTGGCTGAACACTATTAATGAACAACTTTGCTTGCTCCTATGTATCAAAACAATGAATTTCAAAAGATTAAATTGAACGTGATATTTAAAAGGGGACTTCATTTAGCAATGGGAGAGAGCTTTACAAAGCCATCTCCCTCCAAATATGTGATATCAATGAAGTTCAGAAAAAAAACAAACTTGCAAAAGGTTTTAATGCGTTAGAATCACTGCATTAGTGACCCATTTCCTGGGTTAAACCTGCAGTTGAATTTGGCACCTTCTAGCACATGCAACATCATTCTTTATATCAGTATAACTAATTCCCTTCCACCCAGTGTTTACTGTTCTCACTTGCCATATCATGTCAGTAATTAGATTGCAAGGACCTAGGGCTAGGGTATGCGTATGCCATTTCTTCTTGCCTTTCATGTGGGGTGCTGGTATTACAAAAAATAATAATTAGTAAATAATACATCATGAAGGGAGAGAAACAAAAGCAGCGTGATAACAGGAGCTCTAACTTCATGAGTAATAATAAATGTTAGGAAAAACACTTAAGGCTAATTTTTCAAATATGCTGCACCTGCATATTTGGGATTTGTAAGTGAAACCAGGAAGACGCTTTTACAAACAGGGCAATGGCATGTCCAAATACGTTGCCACAATGGATTTGGAATTTAAAAGAAGAAAAAGGGGATTTGCCATGAAATAGGCACTTATGTGAAAAAGCACAGCAGCTTCCTGTGAAACTGTATCTGCCCAATTGAAAAGGAAAAGATTAGAATTGAATATTTGCAAAAGCTGTGAAGGTACTGCAATGCCCACCCCAGACACAGTTTGGACCACTGATTCTCTAAAATTAAATCAAAATACCAATGAAGAAAATATTTTCCCCTTCCCACTAACTTCTGCACTAAAGGCTTGTTTAGATACTTGGCATATCTATGTGGAAGAAAAGCAGATGCTCTTAAACACTTGTCAATTGCGGAGATACTGAGGCTCCTGGAGGAGAAAATGGTACACAGTATAAATTTAGAAAAATAGACAGTTCTACAAAGAAGACTGCTTGTCTGGAAGCTGTATCCATTGCTCAAGCTTAGCCAGAATACACAACGCTCTTTTCTTAATGTATTCATATTTCTGCCCTGCTCCTTGTGCTCAAGACGGTATGGAAAAAGCGCAAGATTCTTCCCTCCTCCATGCAGCATGACGGTGCCTTTCTCCATCAACTGACAATTCGCTTGTACCTGAAAATTTCACATTATTTTAAGAAGCTTTGATGTCCTTTGGCAATAATGGAGCAAGGCAAAGATGTGGACAGAGCTAAACATCAGTACCATGGGTTTCTTGACATCTGTGGTAGCTGTACATGAACTCCAGTGTGTGAAAAAAAAAAAAAAAGTTTTAAACCACGGAGCTAATATATTGAATTTTTCACTTACTCCACTTAAAAATAGCTAAGCAAACTGACTGATGCTTTCAGGATTTGTGACAGTAATTTTCTCATGGGCAAAGATTTTCTTGTGTAAAACTGCAGCCCACAGTTACTTTTTACAGCCTTGTTCTAAATTCCTGAAAACAATGTTTTACTATATCATGGAAACTGTGACAAGCCCTTAACTGTGCTAATGGGCACCCCTGAACAAAACTCTGGGCGTTGTAACAGTGATTGTACATTAGAAATTCTAGCTACAATTTTTAAAATAAAGGTGTTATTCTAAAGAATCAATTACTGTAACACAGAAACAGCAAACGAGAAAGCCTGATATTTAGCAGTAGGAAAAAAATACCTCAGACAGCTGAAAATCAAAAGGTAATACTTGTGGAAGACATCCAGATTTATTATGCTGGAAGTGAGAAGCATGCTATACGTTTAATATTAGTATCTTGAGAGGAGTAGGTTTCAACGCAATGGGAAAATCAGTCCACACACCCTCAGCACTCAGCTCAGATTTTTCAGTACTCAAAGTGGGAGTTCCCTCTGTAAAATATTACAGGGATGCTGGCAACAAGAAGATTCATAAAGTGGTTACCATCAGAAAAGTGATGGGATGGTTCTTAACGACAGAAGGGCTTATTCCTATCCCATCTGCAGACACTGAGTTACTCCAGGACTGAGGCACTGAATCTCATCCAACACAACTGAAATACTGTGCCTGAGTGCTTTATCACAGATTCCTGATCTGTTATGAGTTATTCTGAAAAATTTGAGCGTATCACTGAAGTTTCAGGCATAATCAAATAGTTTCATATGTGTTAAAAATGGCAACCACATTTAATGAAAGCCACCTTTTCGCATCTGTTCTAATTAACCAAGATGTTAAGAAGTTATTTTATCTTTAAATAATAAACATAAACTTACGAGATCTTGTTTTTAAGACCTATAACAAGAGTAGGGGGGAATAAAAATTCCACTACTTGAGCTTACTGCATTCTCTCTGGAAACACTTCTTTATTTTCAGACAGCTTTCACTGTTTTCTGATTTTCATCTTCCCCTTCTCAACTGCCATAGCAACTATTACAAATATTTATGTGCGACAAATACTGGCGTGGAGAGGCATTCTTTCCTCCAGTATTTATGAAGCACTGTCACAAAAGTAGGCGATGCTTTGTCACGCGTGCACTACCTTCTGTTTACACCTCTGCATAGGAGGGTGTTAAACAAGTTACCTCACAGGCTTGGACCGTGTTGGCAGCCTGCCAGGACTGATCTGCCTGCAAAAATGTGGTTCCCTTTCACCTACCTTTTCAGCCAAAGTCGGCCTTCTCAGGAGTTCAGAAGGACCTGTCTCACCCTTTTGTGTGAGCACTTAGCATTTATTTACTGTCGGGTATATATGAGCATGTTGAAGCTTGGGGCATATGGTAGAGGTGTTCCTTTAAGAAAGGATTTTTATTATTATTATTATTATTTTATTTTTTTACTGAAGAGATTTGCAAAATCCAGACACCTGTCACAATGTCTGCTCTAGTGCTGGGATATCAGAAATGAAGTTTGACAGATGGTCAGAAATTTGGAGCTGTACAAAGCGGCAGTTTCTCCTCACCCTTAGGTATCAGCCTTGTAGTCCTTTTATTCGTCCTTTTTTCATGTTTTTCTCATGAGGCCATGCACCATCTTCTACATTACAGAGACTCCTTGTGTTCCCCCAGTTAGCTCATCCCTCTCCTCCACATATACCTCAGTGATTCCGTGTTCACTGCTGCTTCTGCCCCTGCAACCATTCACCTGCTCACTGTATTCTGGAAGTGGGTAAAATATGTGAGGATTCCTAACACTGTTTCTTTCTTTCTCTGCCATTCAATTTCCCTTGTTCTGGGGCAGGTATCATCTCTTGCTGTGCTACAAAATGCCTTGCAATGTGGCTAGCCCAAGTCCGATCTGAATGAGATGGACATAAAAAGAGTGACTGCTGTAACTGCTGCCAATATTGAACAATTCATTGACTTTGTATGCTGGACAGCAAATACGCTGTCTGAAATGCTGCAGAACCAGATTCTCATGCTCATTACTGAATAGAAATATGTACATTTAAAAGCAAAGGTGAGCTTGGGTTCAAGTCCAAAATCAGGTTCAGCACAAAACCTGAGTGTGTCTGAACTAGAATTAGTGAGGTCAAGCTAGGGCTTACTACTGCAGGTAGCCTGTACCAATGGTTATGCTGTCTCCATTTGGCTTGCATTCAACCTACCTGATGAATGGTCAAAGATGCCACGATCAAACAGGTAAGGCTTAAAGCTAAATCACTTTGAATGGTGAGAATATAGAAAAACACAACCTTAAACCAAGGAGCTTACAAATTAAAGTAAGAGATGGCAGGCAGTGAAAGGGAGCACAGAGGCACTAATGAGGACACAGGCACTAAGTCAATTAATTAGACTAGAAGATGGGTTGGTACCAAGCCCAGATTGGGGACTCCATGCTACATCTTAATGACTGACTCAACATCTATGTTCATAGCAAAGCTGATCCTTTGGGAGATTTTGAAAAGTAATAATCTAAACCAAGGATGAAGTAAGTACACAGATAAAGAGTACGGACAGCTAATTTTAAAATTCTCTTTATCTCAGTGAGCAGGGATGGACCTATCCCTCACAACTATGGACCACACTTAACATACTCTGATTAGTTTCAAAGGAAGAAGCAGCAAGTGCTAAATAAAGTTTACAGAATCAGGAAGACCACAGCATAAGAAATAGAACAAATGAAAACATTAAAACAGGACTCAGAAGAAAAGGGCTTTGTGTGCACTGTCCCATATGGCAGACTCTGAGGCCAAATATTTAACTCGCAAGCCCTTGAATCTAATGTGTAAACACAAATGAACACTGAATGTGGAACTAAATGTTAGAGCTAATATGGCATTTTCATCTATTTCCAGTTGCTTTTTAAAATTGAATTTAGCTTCACAATGCAACTGATTTTTCACATTGGAAAATGGGACACAGAGAAGTTATTTCTCTTTTACAAAATCACATAGTAAGACATTTCTTTGGCAGGAATGACGATCAGGTCTTGATGGAATGTGAATCCCGACGATTGCTGAAGGAAACCCTACTGCAACCTGAGCTACGGTAAAATCAGTAATTGTCAACAGGAACATTAAGTCTGTTCTGCAGATTGCTATCTACTACACAAAGCAAAATCTTAACATACTTCCTACAGATTTTCCATAGCATTGGACCGTAAGTACGAAAAATAGAGAAGTCTATGAACATAGTGCACATTCTACAAGCGCGAGGTGTGTGTGATTCAAAAGAAGCAGCGTTATCAGCAAAACTGTGAGTCTATGAAAGGAGTTTCTGTTTTAGAACTAGAACCAAAAAGAAGTATTTACATCATCCAATCTTCTCAAATAAAAGAAGTAAATATTTTACGTTCCTCCACCTAGAATTTAGCAAGGGCTCACCAAGGACTCCTGACTATATTCTACCACACTCTGGTCAGTTATTGTGTGTCAGGCGGGTTCACAGAGGAGTTCTAGCTAAAGACAGATTCAAAGCTGTCTTGGTGCGTCCATGGTAGCTAGCAATTCTTCAGTACTGACAATCTCAAATTCTCAGAGTTATGAAGCAGCCTGCAGAGAGAATGATGTTTCCTTTAAAATGATGAAGTTTGGAGAAAAAAAAAATCTTGCTTAGTTCTATAATTGGCTGGTTCTTATAATTTTGCATACCAGTTGCTGAGTATTTATGAGGCTCTCAAAACATGGTTTTTAATTTTGCCAGCTACAATTGAATCATATATTTTAACAGGACAACTCAGATTTCCAGGTAATGACACAGCTGTAAGAGCTGGGGATTATTCATCAAATAGTGTCACACTCAGTGGCAATGTTTTTGAATACAGTCCGAGCATGGTTTTTAATATAGCTAGCACAATCCTGCTGGTGGCTAAGAAAGTAACAGAGATGTTGGTTTATGTCATATTTAATATAAAACTCTTACAGATGATTCTCAGGCCTCCATTCAGATGACAGTTAGCTCACTGTGAGTAACACAAGCTCAGAATACAACCTTATATGCTAATTCACCTCTGTAAGGACACCTGGTTACCATTAGTCTAAAAAAAGTTTCACACACTGAGCAGGGACGAGAAGTCTAGGTCCTAAAGTTCATCCTGCAGTATCGTTTCATATTTATGTCTTATAATTGCATAAAGCAAAATGTAGGGAATTTTAAGACCCGTCTTCTAATTCATGATTTAAAAATTACACATGTAGCTTCAGCTTCTGATCAACAACCAAATACCACAAGCACCCCTACGATTAAAGGAAAATGTAGCTAGGACCCTGCCAAAGTCAGACCACTGCCATATACCATAGATAAGATATAAAGAGTAGAGAGAAATCACTGCAAGATACTATTACAAAGGCATTCCATAAACAGAAAAGTTTGCTGGTATTTCTTGTAATAAATTACTTGAAGCTTAAAGGCTGTGTCAAAGCTATGGTACCCAGCTATGGTACCCACTTCCCAGATCTCATCTGTCACAGCTGCATGCTGGGATGAGACAGACATGTACCATGTCTTGCACACTTAAGTTTCCCTTGGAAATGCAGGTGTGCAGGTAGGCAGGGGGTGGAACTGCACCTCACCACAGCTCCCTTTGGTATAGATTAGCAAGGGCTTAGGGTGCAGTTCAAATTGCACCTCCCCACAGTTTGTGACCATCAGTAGGACTACATTTGGACTCCTTGTCTTGGGAACAAGACTGTAGAGAAAAAAAAGGAAAAGAAAAAAAAAGCCATGTACAAGTAGTTAATATATCTTTTCTAAAGGTAGTATACTTCACAATTCTGAAGTTTGAAAATTCTGGCGATGGGATGGATAATCTGATAGACCTAATAACCTCACTCTATCACAAATGCACTTGGACTTCATAGATCTGTATGATGAAGAAAGAAAGTGGGGTCAAAAGTTGGCCACCAATATGTTACTTCAGAGATGTTTGTTTTCAGTATGACTGTGTAAAAGCATACAACAAAACAGGCATTACCTAAAGTTGTCTACAGCAATGTGCACTCAAAAATATATTAAGAAAACTGAAAAAAAAGAAAAAGATTAAAAGCAGTAATGGCAGAACAGAAAAGAAGGTGTGTGAAGAAACACACCAGGTCTTAGCAGGTTATGATGATGATCAGTAGGAACCTTTGACATGTTGGGATTGTGACCTTGGCAACACAGCACAGTTCAACAAGGTGGTCTTATTCTAGAGGAGGCAGAAGAGTAAGTTGTCAGGTTTCTTAGTAACCCAACATTTAAACAGACACACGTACACAAGCACAAAATACTGGCAGTGCATATAGAAAACTTTGTGACCTAGAAAACCTAGGAAGATCTGTAACAGTGTCATGATGATTAGGAAGATACATTAATATTTTTGAAAATGAACAGAGCCGGTAGCACGGTACAAAGCCTCAGAGGCCATAATTCAACTGCTGACATTTCAGCAGCACTCTTTTCAGTGGGCTTCCACTCAGAGAGATGCCACATTAGAAGCGTTATCTCCTATCTAACTTGCCAAGGATGAGCGGCAAAACCTGGGTGGTATTTTGAAGTCCTTTTTTATATCTAGCTAATATCTGAATTCACTCTGTCTACAACTGGAAGGTCAAATAAATAGCTCAGTTTTGAAATGCTGCCAACGTTTTTTTCTCAGCTCAGCAGTGGTATTCGCCGAAGACATCTTTTCCAGAGACATCTCTTGGCTGCTAAACAAAGTATGGAAATCTGAATCCATTCATGAACTCAGATTTCCCATGCAGCAACACACCATTCCCCAAACTGCCCCAGCAGCTCTAGAAAGACATGAGCACTGTCCTTAAACTGGCACACATCACTGTAGCTTGGGTTACTACTTATGTCAAAGCTTCGTTCTCCACTATCCAGTAACAAGAAGGGCTGTCAGTACTTGAGGTGTACCAGGATACTAAATTAAGGACACTAGAAAGGTTGAATTGAAGGAAATGAGTTAAACCCAGAGAGTCAGCAGGAACTTTATGTCATAGGAAGCTGTAACTGCGTATCTGTAAGTATCCTGTAGTCACTTTTCATCCCAACTGCGGAAAAAAAATACTCTTCAACACGTTGAAATATGAGAAGTTGCGGCAGGATGGGAAATTCTTCTCAAAGCAGTTTATAAATAACTGATTAGTCAATAAGTACTTTTGAAAGTCCCACGTATCTCCTAAGTCCTTTTTCCAGAAAAAGAACATTGGAAAACACCTATCTGAATGTTATTTCTTAACTGTATTCTGTCCATTATTTTTCTGTTTAAATCACATCTGATTAGGTATGAGCAAATGACACTTAGAAATAGTAGCTCCCTGAAAATGAGAATCTGGAAATTATTGATTTTATAATGACCTATTTAGATATACTGGGGAAATCTGCAATGTTTCATCAAGATGCTAGCATTCCAACAAATATTATTTTTAATAAACAGTTGATGACCTTCAGTCATCTTACTGTTATGGAGGCCAGAAATCTTGACTATGAAAAATTACTTTAAAACAATTGTTTAACAAAAAAGCATGTAAGTATGTGCTCATGGTATGTGTCAATTCCACCTGACAAGCTAATCATGATTTTAAGCCAATAAGTAGGAATGTTTTGCTGGAATAAATCTGAATTTTACCAGTCCTTTGTATGGATGAGTCAATACAGGAACAGGGATCCAAGAAACATCTTAGATCTGAACTTGCACTGTCTCCATTGAGTGTATGTCCTTGTCCAAGGCTCTTTAGGTTTGCCCAAGAACTGATTGAAGATAATGTATGTCATCTGGCAAGCAGGGCTCTAAGGTGCTTTATCACAGACACATCATGCACTACTTGTACATAAAAATAAAATAAATAAAATAAAATCACAACCGTTGTTTTTCAGACTTCAAACTGAAGGGAAAATCTGTGAGGCCTTATCTGGACCATTTATTTCTGGGTCACAAAGAAACAGAAAAGAATCTGTGGTCAGAGGAGTACTTCTCTACACAGAAAATATTCATGCTTTTTATTTAGGCATATTCTGTCTCTGTATTTCATTAACAATTTGAAAAAAGCCCTATTGGTCAACAGTCATGAGCTTATTGGTCCTGTTCTTTTGATCCAAGAATAAAGCATCCGATAACTTGTGAAATGTTTGGGTATTAACAGAAAAAAAAAGAAAAAAAAAGAAAAAAAGAGATATTTAACCTTTTTGCTGAAGAACAGTGGCATAACTAGAATTTGTGAAATTAAAAAAAAAAAAAAAAAAAAGTAAATCCAGGGGGGAAATTTGCATTTTTTGCGAACTGAATGGTAGATTAATCTTACTACAGTCACTGGTAGGGTTCCTATCTACCTGTATGTTCTCTTCCAATGTATGAAAGGGAGAGGATAAAATCAGTCTTGAGAAATACTGACTTCCATCTGTAGCTTGATCCTGCAATACATGATATACTGAACTCTCACTGAAATCAGTACAAATGCACTGAAGGTTTGTATCGTGTATAAGACATTCATATAGAAAATGTGAAATATTTTTACATTTTCACTTGACAGCTGTCTGTCCATAAAAGTGTGCTTGCTGTATCTTGAATGGTTTGTGAGTGCACTGGTTGACAGACTTCTTAAAGAGCTCTAACTTTCTCCAAAGCTGCTAAATCCTTAAAAACTGGTGAAAGTATATACATGTATATACAGCCTTTCTGAGATAATTTTCTCAGTGTTCCCTACATTTTTATTAGTAGCATAAAATGTAAACACTTATTTGACAGCTGCTAGGGGAAAAAAAGCTATGTTGTAGGAGGGCGTAGAGTATAAATGCAATGCAGTATTTTTCATGTATCTGCCCTTTGCTATGGAGCTATTACAATCTCACAAAAATGCTCAAAAAATGCTACCCTGGGATACAAGCTAGACAACACCTATGACACCAGCAGCATTTCAGATCCACAACCATTCTGTGACGCAGTGGTCAATAACCCACAATCAAACTTGCAACTCACCTTCTGCATCTTCTGGCCTTGTAAGATCAATGACACCAGGGCCCAGCTTTCCATCTTCACTGGGTTTCCCTGTTAACTGGGGTCCTAAATTCTCAAACCTTGTTCTTTCCTGGAAAAGAACAGAAGTAGACTTAATGCCCAAGTATTTTATATCCCATTGCGAGGCTGTACATGTATGTATACACTGATACATGCCTTATTTTCTAAATACAAATAAATAATGAATGCATTTAATTAGAAATTTTACTCAGGGACTATTTTTTACAGATTCTGAATGTTTGCATTTATGAAAATCAGTTTTTAAATGTGAAAAATATACAGAAGCTTTGAAATTATTTTGATCTGCACTGCCATAATGCATAAATGATTGTACATGCAAATACAAAACACTCTTGGCAGGGAACAGCGCCGACTGATGCTGCTCACTTTGCCTTTCCACTTATTTTCTAACTTCAACTAGAAAAGACAATCAACATTTGGGAGACATGAAAATTCAGAAGTTGAAGGAAGAGTTTGTATTAAAATATACTGCTAATTTAATGGAAAAAGCACTTTTTTTCCACTATGCGATTCAAGTTAGCATTCATACCTCCGAGAAAACACAAGTCTGAATTTTATGCAAGAGTTTTTCAAAGACAAGTATTTGAAAGAAGGAATGATAGATGACAGAACTGATACTATTATTTTGTCCACCAATTTAAATTGTACCTTCAGTAGAAAGGAAACCTAAGGTGATGAAAAAAAAAAAAGGAAAGAAAGAAAAGAAAAAGAAAAGAAAAAGAGTGCGAGTGCTTGCTTCCAGAAAAACACAAAGCTTTTGAGAGCTGGAGACCTCCATAGGAATGCTGGAACTGGTAACTGAAAGGTATTTTGTGTGCAGACCCAGTTCTTCAATCAACCACTGGACAAGGTCACTACAATTGACAGTGTAGTATTGTCTCACAATAGCAGTCTCTGTAGTGCTGTGTATCAGTAGCAAAGCATTCAATGGTTATCATTAATTTAGCATTCTCATTTGAAGGAACATAACATGTTTTCCCTCTTGCCTTGTTGTTACCTCTTCAGACTAAACTTGGCATTATGTTGTACTTGTGAATGAATAAACCTTGTTGTTCATTACTATGAAACAATATTAAATGTCATGTCAGCTTGAATTTACAGACATGAAATACCAGCTTTCAGCTCTACGAACAGTTTCTCCATGTTATTCTTAATGCATTATGCAGAAGTAGAGTGCTGATTGCTGTTCAGTCTATTGTTCAATGACCTAGTTCTGTGCTGTGCATGCTAGACGTAAAAGATTATGAGTTTCTCTCTTGCAAGATGGTTAGAAGCTTGGAAATGTTCTTAAGAATCAAACATCCTTGATGGCCTTGACTTCTCACTTTTTCCACCTCCAAATATTTCTTTGTATTATCACTGTATTTGAAGAATATATTTCAGTAATAAAATCCCATTACCAATCCATTCCGGAATTCTTTCGATTCCCCATTCTTTTATTCGCTCCAATCATGGATTATTATTATTTTCTTTTAATTTGTAGAGGAAGAAAAGAAAGCAAAAATCTGACGCTGGATTTGCTACAACATGCAGCTAAGGCATTTCAGGTACTAATTGCATTTCTAAAAGAAGTTTCACAGAATCTTTCAATCATCTAACAAAATATCTCTGCATTTTTTATTTGGTTAACTTCGTAGCTTATTTTTCTCTGTTAAATCTGTGGCTGATGAAGGAGCTTACACATACAAAGAAACTCACAGAGTAAAGAAAGAGTTACAAATGAAAGGTGAGTGCAGAAAGGAACTGTAATACTTGAGTCCTAATATTGTACTGAAAGATGTTGTGCAATGTAACAATACACCTGAATCATCAGGATGGGATCTGTTTTACTAGTAGACAGAATAAAAAATAAGTTTGTCAAGGACTCTGAGTTCCATTGCAAAAGGCTGATTTGCAGTTGAGATAAAAACAAAGATCAGTACTAAGAAAACAGCTTTTGGCACATATATTGTCTCTTCCAAAATATTTGCACTAAAAGCTTTTTCTTAAGGATGTTAACACAGCACCTGCAGTATTCTTGGAAGAACAGCCTTAAAGTGTGTTTCAGAAGAAGGAGAAATACCTTTCTGCTATAAAAATCAACAGACTCTGCTACGTATCAATATGCACATTTGAAATATCTTTCTAGTCATTCATTCTCTTTGATTTTACCAGAAAATATTCTGTTGAAAAAGAAAGGAAGAAAAAAAAAGTTTCTGAAAGAATATCAATATTTTGACATGGAAGGAGAAAAGGGAGAATTACACGATAAGGTTCAGGAACAGTAAAACGAAAGCACTTACACCATAAAAATACCTGCTCTTGTCAAACAAAGGAGATGTAGTTCTTTCATAACCTCCTCCTTCTAATTCATGAAAAGCTGTAACAAGGCTATTTAAATGTTTGAAATGCCTTTTAAAGTCATTTCTTTGCTTGCTTTTTATTGAAAATAATCACAGTGATTATAAAAAAAATCAGTATTTGCTTTGGGATTAGACAAACTCAGAAGAAATGTAAAAATAGAGTAATGTTCCCCAATATTAATAAGGTTTTTATCTACTCTTTACAATTCAGTGAAATACAACAAATGCATATGAAATTTATCATTAGAAAGGAAACTTGTCCCACTAGGTTCCAATCCTTTTTTAAGGGATTTGTCTTTGCTCCTGTCTTGAGTCCATCCTGAGAACAGTTGTTTAAACTAATAATCCTTTAAAAATGTACCTGTTTCCTAGTATGAGCAAGGACCGAGAGGAAGATTAATTCTGTCCATAGTATTCCTGTATGAACTAAAAATACTCTTTGATTTAAAGTAATTGCCTATAAATAGCTACACTGATAAATAGGTTACCGATACATGCATTGTATTTGCAGACACGTAGCTTGACTACCCCCATCCCCCTTTCATTAACAGAAAATTTTGGTGAGTTTGTAATGAAGCGCACTGCTATGGGCAGTGCAAGTGGTTTGTCTTCCGTGAAAAAGCATTTTGGATTTCTCTATTGAATGTTTTTGGTTTCTTTGTTTGCACTAGCTATGGAGCTTACACTGTACAGGCACATTCAGTTTTCCCATTACAATTTTGGAGAAAGGTTTTAGGACACGGCACTACAACCTCTTCTCGTACGACTAGACCAACACGGTCAGTTGGAGTCCACATGGAAAACGGAAAGCTCTTCCCAGAGCAATTCAGCTCCTTTGTGCTTCTGTTTATGTGGAATATACAGTAAAAATAATCACGTCTCTAAAATGAGCAAAAGAAGAGGGGAAAGATTCTTCTTAACAGCCAAATCTTAATTTTCCATTCTGTGATATGATTAGGCACTTATTTATGCGTTGCCAGTCACAAACATGCAGAAAACGTAAAAGTTATTGAAAAAAATTAAAGTCTGCTCAACTGTCTTGCAGGACTGTTGGTTCTCTAAGTGCTTTGAAATTATGATGTATGAGGTAGATGTTGCATATTAAATAAAGATATTTAAATTATAAAGCCCCCGTTAGTGAGAGCTGATGAATGTTAAATGTTATGAGCCACAAGGCTGTGGCATCCATCATATTCGCATATTATCACAGCCAGTGATGGAGCAGCCCCAGTGATGACAGATAGACTGCTAGATAGTTATCCCTTATTTCCAGAGTCGCCAAGCAAGCCTTTCAATCCCTTTGGCATTATTTTTAGCTTTGCATTAAATTAGCAACTTTTCCGTCATGTTCTGGCAGAAAGAATCAATTCTTTCTTCACGTGTGGAAGGTGGAAGAACGATTCACTACAGCAAAAAGGAAAGGAAAAAGCAGCAGCAGCCCTTTCCTCTGAAAGGCTGCAAACTTCCAATGACTAGGAACAAATATAAAATTGTGATCGTGTGGAAGAACGGCAATGAAACAGTAAGCACACAATAATGGCTTTTCTCTGCACTTAGATAAAAGCTGAATTTTTGATGTGCACAGTATATTTTCATAAAATTTTATATACTATGTTTTATACACTTATTGGCTATTCCATAATAATGTGTGTGCTAACAGTAAAATTGCTCTTAAATTTATGTGCGTTATTTATACGTTCCCACATAACAATGCTTTTTGTTGTAAAAAATATTCTGTTTATTAATGTAACTTTACAACCACTGCATCCAAGATCCGTGGTAAATTAATGACATTTTTATTATTTTATAGTGTCATTAAATTTTTACTGATCACTCCATCAAACAGAAGCAATAAAGGCCATAATGCAAACTGGGACACTTAGATCAGGGGAGCAGGAAGGCATTCCATATAGTCTGAAGTAAACGGCTTGCTATAAATGATATTTATACCATCTTTAAGGATGTGAGAATACTTGGACAAGTTTGGCAAAACTGTTTCTGTAGTACCGTGGATTGTGTACTTAAATAACAGTTTACTTGCCAGCATGACAAGTTTTTTTCAAACCATATGCGAGAAGATGACTGATTGCATCCATCTCTTGAAAAATAATATATGAAATGTAATAATACACTGGGCACCCCTCCCTTCTGGATTACCAAGACTGATCCGACTATACCCATGCCTCAAATTATTTCAACATGCTTGCTTTTTCCACATCTGAAACGTATGCTTAGACTGAAATGGAAAATGGCATGCACGCTGATCGTTGTGTGAAAGATTTAAAATATATATATATTTTGCAAACAAATACTTTTTATTTAAGTAGACATGTTTGGACAATGATGTAATACCCTTTATTTCAACAGTCTAGCATGGAAGCAGTTACCAACGTTAATTTAAAGAGCCAGTTTTGAGAAGCTGAATTAATATGGGTCGTTCACTGAAGCCACAGAGCATACGACTGAAGGGATATTATTTCTTCTGAGGACAGTAGTTTAGTGAGAATGACTACAAATAATTATCACATGTTGGCTTTATGTATAAAATATATTTCAATTGAGTTATTCCACACTAAATATTCTCGCAGTTTATTTGCTAGCTGTTACCGACTCCCTTCGTGGACCATAGACAGTAAACAACAGGCAAACAACTTACTATATGCAAAATAGCAAAAGCACATTTTCAGCCAAACACAGAGAAACGTATTCCCAATTTGAATAATGAGGATTCACAAAACTTCCCCTACCCCCCCCGAAAGTCGACATACAAAGGTCCCAAGCTTTTTGCTCTATTCTTCCTACTTTTTATAACAGCTGAGACTGAAAAGTTAAATTACCCTCCACTTGGAATCTTTTGCAACATCTTGGCACAGCAGGGATAATTACAAATTAACTTTCAGCCTTATCTCTGAATATTTTAGTTATTATGGGTGGGAAGTTTAAACATTAACCTTATTACAACAATGTCAATCATCCTACTGGTGTGCGGGCATGCAACTGCTGGAATTCCTCGGATGGCAAAGTAGATAAACACAGTCGCTGCATTGTTGTTACAACTAAAAGCACGGCAACCCCGCAGAAGGGCCTTTGGTTTTCTAGAACTTTGTGGTGAATATCCAGAGCTTGTTTTCAACAGCACAGCAGTGGGAGGTGCTCCAATACATGTGATAAATTAAGTTAGCAAATTGGGTTCACTTGTTGTAGAAATGGTGGTATTTTAAGATATTGCAAGATATGAAGTGTATCATTTCCAAGCACTGATTTAGAGGTTACATGGACAAAGGGTACGCTGACTTCTTTGCTATTGGTACATCCTGACCTTTCAGGATTTTTTTACGGAAGAGAAATACACAAATTCAGTAATTCTACCAATGTGAGAGAATGATCTCAGGAACCAAATTTAGAGGGACAGTTAGGTGGATTTTCACCCCTGTCCACTGCTGGTTTTGGCTTTTGAAGGCCCATATCTTGTTTGTAAGCTGTTCCAGTACTTCCTTGATATGCTGGACGTACAGCATGGACTAACACCCCTGCCACTGAAGGTTTGTATTAGGTTACGGTGTCTCAAAACAAGCAACCTGCTTGAAGAGGTGGATTGAGAGAAAAGTCTTCAGGTCCCCTATTAAATATTTTCTTCTGTCTTAAAGCATGACTGAAAAAGAAGGGATTAAAAGCAGATAAAAGGGAATTTAAACATTTTTTTTTCCCTGACTGACAAGCCGTGGCTGGCTTCCACATGACAGCATTATATATGCAAGCCCATCACAAGGAAAAAAAAAACCTCCAAAGTTCTTCAGGACCACAATTTCATAGTGATGGTCATGATACGGACTCTTCTTTTACCACAGGTTCCGAAGTCGAAATAGAGAATTGCAAATTAATCCAAATGTAAAGCGTTTAGATAAAAAGTTTGAAACTGGACTGCTAGGGGCCAAAAACTCATTAGATAAATGCAAAGCCAAACTGCCTAATTTTAAACACTCTTTAACTAATTGTTTTAGAAGTCTGATTTTAAGAATCAGAATGCCAAGAGCCCCTGGCTAGCGTGAGCAGTAGCCATCCTGAGCTCTGAAAACAAATAAGAAGGATTTAGATGAATCCTCTGATTACTGGGAGCCTTCAGCACATACTACTAAGTTAACAGATTTCAGTGCACTGAAGCTTGCCTTTAAAAATAGCAGCGTTTGATTTTTAAAGTATTTTTTAAAAGCAAACAGTGCAGATAGCGAGTGTTTCCACCTCAGTAGGATATTATGCCCTCCTACATATGAAGTTCTGACATACCCTTAACTATTGCTGCACTTGCAGGGACTCCTAAGCTATGGATCTGCCCTGGTTAGATTACTTTCAACAGGATTACTGCACTTACTGAGCCCCCTTAACCAAATGCTTTATGTCTTTGTTCATATGGTTTTAATATGGTTTTAACCAATTGCAAGGTTATTTATAAGTTTGCAGCTCCCCAGTAGTTAGAATTATGAAGCGTTCAGACTTAAGCATATCCAGTTGTGTGGTAACCCAACTACTGCTTTCATGCGGTTTCCAACTTTTTATTCATGCACAATGGCATGATGCATGGCAGTATCTGAGAACTCTCTGATTAACTCTTTGTTTCGGCTGCTAACTCACACAGTAGTCTACAGTAAAATGACACATCATGCTAAATGTAAAGATCTTTTTTCAAATCATGTAAACTGTGGACTTCTATCTTAGACTGTTGAGAATTCATTAGTCCTCAACAAACAAATGGACAATCAATTAAATTAACAGCTGGTAAATGAAAAACAAACAAAAGGAGTTTACTTAACACTGCATAATACAGCTGCAGAATTCACTAGAGGTCAGAAAGAGTCCAAAGCCTGGGCTGTCACTTGTTTTTAAAAGAGCTGGATAATTTTTTGACTGTTAATAACATCTGTAGTAACACATGCTAAGATAATCAAATCTCATGTTCCAGAGCGTAAGCTGTTCAATTGTTGGGGTCAGAGAATTCCCTCTTTCTCTCTGCTGCTCCCTCTTTCCTCCTGACCAACATCCACAGATGATTAACTGGAAGCCTTCCAGGGAGAGAAGTTCATTTTCTTTTATAACATCAGGTATTGCCCACTAGATTTAAGGGAGAGCTGGTAAATGGTTTAAGACCAGATCTACGTACCTTGTAACTGGAAAGAATCTGAATGTGCCCATTTAAAAAAAAATATATACATTTTTCTTTTAACTAAGTGCGTACATGTGCATTTCTAAGAGAGACAGATGAAAATAATCACAAATGATAACTGACAAACACTTCTATCAGGAAACAGCAAAACTGTTTTTCCTGTGCCATGAAATGACTAATGCAAGCAATTCAGTAGCTACGCCTGGACCCTCAGAATGGTCATTCATATTTCTAACATTTGAGTTACAAGAATAAATTCATAAGAACACGGCAAAACCAAGCTTTTCACCAGTAAAATAAATTGAACAGAACAACAATAATAACAGATATTTTGCTATGTTTTGGGTTAATTTAGAAGATGGTTGGACCTTGTCGTTTATGTTCCCATTTCCACAAAGTATTTAAAAATGTAGACATTAAAATGACATAAAAGCATACAGGAATACTTTTCCAAAATGCCATGATTGTGCACATATATCTGTGCATGCTTCTCTTTTGCGACTAAACTTTTCTTTTGTGACTAAATTTCACTAAAAGTATTGTCATGCATTAGAATTGAGACAGAATTTAGAAGACAAGAGATCTGGTTCCTGTTCTCAAATTGTGAATTCCCTTTCGTCTTAATCACCCAGTAACATACCCCAGGCTGAAAACACAGCTTTAGCAAGAAGCCACAGCAGTATAACAACCAGAAAAATGATTCTAGGTTCAGGACAGCAATGTTTTTTGAAAGAGAAAAAAAAGGAAAAAAGGAAAAAAAGAAGTCACCAATTTCAATTTCATTGTGGTGTTCTGCAAACCTCAACAGCACAAAGGAAATTCAGCTGCCCTCCGTACAAATCTGAGCAAGAGAGATCTTAAAAAATTCAGAACACTGACACACACGTGCACCACTCAAACATCTTGAGAAACAATATGATGCTCTTTTATAAACAACATAGAATATAAGTGCATGGAAACAGACACATATATATGTTTGCTTTTAAACTTTTAAAAGCTAAAAGCATGATAGCTGTTGTCATAGATACTTTCATTCCACCATTTCAATTAGGAAAGGCATATGCCAGGTTTTGTGACATGATCAAACAGTACTGGAAAAACTGATGAAAACGGACTACATGATGCAATAATCAGTTATCAAATAAGTAAATGAATACATTTTCCTACTCTACGCATCAATCATAGCTATAAAGGTTTAAAAACAAATGTTTCAAATATTCTGCTGTCATGAATTTCTAAATTAAACAACTAAACTCCCGTGGAAAATCTGCACCTAAGTTTTGTGCATTTATTACAGAAATCTTTGAACATTTATCGTGTTGTATACTGCAGGTATAGATGCCAGTGCTTCCTAGATGCTCTGAATGAGTTGCAGAGTGTACCTACCCCTTTTGCTTATAAGCAACACAGGCCCCTAGGCATGGCTGTCCCATCCCACTTTCAGAAGACACCTGAAGTAGCTTAAATTGGCGATGCACAAGACACTTGGGCTTAAATGTTCATATTCGTATTTAGAATTAGAAATGCAATCAAGGCAGTTAACAAAATCCCACCGAATGTTACTGTGTTCAAATATATGCTTTGCCTTGTGCTGTATGTAAATATATAATTGCATATCATGCATATATAGATTAGGAAGGGTTTTTCTGTATTTATCCATCTGTTTTGGTTTTGTTGTTGTTGTTGTTGTTGTTGTTTTTCATTTTGTAGCATTTTAGGTATGTTTTTCCAAGGTTGCATTTTATGATTGCTGCTTATACATTACACTATTTATACGCAGGTGGTTTTTGTTATGTTCAGAGAGAGAAGAAACATATCGCTAAAGAATAAGGACGGGTGACAATGGAACAATGATAATAACATCATTATGCAATGTTTTGCGTCTTGTAGCCCCATCACTGCCATGTTGTTCTCTGATTATTCCAGCCTCAGGAAAATGTGCTGCTTACTGTTTATGTCAGGAAGGCACGATTACTGTTTGCGTGATTACAATATCAAGTGTGATGTACCTAATGCCTGCGATGATATAGATGTACACCTCAACTATCTCCTGTCTCTAATCTTCATTCAAGAGAAACAACAACAGTAACAAAACAAAAAAAAAAAAAAAGAGAGAGAAAGTTGCAAATTATTGCAGCCTTATATAGGCCTCAGCTTTGTAAGGTGCTGAGCACCTTCACTCCATTGCAACACGGGCCACAAGGGCACGGCTAGTCATTACTCAACTGCAGGGAAATACTTATGTGCTTAAATTAAGTGTGGACTAATGCACTGCACTGAGTAAGGGCCAAGGCGTGTAGGTCTTGCACGTTCACACTGAATCTGAAAATAAACATTAAACAACATCTTCACAGGCTAAGATACTTTCTCCTCTTTGCTTACACCTTTTCGCCTTTTATTCAGCAATGTTGAAAGCCTTTGGGTACGGAGGAGAATAATTCTTGTATAGGAATAAAACAATAGAAAACTAGTCCGCAAGTGGGCAAGATCTTGCATTAATGATGGGCTAGCTGAAGGCAAAGGAACAACTCCCTACCAGTGAAACCGCCTTATTTGCTTACAAATCTTTCTAAATCAACCAGAACTAACTTGCTCATAAATTACGTTTTTAAAATTTGTGCTCCAGGAAAAAACAGCCCAAACTTGATTTATGAACACTATACATTTATCAAAACAAACAAACAAAAAGGCAACTGATAAAACAAGATGAAGATTGCCATTTCTACATCCGGCATGCAAACGCATGCAAGCACATACTTCCTGGAAACAGGGGGAGATTTACATCTGAAGGAAGGACTAACTCTTCAGTGCAGGAAGCAGAAATCAAAATAATGTAAGAGAGAAGGTACTTTAAATGGGTAACTGATGGCTTTGCATTTTTTTTTCATGCAGAGTCCAGAAACTCTTACACCTGAAACCATCTTAAATGCAAAATGAATATCTACAGGCTGAAAAAAAAATTGTGGGTTTACAGCAGCAGTACAAAGACAAAACTACTAGTTATCTGTAGCTAACGCTAGTGGGAAAAAAAATCCATTCTCTTGCTTTTCATTTGAAGTACAGTGATTTTTTAAAATTTGTTTTGTTTTATCATGAAAAGATTGTTTTAAATTCCCACATAAGATATCTATTAAAGTACTCTTCAGCTCAATGCAACAATGACAATTCAGAAAACGTTCTTTTATCTTAACAACTAATTTTGGACGGGAGTTTCAAAAATAGAGGTTTCACCCACAGAGCATATTAGCCATTTATGTCCCACTTAAGACCTATTTTTGACCTGCCTTTCAATGTAAGTGTAGACTGGGTCCTACATACACCTCTCCACATTGAAAATGAAGTTTTTCTTTTCCCTTCTCCTCATTCCCCACCACCACCACCACCCCCCCAGATGACATCCATGGAAAAGCTCATGCATTTTACTGAAGGAACATTCCAACACGTCAATTCCAGCGGAAGATTTTTGCTACTCTGTGAACAAATGCAATCTGCATGAAGGAATTGTTTGTTTCATACCTTCCTTACTCCTTTGTATACTTGTATACTTAATAATTGTGTTCATATTTTCTAGTTATGTATTACAAGAAAGGGAATAGTAATGTCCTTGGGATGCAATCAACATTTTGGAGCCTTTCGCTACTATATATGTAGACAATCATAATACCTACCACTGTGCAGCAGTAGAACCCAAATCATTCCAGAAAAAAAGTTGGTAACAGTATTGCCAGGCACTGAGAGAGAAAATCATTATCTTCTGCTTACCCAGAACGTCAATGATTAAGCTAAGAACTGCACCCAGGACTTCTGAACATTAGGCCAGTCCACTGGCTGTTATGCCACACTGCCTCTGCCGTAAATCTATTTGATGGATTTTTCAGTCATGGAACATTAAAGGCTCTGCTCTTGTCTAATGAATATGTTTAAAGAAAACAGTACAAACAAAAGCAAATGTAACACTTAAATTATCTGAGAAGCACTGCTTTGATGTCACACTTGGATAAAGGATTTCCTACTGCAGACCTATGTACACTTATACATTCTGAAAAATATTTTAGCCAATACCACTAGCTGGCATCTATTTAACTCTGAAAAGGGAACATAATCAGTTTTAGTTGGTTAAGTACAATCTGAGCCAACTTTTATATTACGACCAAAAGCTTGGCAGTGCAGTAGCAGTGGCAAGTAGCAGAAAATTGCTTACAGTGTTATTTGCCAGATTACTTGAATGATTTACATCGGGTTTTCAAGAGAGTTTGGAGTATTAAAAACTTAAGATTTGGAAAAGACTTGGACTATAGATTTTTGTTCCTAGTTGCAACATGATGCGCAGGAGAGGGTTATGATATAATATGAACTCACTAAATTAAGCATTTTTTTAATACAAACCACCTGAAACATTTAGGAGCAGTTCAGTTTGAAATGTTGAGTGTTTTTTTTTTTTTTTTAATTGAAGATTTGGGAGAGCCAACTGATTTAGATTAAATGCTCAACCTTTCACATCCACTTGTTTAAGATTCATGTTGACATTGTACTAAATACAGCTATACAGTTTGTATTCCAGATAAATTGGTCTGACTACAAGCCTCACTCTTTAGTATGATTCTTACTCCAAAATAAATCAATATTTAATATCTCCTGCAACAGCCCCAGTAGATAATTTTAAACCTTTTCTCCATCCCATTAAGTTACCTTTAAAAATTCTTTATACAAGCTTTCACAGATGACTTCTGAAAAACTAGTTTATGAAAAGCAGTCTGAAATTCATTAATTCAGATGGAAAGGGTTTTTTAATCTTGCTGCATTGTGCTGATCTCTAAATCCATCTCTGTTTAGCTGATTCTCAGGCTCAGCTAATTTGAAGAATAAATAAATACTTCCTGTAAATCTGTAACGCAGATTTTATACAGAAAGAAAAATATCCTTCTACAGTTTGCTATGGCACACAGTATCTCTAGGGCGCAGACTTCTGTGAAAACAGGCTGACCACGGCTCTCCCCGAACTCCCTGAGAGGATGAGCACTCTGCATCATCAGGCACTAGTCTCCACCCAGCTCCAGTCCCGCGGCAGCATCAACTGAAAGGAGCAGTGAGATGTGGGTGTACAAGCTGGACTCGGGCATCTGGCACATTCTAGCCTCCATTTGGAACCTCAGAGTCTCCTGCCGCTCCCTCTCCGCTCCCCACCCTCTGATCTAGTAGAGCAGCTAAGGAGGAGGAAAAACATCTCTTCCCCCTCCCTCAAACCTCTCCTATGGCTAAGGGCCCCAGTAGGATAGGAGTCTTTGATATCAGAAGAATGCAAACAGCAAGGCTTGGGTTTGCCTCTTCTTAGGGTTTAGAAACAGAAACATAAGAGGAATTTCAAATGATTATATATTGGGAGAACTGAAAGGGATTATGCCAAAAGGAAGGAAAGAACTACATACTCTGAAGCCATCTGGTAGCATATCCACCGTTGAAACTACAGGATCTTTATATCCCTACCTGTGCTCTTCCTTACTCTTATTTCTTACCCTTTGTTATATTCAAAGCAGTTTCACAGACACTGTCCGTGGCAGTGAAGCTCTGCCCCATCCCTCACCCTCCAATCTACTGGATTACAAGACACTGTCCACAACCCTCTATTTCTTCCAGTTCAGCTGTTTACGGGGTCATGCTGAAAACTCAAAACAGTGAAATGTTTCAGCTTGAAATAATAAAGGAGGGTTTCTTGCACCGGTTGGGCAGCAAGTAAAACCTGGCTGAGTATAGGTCTTGCCATTTCTGTTAAAGATCATCATGTCAGGAGCAATGCCTGCTTTAGTTCAGTTTAAATTGGTTTGTATTCTGCTTATGAAATATATTTGGTGTTCAGCTTAGTTGTGAACCCAAATCAAAGACAAATACATAGACAAGAAGAATACAGTTATATCCAGAACACACACCGTCTAGCAGAAATAAGTGAAATAATAGTCACTTTTCACCATGCAAGATGGTAGTGGGAATTCTACTGTAGGAGTTGTGTGCTGTTCTATTACAATGTGACACACAACAGCAACACGAAGATGTTCTGATGACACTTTACAAGAGTCCCAGCAAAAGCACAGTAAGAGTAAGCAGTAAGGAAGAGAAGCAGCTGGAGGAAGAGGAAAGACGACCTATCCTGGTAGATCTTAGCAAACACTGCCAGAAAATTGCCCTGACTGTCATGGTAACAGGATGACAGAGACTTCCACTACCTAAACTATAGCCTGTATCACATCAGGAACACTACTAATACCATAGGATCCAAATCTCAGAACAGTTGAAGGATGAATAAGTAATGTGGGTCCTGATTCAGAGAGGCAAATGTGCTGAAATCCACCCTCAAATATATAATATAAAGCAAATGCTTTACATTAAGAGACCTTAACTGGGGTCACGAACAGGAAATCATGTGCTTTCTTTCTTTTTTTAAAAAACTTTTTTTTTTTTTTACCCTTTTACTAGATTCTGTATGGTCTTACAACACATATTCCAAGGTAGCTGCAGTAACATGGCATAGATGGAGATAAAGAGAAATCAGTTGATAAAGTAGGCAAATAGCATTTCATCTCCCTCTCTGATAGGATAATGCATGTATTTACTACAATTTTCTCATACTGCAGTTCGTTACTTTTGCCTGTCCGTGGTGGTGAGTATATACTGATTAACTACAGATGGCTTTTGCACTGAATGGAACGAAAATCCTATGTAGCAGGAGTGCTATTCAGTGCAGAGGACTGATAGATGTCCTGGTCTATATACTGTCAGTCTAGATGTGAATATTAACTCATTAGTCCCTTTCTTGCAAAGAAAGAGAAACAAAGCTCAGCTGAAAAAGACTGGGAGCAAAACTTTTCAGAACACATTTCTTGTATTTTCTGAAAGGAAACAAAGAGTTGACAGGCATTTCATCCGTGAGGCGTTTAGCAGCTATGATATGACATGATATGTAGCATGATACTGACGAATAAAATACAGGAGTTATGTGAAAAAGGGCATGCAGGTAATCCCTTGATAAAGGGGAATCCCTTGGGAGGAAGAGTGCAGCCAGACAACCTAATCTTATTTATTCAAAGAGACTGACTGGCGGCTTCAGGCAAGGAACAGAATTCTGGTGAGGATCTGGCAACTGAGCATGTTTTGGCAACCTGCTGAACCCTTGATAGAACAAGAAGTTTTACGCTTTGTGACATGGCAGAGACTCACTTTGTGTGCAGTTCTAATGCATATCCTCCCAGTGATGGCCTCTACTCGTACTGGCATCTGAAATACAGCAGAGTGTTCCTGTGCTTTAGGAAGGGAACATGCATGTACAAATAGGATGATCTAAGCAAAAATCCGTATGTATACAAAAGACAGTTCACCTGAACAGCAGTCATATAATGACATTGTCTCTTACCAGTTTAACTCAGGGATGCAAAGAACATGGCAATGAGATAAGAATTCATCCATTGTCTGCTATCCCAAGAAGCCTTTATCAAGGTAACAGTGAAAGCACACGCAGCTACCTGATCAACACAGGCCTGACATTAAAGTACGAGTGTCCACTTCTCTTACTGGCTGTCTAATAAATTGCTTTGGAACGGGTGGAGGTGAAAAGGAGATCTTTCCAAAACCTTGTCTCAATGTTCTCCCTCAGTTAATGAATGTCAGCAAGTGGAAGAGAACAGAAATTTGATATGTTTTTCCAGCCTTTCTTATAGAAGCATTTGCAACATGTTAGAGGCCACAGGCATAAAAGTGAAATACGGAGAAATTAATGTTGTCTGTAGATTTTCAGGATGTAAGCTGGGCAATTTCAGCTTGTGGGTTAGGCATACTTCAGGTTTTAAGTAGTGTTATAACAGCTTACTATGACTTGAACATGATTTTAGTACGAGTAATCTGATGTTGAATATCATTTATTACCCTGTTACGCATTTCCAATTGAGATGGACCTGTTTATGGTGTTAGTGTTATGTGACTACAGATGGACAAGCTATGTGAAGGGAACAATTTATTCAACAAATACAGTCTTTCTTATTTTTCCAAACTACCACTGGAGGATCAGCAATTTACGTTCTACATGTATAAGTAACTTATAAGTGTTCAAACAATCTAGCTTGTGAGTTATGCATGAACTATGCACTTAAGCGCTCAATAGTTTGCAGGTTGTGATTTATGCTCTAGTTGGTCACGTACGACAAATTATATTGTTTTTGATGCCTGCCTCAATGGTGAGTAGTGCAATATTGCCTTAAACTATCTGCAAAAAGCAACTGGGAATTCCTTCAGCCAGGAGGCCTCCCAGGTAGTAGAAAGCCTTTACTTGTATCTATCAGTTCCAGCATCCATTATCTTCATCACCACAGGAAAAAAAGATGAACATGCCTCTGGCATACCATCAATAGGAAAAAGGTGGCAGTGGTAAGGCACAGAGAAGTGAAGTCTGTAGGATCTCCAGATTAAATGCTGCAAAGTTCACAGAGCTGCTGTAAAGATCTACAAATCGCATCAGCAGTGTACCAGGGATGGAAATGTTCCCTGATACTGTGATCCTCGTTTGGTCAACATGGAGTTTGGAGTGGGAGCTGAATCAAAGCCTCCTTTTTTGTTTTTATTTTTTAACAGGAGGTTTGGGCGTAAGTTTGGGCATAAACAGCAAATGTCTGTAATCATGCACAAATGTCCACGTTCACATGCAAACACAACCATAGAAATAAAAATCTGTTTGCATGGGTATTTGTGAAAAGAAAACAAAGGAAGGAACAATGGCATAATTCCATTAACTCGCAGACATTTGCAAATACTGTTTTGTATTACTTGCTCAACTCTTTTCATGAGATGAAAGAAGATTTTACCTGCTAGCATTCTTATAGTTTTGTTAGAAGCAAAACAGTTAAAGCAGCACAAAGCAGCATATAATCCCACAAACAGGCAGCTGAGTAAATATCCTGTACTAGTGAGTGTATTTCAGTTTATCATACCTATTGATGCAGGCTAATGATACCTGAGAAACAGAAGACATCTTTAATTTTAGAAAGTAACGAATATCAGGCCGAGTAACCCTAATTTATCTTTGTTTTACTTAGTCTAGTGCAGATAGAAGAGTGATACTGGCAATGTGTGTGGTGTCACACATTTACTTACAGGAATGAACAGAGAGCTTGGAAGTAAATGGTAGTAACTTTGTGGATGTCTGTGCTTGTATCTAAGTGTGAAATAACATGCAAATATATTCTGTAGTTCTCAGGACAATTGAAGAAGTGATATGATAGGATTGTGCAGCTACCACTCTGACCCACAATTTAAATCAATGAATACATTCCTGTCCCAGAGAATTTATGTTTGAACAGTAATTTGCAACCTACCTTTATTGTTTTGTGGAGATGCATAATAAAAACATGGGATAAATTTCAGTATATGTCTGCAAAGTCTCTTGAGTAGCTTAGAAATGGATTGTACATAAGAAGGTAACAACCATTACGCTGTTACAGCCATCACAAAGACACTATTCCTTTATGGCAGAACACATATTCTCCTGGAAAAGTTATCCCTATTTTTGTGTGCAAATTTTTCAGCATTTAGCTCTGGGACGCATTTTCATCAAATGCTGTCCCTTTAGGATTTTTTGCTGCTCCAGTATTTAAGAGAAAAGACCAAAAGAGGGCAAAGTTTTTATCCTTTCCACAGGAAATACCCCATGCGATTGATATTTGGCATTTTTTCCTGAGCTGGAAAAGAGATAGAAGAAATGGGCCAATCCCCCCTTTTGTTATTGTTATTATTATCATCATCATTATTATTAATGAGGTCTAAAACATGCAGCTAGGCAACCCTTCAAGTAGCCCTGACAACAGAAATAAAACATCACAGTTGTATTCAGCCACCATACAAGCACATTGTTAAGCATAGGTAGTGGCAAAAACTCCAGTAGCTGATATACAAAGGCAAAACTAGCAACT
This sequence comes from Heteronetta atricapilla, assembly GCA_011075105.1. NCBI lineage: Eukaryota > Metazoa > Chordata > Aves > Anseriformes > Anatidae > Heteronetta > Heteronetta atricapilla. The sequence goes on from CM021735.1 coordinate 19,236,435, forward strand.
AATTCCCAAAGAGTGTGCTCGTTTCTTTCCTGAAAACAGTATGTTATTTCTAAGTGCTTTTGTGACTGAACTGGAAGCAGTGCAAAACTTGCAAACTTCAGATAATATGGGGACTTTCTTCAACATACAGTGTTAATATATATAGTTAATTCCTGATGTTTCATAGAGGTCCTTTGGCTGCATTTTCTTTTAACTTCTTACTTTTCTATGCTACATCACTACTGAACTGGCCATTTTTTTATTTTTTTTTTAATTTTGGGTCAAAAAAAGTTTCAGTGATTTATACTTTCCAAATACTGTTTACTTAACTGATTTTTAATTATTTAATCAATAGACAAATAATTTAGATTTTATTTTAACCAGCTGCTACATGATTTGGGGCACTAGGCATTGAACTATGTATCTAATATATTGGAGTGCAAATGCACAAACTACTTACTTTATCAAGACGATTTTGTAAAGTAAGGCAATCGAGCAAAAGGCTTAGAAAGAGAGGTCTGCACAGCAACCCCTTCCACTGGTGTAAAACTGGATCCACAGTAAGCTGATGCCAAAGCTAACTTCTCTGCAAATTTAGATGACCTATATATGCCAGAGATTTTACACTGGTTCTTTTTGTCTTCTTATTGTCAATTCCAGTTTGAGTGAACATGTATTTTTAATGTGCAAATTTCAAATACATTATTTTTATGTCTTTCCACACATAGCATACAAAATAAATCTGGGAAAAAACAAACAAACAAAGAAACAGTGAGTATATTGGTAGGCATAAGTACAAATACTTAGGTGTAAATAGGAGTATTTGAGTAATAGCTATGCCATCAGCTGAAGAGTGAATCCTAATGTTACGTAGAGGCAGAAAGTTAGCGTTCCATGAGCAGCTTTAATATTTTTATCTTTCGAGTTCGAGGAACAGGCTTGACAAGATTTCATACCCACAGCCTCTCGCACCTGGTTCCCATTATAAACCTGGCCTCGATAATGGAGCTATGTTCTTATACAGAGGCTGATGTTGGCAAAGGCATTTTCCTCCCATAACTCTTATAATCTGAGTACCAGTGTTAGGGCTGTACTTGACCCCTCTGTGCATCTGAACTTACAAATTCCATCACCTTCCTCACTAAAAACAGAAAGGTCAGATAAAACATTTCTTTAAGTATAGGTAAAATTTCTAAGCCTGGTTTTATTTTCTGTGATATCTATGAAAGCTAGTGATATAGTACAGGCTTCAGGGTTATATCAAAAGTAAGATTTTTTTTCCCTTTGTTTGTTTTTAATGGAAACTTTTCCCTTTAAAAGATATAGTTGGAGACTCAGGGGTTAGAGCTTCTTTTTTTTTTTTTTTTTTTTTTTTTTTTTTTTTCTCCCAAAAAAGCTCTACCTCAAATTTCATTTTGAATTACCTTTTAAAGTTCTAATTGTAAAAATAAATTCACTGCAACGCTACTCCGCGTCTGAGGGATTTTAAAATCACCCAGCTATTCAAATATGCATCTAATTCCTGATCAGGCCTTAGAATAAATAACTATAAAACAATAATAATAAAAAAGACAATGTACACTGTGCCCTATTGTTTTCCTAAGAATGCACTGATTTAGGAAACCAATGCAAGCACATACGATAATGAAATGTGTATAAAAGCAAAACCCATCAACACCCCAAACTTCTCAGAACCACAGAAGGGATTTCCCTGGCATAACGTGCTGCCTGGGATACCCAGTCATAACACAGACAATGCACCCAGCAAAAAGCTGCTTGGAATTGTTACTTTTTTTTTTTTTTCTCCTCCTTCCCTGTTATACTGATTTCATGGTTTATCTTATCTTGTCACATAATTTCAAATATTGGAAGCACCAGCATAAATAAACAGCATGTTTTCCAGTTCAAATAAAAGGGGGCAGTATTACATCAGCTGAAATTCTGAGTTGCCCAAATAATCATAAAAAGTGCTGTAGAAGGATACAAAACTACTGAATTTCACTGAAAATAGATGGTAACTGTACAGACGCTAACAAATCTGCTTCCCCGCATTGAGGTAAAATTTTCAGAGCTAGCTCTGTGGAACTTTGGCTCCTACGTTATGGCTATTTAAGAAAAATTTCACTTGAGTAACTCTTTTGCCCTCAAAATTATTAAGGAAGCATTATAGTTAATATAAAATGAAGGAAGATTTTTCACGTGGCAAGGATAAGTGCTAAGCCAAAGATGTAAATTGCAAAATTATTGCACTTTCAAAAAATTTTAGATTTTTTTTTTAACGAAGATTTTTTATAATAAAATACCAGCGTCCAAATATGGCTTTAGGAAGTTAACTTTGAACACCTAGTATTAAAAAAATCTTTGCTTACATATATTATTTACGGCCACAATTACATTACTAAACAGGACAAATTCGCAGTAATGCATAAGGGATGTTAGTAAGAACAAGGACTGCTGGGATTTGTATTTGAAAGTTCTCCCTGTTCTGGAGCATCTAATTTAGACAAGTAATTTATCTGTTATAAAATTATGGGACTGTAAAGGGGATGCCTCCTTGCACGTCTCAGAAACTCCACAGGTAAAGGTTTGTTGACTGAGCAGAATGATGTATTCAGCAAAAACAGTTTCCCAGTTTCAGTGCCTCTTTGTGGAAATCAGATTCTTCATTAGACAGAAGAAATACGTTCTCACTGAGTTAAATAAACTAGTGTCTTTCTTCTTTCTCTCTACACCATTCCAGATTTTCTATTCCAGAATTTAAAAATACACATTTAAACTTGCATTATAATATACCCAAGTGTGAGCTATATGGGGTAGGACCTTCTTTAAATTGTGGAGTTCCAAGAACAGAACTTGGTATGATTCTTGAGACAATACCATAAAAAAGTAACAACTTTGCAAAGCTAGTCGTCTGTTATTGACACTGCTACTCTTTTTTTTTTTTTAGCCTGACTGAGGTATTTGCCCTTTAATTACAAGAAGAGTTAAGATTTAACCCACAGAAACAAGAATCCAACTGAAAATTCTTACAGCTTCAGTGATTTCTCCCAGTACTATGAAACATAAGCAATGACTTCTTATTTGCTAACTGCAAATAAAGGTGCTTTAAGAATCGAAAGGGAAAAAAAAAGTTTTTCTTAAAAGATAAAAGCAAAAGAGAATGAATCACTTGCTACAAATCTAAACCAATTATTCATAAAGATCTAAAAATCCACAAGGCCCTTGTAACTAATTTATTCATGTTCTCAATTTAAGGGTGGTCGTCAGTGTGTTTGATAAAGGGAAAAGATAATCAAACATAAGATACTCTGAAAGTGTATTTTCTTAAATGTGGGGTTTTTTGGTTGTTGTTTTGTGTTTTTTTTTTGTTTGTTTTGTACTTATTTCAGAAATGACAATAACAAGGATGCTAGTACAAGGTACTTCTCTTTGCGACTCTGAGAAACATCCTGCAGCTGCAGAAAAGGTACTGTGACTCCTGCCTCTGCAGTTGTTCTGTCTATAAGTTTGAATATACAAAGAGAAAAAAGCTGGGGAAAAAAAAAATGTCAGCAACATAATCCAGTACTGCTTGCATTTAGAAGAATGCAATACAACGGTGGAGTCATCGTAGGGATGCAGGCAGTGAAAAGGAGATTATGTATGACTAGGAACTTTTTCTACAAAGACTTCCCAAAGTGTTTTATCAGGCATAGTTTGCACGCATGTGCAGTGGCTTCATATAAATGATGAAGCGTAACAGCTCCAGAGGAGCTGTTACACTCTATTGTGTCAGTAATCCACATATTTAACAGTCCCGAAATACAGCAGACCGTAACACCTCCAAAGGAGTCATTATAGCTTATCAAGTCAAATCCAAGTGCCTAAATATGGATTTGATCAATAGCCTGTAACGTCTCCAAGGGTAAATAATATAAGTTTTTAAGAATGTACACATTTTGCATACAAACAGCGGTCTGTATTAGGATAAATGATGTGGATTCCATTTGTAAAACATTTATTTAGAGATAAGAAAGGAATAAAAGGCTCATTATAATGGGAACTACAGTACAATAATTCCCAGGAAGCAGGTGGTGACTCGTCATTTATTTTGGGGTCCAATTCTGGTTTCCTACTGCAAATGTACAGTTCTCTAAAAATCTACAAAAGGGTGAGAATTGAATATAAACATAGAAATATTATACTACATTCTGCTTCCTCTCAAATCTCAAAGAATCGGCTTCCTATGTAAGGAAACTGGGGAGGGGGGGTATCCCTGGGTCTAGCAGATATGTTGTGATTATTTCACCAAGCGGTTTAGCTTGGAAAGGACCTCGGCAAGCAATCTGGCCCACTGCCCCCTGCTCAAGCATGGCCACCTGGAGCAGGTTGCCCAGGACCATGTCCAGAAATGCACATATTTAGTGGGTATATGCTATATCCTGACTCCATATATTTTTTTCCAATGAAGATTAATGCATATTTGCCTATATTTTTCTACAAAGATTTTCTGAAGGTTTTTTTTGTCACTGTTTTCATGCTTTAGGCACGCACACACACACACACAAAAAGCAAGATCTGGTCCTTTTAATACAATGTCAGTTATGTTATAGATGACATACCATTTTCAGGTCCATTTAGAGCCCTAAATAAAATTTTCTAGGCATTCAACCTAGTTCAAAATACTAAAATAAATACAAGCAGCTCTAGTAATGCAAATTCTGTTTTAAGCACTTTAATGCACTCATTTTTGTTGCAGGTAAGCATGGCTTGACTGGAAAAAAAGTTATATCCTCTGAATGAAGCCAATTTTCTTACAGTTTTACTTTTTGCTCATATTAAATTGAAAGAACTCTGTAGCCTGGAAAATCTTCTGGATTTTCCTAGTTCTCTCCCCCTCCTTAGTATTTCTCTTTACTCTGTGAAGCCCTTTCCTCAGTCAGCCTGCATCTGACATGCACCAGGTAAAGCAGAAGAAGTCAGCTCTGCTCTAATGACATTTTGCCCTGCATACACAAACTGAAATAACTCTGTAATGGTAGATGTCCTTTGAATAGTATCATCTCTGAAGAGCAGCCTAAGCTTAATGTTTCTGCAAATGGTGAAGCATGACTGTGCCAGCGCTGCGTGTTTTTGTTTTGCGCTTTCTGATGAGTGAATCTCTGTGAGCACTTTTAAAGCTTTGTAGAAGATATTTTTTTGAACAGCAGAACGTGAACAGAGGCAATTTCCAGTTCTGTGTCTCTAACCAAATACAAAGCTTTCTGAGATTTAAATGACACATTTTCAAAAAGGCCTCAGCCCAGGCTTTGAAGCTATGTACATAATTTTATAAGGGCAATCATTTGCACAACAAACTATTACCGGCTATCTGAAGACCAGTAACTGACCAAAACTCAATAGCTTTTTTAAACCATCTGCAGGCAATTAATTTGTCATCTTTTTCTGGTGCCAGCTTCTAGCTACTTATTTATACAAGTCTAATTACCTGAAGCCCAGTTCTGAAAATCTGGTCCTGAAAACATAGTGTCCTGATTCTTCAAAAGAAAGTAGTCCAGAATAGCAAACCATGCTATCAAAGCCTCAATGGGATTATGACAAACTATAAGCTATATTCTTTGCATGCAATTATTTCAAAATTATGTTTTTTTACTGAAGCGATCTATCATTCCCTCCCTCCATTTTGATCATCCTAGCCATCAATTTTAAAGTAAAAGAAATGCACCATAATGTAAAAATTGAAACGCAAAGGGTAAAAGGAGTAAAATGAGTGTTCTAAAATTCTATTTGTGCAAAGGATGCCTCTGTTTTTAATGTATTTTATACATGCTATAAAATATAAATATATTCCCTTAGTATTCATGACTCTGACTTAACTCTTCTATTTTCTTTAAGATAGTGAGTCAGGATATAGCACCATTGAAAACGACTAACTTATATCCCATTCTTTTGCAAACCCTGCCATTCTTGCATTTTCAGAGCAAGGATAACAAACTAGTATACCAAAGGTAAAACCAGAGTACATGCTATCACTTTGTCCTGCCTTAACGATCCCTTCTGTAGTGCATGCTACAGTAAACAAAGCTAGCAGCATTATATAAAGGGACTTAGAGATTTAACAACAAAATTCCTTGCTGCTGGTTTTTCTCAGAGTTTAAAAGTTTCAAACGCTGCCACGAGAAGTCTCCAGATAAAAGGCAGCATTTGAGAACAATGTTTTTGATATATTTTTAAGACTTCCAATAAACTCTGATAAATTGGCAAGTAAATTATTTTTTCCTCATATTGTGTGATGTATAACCACAACCTAGAACCTGTACACCCACCTGTGTTGTTCATACATGCGTATCAGGAATTGTGTATTGCTAGTAGCCTGCACAAAAGGAAACATAGTACTGAAAAAACCCAGGGGTCAGGCTTGATGAGTAAGCGGATGCCATTTTTGTACTTTTCAAATTCAAATCAAACGTTAGGAATTCTTTTAATAGCCCTTATAGTGTCTTAGATATTTTTAAATGTCAAGCAACTGAAACTCATAAACTACATTTTAAAATTAGCATTATTTTATAAACTCTTAATACTAGTCATAGGCGTGACATTTGTTTTATAACTTTAACTTTACTAGCCTACATCTCAGTTAGTTAAGACAAACACTGACTTTACATTGAAAGTTTTGTCTGAATATGGCCTGCTTGATCAGTTTTTAATTCCTCTGTTTTTCATAGTATGAACCTATATTAAATTAGGTTTTAAATGTTGACATTTAAACTAACACTAGTAGAAACAAAAGTCTATTAACTTCTGAATTTGTGTTGTTAAACCATTTTAATCCCGTGTGGTAATTGTTTAACAAATTGTTTTAATAGAAACCAACCCTTTCTCTCGTTTTAAGTGCTGTAAAGAATCAAAAATCAAGCAAAAATATAAAATGTAGAGTAAAAGGTATGCATCAATCTTTGACAGCTCTGTTTACATTTCCTTTCCTTTCTGTGCCTTCCTACAGTCTGCTTACTCACTAAGTATTCCCTTGTGAGTTAAGATCATATATATCAAATTCATGGTTTGAACTATAAATAATATTCTACTGAATCTTATACTTAGCCTAGATTAAAAATTCCTGTTACTCTTCGGAGTATAATAAAATCTCCCCCTATACTCCCCAAAGTATATAGAACCTACCCTCTGAAATACAGAATATCACAGAATTTTCTTTAATGAATTATTTTTCTTTTCTCCAGGAAATGCTCTGACACACTAGGTGCTCTGTAGGCTAATGAATGTGTCAGTTTCTGTTCTTTACCAAATTGAATCATAACAGTTCCTATTTGTCCAATGCCATAATGATTACAGGGATGTTCCTGGGACTCCTTTCTAGTTAACTGAAACGTAGAGTAATTCTTTGGTATATAACTGACTTTGTGTCAGTGGTGTAAAATCACATATGCTGTATTTTTTGCAGCATATACCGCCTTGAAGGAAGCTAACTTAGTGGCATTTTACACCAAAAGGCTTGCCTTATAGCTCAGCCAATTACCTAATCCAGTGCTTACTGGCTTTATTACATACATGGGGACCTGTTCCTAGAGCAAAACCTGTAGGCTTTGGAAAGGCCACAAGGCAAGACAACACAGATGCAAACAATTTTACAAAGGAGTTCTTTGCCTTCTGAGTGGTCCTTAATATCCGTGACAGAAACTGTTCCTCACCTTTGGGGTATGATCCCAGGTTGCTGCCTGGTAAACTGAACATTGTCCTGCTCAGTCCAATGCTGGACATTCTCTCTCTCCACTTTCTCTATTTTATTAGTTTCCCATTTCACTTTACTATTTGGAAACTAAGTAAAGATTCAACAAAGAATGTGGATTTATAATTTCCCACTGAAACCAAGAGCCAAAAGCACTGATTTGAGCTTAGATTCTTTGTTGAATCTGAGTCACAGATTCAAGCATACTCAGATACATTCAAGAACATTGTGATACTCCACCATGCTGGTGTGTAACTCGTTTTTCTGTCATACTTAACAATCCAATCATTCTCAAAAGCACAATTCAAAATGTAATGACCACAAACAATGGTAGCTTCAGCTAATTCATTTTCCACATTGTTATATTCATGCCTACAGATTAATCATATGTAGTGCACAGGACTGTTTTTCTGAATGCTGTTTTGTAAACACAGAGAAGTTTGTAGCACAGCCCCGTGAAGTGACAAGCTGTATTTAACATGAATCAGAGATGGCTAAAGGCTGTAAAAAGAACTTTTTTATAAAAATAATAAGCTATTTGCAGGGAAAAGAATGAATGTCAGACTGTGTGGTATTACCTTTTCATTCCTGCAGTTGTTTAGACCCATGTTATTCATGGAGGGCAATTTTCCATCAACACCATGCGGCTGCTGTTGTTGCTGCTGCTCCCTTTGGATCTGCTCTCTCATTTTTCGAGCCTCCTGAATGGCTTTCATTACTGTATCCTGGTCCCCAAATAGGGCAGGTGAATTAAGACTGGAAAGGATATCTATAAACAGAGAACACACTTTATTTAGGTAATCATTAAAATTAGAATCCAGTGTAATTACTCAGCTCTCATCCTGTTAAAAACTCCAACCAACTAACATCTGCAAAAGGAGGAGGAGTGGCAGTTGTCTGTTTGAAGGCTGAATTAATCTATAGAATTGATTGATAAGCCCGTGTTCCTCTTTTGTTGTATTATAAATACAGCCACTGAAGTCTTGGTGTAGCCTGATATGTAAGTATCTGAGAATACCCACAGACTCTCTGTTAAACCCAACAATTATCTGAAGGTTAAGTGGGAAGCCTTTGAGGTAATAACAATTAACAAAATGAACAAAGAAGGAGAAAGAAATCTTTAGTTGGACATGAAAGTCTATGTCATTTTTTAGAATCTCTTTATCAAGACAAAGCCATCACTCCAGATATTTAGCTATCAATTTCTGAAAGAGCATCCATAGTTATTGTGGCAGGCAGAATGTATTATCACCTTCACATGAGTATAAAGCTCTAAATTGGTAGAGAAAATACGTTTGTTTTTTTTTTCCCTGTTTTTCTGGACAGGAAGGGAAATTTTTAAACATGCATCAAACTCACAGAAAACACTTCTGTTGCATTTTAAAATGCATATGAGAGGTAAAGATGAGTATTCCAGATACACTTTCTGATTTTAGACCAAAAGACAGCAATTATTTGGTGACTGGTTGTTTTGTGGTGCTGTGGCAAAGCTTTGACTAGACCACTGGTTCCTGCATGGGAGTATCCTTCATGCAGCACACGGATAGATTTGTATATATACGTTCAAGATAACAAAAACTTTGAGCAAAGTTTGTGCATGGTCAGTGTATCTGACTGTTAAGTTGATGTCCTTTATCAAAGCTCTGAATTTGTGGTATTTGTATACTTACAGTCGACTATAACAAATCAGTAAATATACAAAAGTTAAGTAAAACATGTAGAGAATATTAAAAAAAATAATTAAAATATAATAAATTTCAACCTCAAAAGACCCTGAATTCTTTTAAAATGAAAAACATTAAGATTATATGCTTCTCATACTTCATTCTGGGAACCAAAAAGTTGATACAATATAGTGGTCTAGATGGGAATGAATGCAATGGAACTCTGACTTAATGAGATTTAGACTCCATCTAAATTTATTATAAACCAGAGCAAAAGATCCCACGTTGTTTGTTGGTTTTTGACAATACTTCTGTGGCTTCTTTACTCCTGGATCAAGGGGAAACATTTTTATGACTTAAAGGAAAAATACTCACACCCTAGGCATATCTTCTCTATGCATTTCTCTAGAATAATCTGCGAGTTCATATTGGTACGCCACTTTCTAATGTTAGCTAGCATAGTGATAGATGGAAATATATTGACAGCTAGAATAGCTCGCTAGCTGCAGAACTTGATCTTTCAGAGATCATGATGTTCCCAAGTCTTTTGAGAATGGAACAAATCATAATTTTTATATACTTAATGTATGTATTTAACATATCTGTTCATTATTCACAAGTGCTTCTATATATTTTACAAGTACACTTGAGCTATAGATTGTTGTGAGTAAGTGGTTTGTATTTAGTCATCGTTAAAAACTACCATCTGATCTTTAGGCCTGGTAATCTAAATTTTACAGCTCTTGATTCTGCTTCTTGACTAGTTAAGATAGTCTTCATGTCCAATTGTCAGATCAATTTTGTTTCATTACTTAATAAGCTTTATCTCTTAATTAAAGAATCTTGAACATGGGTAAAAAAATCCCTGTTTGCAACCATACGCATTACCAGAATCTTGTCAGATATATGAACAAATAAAAACTTGAACAAACAATAAAATGAACAGATAATAAACTACACTGGCTGGGCTGAAGACCTTTTGTCTTTGTTAGAAAAATAAACAATTTATTCTGTAGATTGCCTAGATAAAATGAACTTAATACCCAGGATACAGAGAATTATTTTTCTTTCAGAATGTTGTTCTGGGTAAAACTGATGGTATATTTGGACTAAACAGCTGAAAACCACATTTGGAGTTACCTCCCTGCCTGACTTCTGAATCATCGTGAACCAGGGACATACTTGGTTCAAGGAGTGACTGAAAACTTATTTTATGTGAAGTGTTATATACTGTTGCACTGGCATGAGCCATCATGTCTCTGTGTCTAGTATCTAATCAGGCTCTATATACATGCAAAGCTCTTTTTTTTTTTTTTTTGTCCATTTAATCCAGAGCCCAAAATTCAAAAGTTAACCCTGAATGTATACATCCTTTTGATGTCTTTGGGGAAGATATCAATATAAACATCTTTTTCATGTTTTTCACATATGCACGTCTATTATGTGTATATATTTGTATGTATATACAAATATTTATTTGCTGTATTTCTTGTAGATGCATATTACTGCTGTATCATTTTGTTTACTCTTGTAAAGTCCTGGCATTCAAGAGTTAGTTGAAAATCTTTCCTGCATTTTTTCTCTCCATTTTAAACAGAAATGTAGATCCAGCTATATAATTCAGATGTAAATGTGTTCAAGCTGACATTTTACACAGAAAACCGGCCAGTTTTCTCCTTTTCCAAGGACGGAATAGTTACCTAAAGAGGATCCTCTTCCCAGAGATCCACCAAGGGGGCTGGGGATGCCGCTCTTGTTCGTCACTGTCACTGGACTGCTTTTGCTAGCTGGGAAGAGATTCTGTGTTGGAGATGTCGGGGATTTGACAGGTTCAGCTGTCTTGGGTCGGGCTGAAAGATTCAGTGGCTGGGCTGCTTCATCCTACAAGAGTTTAATGTAAATAATTATTAGGAAAAGATAAATGAACAAATCATTTTGCAAGCAGCACTTACTTTACACCTCAAAGACAATACCACGTTCTCTTGCAATAATAACAAAAGAAGCTAATTATCTGCCTCCTTTAAGATTCAATGAAAGGAAATCTCATTAATTTCTCTGTTATGCTTCTATTTACATTAACTATGTGGCTGGATCGGTTTTTTTGCCAAATTAAAATTTGAATTAGCTCACATTACAGCCTAATTTCCTAATGTGTTTTCAGAGATCTAAATTAACCTAGAGCATTTACAAAGAATTATTTAAAATTTCCAGCAGCTCAGTAATGCTTTTGCATTGGTTCTATTTGAAAAGTTCCTGGCACTATAAAAATAAGTTATGTAACTTATTTTTAAATGTATTAAAAACTAAGCAATCAGAAGTACTTCCATGAAAGAATCATTTGGAAACCCCTGACAGTTCTTTGGCCCATATTTAATGCTGCTGCTAGCTTATACATTCCATGCATCTTATTTTGAGTGCATGTTTTGTTTAGTAAAATAATCTATGCTGTTCCCTCACAATAAAAGATAAGAATTTCATTGAATTGAGATTCCTTGACTTACTACAGTAACCAATGCATAGTGTATGCATTTTATAATATATTTCTGTATTTATTTTTATATTTATTTTCTACTTTTAATTTTGTATATTTTGCAATACTTTATTATTCCTCTGTGCCATGTGTTTTTGACAGTTTAATGTAAAATCAGTTTTTTTTTCATATAAATGCAATTCTGCTTCTTGACTGTTTGGTACCTCTGTAATTATTTCTGTATTCTGTAGTTATTTCTTATGCATTCAACCTTTAGTGTATTTGTATGTTCATTTGCATAAAGACAAGGAGTATTTTTTAAGGATATGTAAATCTAGTATCAGTACGCTTATATCTTTTGATACATTTCATACGCAATTATGGAAGAAATTCTCTCTTTGACACAAATCTTGTTGCAGTGCTATGGGAGAATAAGTCTATTTGAGAAAAATCTTAACTTTTGGAAGAAGACTCAATCAAGTAATTAATTTCTTTGATCGGGGTAGATATTAACATCATAACCTTCTTCCCATTCTCTGGGTTTGTTCCTTTTGCTTAATATGTTGAGGAAAACAGAGCATTTGGAAAACCGTGAAATGGTGATTTTCTGTCATTAAAGAGCCCAGCAAGGCAGATCTCTCATCTAAAATATGCCCAAAGCAGAATCATGATAGATATGAGAGTATCATCCCCATTTTAAAACACTGCACTGATCATTTCAGAGCTTAGAACCATGTGTCAGAATACAATAATACACTACATTATCTCATCTCTTCCATTCTCCTTACTGTCAAGTGGTGATTTAACGAAGTACATCTGATCATATACAAAGCATTACACAGGAAAATGCAACAAATGCGTATTTAAAATGCCATTATATCTCCACTTTTAAGCTGTTCCTGTAAAAGCTGCTTGACATTTTTATTCTTCCTGACCTTGCAGTGCACACAAATGCCCACACCTGTTCAGAGTCCAAGTGAAAGCAGAAACACAAAGGTATAAGAGACATAGTACATTCTCGTGCTTTATGGCCAAGTTATGTGCAAGTGTTTCATTGCACAGGTAAAAACTGGCTTCAATGAATTTCTGTGAAAGTTCAGAGTCCCTTTCAGACTATGAAGTTTGCCAGACTAAAGCTTGAGAGCATGTACCATAGAAACCTGTGCTACCACGTTCAATTTCTAAATAATTTTCTGCCTACTACTGGTGATACCATCATGGGAAAAAAAAAATCCAAACACTGCCAGAACCTGTTTGTTTGTACTTCAAAAACAGCATTCTCTTCGGTGAGGCAACCAAAAAGCTGGAAAACCTTCTGGTCACTGACATGAAAAACCTATCATTATTTTTTGAAACATCTAACTACTGTAAAAGAAACCCACTAGTTCCATAAATAATGCATACAGTATATACAAATAACTGTTTAAATACAGAGAAGATATAGAGGATTTAAGCAATGCATGACCATCAAAATTGTCGTGTACTATATAGGTAAGAAATTGCAAAGACAGCACATAAGGTACTATTTTATTAGTGTTTTATACTAATAATTAATTTTTTTCACTAGCCATTGGTATTTGTCCACATAAAGCACTTGTAGTTTATTTTTAATATTTTCAATGCAATCATGTTAATAAAATAACAATAAAAAGGCTTCTTTTTATTAACATATATTTCAGTCCATTCAAGTTAAATTATGTAGGGAAACCCCCAAGAATTTGCATGTGGTCAAGTCTGTAATAGGACTCAGCTGGCCACAAAGCTGGAATGGTATTGGCCTTGGTTCAAGGAGATATGTGCTTAAATTTAACCAGGGAAAATTTGACTCATATAGTAAAGGTTTGGTTTGGTGTAGATCCATTTGGCTCACCCACTTACGAAATTACTTTTTCACATTAAAGTAGTCAGTAGTATATTCTCAATACCATAAATCACTGGTGTTAGGTATCACTATACTATGGCAACTTTGCTGAAACATTTGGGTTTTGCTTTTGGTGGCTTCTGTATTGACCATAACAAACTCTGCATATGTGGTAAATTTCACTGACTGCTCTCAAGCCTGGCATTGGATTACAAGAGGTAAAATATTAGACTAATACACATCTACAGTTAAGTAAAGTGAACACTTTGCTAAATAAATGTTAGATCTGGCCATAATGGAATAGTTTTTATTTATTAGTACTCTCAGCCTAGCAAAAAAATGTCATGGAAATTTATCAGCCCAGGCAGAAATATCTATTCACCTACACTTTACCACAATGATTGATGATAATGAAAAAACGAATGATATTTTACTCTCATGTCAAAAAAAGAAAAAAAAAAGAAAAAAAAAAAAAAAAAACCCTTACCTCAAGCAAGTAAAATCTTCCCAGGCTGATTTGAGGCTAAAGGACTATGTTTTAGCAGCTAGCAAAAAATGCATACTGTCTCTACAAAAAGTCACTACATGCCTTCTTTAGATCTATTTTAATAGTTCTGCATTTATAGCACCATCATTCAAATTGACAAAACATCTGAATGTGCTTGTTGGTATTTTTTGTTGTTTTTTTTTTTTTTTTCCTTCATTTTTTTTTCTCCAGTTTGGAGTAAATTGTTTTTCAGTGTATTTGCTCTCATGAAAATCAGAACAACCACAGGAAAAGGTAGCAACAAAAGCCAGCCAGTTCTACCCAAAGGTGCTTGCTGCACCAGACTTCAAGGGGTGCACTATGTTCATTTCACACTGCTGGCAAATGCCATGTTGTAGCTGCCTAGTTCCAAGCAAGTGAGAATAAGCAGGCACAAGCACCCAGCAATGGCACAAAACCAGCAAGGAGCAGCCCAGTTGTCAGCAGCTGTGTGAAAGCAGCAAAAGTCAAATCAATCTGCAGTGCCACAGTGTTTTCCCTGGAGTCCTGAATTACATTTTATTTTTATGTGAGGCTTCTTCCAAAACTGTGGAAAAAATACAGCTAGATTTGTAAAAGTAATTAGAAGATCTACAGGCTCTCTTGCCTTAACAACATAAGCTAGCACTGTATTTTAAGATGCTCAAATGTTCGACCTGAAACAATTTATGACGTGGATGCCATTTATGCACATTACTAGATTACAAACTGAAATTTTGAAAATATCACATTTTACTGATGAATATGTTGTGCTGCCTGTGGTAGGAAGTGGGATGTCTGATATTTTTGGAAGCAAGAAGTGAATACTTTCTCTTCCATTCTCTGTACTGATAATGCAGTACTAAAACTGAACATTTTATTTGAATATTGAAGAGCTTTTGTGTGCTTCAACTTCCAGATGTAAAACAAGTAGAGCAATTAGTGTCACTATCCTTTTTAGATGCCAACCTCTTTCTTTAATAAGCAATACCTTAACTTGAGTTACCGGACTGGTCCCTCTCTTCTCATTTTTCATCCCAGTGGGTGAGAGTGCCCCTGTTGTATTTGGTGGCTGCGGAGTAGATGGCATTTTGGCTCCAGGAGAAACTTGCATGCTTGCCAGCTGAGCTGCATACAGTTGCTGGAAGACAAGAAGATACACAATATATTCCTGCAAAAATCCTAGAAGAGAAGCTGTAAGTGTACATAATTTTATTGCCCTGCTGTTTCTTCTCTTGAGCGATTGAGAGATTTAGTTGGTTTGTGGTTTTTTGTTTGTTTGTTTTGTTTTGTTTTGTTTTTTTTTCTTAGCACATTCCTGCATGTGGCTTTTCCCTTCTCATTATTAAAAAGAAAAAGAAAACTAACAAACAAACAAACAAAACCCTAGCAAACTTCCACACACTGATACCTTTCCTCTTAAGTTTGTTTTTTATCTATTTCTTTTTCACTCTTGCAGTAAATACTGTCCGTCTCAAACATGGTAAAGAGCAAAGTGGAATACTGCACACAAATCGGACAAAAATTGGCACTATTGTGAGACTGGTTATGATAAAGAGATATCAGCCCTGTCAGAAACGATCCATGTTTCAGGCCTTCTACAAAATGTCAACTCTAGAACCTCTGCTGGAAGCTGACATGGGAATCCTTTGCTACCGAAAGGCAGCGCTGCATCTTCTTTAGATAGCAAGAAAAGTTGAAATAGGCATCAGGGATTTAAAGTTAAAAAGTTAAAATAGGCAAGAGAAAAGTTAAAATGGGCAATAGGCAATGGTCTCCACCTCAGTGTACAGTGATTGTTACCTTTACCTTCTATAAATGTTAATGAGAGTGTAGGCCTTAAAAAATCCCATAAATAGTGATGAAAATACAAAACCAACCTCATGGAATATGTATCCAACTTTTCAAAAGTTTAACTGAAACATAATAAAAGATGTGTACATTAAAGTAAACTATTCCCACCAATCTAAAGCATTTACTGAACAAAGCCAAATAGGTTTAATTTCCTCCCAGTGACCAAATTTAAACTCTCACCTTGAATTAGCATCAGCAATAATTCTTCTAACATAAACAGGGAAGATCCTAATCCCTCTTCTACACATAAATCTATATAAACTTTGCCTTATTAGTGAGAAAAAAGCCAGGTGGTTTGTATGTAATTTCCAACATTACTATCATTCAGATGGACAAATAAAAAAAATTACAGTAATCAAAAGCAGACCTTTCAGCACATGTAATTAAATGAAAGCTTAATAAAGAATAATTTGCAAGAGCCAGATGTGCTTATGTCATAATTGTTGCTTTCTTTGGAACAATTTCTCTAATATAACAAGCCTCCACAGAAATGAAAGTTGCACAATACTGCAAGCTCAGTGACTCAGTGGCTAGACAAACGCATGAAGGAGGGGCACAGCCAGAACTCCGGGTGACAAATGGAAGCTGCTGTTTGTTTGTTTGTCTCCTGACATCCCTTTTCAATACCCTGCAAAGGCTACAAAAGGATCACGGATAAATATTTTGAAACCAGTGGTGTTTAAATATTTTGGCTAAGGTGCTAGCTTTTTTCCTTGCCAACTAATTTTCCAGCTTGCTGTGATCTTCTAAAAAATGGAAATGCACTGTATACAGTAGTTGCTTCCCCCGGGGGGGGGGCCCCACATGCTACTGGGATCTTACCCCTTTGGTAGCGGCCTATAAAGTAAAGGCACATTCTGCAGGTCATGCTGTGCCTGCTTACCAGGATGCATTGCTTGTATGAAGCCACCCAGCTGCTCTCTCCCTCCCCCTTCTCAACAGGACGGGGAAGAAAATAAGATGAAAAAGTTCATGGGCCTAGGTACAGACCAGGAGATCACTCACCCCTTTCTTACCCTAATTGGCAAAACAGACTCAACTTAGGGAAAAATAACATTAATTGATAAATTACAGTAGAGTAGGGATGGTAAGACAGACTGAAGTTAAAGTCCCTTTCCCGCATGCCCCTACTTTTCCCCAACTCACCTTCACTCCCTCATAGTCCTGACTCCTCTACCTCCCGCCACTCTCCTGGCCGGGGTGCTTGCAGGGCTGCTTCTCACACTTTTTCTCCCTCACCCCTCTCTGCCACGCAACATTTATCCCTTTCTTAGGGACACTCGTCCCTAAGGTGCCACCAACTCGCAGATGGGCCTGGCTGTGGCCTGGGTGGGGGCGGCTGGAACCGGGCGGGGGCAGCCCCGGCCTCCCCTCACAGCGGCCACCCCACGGCCCCCGCTGCCGGCTGCCGGCAGGCCCGGCACACACAGCAGGTGGAGCTGGCAGCTCCAGGCAGGGACAAGCGACCAAAGGTGTGCTTGTCACACCCGAACGCTGGCGGCCCGTAGCACACCTTACGTTGGACCAGGCATCTCGAGCCTAAGGCACAATGGGATGCCAGGCACTCCACAGGGGAGGCCTCAGCAATGGCTTGGTACTTGAATCACAGCAGGACTGGCAACCAAATTAAAGAAAATCAAAATTATATGTTACACGTACATGTTATATATTTTCTATATGTAACATATATATGCATTATATATGTTACATATATATCTTTATATATATATAAGCATTTATAAAATTAATCACTAGGTTACTGCAAGGTCACAGGACCAGCTTTAGCCTGGCATTTCTATAAATTTGTTTTACACAATAAAAGCAAATGTAAAAATAAGTAACAGTAATTAGCATTCTGGTTTACATAGATTTTAAAACAAAGCTGTTCCATAAACGCTTGCAAACCTTGCAAGAATTCACACTGGTGCTAGCAAAACTGCCATGTGGACTGCAAGGTTGTGTAACTTCTTTTAAATACTAGTTTGGACGGGAAGCCAGCCAATCTGGAAAGCACACCACTGATGCAGGGATAAAATGAATATTTTTGCAAATAGCGCCATTGTAGCACAAAATTTAGGACCTCACATTGAGATGGTCAGGTTGTGAAGCTTTAATTTGCAAGATTAAGGAGAAAAAAAAAATCAACAACAACAACAACAGAAAAAAAAAACAGTGAATGAATGCTGATTGTTGGCTTTCAGTGCTGAAAAGGAAAATCTTCAATTGATTTTTTTCAATTGAAATTCTAACCCACCAGCTATTGAGTAGTGACTGAGAAAAATTAACCTACCTCAAACACCGAACCGTATCTTCTTTTCACTATATCTCTAGCAAATGAAGAGAACAGCTTTACATAACCCTGATGCCAATCACTGACTCAGAAGGCTCGTGATTACAAATTAGATATTCAAAACCATCAAGTATTCATGATTGTTTTAAGAATCCTTAAAAATATATGGCCTGATTTATTTCTTTTTCAAAAAGGTCACTGAGTTAGATTCTTACAATCCAGTTCCCAGCATCCAAATATAAGTAGTACTGATTTTGAGTTACTGAATGCTCCGGCATAGTTAACAGTTTTGAAAATCAGCTACGGATGTAGTTTTACAGCTTTCAGAATCAGGTTTCTTGTAACGTCATGATCTGACATTGCATAGTAGGATTTTGAAATGCCATAAATCTAACTTTAGGCAATGGCAAATGAAGTCTCACACTTGGGCACCTGTGAACTTACAAGCTTATCAACTTCAGCACTTGTTACCAAAACTCTTATTCTAACCCCTAATCAACTGAAAATCTGAGGGGAATTTATGGAAGTTGGAGGTCACTATGGGTCAGAATGATGTTCATCTACCAAAAGAAAAACAACAGCTGAGTGAGAAAGTGCTGTACTCAGCAAGCCTGCAGCACAGCACAAGAACATACTGATTTTTTTTTTTTTTTTTACCTGGAAACAGCAGAATTCATACCAAACCCTTACTACTGCTTAGAGCTACAGTCCAAGAAGAATCAAATAAGTAATGAAAATAACGGGGGGGAGAATGATGTTGGGGGGTAAGAGTGGAAGCATTCCCTGCTTTAGAAATTGCCTACGGCGTTTGATGAATTATTTCCACCTCTTTTTTTTATTAAAAAAATATCATCCACAATCTAAAATTTGACAAACAAAACTGTGAGCTAATAATAGAACATCTCGGCTTATCCAAATGTTTAGACCTTTCTTAATGTCATCTAAGTTTGACAACACCTTTGTGGGATATTTTCACACCATACACGGGTAACTGCCTTAGCTGTCAATGGTCATCCATATTGTCCCAGAAGACAAAGGCCTTAGGCCTACACATCCCTCTCCCAGGTTTCCACAACATTTTTTCAATAGTTTGTCGACTATTTTTTTCAGCTAGCTTTTGATAACCAAAATTCTTTCATCGGCTCAGGCCCCTTTTTGCCTGCACGTAGTCCTGTGATGTTCCTGCACACGTGCTCTGCTGAATGACAGTGAGCCCAGTAAATGCGCTTTCTACGCACCAGATTTTTTTATTATTATTATTTTTGCAACAGAAATACTGGTACTTACCTCGTGGGCTGCAGCATCTACGTCTAAACGAATGAATAAAGGTGAAGAATTTTTGAGAATCGAATGTTACAGAAGTAACACATGGTGAGGAAAATAGAATGGGCCTTAAATCAACACACTTAAGGGAGATTTGCACTGACAACAACTTGTTAACTTTGTGACAAGCTGTTTTACCACCTAACACAGAATTATGATAATCGTAACCTTCTTACCAGTGGCTTGTCAATGGCAGGCCTTGTGGAAAAATAAGATATTTCAATAAAGGGAAAGTGATCAGCTGCTGCTATTGAGAGAGACACTTTCTTCAGGTAGATAAGCCCAGGGAAGAAACGGAGACAGCAGTTGCACTTGGATATACACGAACGAAAAGGAAATAAATAGACATTTCAACTGACTGCTTTGGTGAGGGAGAATTCGGTCACGGCAGTGGGGCTGTAATTCAGACGTGATTATTTGCAGGAGAATTCTGAAGAAACAATAGCAAAGAAATAGAAGTATGGAGTTAAGAAAGAGAGTGAACGTAATAGTCAGTGTAACGGAGCATCAAAGAGCAGGTGATGCGGGCTGACCTAGCACAATGACTTGCATCTTCCAGTCATTGGAAGGTGACCTAGAGAGAAATGCAGTGGAAACTAGCTTGGCCTGAGGAAAAAAGCAGGTATCTATTCTAGCAACATTTATGTTTTTATTTTCTTTTACTAAAAGATTTACGACCAAAGTGAAAAGACACACTCCTTTTTATGTATTTGTACAGTATTTCTCCAGAGGTATAGATTTTTTATTATTATTATATTTCTTTTTCTTTTTCTCTCAGAAACAAATGCTAAATATTATGGACACAGATTAATTCCAGTCTTTCATTACCAAAAATGCAAGTCCTGTTACATCTTCAACAAATACACTTGCTAAACTAAATGACACTGAACAATAGAACTACTGAGAATCAAGTGAGAATCCTTATTTGTCAGCATTTTAAATGAATTGTGCAAAGCTGAAATATCTTATTTATAGAGATGAAAGTTCAGCTATTTAGACAATGAGTAATTTGGTTTCTAAAGATAAAAAACTTTAAGGAGTGACTGCAAGTGCTGTTGAAATCCTGCACTACACGAGGTAATGCAGTTATTTTTTCCATATTATATTTAGTACATAGTGTTGCAAAGCTATAATTCTAGAATTTTTCTTCCAAGTATATAACATACAGTAATAATACTCAGAACTGTCTAATCACAAAGAGTTTTACAAGCTCACCAAAACCAACAAAATCCTTACTATTTCCAACAAATGCTTCTGAAGAGATGCTACCCAAATAATCCCACCTGCAGTTGGACTTTTTACAGCTTTTTTTTTTTTTTTTTTTTTTACAGTTGTTGTAGAGGTGCTTAAAAGAAGCTTGACGTTTCATTTATCCTGTTTGACAAAGTCCGCATTCGAAAAAAATTCTCTTATGTTTGAAGGATGAATGGATTAGTGCTCAACCCCACGCTTTGGATATCATAGCTAATCAAATGTTTACTGCTGAGCTGACCCAATGTCACTGGCACAGCCTTCGGCAGTCCAGGTCAGGAATTTTTTTTTAAAAAAAACAGTGCAAATGCCTAAGTATTCCACTAAAAAAACTCAGACACAGCTTACTGTGTGCAAGAACCATTTCTAAAGTAATGATATTTGTTTTCATTCCTTCCTACTGTTGTAAATAGATGGTTTATATATATATATATATATATATATATATGAAATGTTTCTTTCAGTTTCTTTCACCAATTACATTCAGGGACTAACATGACAGTTGAGGCTTCTACTTTAGCACCAAGGTAACAAAAGGGATTATTGGATTATGTATATATATTAAAAAATAAAAAATAAATAGTACAAGGCTGACTTTCTTTGTTTGAAGATGCCTTTTGATGCAGATCCTAAGAGTGAGAGGTAAGTTAACAGAAAATGGCATCCAGAAACATGAGGCTGCCTAAGTAACTCATCAGCAACTTAACCATGTGACAAACCCAGGGGCAACTTGGAGGCAGCTACTGCCGGTAGAGCCTGCCAAGAAGCCAGATGCCATCACCAGAAAAACACCTTCCATAGCTCAGCATCTGCGTCCTGGGAGTGCTCTCCTCACAAAAGGAGGAGGAAGAGGAGAAAGAGAAGGAAAGCTATGTATACTGAAGAAAATGTACGTACACATAAAAGCAACCGTTGTTTGAATTTAAAAAATCTGAGACTTGGAAAAATCAAAGCTTTTGTTGATGCTAGTAAGATTCCTTCAAATTAATAGCTAAAGCATTTGATTCTAAAAGTGAATGTTTTATTTTATTTTGCAATGTATTCGTGCAGATGCTACCTGCTACACCAGTGTATTTTATAAATACCTTCTGATGAAATTTGGATGTCTCATTAGCATTTTCCCCATTTGTACTAAGAAAAATGATAAAAAATCAAATTAAGGTCAGTTTTAAAGATGAGCAAGTACTGTGGGACAGGCCCTCCTCTCACCTTCACATATGCCACCACACAGACAGCAAGCTTACTATTTAAGAACCAACAATTATGCAACATTAGCTTAACTCACAGGTTTATGCTAAATGACTTGAGAACTATTGGGCCTTGTTTGGGTATACTTGAAACAGTAGTGATCAAGTACAGCTATAGGAAGTTGGAGTAACAATTAGGAAAAAAAGTCTTTGATTTAGAAACAGTATAAATAATAAGCAACAAATTTTTAGAATTTTTTTTTCTCTGTAGAATTCCAGTGGCAAAATACATGGTACGTGATTTCCTTTTAACACCATCGTTCTTTTCTTTCCCTTGTTTTTACATGCCTAACCTATCCACAGTGGACTTAACGTCCAGATTTTAAAACTCGTATATCACCCTGCAGCAGTGTCAGCTCCCTGTTAGGGAGTGTGACTTGCCTCTACTTCTTATAACACTGCACCAAATAACTTAGTAAAAGGCCTTAAGGTGTAACACAGGCAGGCAGCCAATGAATTATCATAACGAATGTCACAATAATAAAGACCATTGCAGTGATTATTTATGTACTTGCTGGGTAATGTGTACCCAGATTTATTACAGACCAATATGTGCAAACTAACTGAGACTGTAAAATTACAAATACATTCTGTATTCACAGGAACAGTTAGAAGACCGCAGTTTTCCACGTCCCTTCAGGTGTGCATGTACCAGAAAAAAAATCTAAGTTAAAACAATAATTTTTCCAGTTATTCCCATTCATTTACTTCAGGTTTTTTGAACTATTAACACAAGTAATTTCAGTGTCTGTCACTACCATTCTATAGATTAATCAGGAAAACACTTATTTGGCCCTAAATTCCACTCAGTGCCTGTCTCCTTAGGAGATACAGATTCCTGTTTTGCTCCTCTCTGAAGCTGCGGAGTACCAGATACCTGGATTTTACCACGGAATGCCTGCTGGTTCCAACTCCTTTTACTGACCACAAACTCATTGTACTGGTTCAGAAAAAGAAAAATCACTCTCGTAGCTTCTGCTGCCCTGCTGCGGATAATGGCCAACCTATGCCAAAGATAAAAGAATCTCTACCCATTTTAGATACTGCAGCTCGCATTGTTGTAGCACTGCGGAGCCAAGATCCCCTTATGCAAAATAACAGCTTTATTTTGTTAAAAGGGCCTAACTTTAAGTGGACCATGGAATATTTATGGCTCTCAGTAGTCCTTTGAAAGAGTTATCTTATGTTTTTATGCCGATCATGGGTCAGAGGTTCAAATCAGCACTTCTTTCTGTCACTCCTTATATGTTTTACTATAATTTACAGCTCAGCAAGAGGACTCATAAAACAAAAGTGTCTATTTTACTTCAGCAACTAATTCTAGCTAATCAAAGCTTTCCAGCAAAACAACCCAGCATGAAACTCTGAGTGGAAAATATGCAGAGAACAAAGCGTTTTGTCAAATAACACATCTCATGATGTAAACACATATGTCTCTTATAGGAAATTTTATCGCTTCCACATTATCGGCACACAAAAGGAGCATTCTTTTTGCAGACCTGGTGCAACTGTGGAGCCATCGTCATTGGAAACAAGAGCCTGATTAGGTTCCCACACAGATATGAATAGATTTTCTTTTTTTAGTGTAATGCTGCCTTTCTTATTTCTTAAACAGACTGGTAATTGTGGCTGTAAAAACAGTGAATTGTGTTTGGATGACATTTGTTGCTTCGGGTTTTTTTTTTAGCTACCCAGTGACACCAATTATCCCATATGGTTGTCCTCTTCTGGAAAGTCTGAGTTAATCCACAGCTGTGAAGATGAAGACGGACCCAGCAGGCTCTAAGACTGGTGGGTCTCTTGTCTGCTAATAAAGTCCACAGTCTGCTGGACAGATGTTGAGAGGATCTGTTAAATAAGTCAGTGACAAATATCCAGACTTCTGCTGGGGAAAACCATTAGCAAGACCATATCTATTCTTCATAGATTTTCATTTCTTGCCTCATCTTTTGGAGAGGCAAGTTGTCCTTACTTGATAGAGAACAGTCCCACAGCACATACAATAGTCCTGCTCAAAATATGAATGAACTCAATGATCCCGCTGGCATGTGTTCTGGAAAAGTGACAGACTTTTTGTCCTTGACTTACTCTTACGTGTTGTGGCTCCTGCACAGTTATTGTATGTTTGCTTTTATTTGTCATACTATACACTTGTATTGCAAGAGCCTGAATAAGTACTGCCAGCTACAAAATACCCACTTCAGTTTTCAGTGTCATGGCAAATATAAACTGAAGACGAAATTACTACTTGACTAATCTTTCTTTAAATATTATTAGATTTTTTAATTTTAAAATAGAGGATAGACAGAAAACATATTCTGGACCCAAAGTTAATACTGCTGTTCTGTGAAAAGAGAAGAAACAAGCAAGTGGAATGAGAAAATACCTGCAGCAAGATCCAAGTTTAGAGACTTACTCATTTTTCCCCATCCCCACCTGTTTATGGCCTGACAGCACAGACATCCAACATCAAAGTCCCTCTCAGTTACAGTCACGTAAATCTGAAGAACACTGCACAGCTAAAATACATGCACCAGTGCAATAAAGATCTAACCTGCCTTCAGGCACATGTGCATTAAGGCGCTCTTAAAACCATTTCTGCTTCTTTTGGAAACTGTTTCGCATTCTATTGACCTCATCCTGCTTTGACATAACGAAGTAGAAATGGCCATCAAAACAGCTCACTCTGCTTCGCTGCCTAAATGCAGCAACTCTCATTTATGCATTGTTCCTGAGATCACGCTCCTTAGAAATCAAATGCCTTTGATTTCATTGAATTATGACAATTAAATACAATCTCTCAGCAAATGCCTGCTCACAACCTGTTTACTGGAAAGCTGTGGGCAAAGCCAAGAAAGAATGCTTAGAACTCAAACAAATTATCAATCACTGCAAGTAGCTAAGAGAATGTATATAATTTGGCACCTGGCAGTTGCCTCTGTAATACTGTATTTGTTTCCCCTTGGAAAGTAAGGCCGTTGTTTTATTAGTTTCAAAGTACTCTGACAAGTTTTCAAGGTGTAACTTCAGCCCATCACCGTATCGGGTGATGAGAGACAAGGTTGCTGAGAATTTTTAATGAGACAGCATCAAAATTTCAAAAAAAAAATCACGAATTCACAGATATATCCTAACATTTTATACAACTAAAGTTCAGACGGTACATTAGGTATCTCACATCACCACAGAATATAGGTAACATTGGCTCTGTTGAAATAAAATAACTACTCAGCTCACAAGTGTCTCAGTCTGTGGTATTTAAATTAGACTTCCTGTTTCTTCCATCTTGACCTAGTCAGAAACCTAACCCTGTAAAGCCTAGCTATGGGCTCTAACGCCCTCCGAGAGAAAACTGCATTTCTGCAATGTCAGAACAGAACAAAGGGAGGCCAAAAGCTGACCATGGGGAACAAAGTAACAGCTACTAAAAATATGTATATATTTGAAAGCCTTCTGTAATGAATACGGAGCTCTTGCATTCTGAAGAGTAATTCCCTTGTGAAGCCACTGACTGGAGGGAGAGGCAAAAACCCTCACTGACTTGCCTGTTGTGTCTCACCTCATTTCACTTTTTTTTCCCCTTTCCAAACAGACTGAGTGTTGGTCTGCTGAGAATACGATGCTAAGCCACTTTTCCTGTAGAGTTTTTAAACTGGGCCTCTGAGAAAGGGTTTGTTACAATTCAATGACTGAAGTAATACCTTTGTCCATCTGAGCATTAAATGGCCCATTGAAATACAGCTTAGTTAGAAAGAATTTCAGTAAATGGTGCTTTCTAATTTTTTTTATTATTATTATTCCTCTCCCAACAGATTACTGCCTGGATCTGAAAATGCAGTTCAATCACTTTTGGTTGCCTCTCAGGTCAGGCCTTTAGCCAGTGTTAATTAAATATAACCCCTTTAGATTACTGGAGGTTAAATGAGAACAAACCAGCCTTCTTCAGAATATTACCTGACACTCTCCAAAAAACTCTCATCTGTCTGGGAAGGCCCTCATTCAACCACAAAATAGTCTTAACGATGAGAATTTATAAAGATGGGGGTGGGGGAAGAAACCCATGCTAAATGCTATTTTGTCTGACAGCTAGTAATCACAAAACATTAAACACCTATTTCCATGCAACATACTATGTCTATTGTGTTTAAGTAACAGACATCATAAAGGAAAGTGCTGCAGCAGACAATTTAGGCTGTAGCAGCACATACAGCACAATTTTCAACTTGATAAAGTGAAACTATAAGGAATCCATGCATAAGTCAGACAGCTTCCATACCTAATACACCTCCCCGCAGCTATTAGAAGTTCCCAGTTTTGTCTCTAGTAGGCATGAGCATCAGTATACCTTCAATTTAATGTCTTCAGTCACATTTTGTTGTCTGTTTCATACAATTTGACCAGACCATGAAATTGGAAAACAGCTGAAATAGTCTTTTTTCATCGTAATGATTTTAAATGAGAAGGAGGTTTTTCTGTAAGCTATTTGTTTACGGCTTTGTAAAAAGTTTCCTAAAGTGTTTGTAACAATTTTACCATTAAGTTGTTTGAAAGAAAGGTTTTTAATACATGGTAATTAGTCTTGTCTTTCTGAACATGACTTTACCGTAAATACTCCTCCTTGACTATCTCTTTGTCCCAAGATTCCTTAGAAGAACGCAACCAAGCGATAATTCGGCATTATTGCTGCTTCAGTGCACTAATCGCTTAAAGAGCAGCAAGGACCCTATGTTCACTGCCACAAGGCTCCTACAGCCTCCTGGCCTAAGGCAGGCTTCCCAACCCAGAAGCATCCAGATGTCAAGAGGAATATCCAGGTCCTGATGCAGCATGCCGCTCCATCCCAGTATGGCCTCAACATCTGTTTCATCTGCTGGCGTACAACCTGCTGGATACACCGAGACTGACGCACAAAACAGGGAATTGATTTAGGGTAGGAGTCAAAGACTGCAGTTGCACTGCTCAGCGGACGTATCACTAAAAAAAACTCCATGCAGACACAAAAATTAACATCACATGCTTGGAATTCCAAAATCGGAGTCTGATCGTTTCCCATCTCAAATGGATCTCTCTGAGAAAGAAAAATCTAGACAAATAGCAGGAAGGAGAACGTGGTGGTTAAAAAGAAAAAGAAAAAGAAAAAAAGAACACCTCTCTAAACAGTATGTACACATCACTTTTTCTCCTAATGGAGGAAAAGGCCATAACACCTTTGTTTGCTCATCTTACTGATTCTCCCCTTATTTAATTATTTACGGTGTAAGAAAGGGACAAAAGAAGAAAAAGCACAGAAGTAAGTAATGCACAAATTGCTTGCCACAGCTATTACAATTGTCTTTCGTACAAAATACTTAAAAAATGAGGTGAACTTAGCCTATTACGTATTTATAATTTCCTAAAGATAGTAATTTAGGAGTTCTAAAACAATAAGCATCTTTTATCTAAAAACCAGGAATATATAACCACTGAAATTTTACCTCAAGGCATGACAAAAACAGCAAGCGTTTTAGTTGATCTCGATTAAGTTCTGATAATAAAGGAATGCTAACTGCTCTCATCTCTCCCACTTAGCATATCTATTTTCTTGCATTCTTGCTAGCAACAATAATGGACTAGTTGCATACTACCATGCAAGTTCTTTGAGTCTTTTATGAAAGCAAGATCAAAGCCAAAACAGAGAGTACATTTTTTAGCTGTATTTTTTTTTTTCTCAAGAGAATGACCTAATGAGAGGTAGTTTAACCAGGAATCTCCCTCTGCAATTGCAAAGCAGGAGCACTCTCACAGTGCAACCTCCTGGCTTGGCCTTTTCCCTGGCCAGCCACCTCCGCGTGGCGTGAGCACCGGCATCCAGAAACTAGGAGCTATCCCTGAGTGCTCCTACTGAAACACGTCCTCTGTGAACTTGAATAAGGCACCATCTTCTTTGTGCTACTCATGAAATGGACACGCTATTACTGCATTACTACAGGGGCTGAACAAAGTACAGTTGAATAAAATTGTGAAATATTCCTGTTAAAGGTAAGGTGTGAACGTTAATAAAAGTCTGCTGTTGTGATATGGTGTAAGTAGCAATACAAAACAGAAAGCAACAATATGCAGAAACTTCATCAAAATCTACTCCCATTTCCTCAACAAGAGATAGCACAAACGCTAATAAATTCCTCCTCTTAAGCACAAAATGGGAATTCCTTTGTTTAAAGCTGTCAGATTACTGATACATTACTATTTGATCACAGGTCTCCTGTAGTTTAACACATACAGGAAAGAACACAACTGCCTTATCTCTGTGATTCTGCCAGATCACATGTTGTATCACACACCTCAGAAATCAGCAAAAAATCTTTAACTTTTCTTTATGATCTTACAAAATAACCAGACATACTCTTCTTAAGACCATTGGGTATTTGATATACAATTTAATAATTAAAACAATATATGTTCATTTAAACCCAAATACCTTTGATATAAAGCCAATCACAGCCAAGGACAATTTGCTTTGCAATTTCCCAAGCAATTGTAATTGCTTGGGAAAAGGAATTAAACATGAAATGAAATGAAATAAAGAGTGATAAAACAAAATAAAATAAAAAAACAGAAGAATAAAAATTCATTTTAAGTTTCCACTGGGTAATATTATTCAACAAAGAATCTGAAATTTGAAGACAAATTCTTAAGTGAGTTTCCCATATTTGCTTTTACTAGAATTTCTTTTCAGCATTTTTATAGCATAAATTCTACCTCATCAAAACTGTGGATTGCACCAAGGTTCACAGAGTAACAAGCTCGCCTAAGAAAGCAAGCAACGACCAGGAAGCATCGCAAATGTGGAAGGCAGATACAAACAAGAGCTCTAGTACGTCAAACTCTCCCTCTTCTATCCAGTGAAAGCAGAAGCAGCACCTACTTAAAATAAAAATATAACCAGATCTATCTAGAAAACATAACCAGGTCATTGCATCAGAGCACTTTTTTTTATTCACTTTACACTATCATAATTCTGCTTTCTCTGGTGACCTTGTGAACCCAATTATTCATACACAGAATTTAAAATGTTTTCTGATATTATTTTAGAAACTTCTAGGAATCTTTTTTACTTATTTATTTCCTGCTAATACAAGCTATCTTTACCAATAAACGTGAAAGGTCTCCACGAGCAGCAGTGAACCATTCAGGCAGTTGCACTTGCTCTATGCATAGAAATGCGTTCTGGACTAAAGCTCATGTAAAAAGGATGAGCTGCTTAAAGAGAACCCTTGGTAGATGGGAAATAAAATCATATGATTGAAAAGCAATTAATTACAGTAAGTTTGCAGAACGGATGATAGCTATCAAAGCTCATCAAAAGTTGTATTTCAGAATCTCATGTGTTTCTAAATTAAAAAAAAAAAAAAATAATGGCAGCACATAGATGGGCTTTGTGAGAGAAGTCAGGAGTTTCATTCTGGCTCATGTCAGCAGGATTATAAGCAATTATGAGTAACTGCTTGTTGAACTGTGTGAAATGAGTTGGTGAATGGGTTTCCTAGTAAGCACATGTCCGTGTCACCGGTATGATTGCCAGTGATGTAGACAGTCCTAGCTGAAGGGGTCTAAAAAAATAATTATTCTCCTAATCCTACAGGGATTTTTACAGGATTAAATCAATTCAGGACAGAAGACGGCTGTGCAATTGCTGCTTCTAGTGTGGACCTTCTAGGTCTGTCAACCTGGCTAGACAGAAAAATCAGAGGCTGAAATAAAAAAAGAAACCAGAACAGAAAAAATAAGTGGCAATAAGTCTTCTCTAGAAATATTTGTAAGGTATGGCATAGGTTGGGGGGTTCATTCACTGTCTGACCACACAGACAAACAAATTGCCAAGTACTGCAGTTGCGATATTCCCCTGCATGGAACGCCACAGACATGGAACAAGAAAACTGAGCAGTTACCCACCACTAACCATGCTGAGAGGCGGAAGCACTACAATTAGACTTCTACGGGCTCCCATGACAGAATAATGAGACGCCATCCCACTAATGAATGGGTGCAAGGCAAGAAAAAGGAAGAGCCCCTCTTTACCTCCCACTACCTCTCGTAATTCCCATGTCTGGGTCCCCATCTTGTGAGAAGATGCCGAGGCAGCTCGACGCTTAAGAGCTGAATTTTCAAAGATGCTGCTTGGGGGTGGAAGCTGTAGTGTTTTTATACTTCTATAAGAGACGCAGACAGTTCATGTGGCAGCTTGCAGCCGTTCTATTTCACTAGCAAAAATGGACAGAAGACAAGGATGTAATAAATATACACTGGCTCCACTGATCAGGAGAAGCTTTATCAGTCAGCTGGGGCACATCTGGAAAAAAAGTCACTGAGGTGCATCTCTAGCATCCCATTCAATTAACATACCATTAAAAATGGCTTGTCCCTGTTCAGCCTGCTGTGTTACCCGATAAGTCAACAGATTTAAAATGTATATTTAAAGGCAGAAAACAGCGAAATGTTTTCTTTGTGCAGCAGAAAACAAGCCCCGTTTACAGGTATTTGAAACCATTGCAAATAATTGTGCTTTACAGGCTGCTTAGCAGATCTCTCACACTGATCTTTTACCGTATACTTAGAACTTTCATGCACCTTCAAGGAAAATTAAATAATTTCCTTAAAGGAAATGCACACAAAATTATGCAAAACATATTCAAATCAGCTTATAAAAATTACATCTAAAAAACTCACATTTACACCTCAAAACTAGGTATCTGGGAATTTACTATTACAAATTCACATTACACTCGTGTATTTTGCTCCAGTAAACATGTACTTCACATACGCCTACCACGGTGTCTGATACGTTGTGGGTGTGATGACAGAACGGAAGTGCTGGGACCAGACTAAAATGCTTGTGAGGCCTGATCTTAGCCCTCCCCGAGGTGTTGAAGACCACAGCAGAATAGGTGGCCTGCACCAGATGAATTATTACCGATAGTTCCCAGACGTGTTACTTAATAAAGCTGTGAACTCGTTAAATCTGGTGACTTTTTCTGGTTTGTACGGCAAATGGGGAAACTCCTTCAAAGGACTTTACCTCTCTTTACTGTTCTTCACTTCCAAAAATACCAGTGGACGTGATAACACACTCTCACTATTCTTGCATATTTCTTCATTTGCTTTCAGGCTTAGCTATTTGCCATAATTCAGGAGGATCACCAAAATATGGGCTTTCTTGTGCTGACTTCACTAAATTTTGTGAATGATATCTTTAGGTCTCGAATAATCCCTTAACACTGACACTTAAGCATGCTTTGTTTTTCTTCCCCTCTTCCTGAAGATCCTCCCTCCATTCTCTTTCTTTCAGGACTGATATGCAAGCCTTCTGTTGTGCCCCACAGACATATACAACCTTCATGCTGAGTCTTAAGAATAAACAGATGATTTCATTACTTCCTGTGAGCTGGGATGGTTTTCTGCTTTCTCAATCATAAGGATTTCAGAAGCATCACAGAGCAAATACACAACCAGCATCGTTGACAAGCAGGGTGTTAGGAGGCAATACCATTCCTATTCCATCTTGTAACAAGGCTCTATTAAAGAGTGATACCTACACACTGATGGGGGGACTTCTAAGCCATCTTCTATGAGTTTCCCTTGTTTTCTGAACTGGGTCAGTGGAAGATGATGCTCTGTACAGCCAAACACCCACCAAAACAAGGCAGATGATACCTGTCCAGCCCACAACTCCTGGTTCCTCTGAGTGCACGCACCCTGTGTGTGCATATGTCCGGACCTAGAAGCTCCCACCTAACCAACCTTAATGTTTTTAGGTTTTTGTTTTAGATTTTTACTACAGATGAAAGGTGTTTTTGAATTGTTTTCTCGTACCATATCAATTAGAAAAGCACGATGACATGGAAGCATATTCTCTTTTGTGTATAGAGATGACAATGTAAAAACATCTTTGCCTTTAATCTGATTGCTGCTAAGTTTCTAAACGTCTGAATACGCTAACACCTTCACAGGAAAGAAACCTTCATGTTTGTAATTTGTATCCAAATTAAGCAGCCTACTCTATCGTCATCAGCACTATAATAAAATTCCAGAAACATATTCACTTGCAGCTGATCCCTGTAAGGCATACACCATATGCATTTCTAGAAAGCTTGAAGGAATCCAACTGCCAGCTCACAGAATGCCTCACAGTCAGCCTGCTCCCCAAAGGGATGCCACAGTTCTACAAGAGCTTTAAAAGACGTGCTCGGCCCCTAATGGCACACTGTCGTACCGGTTCCTCTGGTGCTCTATGAGTAAATGCAGCAGTAACTTATGTGCTTCTTACTGGCTTCTGAGTGGATACACACCCCAGGGAGGGAGCTTTGCAAAGCACAATTATTTTAAAATAGAGTCTGGGCTTTCAGTGAGGGGCTGCCAGTGGTTAAGGCAGCAGGAAAGTCTTGTTGACGGTGGGGGCTCAGCCTGCTCCAGTCACTTGGGTTTGAGCGCCTGCCTTGGTACGGACTGAAGAGACACAGCAAAGCTCCTGCAATCCCGGCTATAAGGATGACATGCTTTTAAACATACAAGTTTCCTGATAAGTGAGTTTATTTCAGTGCCATTTATGATCCCAATGGTAAATTCTCCTTGTAACAGAGCATATGGGCCTGGAAGGCAGCTGTCCTGCTTGGTAAGATCGAAAGGTGCAAAAGATGGGAATCACGCCAGGAGCCTGATCCCTAGCTGCCAGACTGAAAAGTCTTCCTGCATGGGGGAAGAGAGCAGGTGCAGGATGAGAGCACTCTGGATGGAGGAGAGCTTGGCCATCTGAAGGGAACAGAAAGAGAGAGCTATTCCAGGCTGGGTGACAGTCTGGTGGCCAGCGTCCTTCCTGCGACAGCAAGGACAAGCCCAGGTCTGGACTTAGGCTTGCCACATCCAAGACAAGTACTAGAACTGCTACAGACTGCAGAAAAAAGCCTCTTTTTTAAACATTCCTATAAATTTTTTATTACATAATGCAACACCGTTCCATTAAGCAAGAATGAAAGTAACAAAGAGTTGCTGTTTAAAGAAATTGTTGGAGGGCATTAAATGGGTGAGAAAAGGGTCTTGCAGCTCTAATGCTGCTGGCTGTACCAGGCTGATTACTTTAGCTAATGGTTTTGTTTGCCTTTTCTCACTAAGTTGAAGAAAACAGAGAGAATCCCCCATTTTACCAGGAATGCCTATACTGAAGGAGCCAGGAAAATTCTCCTGGCAACAATCTCATCAGAATTGATAGGTTACAGCGAAAAGTCTCAGTTTCGATGGGCTGTCCTTTCTTATGAAAATGAGTCTACAAGATCATTCAGGGCTGGAGATAAGAAGCAGTAGGGGAAAGATGGAGTATTAAGAAATTCTGCAAAGAAAGGAGGTTATATGATAAAATATTGACTCAATGACATCATTTTCATTGACGCTGCCACTGATATAATTCAACTTGATAACACAGATATTACACGCAGACATAAACATTCAAGTAGAGAAAGGCACAAGTATAACTATTTCATTGATTTTAATTAAATTCTCTTAAGTATTGCAAGCTTGGCATATTTTTAATTTTATTTTCATTAAAGGGCTTACTTGGTCTCTCAGAGCACTAATAAACCCTTCTTTTAACCTCTTTCCTTCCTCTGCTACAACCTAAATTTCTACATAAGGAAAGGACCAAAATATTTAATTTACTACTTCCATACGCTGGAATTTGCACACACCATTCCCTTAATTTAGGCCACTGTTCACTGTATCATAATAAGGAAGATTCTGTTAAATTATGCCCACCTAGAGCTCAGTAGTCTTTGAATGCTAGATAAAATCATTCTGTAAGGCTAATGAAGACAGAAACTCTGCCTGTAACAATATTAAGTTTGTTTTCTCTAGTGATTCGAAGAAGTGAGCAATCTGTCAGTAATACATTGAGGGAAATTACTTGTCTTATAGGAATTCCCGCTGACAGTCACTCACTCGCAGTGCTGACCCAAACATCTACCCACTGACAAACAAATTACAGTGTCTAACTTTGAAAAGGTAACTGGCTGGCTTTAATTTTGATTGGTCTCACCAAATCTCTTTCACGTTTACCCAATCCCCATTCTTCATTGTGTGAAAAAAAAAAAAGAGAGAGAGAGAGAAAGGAAAGCCCCATCTTTTTTGCATTTGAAAAAATTATTATTGCCTACATCCGCGAGTGTTATGTCAGATAAAACTGTTAAACTGTGTCTAACCAACATTAAGACTGGCAGCCCTGCCAGTGACTGACTGGGTGAGTGAACACATTACTGAGACAGCATTGTAGAAATTAATTTTCTTCAATAAAGTGATTTTTAAGGCTCATATATTTCACAATCTAAACATATGTCACTGTTTCATAAACAAAATAAATGGATTAAAATAATACATTACCAGTATGCTGACACATGGAGATATTTTAATTAGAAATACTTAAGCTGCGTGATATTTAACTGCTATATTTGTTGAAGAGGAGCATGCATCATTTAATAAGACATAAGGCAGGTACATCACTTTGCATGATGTGGTACCGGAGTGGGACCAAATCACCTCCAGTGTAAGCCATCGCTATCACATCACATTAGCCCCACTAAAAAATTGCTTTAAGTTTCCAGCATATAGAGGAAACTCCATAAGAGAAGCAGTCCACTAAAACAACTTTTTCATTGAAATAATAAGTCACCGAGATTCTAGTTCCTGAGAATAATATTTCTTCATAAAAGGCCACATGTAACATCTTAGCTATTTAAAGGCTGTATTTACATGACTGTCGCGTTACGTTGGCTTCTTTCCTGCACATTCTTCTTGACTTGCTTTAAGGACCAGCCCTAAAATAGCTGAGGAAAGCAAATGTCAACTGTGTCCTGAAATTTATATGTGTGAGAGAATTGGAATAAGTAGAAATGTAATATATTGTTTACTGTACTGAGTGCCCTCTGTTCTCTGAAGGTCAAAAGCATTGTAACCTTAGAGTTACAGTTTCTGATTGTTCCCAGGGTTAAATACATTATCAAAATTAACGGTTCAAACCCCTCAACCTTCAGATATATGAGTATTCATGCCTCCATCTGCTGACCTGTTCAACTAAAAATAGCATTCTTTGGCCTTCGCTCTGCTAATATTGTGCCCCTGAGGCAGGCTGTGCAATGCTTCAGCGGTGCGCTGGATCCGCACCCAGCGGTATAACAAAAGGTCATTTACTTTGTTTGCAATTAGAAGAGGGTACGAAGGAGCAGTATGAGATGGGAGGGGAGAGCAGAAATAGACAAATATGTGTTTAGCTAAGATTTACATTTTTTTAAAATGAATTATAAAAACTTCAGGCTTCAAGAACACAGCTGCAACTACAGCTAAGACTCGCCAAGGTTCATTAGGGTTATAAGCGATAAATTTTGAAGGACAAATTGCACAAATAGTTTGGAAAAGAAGTTATGAACTAAAGCTTTTTTTGCTTTGCTTTTTTTTCCTAGCGCTCACTTTGTTTAGGAATAACTCCAACCAGCATCATTGTAGTGCTTTCAGTTCTATCAACAGTTTATCAGTTGTGGTTGAGAGTGTTGCGACATTTCCTTATTTAGCACATAGACTGCTTTGTAGAAGCATCTAAGAATGAAGGCAGATGTTTAAACCATAAAGAGCACACGGTACCATTCCTTGTTTGAAAGCAAGGACACAGAGGTGCCACCTCTGCCACCACTGGACTTCCCAATAACTAGGCTACGGCTACCAGCAGCACGAGTTGGGAAGAGCGATTTCACGTTCACTCTGCAAGAATGCAGGAGTGCTCTGCACACGTATCTAGAGCCAGTTAATAGCACTGCAATCATTTGACAACTAGGAACAAAATTCAGGGAATCGGGAAAGGAGAGAAATGGCAGAGAAGGAAGGTATATAAAAGAGGAGCAAGGGGAAAATTATTGACAGTTCTTTCTGCTCAAACTGGTTAATTAAAAGCAACATGCTTTTGTCATACACGTGCATCAGAACTGGTTCGCACATCACTGCCCATCCCTGCTGCTGATGCATGTGGTAATGTAACTGCAAACTATTTAGCAGAAGGTTGATGTGGCTGGGTTCACTCAGTGTTTTGAAGCCAGGGGTGAACTGGTTAGGTCCCTTTTCTTAAACTCAAGGCTTTCTCCCTCTCCGAGAATCCCTAACAAGGCTTGGATCTAGCACACCTATTCTTTAAATCTTGGCCAAATAGAGGAACTAGTGAGACAAGGCTGGGCTGCCAATAGGAAACGCAGGACAGATTGGTTTTAGTTTATATTTTTGTCATCTTTATCATCAACATTGCCCTCACGAGACCAGTATCAAAACAAAACAAAACTACCTGATGTCAACGTGGAGCAGAGCATGCTGCCACTTTGGGAACGTGGACTGGTGTAAATATGTAGGAACTTCAACTTTCTTTCAGAATACTGAAAGCTACATCTCAATATTAATGGTGCTTTACCAAGAGCTAACCACTGTGATGCAAAATTTTATGAGTGGATGGATCACAACGTGGGGTTTATATTCAGGTTTGTTGTTGAAGAAGAATGATTTACTTTTTTTTTTTTGCAAGGCCCATGAGACTGAAACTAGTTACTTGAGAAGTTCCTACATATGACTTCAATAAAGATTTTTAACTCAAGGTGATGCATTATCTATTGGTGAAACACAGGCATACAATCCGGAGAAAATACATTTTGATACCAATGTGCTAAACAGTTTCAATAAAATTGGCAAACCTTTAATTACAAATTGCCCACTGGAGAAACATCCTCTGCGGAGTAATTGCTGTTGTTACATGAGGTACCTGGGTAAATTATTTTCTGTCCTATTAGATCAGAGTTTCCACAGAAGCTGTGCTTACACATGGAAGGATGAGAACACAAAATTGCTACTAGCTCCTACTCAAAGCATGATCATCCCCAACAACATAAGTGAAAAAAGAGAAGAGGTTACAAGCTTAAAACTGTCAGAGAATTTACACTGCAGCTGGATGTGGATTATAGAATATAATTTTGAAATCTGTAATAATGCCCTGGTAAAGTTCAAATGTTAGAGCTCCTGCAATGCTTGTTTAATTGCAAGAGCTTTCCCTACCCAAGTTCTCCAAACACACACACTCACATGTAGAAACAAACCTAAACCTGCAAATGAATTAGCTATTTCTCCCACTGGCTGGAAGGAACAGAGATTAGTTTTGTGATCAGTGTTTTTAAGCACTTGGGAATCCGCAGATACCATGATCATAGCATTCAAGTAAATAAATAAGTGGGTGGGGTATACGGAAGAAAGGAAGAAAGATGGAGAAAGAACAAGGAATGGAATCAAAGATGAAAAATATGAGCTGAAATGCTATGCTCTTAACAGTCTTCATGACACATCAAATATAACAACAAATTCCCTCCCACAAACATACCCAAATATATATATATATTTTTGGGAACACTTAAGGAAATTACACAAAGAAAATGTTAATACTAGGAATGAGTAAAATTTACTCGTTTACTCGAAGTTTGACAATCAGATGAGCAGGAACAGCTGAAGGCCAAGTTCTCTATTAATTAAGCTCTTATGACCATGAAACATTAAAGGTTTTGAAATATCACAGAAGTGAAATTCAAATAAAAAAGAAAGGGGGAAAACAAACAAACAAAAAAAAAGCTTTCTTTTATAATAAATACATCTGAAGGGAAATTCTGTGCCCTCAAGCACTCAAATCTTTCAGGATTTATTAGCACCACTTTCTTCTATGATTGTTTTCTTTTCTCTAACTGTGCATGTCATTTCTAACAACTCAGTCTATCATTTCTGAAAATTAATGAAATTGCACTATTGCTGTAGGTCCTGATCAGGGCTGGTGTGCAAATAGATCTGTGGGACCCAGCTAAAACTGGATCTATATATATATAAAAAAATAGTAAAATAAATAAAGGAGTGTGTGCTTTATACCCTTTTCAGTTGCAGTTTAGCATTTTTATTTGTTTTTATCCCTTCCTGCATTACAGTCTTGTGTAAGCTATTTGTTGCACTGTGTCTCAAAGATAGCAAAAATAGTCCCTCTGTTCACAAAAGCTGATTTCTGAAGTATGTTCTCAACTACAGCTAATGTGACTTTTGTTTCAATAAGTATGCAAAAATACAGATTTTCAAAGGTTAAAAAAAAATAAAAAATGAGTACCTGGTATTTTTCCTTTTGAAAAACTGCCCTTTGGTTTGAAGTCTGTCCAAGGTAGCCTTAATATATTATTATCATGACCCAGAAGTATTTGAGGAGATCTTTCCCTTCAGAGTCAGGGTGTTACCTTTCCCAGTTCTGCTTTTAGGTCAGGTCAGACAGAAGCAGAAGGGGTCTTTTTTGACAGTTCTGGACCTCGAGTACACAGTGAGTTTTGGTCCCATTCTCACTTATCCTAAGTTAACTCTGCAAGAAGTTTCTATCAGCACTCAGTAGAGACGAGAGGATGTTTAATTTGCTTTGGTCCCTCTGGAAAATGGTATAATTGCAGAAGGGTAAGCAAAGTAGATACTTGGATATTAACATGGCAGTACATTGCTACTCCAGGCACAATTTATTCCTACTTCAAATCTGAACCCAGCTCTAACAGGGGTTTCAAAGGTTTACTTGCAAATAGTTACATGCATCTTTAATGGCCTTTCCTCTCATGTTCACTGTCACTTCCTTTCCACACATTTTAACTCTGAAAGCTTTTGACTGTTTCTTCATTATTTATGACATTGTTGTGTCTTTCCTTGTGAAATTAAAAACTTCTTGCCACAAAAAAAAAAAAGCTAACTAATAATATGGCACATAAATCTTTCTTTCACAACATTTCATTCTATATATGCCAAAAATAAATAAACGACCAAACCAAGGCTCCTGACCGTGCTTGGCATCTGACCAGCTTAATGCATGGAAAGGTAGAGATTACCTAAATACAAAAGCCAAAAGAGTTTGCAATTTATTGTATTGTCAACCCCACACTGTCTGAGAAAAAGAAAAAGAAAAAAAACAACGCACATTGGTTTTGATACACTCACTGCCCCAGTTAAACGTAGCACAGTACAGCTATAGTGGAAAGCCTAAATCAAAATAAAGTAGAAAAATATCTTTGAACATGTCTCCCATCAACTCATCATATAATTAAAAATATACCATTAACTCTGCTGATGTAAAATACACAGAAGAATGTCTCTCGTTCAGAGTAGCAAGGTTGGCCGCATATTGCTGTATTTGCAGTACCGTAAGTACATAAGGTGTTAATCCTCCTGGGCTGTGCTCAAAAATTATTTAACATTCAGACTATTATTTAGCATACAGCTGGTTAGCAGTTTTCCCCTAAAATGTTGGCTTCGATCCCACATTTTTTTGTTCTGGCACATACCTGGAGCTGTAAAGGGCTGAGTCCAGAAGCAGCAGCAGCTGCCATTGTTGATGGAATGAACTGCACAGGGTAGTTATCACCTGTCGGGAGAACAATGCGTGCAGGTTCAGACAATGAACAGAGAATAGCAGCAGACAAGTGCAAACATGGACCTAGGATTGCCTGTGCTCCACAGCACTCCTCTAAGCCTAAACATCTGCAAAAACAAAAGGCTTCGCTGGGCACAGACTTGCCACGCTCCCTTGGAACTTTTTTGTTAACAGATAGCTGGTAGGCAAACTGGCAAAACATAAATGTGATACTCATGATTTTCGTTTTCAAAAGCAATGTTCAAATCAAGCATGTAAGCTTGGGCACAAAATGGGGCTTAAGGCCATAGGCACACAGGTAAACAGCCAAGGAAACCCCAGTGGTTCGCAGAGGAAAAAAAAATCTCTGGGAATTGAAAATGTGTGCCGACTGCATTGAGTGGTCAGCAAATACTTCCGAAAACAAGAGATACGACTGAGCCAAAATAAGAGGCACGCTACATTGCGAAGTGCTGTTGAGACTCAGTCCATGGAAGGAGTGAGTGAAGGCTGGAGCAATTTAACAGTGAAATCTGTAATAGAAAAATTAATACAGTGAAGGATAAATTACACTGCATGACTTAATGGAGTATCACTTAGTCTCAAGCTTCTTATTTAAAGTCAGTGTTTGTTATATACTGTCTACCTTTTGTATGTACTAGGCTACATTTTAACAGCTTGCTCTTCTGTACATTTTTGCGATTTACCATAATCGGTCTGTTATGTGTGAACTTTTCCATGCTGAAAGCATAATGTAATAATGACAGAAAATACTGACATCCAAGATAATATAGTCAGGACATTCCATGAATTAGATTGTTTTTGTCAGCCCCCTCAAATAAATAGTGATACCTGAAGCCTTGGCAGTCACTGGATTCCTCGGAACTCTTCCTATTTACCACCTGAAGTGCCATTGTGTTCAGCTCAGTTTAAATGTTCAGTTGTTTCACTTTTTTAATAAATTGTACATGTCTAATCCACAAGGTCTCTTTGCATCATATCCATAATACCTCATCAGGCCATTGAGCACAGTATGAGCTTGTACACAGTCCAGTAACAATTGGCTTCTGATTGCACAGGGAGCTCAGCTACAATGCATTCACTAACACTATATTGTACTGGTGTCCTATGGAGTAATGTTCAAAATATCTCCTCTTATTTTCCCCCTTCCATGAGGTTGATTTTAGTTTGCAATGATGTTGTTTGTTGGTTGGTTTTTTTTTCCCTTAAAAAAAAAAGGGGCAACAAAAAGCCTAGATCCTTTCTTAAAGTACTAAAGCTGTCTCTTTATGGTTAAGCAATTCTACTCATCTCTTTGATATTTATATGAAATTATCTGAATAAATAAGACCCTAATCTAAGTTAAATAATGTTTCTTTCAGAAATATCTTACAAGGTTTAAAAAAAATCACAAAGATGTTGAATTAATGATGCTTTAAATGGGGGGGAAAATAACCATCCGAGTTATCAGCATGAACTGCCTTGCAGAACATTTTGGAGGCATTCTTTCTTTAAATACCATGAATTATTCATTCCTGTTCCACACAGCAATCTCTTCTTTCTCCCTCCCCCTCCGCATACACTTTTTAAGTTCAATACCAGTTGCTTTATTTGTACTAAAACATTTTCCATGTCAAACATATTTTAAAAAAATCAAACTCTAGAAGAATTCCCTGCGGCACTCCTTTTTCACAGCTGTCACGCTCCTATGGTTTGAAATAGCCAGATATTTTATACACACACACACACACACACACACACAGAGAGAGAGAGAGTT
This sequence comes from Heteronetta atricapilla, assembly GCA_011075105.1. Lineage (NCBI taxonomy): Eukaryota > Metazoa > Chordata > Aves > Anseriformes > Anatidae > Heteronetta > Heteronetta atricapilla. The sequence continues at coordinate 19,277,834 of CM021735.1, forward strand.
TTTGGCTTCACAATTAACTCAGTAGTATCTCTACCACACCCTGTAGTGTTCTCTTGCTCACCTGTTGGCTACAGTTCTTTTGTTACGGGAAAGAATAATTTTATAGTTACGCCACTTATTTATTATGAACACACAATGCTGGTCTTTTTTTTTTTTCTCCCTTGTTTTAATACCCTAAATTATGGTTAAGTCCCAGTGTGTTAGTAGTGCCATTATGCTGAGAACAAAACTTACTACTCTGTCAGCGTTGGAATACTTTGCTGACACCGAGCAGTAAAAGCAGAGCAAAGGTATCTTCTTCTTTTCCCCCCCTTGAGGAAACTGAGCACGCAGGGAATGGGTTGATTTTAGTTTCTAATTAGAGAATGTACGTATTTTGCCCCTCTAATTTTCCCAGTGCAAGAATGGATCAAGAAGCTTCTCAGTAGCTGTCTTGGCAAGAAATCAGTCAATATATTGTAGCATTTTTTTTTCCAAATTTGTTCCTTAATTTGGAATGCTTGCATGAGGATCCATTCTTTTAAATTTATACAAAGGAAGACAGAACATGTTCAAACAGGTCTGCTGTAGGTACTGGTGTGTGCTGGCCTTTGATAACCAGGACTGCGAAGAATGCCAAACGAAGAAAATCCGTCATGTTTTGCAAACTGATCTCTTCCATCTCCTTGCTGCGTTGATTGTCTATTTACATTTGGCTGCTGCTGTTTATATATAAATTGGTGTTTACAAGCCATGGAAAAGCATGCCAGACTTCTGTTTCATTTGTCAGGTTGAGCAACGTTTCCAAGCAAATAAAAGCAGCACACAATTGTACCATGCTATTCAACAGAGAGATAATATAAATGTTTGTGTGTCTTGGATGAAGTGATGAAGCTTAGTGGATTTTATTTATAAGATATACGGACCTACTTTCTAGACCGTGGCTTTGTGAGGTGTAAGGAAAAGAAGGAAGTCTGGCCAAAAGAAGGGACAGCTCTTGTGAGACCCACAGTAGGGAAAGTCATGGGTGTACTGCCCCTATTTCCTAAACCACAACTGTAAGACACAAACTGACTCTCTTCATCTGACTCAAAGTTTTTGGTTTGATGACGGTTTGCCCATTTGGGGATTATAACTTAAAACCTGTCTCTTCACATACGGATCTCAAACTGCCACCTGCACGTTCTCCTTGTATCATCACGGAATCATAGGAAACAGCGGCGGCAGAGCTGTGACAGACCACATACTCCAGGACCTACCCTTCCAGGCACAATGAGCAGACAGAGGAAAGCATACCTCTCCTCACAACATGCGGGGATGCAGCAGGGATACAGATGTCCGCTCCTGCAGCATGCCCGTGCTGGACGTGCCTTTCGGTTGCGCAGGGACATCAAGACTGAGGAAGAGGTTACCACAGGTAACACTATGCAGCACCTCCTCTGCCTGACGACACATCTTCAGGTCTACCTGAACAGGGAGGATCCAAGCAGGGTTTGCCACAGCACTGCCTTATTGCCATCCTCACATCTCCGTAAAATCAGTTGCCCTAACAATTGTCTGCCTGCAGGGAAAGAACATTTGTGCGAATCCCGGTTGCAAATATTCAGCTGCCTACTACCACTTGCAGCTCTCAATAGTTAGGAGTGAGGCACATATGGTTTGCAAAAACAGATCCTGAGGTTACAGATTCCTTGTTCCAACCAGTAGAAGCCCACAGGGAACACGTGACAGATGCTGGGGAATTTCCATTAGAAATGAGACTCATGCAGCACCTCTGCCATGCAAAGATACCCAGCCAACTCAGTACACAGCTGATTTGATGTACATTTTCTGTTCTCACCTGCCAAGAAGAACAGCAGCTTATTGAGAATAGAGTACTGTGCTATTTAAAACGTAAGTCACCTTACAGCTTTAGGAAAAACTTCTGAAAGGCTCATTCCAAATGGAAACTGCAACGACGGGTATCAGTGCGACCCAGCAGATCTGCGAAGATGCTAGCTGTGCAGATTAGTTATTGTAATCAATGAGTTTAATTAGTTTTATGACAAATATCTCACAGTGTTGGAATGCTCTGAGGTCAAGCCAGATGACAGTAAGTCTGACAGTTTCTTTTGTCATGCTTTATCTAATTTTGCCTTCAGATACTTCAGAGGAGTTACTGTTGATTTGCTCGACAGCAAGAACAGAATCGTGACAAAAATTTACCTTTATTTCTCACTATTTTCGCCACTGGCCGAGGAAAATGCTCTGAATTTTCACATTTTATTGTATTGCCATTATAGCAAATTATTTTAGTGCATAAAAAAGAATGACCTAGGAAGGCATATAGGGTTTTCTTCTCAACCATTCTAATCATGGTCTTTATACACTTTTGATATGAAATATGAAGACATGCTTTGAAAATACATTGCAGCATATCACTCAAAAATTTCTTTTCAAAAAACAATACTTGGAAGTTTACAATCTCCATGCCTCAAAGTGTCTTTTCATTAATGTATTTCGTACTTTCCACATCTGGTAAAGAACTGACAGGACACAAAACATTTTCAGAAGATTATCAAGCAGAAGGGGTCGTTGGTTTCCAGGTTGCATGAACTGCTGCTATACAGCCAGCACGGAGAGCGGCCCTCCTGCTCTGTGCTCAGAGCACACCCTCGCCCAGTAGCTCAAAGAATGGTCTGGCTGCTGCCTAGCATTACCCCGTATCTCTGCCATCTTCCTGCTTCCTTGCTGCCTCTTAGCCACAAACCTGGAAGGAAGTAATACTTGAGGCACTGCAAGATGGAGGCAGGAGCCGTTTTCCTCCTCATCCCTCTCACTACCTCTTGACCCAGGGCACTAATGGGGAAACACTCATCATATTCAAGGATACTCCAAGCTCACTGACTTTTCCTGGATTCACGTGCTTAGTTAAGTGAAGGGAAATTTGCACTGTGAGAGAAGGTGTAACAATACTTATGTTACCCACCAGTTCCTAATAGTAAATACCGTGGTCACAGTCATAAAGCCAGAGTAGCTGCTCTGCTGTACTCGGAATTCAAAATAATCATATTAACTGTGTGGCATCTTGGGGCAAGTATTAGCTTCCTAACAGCTGCCACTCTCAGCTTCCCACTGGAATAAGGGGCAATCCCCACAACCAGGTACTCTGCGAAGCTCGTCAAGCGCCTGCAGGTCAATAGTCACAACAGTCATTTGAGATGCAGAGCATCCTAAAGTTTTAATTAATCCAGTATACAGTATAAATACTGAAATATGTATAAAAAATTAATTAGGTGGTCTATGCAGCTCTGATTTCTCAATTAGTACTTACCATGCCGGAAAATTATATTACATGACTTTGAGATACATAAGGAAGCATGGGACTTTGGGGATTTTTTTTTCTAATGTAATTATTACTTGTCATCAGCTCTTGCTAACTTTGCCCTCTTTTACTTCCTAGAGCTTCAAAACATGGAGGAAGAGGGCTACTGCCACCTGATGTTATAGATCCTGCTAGGCAGTAGGAAACTGTTCTGTCAGATACAAATTATAGCTATCATATCAGCAATCACAGCAAATCATAACAGCAATTCCATGAGTTTTCTATTCATAATGACATTTTAGAGCCCAGGAGTTCAGGAGCCACTAAGGCATGTTCTGGAAGGGCCTCAGAGCCTACTAAATTCTCCTTCTCTTCTAGAGATCTTTCTACTGAGGGCAGAACGCATCAATGTTAGTTACAGGAATAGCATTTTCTTACTTGACAGGAGAGTTTAAATGACTATTTGCAATGGTACTCAAGCTGCCTTCTTGGCATTGAACTGAACAGCCATGTACTTGGTTCCCACTTAGCCCATGAGCATATACCTACAGATCTGCCCTCAGCAATTGTGATAATCACAATCCCACCCCTGCACCAAGACCCCTTACCCTGGCTGCCCTGGCACACTAACACCGACACGCTGCTTCTAAATCAGAAATGGCTTGTATTTAGCCTATTTTGCAGGCTGAGCAACTAAATGGCTCCATGCACACAATCATTTGACGTTTCCTAAGTGGCACAGAGTTGCAAAAGACCCCAGTTCCCACAGCTCCTATTATTGAAATCCCTCTCACTGGATTTTCTGCACGTCAAGGAAAACTGGCACGGTCAAAACTCAGCCCCACCTACATCAAACCAGAGTAAAATGAAATAGAAACCAAGCAGGGAACAAAAAGAAAACTGTAAGTCTCAGAAGGGTTAATGCATCTCCCATCTTTCCTCAGAAGTGTGAGTGAGTTCCAAACTGACAGTTCTAGAGGTGAAACTTTCATTTCTCACAAAGGTAGAAGAGTACAGGTAGTAGCAGTCAAGTTCATAAATATTCCTCAGAAATGACTTTGAAGAACCCTCTCTATGAAAGAGTGTAACTTAATCTCCAGTTTCATTAATTCCTTAACTACTGTGCTGAGAGTGCCAAAAATAGGAATTAATCAATAGCAACTGTCGTTACATTTTTTTTTAATCATGATCTCTCTCCACCAGAAGCTACTAACCTGCCTAACTACCTTTGACACACATGTTGTAGAATTTCATAAATACAGTAAATATTCTCATTTCTTGCCAGCCACTGAGTATGGTCAGATCATTGTGACTTCTGGCCTTGACTAGCATCAGATGGATAAAACCACTAAGGCACTAGCAAGCTTCTTAGCTGTGTTCCCATTAGCTCTGTTCTGAGATGCTAGGTCTTGACTTCTGCCTGTATTTCAATCTTTTAAAATTTGTTACATACCGCTTTTTCTGCAATCCAGCAAGTAAAAAGTTGGCCTAAAGCTTTATCACCTTCTGCTATGAGGTCGACAGGATCACAGTTAAAGCAATGTAAGCTTGATAAAGTTAGGATAGGTACTGTAAGGAACACCTTGTGATAACTGCAAAAATCTGTTCTTGTGCAAAAAATCATGGAGTATTCTTCCTCCCGAGTCATTATCATACCAAGTAACCTACAGAGCCAAAAGCAACATGATGGGATTTCACGTATCACCTTTCATGGAGATGCACAACCAACCAATGGTCCATATTCAGAAAGCATCTCCAACTGAAATGGGAGAAGCAAGGAAACTGAAGCACAGGGTTTCTCTCATCTCCAGGACGAAAGGCATTAACAAGGCCGTCGTAGACAATTTCCACAAGAGGCAATTCTTATCATGTCTTTAGAGAGAAAATATTCTTCACTTTGGTCCCCAACAGTTGTGAGGTGGTGATGTGTGTGAATAACCATCAGCCTGTGCCTCCTAGAGCCAGCTGACTTTCAGAGCTTCATTATCTGGTTCCTGCATACAGTGCCCATTTGTGCAATGGAACTTTGGGGGCTTTAAAACTGAAAATAAGATAATTAAAAGATTCTCTGTTTTAAAAATACTTGGTGTTTGAAGAGGCATGCCTCAAGATTAAGATGCAGAAGGGATTTGGACAAACAGAAAGGCTTGCTGAAATCCTGCTTGGCCTCACTTCGTCCAACATTAAGTAAACTTGCTAGAAGAGATTTTAGGTTCAACCTGCCTTTTAATTAGTTCACTGTTTATGTCATCTGTTATGAGGCTTTACTTTGGATATGACCCTGCTCCTGCTGCAGTCAACTGCACAAACACCACTAACATCAGGGGGAACAGGATCAATGCTTTACTTTGTACATTTCCTATTTAATGTCAAAAAAAAAAAGAAACTGGTATTTATGTTTTGTAGTTATTAGTTATCAGGTTAATATGCTAAAGGCAGCTTGACAGGGAATACTATTAATGAGCAAAATAAGGTGGCTGCTTCTGGATTGAGGTCACTTACAAAGAATGTACACATGAAAATAAGGTTGACTTTTATTTACTTAACTATCTTCCTACATTGAATTCCTTTGGCAACGTGTCTTTAAACATTTAAAGCCCTGTTTACAAGGAGACTCTGAAAGTAGCTTCAAACCATTATATCCCTAATTGAATTCCCCAGGAGTCCTGTAAACTCTGAGGAAAAAAAGAAAGAAATCATAACATTTGCTAAATCATCTCAAAACATATTTCACTGCAAGGTTATGTGACCTGTTACAAGCCTGAATGATAACTGGGATTGAACTACTGAAACCTTTTATTATTCAGATTGAAATCAAACAAAAAGTTGCCCATTTGAAGCCTGATAATTAAATTATACTTGCTCTGACTTTTATCACTAATTAAGAGTAAGAATTTTGGCACAAGACAAGTATACCGAAGATAACACAATTAATTACAGATACGTAGCTTTTGTGTAATGGCACAGGGCAGACTGGATGCAAATTAGTAGATGAGCAGGCCAATATTTGAAGCAAATGATTTTGTGGGAAATAAAAGAATGTGACAATGTTTCAGTAACCAATATTCCATCTAATTCCATCAAACCAAAAGTGTTTTTAAGCAGTTGCAAAACCTCACGCTATTTCCAACCATCTACGCCAGTTGCACAGCATCTTCTACATGAGACAGATCCCGTAAGAAGCTACAGTTAATATCTTTAATGTTAAATAGCTTCGCATCCCTGTCGGCTTACCTGGCTTGTAAGTTATTCCAGGGGGGAAGAGGAATCCTTGCTGGGCTGCAGCAGCCGCTGCCAGTGTCCGCTGGTCGTGTGGAAAAATTGGGATCATGAGCGGAGGCATGTGACCCTGAACCTGCTAAACAGAAGAGAGCCTCTGATCAGAAATAGCACAAATTTGTCTTGACAGGTATTTCTCCGGTACTGATAGTGTTCTTGTGTTCACAAAGTCCCACGGAACCTTCTCCTTAATGTAATCCCTGCCAATTTCACATTATCACATCAAAGCCCTCACTAACATTGTTTTCCCTCAGTGTCAAAGGTGTAGCAGCCTCAGTGAACTGCACATTTTCCTACTTCTTGCCAGTTTTTGTTTTTTTTTTTTTTTTTTTTTTTTTTTTGTGTGTGTGTGTGTGTGTGTTTTGTTTTGTTTTTAATGAATATTCCCTGTCCTGGCACAAGGTAAAAAGGTACAAAACCTTTCTAACATACCACAGATTTTTTTTTTTTTTTTTTTTTAAAAAAAAGAGAAGTAGTAGGCATTTCTATTAAATTTTCACAAGTTTTCTCATTTCTGGTCACAGACAGCAGAGCAACAAGCATTTTAGGCGTAACCTAACGCTGCAGTAACTACTTCGATGTTCCAATTTTAGTATCCTTAGGGTAATTTTAATTCTGAGATCTTACAGCATTGTATTGTTCATATGTATTACCAACAACTCAGGTATGGTATTTCAAAGTGTTAAAAAGTCTCCTAGACAACACCCCAGCTCTCAAGATTTAAGGCTCCAACATCTTGGCTCCCAATTAAACTACCATCCTGTGCCATCCATACCTCGCTATAACCTATAAATTGCTCATCTGTCTAAGCACTTTTATAGCTTTATGCACTATCATGCAGCTCGGTAATTATGGAGCTGTACTCAGAGAGCATTTCAGAATAAATCCTACTATATCAAATTTAATTTGACCTTGATAAATGTACCAAAGAGCACAAACACGCTAAAGCAGAAAATTCTTCACTTGGTATTAGGATTTGCATTCAACATATAGAAAATGGGAAATGTGTCTGCTAAATCCACATTCTCATTTCCTAGTACCTTAATTTCTGCTACATGTGTTTCAGAGACAGTGGCCAGGGTCACAAAGAGTTCTTATCCTTCATTCCTGAACCCCACAAGTACGCAAGCATTTGACTATGATTTGTCTGATTAGTAGTTAAGTAAACATGTAATGGTTTATATATCAAAGCTAGTAAGCGTAGGAAGAAATTGGTTTGGGGACTGAAAAAAACTTTGTCCTCATCCTACCATAAATCGGTGGCATTAAATACTATTAAAAAGTTAAAGTACACTTCAAGCATTTTTTTTTTCTTTTTAATTCCTAAAAAACTTTTTTGGTCAGATCCCATATGGTGACCTATGACATTGTTTAAATAGTGCCAAATTTTCTTGTCACATCCCCATTACTTTCACAACCATTGATGCAGTGCAGAAATGCTACTGTGTGTGTCTATGAGGGTTAATTTACCAACAACTCTTCTCTTGGGAAAGCCCTAAGATGTAGGTTAATAAAGGTCAAGCAAAAAATAAACACTTTACAGTATTTTTTTGAATCCATTTCTCAGGAAATTCAACTTATAATAAAAAGGTCTTTGTGCAATTACTGCTATGGCACTGGGGCGTGAAAGAAACTCGCTTTGAGCAGCTATTTCTTTCATTTTAGCTGAGGTAAGCCTGGCTACGCATTTTAGGTTAGGAGTTAAACTTGGTTAGATTGGAGTTGATCCCCATGTGCCCGGCACAGGCATTTACCTCTGACAAAATGGTGCTGGTTTTGCTGCACAGTATTAATTTACACTGGCTCTACGGAAGTATAGCAAATGAAAACCCAGGCTTTGGCTGAAAGAAGCAACTACAGGATACTGTAGGAATTCAACACAATACAATTTCCAACAATTTTCAGTAGTTGCCAATTGCGGTCTAATCAAATGGGCCCAAGGTTTCAGTCACCACATGCAGCCGGCGTTCCCCGGGGGTTGGCTGCAAGACACCAAGGCACAGGAGAGATCAGCCCACGTGCTGTGGTTAAAGCCATGGTGCAAACATACCCACAGCAACGCTCGGCGCCGCGGTATCATAAAAGGCATCTGAAACATACAGTTAGGGCCAAATCTTACAACGGTTATTTCATTGGCCTCTTCCCCGGGAAATCCTGTGGAGCTGGATCCCCTCCACCATATCCAAAAAGACCTGCTAAGACACTCAAATGAATTCTGTAGGCGTGGAGAATTACCGCTGCGTGTTCTGCGTATCTGCTACCCTTCCTGCGAGTACCCCTCCGAAGGCAGGATCAGGCCCCCAGCCTATATATACCCACGCTCCTCTGACTAAAAGCGGCTTATACTCAGGGTGCAAGTTTTCGCTTACACTTCGCAAGAGCTACACAGACTGAAAAAAGCCCACACTGAACGGCAGCCCTTCCCTCCCACTGGCCTTCCCACTGGCACATATGAAATACTATTCCTGGGTCAATGCTGGTTTCAGCTGAAATTATTTTATACGTAGATATCAATTTTCAGCACAGGTCAACTGCAAAGCACAAGAAGCACAAGTAAGCATTAAAAGGCAAGTGAATGGATAAGCATCACTGATAAGTGCATTGTTAAAGAATGAATACCGATGATAGACACTTTTTTTTTTCTTTTTTACATTTTTCCCCTGTTCTTTATTTTTTTTTCTTCTATTTTGATTTGAGGGGGGAGAAGCTGGGAGGAGGGATTGATTGGCGGACTTCATAAAATCGGCTACATGCCCAGAAATTTTAATTGCTGAGTTGTTCCTCAGGTCTTTCTGAAAACCAAGACGGTAGCAGATGCCCGGGAAACACTTTGACTCTGTCTCCTCACATTCATAAAAATAGTGTATTGTTGGATCGGCGCTTTCCCCTTTTGTCTCCTCTGTGCTAAGTTGTTGATGATGCCATTTTTTGCCATCTGCCCCAGAGCTTCATTAAAGATACATGAATGGACTAACTGGGCTGCTATCTTGTGAGGAACAGGTGCTATTGTTTGTCCCTGAAGACTTGCACTAAAGATCTCACTCAGAATACTTGAGAAAGAGCATCTGCAGCAGTCAGTCAGAGAGTAACTTGGCAGAGCCTCTACTATGGGCTAATATGCAAACAGTGACACTCAGGGGGACTCATTTTCTCTTTCATGAAGATGATTTTTTCTGTGTGTGTGATGGGTAATAAATGTTTGGTTTTGAACAATTCTGCCCATCTATATCTTTAACTGAACTGCAACGAACCCCGAAGGAATACCGAGGTTATTCCTTCCAAAATTCCGTTCTGCAGCCTGAAATAAAACTCTCTCTTATATAAAGCTACTTCATAAGATTAACTTCTCCTTACATGCAACAAGCTCCGGTTTAACCGTGCTAAACATGAGAAGCCACCAAGATCAGGGAACTCTTAAAAGGTAGCGCACCATTCCTTTAATATCCCTTCACAACTCTGACAGCCCTTGGGAACTGATTACAGCACTTCCTCGCCTGAGATCTAAGTCAGGAAGCAACTTTAGAGCAAATCAGCCTTGATTAGTTCAAGAAGCAACCTCCAATTTGATTCTCCCTGAAATAATACAAGCTGGTGGCCCATTTGATAAACTGGGCAAATCTGCAGTGTTCTGCCCCGTGGTCATGTGAACGCTGATCTCCAAAGCCAGCCGGACAATCCTCCTTGTTGGAAAGTCACCGATATTTAGTGTTGTGCATGGAAAATGGAAGCCGGGGTGATACGGCATGCCTCTGTAATGCCCCGAATGAAAACGATCTGCCTCTTCTGGACAGGGAACACAGCACGTCTGCTGTGACTAAGGATCGGGAAGGGTTCTGACTTCAAAAAACAAAAACTGCCTCTGAAACAACTGACTCTGTGGCTAGAGAAGCAAAGGCACTCAGAGAAAAGGATGGCGGCAGTGCAAGCGAAAAGGCAGCTCACGCTTTTCTGCGTAGCTGCGATGATCCCAGGCCTCAGGAGCAGAAAGAAATCCCACCCTTTAGGGGCGGCTGAATTCCTCGCCAGCCTTTCAGGACTGAGCTTGACAAGTTGCCTCTCTTGCACGGTTTGCTTCAGTGACGGGGAGAACTAGGTGGCACTGAGAGTAAGCAGAGGGTTTCTAATATCGTATCCATTGCTAAAAGATTTTTCTATTAAAGTGCGCTAGGCCAAATACACCCTAACTGCCTAGAATAATCCGACATCACTACTTAAAACCATTGTCCCTGACTTGCCTCACCGACAAAAGATTTGGACCCTAATTCTCAACTTGTAGAATCCGGAGATCTCTACCGAATCGGAAGGACTACAGCACCACAGGCCAGCTGAGAAACCGCTCTTTGAAACTGCTGAACTGAGGTGCTTTTTTAAAAAATTTAGTCTAAGATGTATAGTACCTTTTGTTTCTGAACTACATAAACACTGTGATGTAGCCTCTGTGAGAACCTAATGCATTCGCAGGCGGGTTCAAATTTTTCGTAGTTTAAACTTAAATTTCTATCAGAGACTTCCAAACTTGTTGGTTAATTGGTACAGCCAGACTACAACTTCATCCTATGTACTCACCAAGCTTTTAATTTCCATTAGTAAAAAGGCGTTCGAAATGTTCTGCTCCCTCCTTTGAACACTTCAGTGCAATAGAAGAGTTTGCCAGGCAATGGTGCAGTAAGTAAAAACGTCTATTTCCAGAATGCTCAAACTAGGTGTTTATATGATGGAAAATAATGGTCAATTGATAGGTCAATATGTTACATTTTAGGTTTATTCGTTTTAAAAATCTTACTGTACTGAAAGCAGTGTTTGTGCCCACAATGCTAATACAAGTTTTTAAATATTTTGCATGTTACATGCATTTACCTCTGCTGCATTTTAAATAGCCTGAATATGATATATGATGCTATTTTTTGTATGCCACCACTGGAACTTTATCTAAAACAAGTGCTTTTTCCTTGGTCTTTGTCAATAAATGAATAAATAAAGTTTTTTAAAATTGATTTTATTTTGATTAGAACATTTTGGCAACAGAGCAGGAAAGCAAGCGCCATGTTGCACCAGGAAGCAGGGGCGTTTCCTGGCAGGCCTCACGTATGTCCGTGAAGGTCCGTGGCACCACTTAACGCTTAAAAGCAGTAAGGCACTAAGATCTTCTGCAGTTTATGCCCAGATCTCCTCTCTGTCTCTGACAATGTTCTAATGAAATCATGCCATGACTGAGCCTGTTTTTGATCCCCCCAAAATGATCCATTTAGCAGACTGCAGAAGAGCTGTACTGAAAAAAACGACAAGGTCTCTCTGGTTAAAACTGAATGGCCTGGCTGTTCTGGCGAAGCCGAGTGACTGCCAGGCTGGGTTAACTGACCAGTTGTAAAGGCTTTGGCTACTCTGTGTGCCTGCGGTGGCTGGGCCTTTTGTCCTGAGCTCAGAAATGTCACTGGTGAACTATCAAGGCTTTGAATTAACGCACCATCAATGCCTAACATTCTCTAACGTTAAAATAAGATGGGAGAGAGCGGTTCTGAACGCTCAAGTGAGAAATCCTGTCTAGCACAAATGATCCCGGGGAATCATCTGTGGCTGCAAAAGAAGGAGCGAGCATCCGAGGAAGACGGGCTCCAGCAGCCCAGAAGCGACCGTGCGGGCAGCGCATCACAGCTCACTCCCCACCAATGGCGCTGACGGAGCGCCCGCACCGAAAATTCTGCACCGGCTCCTTTCTGCTCCTGCTAGCGATCTAGAATCACTAGAGCTGTATCTATACGGGGAGGTATATTACGTTCTAATTCATCTGCCATCTAATTATCTACAGTCTAATTGAAAAAGATTTCCTCTCAGTGAAAGTACATGAGCCACAAAGAAAATGTCTGCCAATGAGATCCCAGGGGGGGTGCTAGCAAATAAACTGTAAAAAAGAGACCATAGACTCGCAAAGTGAGAACATTTCATATGGGAAACAGTATGAAAAATATGTAGCCCACTGCAGAATTTGTAAATGGATTCTAACTGCCATGCTCTTTCTCTCTCCCTATCCTTTTTCCATTTGTCCAGTGGCTCAGCACGATTTGGAGATTTCAGTCCAGCGCAGCGGCCACAGCGCTGATGTGAAAATTGCAGCCGTGATCATAGAGCGAAATAGAGCATCCTTAGTTTTAATGACTTCTTCCTCACTACTTTGAAACTTTAAATGAACTAAACATAAATTCCACCTACTTAGGAAATAAAGAAGAGAGCAACAGAAAAATACTAGCAACCACACGGAAAACAAAATAGTTTAAGACACTAGATCTTGTTACGTTTCTATTAGCTTCTCATTATATTTCCCTGTTTTCATCTAGCTCCTTGACTACCTGGAAATAGAGAATTCAACTAAAGATGATCTCATGAAGTTAAGAGTATGATAAATGGTAATTAAATCTATTTAAATTGTCTGTATTTTAAGAAACTCTCACTAGGAGGGATGGAGAACATCTCTGCTGTACAGAAATAAATAAAACATGTTATGCAAAAGTGAATTTATAGTTCATTTGGAATTAGAGATCTACCACCTTTTCAATCCATACAAATGCATAATCTTGTCAATTAAATATTATTGTTAAGGTCTAGTAGTATGTTAAAATCACTTTAAAGTGCAACTAAGGAAAATTCATGTGTGTTTATTACTCCTTAAGGGTCTATTAGTGGGTATTTTATTCAGATTTGTGTTGTAAAATCTGCATAAACTCAGCATATTGTTATCCCCATGTGTGCATTTGTTTGGTTAAAGCATAACAGCAAATCTCTATTTCTGCAACTTCTGGAAAAGTCAAGAGAACTAAAATAGTCCTAATTTTAATCAGATACAAACAGTTATCTCTACAGAAGTGAAGAGTTGACTATTATGCAAATTGTCACGGTTAGTGGTCACCAAGCCATCACAGAAGACTGAGCAAGTCAATTATTTCAGATATTTCCAAAGACTAGTGAAGATGTATGTTTATTATTTGCACCTCATCTTATTCTTGCCAAAATATGAAAAATATTGCAGCCTAATGATACTTGTTGATATTTTATATACAGAAGCTCCATTACCTGAGCTCAAATCTGAACATAAATTATGTCAGAAATCCCCTATTAGCTTATGTTTTTATGGTGGTATCAAAACAAGCAAGATTCTTGGAGTACATTGAAATTTTCTCTGGATAGAAAAAATTAGAGCAAGGGATGCTTTAAAATTTGCATTTCATCTTGGTGCTTTCCAGCAGAATTTTCCCCCGCAACCTTTCAAGAGAGTTCTTTTTTTGAGTAGTAGCCATCACTGGTTATTAACATGAAACTAATTCCCTAGGTAGAAGGGCTTGCAACGTACAGCGCAACAAATCATCAAATCAACACTGATGCCTGCTAAAGGAAGGATTGTCTTTCCCTTTAAAAAATAGCTCTAGCAGAAGTGGGAAGGAAAACAGAAACATCTTTCAGTGCCTCTGATCAAAACATCTTTTGCCTTATGGAGATTAAAAGGAAAAAAAATAAGGTACAACAAAAGAAGAGATTTTTTTGTTGTTGTTTTTGTTTTTTTCAATTATGTTAAATCCAGGAGCCGCTGATGCTAATAGGTGTTCTGCCATCTACTTCATTATTGGGAAGAGTTTCAGCCTGATCAGGACATTGCTTTTCAAGTTTTCTGTTCTCACCAACATTCCAAGGTTTGTAACTACACTGTATTGTGACTACACTGCAAAGCAAATACAGCTATGGAATTCTTTACAAATATTAATTCAAGCTCAAAGACCGTGTCATGTCTGCAGTGCACACAGGAGGACACTGACTCAAAACGTCCCTGATTTCTTCTTCCATCACAGAAGTGACAATGCAGAGTGGATATAATATAATTCCACTATAATGTGCTGCTTGTAACCTCTACACCTTCTTGCTCAATGGTGTAAAGAGCCACCCAAAGTGCAAAGCTATGGCTAATGGGGGACATGCTCTGCTGAAAATTCAGAATGAGGCAGCTTTGGAGCAGGTACATGCCAGCAGCACTGGGTTTTGCTGAATGCTTTTGTGCTGGCAAGATACAAAAGTGGAGGTGAGTCACAGCTGCGAAGAGGAGACGCCTTTCCCACCCCACCCAGTCCTGCGGCTGATTTCTTCAGGTACTTATTCCTTTGTGAATGTATTCTCCTTTATTGTTTCCCTCCAAATAGCCACTGCTGCTATTTTTCCTCAACCCTATACTGATAATATCCAAGAGGCCACGTCAAAGGAGATATTCACAACTAGTGAAAATAACCTTGTTTCTGTATGTTTCTGAGGAGGATTTCATGCAGAATAGTAACCCAGATAACTTCCCAAATCACATGGTGTTTATGGAGTGTCTAGATGGAAACACAAAGGGTTATCACAGGCAATTACGTGGAGGACTGGTTCAAGGCAGAAAACTCCTGTGTCTGGAGATCAAAGTCAAATCAGAATACTGATTGCACGCAAAAATTAATTTGTTCCATCTCTTCCTACGATTCCTCAGATTTTGACACAATCTGACCATCTTTACTCAGAAGCAGCTCCCAGAAACTGCTGTGTTTGCACAGTGTGACTGAGGTGATTGCCACCGCTTGGCGTGCAGTAATTAGTGCAGATCTGGGAGTAAGCAAGACAGAGCTTCTCAAGCCCCAGCGACATACACACAGCCTGCTTCCTGCCTACGCCAACTGTGTCTGGCTCGAGTCGGTTATATTGGCTCCTCAAGTTCCTACAGCATTTATGATTCATCCACAAAAACATTTTGAAGGAACAAAATCATTAAAAAGGTAAAATAAGGCAGAAACCCAGGAAACTGATTTTTAAAGCGGGCATTAGGCATTTCCTATCCAAGTTTGGGTGTTAACATTCCAGCAGCAGCTTCCCTTCAAAGCTAAATCCACACTGCTGTGCTGCCTGCCTGCAGACTACCCTGATATTCAAGAAGGAATGCCAGTCTTCCAGTTCTCTGGCTTTCCCCGATCTGTCAGAACTCCAACGTTATTTAAAGCCAGCTTTTGGCTTGCGAAGCGATCGCTGCCACGAATCCTCCGATCAAGTTCCCGCGGCGGTGACTCTGCTCTCTCGGTTGGGGCTGTTTTCCTCAGCTGCTGACGGCGGTCGGTGGCAAGCGGGAGCACAAGGCTGGGCTGCGCTGCGCCTTCTGCCTGCTTCCTCCACAACGGCGGCGTGCCCGGAGTTGGTGTGATGAAACGCACGGGGCAAATCTCCATAGCATTATCGGGCGGCAACAATGGCCCTTTGTCCAGCTGTGGCTGTCCCCCCTCCACAGCCAGGCCTTATCTGCTCAGGAAATGCCTGTTCTAACTGACAGGTAGGAGATTAAATCTACAGCTGCCGAAACACAATCTCCGCTCTGTTAGATAGGCTTTCATTGAAAAGCACTACAAACACATAATTTGTTTATGTTGTACCAGCAATCTTTGACAAAGCAGACTGTCTAGCTGAGACAAATGTGGTTAAACCCATTTATTGTATTATTTCTGCTACACAGAACAAGCTCTTAAAATGTAGAAACTAGACAAGGCACAAAGCTCTAGCTGTCTGAAGAAATCAAGAATAGATGACTTCTTGTTACACTAGTCCCCTTCACACAGCATAGCATGTTCTCTCCTGGAAAACATCCACTGTGATTTCTTTTTTTTTTTTCCTCCCCCCCTTCCTTTTTTTTTTTTTTCTTTAAGTGGGTGGTTCAATGATGTTTATGTTTCCAGGTTTTAAAGTTTCTTTTGTTTTCTCTAGCATCAATAGATAAAAAAATAAGTCAGTCAAAGGATGCCTTCAGTTTAAGAAACAAGGGAATATTTCTGAGACTACTCTCAAGGATAGAATCATTTTCCAGACACGCTGTCTGGTCCTCCTGCCTTAACGCACGCTCAAATAGAAGTTTTGCCTGACTAATGAATCCTGGACGGACCCCCCTCCCCCCTTCCCTCTCTGTTTTTTAATCATCAATCACATATTTCTCAAAACATTACTTCATTTTCGTTACACCTTCTGCCTTATTTTAAAATAATATTGCCGGCTGTTTATTTCAAATGAAAGGCACAGGGACCTGATGAATTAAGTGTTTATAAATCCTCATTTTCAGATTGAGAACAACCTTTTCCAGAATGCAGAGGCTTTATTAAAAATATATATATATATATATAAAAAAAACCTGTCTCTTAGCTCTGGTTTCTTCAGGCCATACATTACTCCCAGTGAAGTCTCCGCTACATACAAAAAGGGCAACAGTCGTCTCTCAAGGAGAGCCTCGGAACCTCCCCCTGCGGCTGTGGAGCAGGACCCGCTCCTGAGAGCGGAGCGTGGCCCAGGCCAGCCTCTGCTTGCTGTGTCTAAGGCTCCGTTCTGCGGAGATCTGCATATGCAACTCCAATTAATTTTACTGGGAGTTGCGTGCACGCACAGATGTGCTCAGCGACTGGCAGATTAAACCATCCCTTCACCCTGATGAAATCTAATAAATGAGTTTTCCCAGTGTTATTACTATAGATGTTCAATAAGGAAGATCTTGTACATCACAGAATTGTTGCTCTAATTGTTAATTATAATTAAAAGGAATAGAAATCAGAAAAGAAGTCGACATCTGAATGTTTTTGTCATTCCCGTTACTTCTGTAGCCCTCTCCCCTCTCCTGGGGCGTTCTCCTACGTACCCTTTTGCAGCACACTGGTTTCCTTATTATTTTATTTAACCTTAATCACAACATTCATCTCTGGATTTGAGAGGAAGCTGTACAGAGCTACCATACGAGCTGCCACTCAGAACATTCAGTTTGGCATAAAATTAAAAAAGTATGCAATAAACTGGCTGAATCCGTAGGGAATCCCTCAAACAGCATGGATAATGAGGGGAATCCATAACAGACATAAACAAACCCAGAAAGATGTCTGGGGCCAACATCATTATGTAAGATATATGCCCAAGATATATGGGCATACATTTGAATGTTCGACTTCAAACTCTGCCTGTATTAGATTGATTGAATCTCAGCATGGGGTTCAGTTAATAAACAAACCTTGCCTTTGGAAAATATTTGGGGATGAAATTATGTATTATATCCAGGCACCTACTACATGTGGCACTAAGACGCCCTTCCCTTAAAGCTTTGCTAAAGCAGGAGTGTAAAGAAAATTAGAAATCCGTACCGGCAGAGGAGCAGACACAATTTTCAGGTTAAGCGGCACAACGCTGCAGACAGTTGTTATCCACAGACCGTATTGCAGCCTATGCACCAGGGGCACTTGAATAGAATTCACATTAAAAATTTGAGACCGGTTGGAATCTTTGGGCTTTGATTCACACTTCCCATGTTTTTTAAATATGTTACCCATAGTCTCATAAAGGATACAACAATAATGCTAGCAAATCTTTTTGGTAATTATTAATTTCACTGTAGAATAGCTTTTTTGCTATGCTTGGCTTGTTAATAAAATGCATTTTGCTCACCTCAGGGTACACCATTAGCCAGCATACTTGCTCTTTTCCTTTTTTTTTTTTCCCAAGTTTTGTTTAAAAATTCTTCTTAAACCTGTATATTAATCACTGCTCAGAGGGTGAAAGAATTTGTAGGAGCAGCTGAAGTGCTACTTTTTTTTTTTTTTTTTCCCAAAGTAGGAACTAGTTAGTGCTGATACTTTTTACGTGTATTGGAACAGGAATGACAGAGACATGCAGAAAAGAAAGCAGAAAAACATAGCGGTAAGAATGAGGGCTGACCTGGTGGCAAAACCAAGAGTCTAACGCAACCGCTTACAGAACTGAGCCATGATGGCATGCCCCAGGGACAGGCAGATCCAGGAAGTTACCACTGCCATAATTTTTGTCCGTTGATTAGCTCACATGAAAAAAAGACAAGGAACTCAGCAAAAATGCCTATCCAAACAGACTACCAGAATCAGAGAAGGCAAAAAACTTCTTATGATAGCTCTGTTCCAAGCCTTACATCCGTGTTTACCCGTAAGCCACTGCGCTCCATTGGGAAGCCCTGTTTTAGAGTTCAGCTCTATAGGAAACAACCGCCCGTGGACGGTGTTTAAGTGCATTGGAGATACTTTGTGGAACTTTGCTTACTCGTTAAGAGGAAGTTATTCTTCAAGCAGAAGTATGCACTAACAGCATTCACTATGGAAGTTAGCGCGAGGTAACACGCCATCATAAAGCCTCACATCCCAACAAGCAGAAACTTGCCATCTGGACATTTCTTCAAGTGAAAGTAAAATCCTCTCTCCGTGTGCATAGATCCACATGCTTATGCATTTTATATGACAGAGAAAAGTATATTCTTCATATATACACACATATATAATATATATACAGATTCATATATGCAGAATAAATAGGTGTACATACATATGCGCGTGTGTTATATAACAAGTATGCTTTCCACTTGTTTTCCAGTCCTCTCCGTTGAAATTTCGGTGTCCTTAGGCCCACTCAGCTGCACAGCCTGCCTGCTGCACTCCCAGACAGTCACCACTTGAGTGACTGACTACATGAGACACAAAACCCGAGCTTCTGGAACACTTACTCTGGGAAGGCCACCTCCGTCTCTGTAAGGAGCTACTTTGAGCATGGTGTGTGTAACACTTCTCTGCTGAGTGAAGAAGTCAGTAAGCCAGCTGTGCTAACCATAGCAGCAGACAACTTGAGTAACAGAAAATCTTATTTGGAAATCACTCTATCACTCACATCTATTATTACTGAATTTCCTTCTGACTCTTATTTATCTTTTTTTTTTTTTTTTTTCCCCCTTCCTCACTTAATCTTTTCACTCCTTGCAGAACTCCTAATACTCACTCTCACTTCATCTCTTTTGGCGACTATTTTCTGCATACAGAAGGTAGCTCTCTGGCAGTAAATTCTCCATCCTAGGCCGCTGATACCACAATGTCCTGCCCCAAAACAGTCTTCCATCACAAGACCATAATAAAGTGCATTTGGCTCCCTGGGCTTCCAGACTGTCACTGTCACCAATACAAGAAAAGCTCAGACAGAAAAGTAGCATTGTATCAAGCACATAAGGACACCCACAAACACCTATTTTTTTAAGATAAGCAGCTGCAACAATCATGCTTTTCTAAAGCCTTCCAAGTGCATGTAAGGGTCTCCATAGTTAACAACACTCTTCCTCACACTTCCTGTTTTGTTAGCACACGCTTTTGTCTCCATTTTCTTTTGAGGAAGATCAGAGTTTTCAGAACATAATTTTCCATTTCAGTTTTGATACCTTTTTCAAAAAAATTCTTAGGGCTTTTCCCCCCACCCCTAGAAGTCAGTCTAATTCCAAAATTGTGTCAAAAGACAATATAAGAAAATAAGATTTCAGTACAGTTTCTGAGTCATGCGGGTGAATGGGTTGAGAACAGGATCTGTGCAAGACGCGCAGAGCAACTAACGTGTAAGTTTATTTGGGACAGCGTTGCTGTTATGTTTTAAGGGAAACGGAGAGGCGAGGCGTGGTGGTGCATTTTAAGGAAACAGAGTGTTAGGTCACTAGCAGGCTTACATGATTTAATGCTTAGATCCTGAAGTTCATATCCATACTTCAAACACTTCCAATGTCTGTGTGACATTACTATCTGCATTGTTTTGTGGTGGAACAGAACACCACCCACTGCCTTTCTGACAGTACGTGCATCCCTGACACCACTGCCCCAGAGCCTGCTGCTGCACGTGGTGCTGTACTGTTTGCAGCTCTCTGACCAACAGGAGAGTGTGTATCTAAGTCATTTCAGCATTCGTATTGTATTTTTCAGTACACACCAACGTGATCTTGATTCTCTCTCCTGGAAGTCTGGACTGTGTTCAAATCACTCATTCATTTTCCATACTCGCTGACTGGCTTTTGCTGTTACCAGTCACTGCTATAACCTCTGTGTTATGCATAATAAAAATCCTTCCCATCTGAGTCGTCTGCCATGGTTACTGGAAATCTGCTGTATGTAGCATTCCCAAGAGCAGTAAAGGAAGGTACCTTTACTGCAATTGGATAAATATTGCTTTTTCTTTAAAGGGAACATCTACCCTCATCGAAACCACATCGAACGGTGACTGCTAATACTGCCCTCACCTCTCCAATCAAGCCCATGTTAAATTGCATTTTACTCTTTCTACTGTTGACATAACAACTGCGTGCTCCTCTTCACTTTTCATCCCTTGCATCAAGGAAAAAAAAATCTGCTCCCTAATATTTCATGAAACTTCACCAGAAAATATAGCTAGCGTAAAACCTATCTGATCACTGCCTACTTATGATGCTTTTTAAGTGGGTTTGCATGTTAATTTACTGCATGCTTTGTTTGTAAATGTGCTTCTGAAATAAATGAAGCATTTACAAATATGATTAATCTACAGATTCAGAAGCAAGTAATAAAGAAAGAAATTACTGAGTGCCCTTGTCTTTTACGCAGAAGCTAAAATACAACTTTAAAATATCTAAGACTGCACAGCTTTATCTTTTAGCTGAGGCTGTTTCAAATAGCAGTTCTCAGCAATCAATTTCTTTTCCAAGTTCCTGATTCCCGTTTCATTTATATCAGTGTAACTCAGAAGCAACTGCAACACATGCTGTAAACCCCCACCAGCGTAAATACCGTATTCACGATGTTAAAACGAGGCCGCAATTGTACAGTTTTTAAAGTGCTCCTGTAGATTAATATTCTCTCCCTTTAACAGATTTAGGCACATCGGCATGAATACAGAAATGCAACAAGTTGAAAATTCAAAGTACATTGACTAGTGCATTTTATGCCACTCACATTTTTAGCCAGACCACCCAGAGCAAGGCAAAGAAAAAAAAAAAGAAACAACAACAAAAAAAAGCCCTCTGCATTGTTTGCAATAATATGGAAGGAAATTGAGTGTATATTCTCTTCTTCCTGTATTTTCCAGCTAGATTAAGCTGTTGTCTTCACAATTGCCTCCCAGCTGCTGTGACTTGTGAAAACAACAGACCCTGCTCTGTTGTCTGCAGAAAGCCTGGATTGTTATGAGTAACTTTATTGCAGGCACATGAGTGTGTTAAGACTTTAAAACACGCTCAAATGTCATGTGCACACCCAGTGACGGGCAAGAATAATTATGAAAAAACAAGAATTCTGTGTCTACAAAACAGTGTCAGACAAAATGGGCCATTCATTGTGTTCCTTTGGGAATGCTTGGACTCTCCAGCCAGAAAACAAAAAGGGCACTTTTTTCCTGCCGTAGGCTGAATACTTAGCTTTGCCATCTGAGCCCTAAGAAAACATGGGCCCCCTCTCTAACTACTGCCTGGCCCGCACACAGTAAAAAGTATTAATGCCCCCCTTTTTTCCAGCAGTTCCCTCTGTGTAGGCTGCGGCCAATGTAAAGTCAATGCAAAGACAAAACAGTTTGCCTAACATTAGTAAAAAAAACATAACTCTTGTACAGTCTGAAAATCCCTCTGACACACAGAGGTTTTATTCTAAGGCATATCCCCTCTGTCCTTCGGCAAGCTACTGTTAATGTTTTTAGCAGGTATTAACTGCTGCCTGCTGCTAGGCTGCAAGCCTTCTAGGAGTCTGCAGACAAGCCCGATTGTGTACAATCGCTAAAAATTATCTGCTTGATTTACTACTGTCCATTCTCACAATTAGTCTTCCTAATCGGAATCCCTCTGCCCCAGAAAGGATTAACACACAAGAAAATGCAACATGGCTTAGCTGCACATCAGTTCATTTGGATACCAGATTTTTTGCTCACAGGTGGACTAACTACAGGCTCATCTGGATAAACTGCAAGCAAGTAAAAAGCTTTTCACGTGATTTTTTGATCTTTGCTTCTGTGCCAGAGACCATCTGATCAACGCACATTTTTTAAGCTAACACATCACATTTCTCTGTATTTGCTTTTGACCTAGCATCTCCTCAGTACATTCAGCTGAGTGTCTATGTATCTTTAAATGACGTGGTCACATCATCTCTCTACCAAATCCGAGAACTGTTTTACTGAAATAGAAACAACCCACCGTGACTTTAAAGATCCATTTGTGCGTTACTCGTAACAAGACCAGAATTATTCCTATGAATTTGGCCCAAAATCTGAAAATGGATTTGCAGGTTACTATTTGATTAAGTCATCTAGCATGGATTTGATCGTGCCATGATCGAGGCAGACCAGGAAACGTGAAAACAATGGAAACAATTTTTTTGAAGGGCTCTGGTCCATCCATGTATTCATAGAAAGCAACGAGATGGGAAAAGGAAGGATGAGTTGTACATCCAACAATTTCATGGGTTGCTATTTTCTTCATTAAGCCTTCTGACTCTGCTTAGATAATCTAAGTAGACACATCTACAGCATTAAATGGATTTTGAAAGGATATGGTGCCTTAACATTAGCTTCAACCCTTCTTCAAGGCACAAACTTTCCCTTCTTATTTGTTCAGTACATAAACAGCACGAGGCATAGTAAGACACTGAGCCTGAATGGGGTCTGAACCAACTGTGCAAATATTAGTAGTTGCAATATTATAATAGGAGGTCATTATGGTTAATACTGGGTCATCCCAAGATATCCCACGGGGTTACATCAAAGACGAATGTGCACAGGTAACCTGTCTGTCCTGATCTCCAACCTGAAGGAGAGGAGTTGCCAACCATTTCTTGTCATGCCTAATGTGAAAGCACAGGGTTACCCTCAAACGTATATTTAAATCAGAAATATACAGTACTATGAAATGAACCATCAGGCCATCCACGAATTTGTTTTAACAATCCAACAACATCACCATTTCTCATTCATCCACTTAGCTTAATTTTCCTACCATCACTTTCATTGCTGAGGTTGTCTCTATTAAGCCATTTTTTGTGCATCATTAACTTTTAACCAGGCATCGATAGCTTTATTGTTTAAATTGCGTATGACTTTATTTAACGTCAGCATTTCTTCTGGCTCCTGACATGAAGTCACATTTTATAACTAATTAAATTGATCCCTGGGAAGCAAAAGCCACTAAACGGAATTATTCGTATCCAAGTGTCAATATATTAAATCAAAGGGCTAATGAGTTGGGTCACTGCTTCTTTTATCTGAAAGCTACTGCAGAATAGAATTCATACCATCCTCTACTCTTTGCTTTAACAATCAATTTTATTTAAACCAAGAGTAACTAATTAATAAATTTTGATATAGCAGTAAATAATATATTTAAGCCAGTTTTAACCACTTGCTCACGTGTTAAGGTCACTTTTTTAGGTGGAAAAAAATGCTTTGTTGATATAAACTGTCCAAAAGTGTAGTTTTTTGAATTCCCAATGCGTAAAGAACATTACCGCTAGGTCATAGGAAGCTTCCAACATGACCTAAAAGGTGTTTTGTAAGTAAATAGTTTTGAGAACATTTTAGTTTTCAGCCATTTCTATTACAGGCGTAAATCAAGATGAAAATTTGCCTCTTGGAACTGACAATACCGCCTAACGAAAGTGATTAAGAAATGACTAAATTTGTCATGTCAGCTTTTCCTATAGCTCTTGCAGCTGCTGAGTAATATCTTGGATGCTTTCACTATTTACATCTGGACACTACTTTTAAAATTCATCACCTAATAATTCATACCACTCACAAAATTAGTCATAGTTCAATTTGCTTTGACAAAACGCTTGTAGATGGTTCACAAAAGCTATCTTTACTGAAGTTGTTTCCAGCTAATTTGATTACACCCAGATTGTTTAAAAATACATTCTGAAAATCTCTCATGCCTCAAAAGCATGTTTTACCGCTGAATTGTTTTGCTTGAGGTCCAATCAAGTTCTCATATTTTATAACCTTTGGAGAGCTCCATACAGGCAAGTGCATTCTGATGCTTATGGGTATTTATAAGCTATTTATACGCTATAATTTCGCTTGAAGCTAAAGGGTATTAAGGAGGAAAAAATAATTTAAAGGGTTGAGTGTCATTGCCTGCCTTGTCTTGAACGGGGAAACGAGGAAGGGTGGGAACACACCTTTTTGTTGCGGCACTCTCAAATCGTGACCTTGCACCAGCTCCCACGAGCCTGCAAGTATAGAGAGGGCAGAACGGAGAGTCTCGGCTGACCCCAACAACTCGTTTTCTTGGTGCCGCTCACCACACACATAAGCAAATGAGAAAAGATGGTGAAAGAACGTTTTCTGACATTCATTCATCCTCTTCCCCACAGCAAACAGGGAGCAAGAATGTGAGTCAGTCACCACCAGCTCCCTGATCTACTTGTAGGGCTGTACCCCTTATACACACACACAACAAAATCAAAACCATAAACTGATTTTAAAGAGATTCCTGAGCAACTATTAAAAGCAAAGCTGCGATTGCTCACTTTAAAGTAATGGTTATTTTAACACGTAACAGTGAATTAAAAATAGGATGGCAGCAATGTCCCTCTAACGTCCGTCGG
Organism: Heteronetta atricapilla; assembly: GCA_011075105.1. NCBI lineage: Eukaryota > Metazoa > Chordata > Aves > Anseriformes > Anatidae > Heteronetta > Heteronetta atricapilla. The sequence goes on from CM021735.1 coordinate 19,302,809, forward strand.
TTTCGTTGTTTTACCACTAAGATCAAATACCTCACAAGGAACACCACAGACATTTTTTAAAAAATGCATGTTCTTTTACCCACACATCATTTGCTTTTTCAAACAGTAAATTAGGGGGTTTCGGTGGGCATAGCGGTTCCCTTATAAAACGACTTTAAATAGTCACTTTTATCCATTTATAAATGGATACGTTTTAGAGGGTCAAGTATGTGCTGTTGTTTCACACCACAAATGTTTTCTTTCGTTTCCAATGGTTAAATGTCACGAGAGCGCTTGACCCCACTACAGAACATCATTCACGATCTGGGAGAAACCACAAACATGGCTGTACCTGCGGTTGGCACAAGATCGTTTAAAAATAAAAGATCATTTCAGGAGTGCGCTTTGTAACAGCCCAAGCCATTTGCACCTACAAACGTTGATTAAGCATGGGCTGTCTTCATGTACAGCCCGCAGTCGTCTTCTCTCATCTATTCTTTCTTTTCAAACACATTAAACATTTGGAGCTATAGCAACTCGGTCTTGTAGTTAAGATTACTGAATTAATGAATTTATGTAGATTTTTTTCTTCTATTTAGACCCCTTGAAGAACAAAACAAAACAAACAAAAACACGTTGATACAAATGTGGAAGCTCTACACAAATATATATGGCTTTAGGAGAAAAGAAGAATAATGATTTTAAAGAAAGACTGAATACACAACCGTGCTGCTACTCTGTCAGTTTCCTTGCAAAGCAGAGGGGATTTTATGTAAGGAATGTTTTAGAACCATGTTATAAAATTATGTTGTTGCCCAAGTTCACTGCAAACAAGTTTCAGATATGATGCTGGAGATACACTAGAAATAAGTATTTTGAGATTGACAGCTGCAACAAAATCTACCCATAGTAGTCCACAAATCATGCTGTAACTTCTAGCAGTGTTCAAAAATGGCTGAACAGAGTTGCAACAAACAAACTAACAAAAAGTTTGATCTAGAAAAGGTTTAAATTCTCATAAATTACAATGGCAACAACTGTTGGCAAAATATGTGGGTACCTAAGGGGGAGGAGGGGACGAGAGCACTGCTTTCCCAAAGCGATACGGATAACCTCACAATGCACCTCCCATGTGCTTTGAGCTGCACTGCAGTTAAAACATGAAGAAATCTGCTTTTTAATCTAAGCTACCTAGCAAAGATCCTGATGATGTATTTGAGGTTCAGGACTGCCCATGAGAAAACAAAACATGGGAATAAAGTCAAATCTACCACTAAACATCTAGTATTGGCCAAATAGAATTTTTGGGAAACATATCTGTCATCACATTCAAAAATTGGTTTAGCTTATGGGTTTGGAGAGTTCTGCAAAAACAGAAAAGAATGGCCCTTAGTAGGGATATTTCCAAATTCTTTTACATGCTGTCTTTCACCAGTGGTTGCAAAACGATCTAAGTAATTGACTTAAATTCTGAACATTTCTACTTTTTAGTAATGACCATCAGGAACATGTGACCAAGAAATACATTTAATATCTTACTGTTAAAAACAACAACAAAAAAATCCCTCTTTTTTTTTTTCCATCGTCTTTCTTCAGTTTCGAGTGGGGGAAGGGAAAGGCACAAACACTAGTGCCAAATAACTAACACTTCTGGTGTCAGTATTAGATTAAATTATTCAGGACCACATGTCCATAAGGGAAGCAGACACAGAAACAAAATGTCCAGTTACCATCACAAGTTGTTTTGGGGGGAGAAAAGTGGAAAGGGAGGTTTTGCAGACGTTAAATACGAGCACACACACTAATAACCATTAAAACGGAAAAAGAATTGCTCACGAACATGCTAATGCCAATACTTTAAAAGAATTTTCCCCCAAGTTTTTGCCAGTGATTTCACTGTTATGCCATTGCTGTTACTATACCCCAGTGGAAAGTGATTTGTTGATATCCCCTTAGGTCATTCCAAGATGTATGCAGCCTACAGCAATTAGCTGCTCATGTTTCTGTCACTTTGCTGGTGCTAGACTTTTCTCTTCATGCGATTTTTCCCCCTCTCCATTTATACTGGATGCTTGTGATTCTCAAGCTCTGAGCTATACAGGTAACAATTAAACTGAAATGCTCAAGACCAGTACAGTTTTCCTCGTACTCTGGAGTTAGCACAACAATTTCTGAAGGCATCTAATATTCTGCAAGAAGACAGGCAGAAAGAACGTCGTAAGAAACGAGAACTATTTATGCAATTTTTTAGGATTTATCTTGGCATTTTTTTCCGTATGATTTTCTCTAAATGCAAGCTCTCAGTTGCCTACATACATGGGCATAACTAGCTTAGATGCAAATGTCCACGTTTTTGTTGTATTCAAAATTGCCAACACAAATGGCAAAAGCACACGCTATCTTGATCTCCTCACTTTGGAATCTGTAGTTCAAATTGTGTGCATCTATATGTATGTGTGTATCTATATAGCTCTTTTCTCACTAAATTTAGTAAAACCAGTATTTTTCTTCTGATTACTTAACAACTAACAAACTGTTAGGATCCATATGCTGTAGGTGCAATAAAATGGAGGCACAAATTTTTAAGCTAGACAATTTGGTACCTCATTTGCAGGTGCACTTTGGGATTAGATGTCTAAATGATTTCACCTTCACCTGAAAATAAATGGCTGGAATAAATTGCTCCTGCCATAAGCTGTGCCCTCAAAATTCATGGAGTAAAACCAGGCCAGTCTGAGAAGTATCAGGCCTTTAAAATGTCACTGAGATGCTCAGGATATTTTAATAATACTTAGAAAGCAGTAATTGCTGTGGATGTCTGTGGCAAGCTGAACATGTATCTTTCTGAAAAACACTTAATAGTAGATCTCACACGAAATTTATTTTCAACTATTTCATGAGCGGAAAAAAAAAAAAAAAAGATAATTAAAACACAGAGTTCTGTGACACTCGGTGATTTCATCTTGCAAGGATTTGTACAACCAGTTTTTTATTTTTGTGTTGAATTACCCAAAGCGAAGCAAGAGCTAGCTGATCCAAAGTAAGAAATCGTAACAGCCTACAAGAAAAGCAGTTTACAGGCCTTTAAATACATTCTGGTTGAGTTTAAAGCTTGTAAATTAACCTTGCAAAGGGTGAAAATAAAATATTTCCAGCAACAATTCAGTATCATCAGTATTCACAATTATCAGTATTATTCTTAGTGGCTGGTTGAAAGAGAAGTGGCGATAAAATATTTCTCAAGCGCTACAGAAAATATACAAAGGGACTGCAGGGTTAGATGCACTCACTAACAGACACAATTTGGGATTTTGCTAGTGCAAATAGGCACGCAAACAATTTTTCCAGGCCACTTTCCAAAAGCCTCTGAGAATACAGCCTTAAGGAGTACAGTTTTTCATGAAGTATACTGAAGGGATGGCCTACGAGCTGGAAAATTTAAAGGTAGGTAACACAGTAAAAATACTATCACTAGCGAGAAGAAAAAAAAAAAAAAAGGACCAGTGCTACTGAAACATTAAATGAACTGGCGATATTTCATCTGTGTTTATTGTGTTTATCTATCTCTAGCATACGGCTTTCGTACTTTGTATGAATCACAATGAAACATCAAACCCAGAAGTCAAAAGGTAAGGTCTCTATATACTTTACAAGAAGTCACAAAAATGACTCTCTCTCTGTCAACTGCTCCCATTCAAAGGCCTGAATGAACAGGCTTTATAAATACGGGGTACTCCTGGAAGCTTGCACAGCCAAGTATGCCTGCAACCAGATATTTCCTATGTGAATAACTAGACAGGGAATTTTCAAAGGCTTGTAGTAAGCAGTTTCAGCAGCAAATTCTCTCAGCCCTTAGTCACATGTTCCTTAAAAGGAAATCATTAGCAATCTAAAAACTCCCTTTCTTTAGTGTTTTCCAATGTATGCTCAGTGTACTGAGACACTCTGTAAGCGATACTAACCTACGCCTGAAACAGCAACCAACAAGTTTATATTCTCCTATAAAATGCCATACAGGTACACTGAAGATGTATTATGCACCCAGCATTTTCCCCATCTCACATCTTCTGCGTCACTCAGACCCTACTTCACAGACGAATAAAGCCACATTCTGAAACATTTTAAAGAAGTGGTCTTCTGAGCCAAGCACTCCGACTCAGGTTATCTGTATTCAATTCCCAGCTCCACCCAGGCTTCCTGCGAGACTCTGAGCAAGTCACTTAAGTGTCTGAGTTTCTTGCCTGTAAAATGGGATGAATAAAACTTCCTTTCTATAACCCTCCTTTTGAGCCTTATCTAGTACGATTTGGGGACGGTCTTCAGGGAGAGGGACATCCCTTGCTTTTCAGAAGCAATCATGACTGAAGAGTCTACGATCATTCATACCACGACAAAACCTCCAACACATTGAACAGGACTGAGGATACAACAGTACTGTTCCAACAGCCTAAAACTCTCCGTTCAGCTGTATCAGTGCATTGCAATTAATTGTGGTCAATATCAGTTATTTCAAGAAAAGAAAATATCTTAGGAAAAAGCCAGCCGTGTTTTCCAAGTCTTTAAACAAAAGTATTATGTGTTTTAAAAGGAATTCAAGTGTTAATTCTAGCAATGGACTGGTCTCTATCTCCCATATTTCCTATGTGGTTGCTCAGCACTTTAAGTATATTGAACAACAATCTCAAACCTTTGCTTTTCATGTCTGCATCCTTTCACTGGTGTCCACTTGTTACAAATAACCAGCAAAACCAGAACTACACACGCTCTCAAGCTGTATTTTTAATCTTGGTTTTCTGGTGACACGTAGAAACCACACGAGCCTCTCTTTCTCGTGGTTTATAATGTCACCATTTATCCCCGAGAAAAGCTCGGCCTGATATAGTACAGCTGGGCAGAGTTTATGCGGTGTGCGTATGAACGCATCAGGAACGTGACACGATGCGCAGATACACCACCCAGGGTAACCAGGGGATCTGGTGGAACTGAACTGCTGCAGTTTGGCTTTGATTGCGTAAGTTAGCTGTGGCTACTTCATAAATCCAAGCAATAAACTACGCTTAATGTCACAGAACTATTTTTAAAAGAAAGATCATTAACAGCGGATCTCTTCATGACATCTCCACTGCATAGAGATTTCACTTCCCTCGATGTAATACTGACATCTTTGATTAAACGTGACTTTCAAAGTAATTTAAAACAATGGATTAATTAAACCATCTGTGCAATAACCATCTTTATCCACGACCACGGCTATGAGTACCAGCCTGCTATTGTTGCAGGTACAGAAGCAGCCTTTCTCAGCAAGTAAAGAAATGAGAGGAATGGGAAGAAGAAAAAAGGAGAAAGGGCAGAACAAACCAAAAGTCAGAGGAAAGATGATTTCTCAATGAATGCCGGTGCAATTTGTCATGCATGTAAGAGGACTTCCCACCTTTGACCTGCCTATCATACCTGCAAATTTCTCACATTTACTTAAAATTGACCTCCTATTAATTATATCATTAGCCAGAATTAGCTCACATTCTTATAACCATCTAAGACTAAAATTACTTCTCAGTAAAAAAAATCTGTCAATGTAAAGAAATGACCTATATAAATACTATATTTTTTATTATTCAGAACTTTCTTCATTTTTCCAGTTTTTCCCACCACTCTGCTTAATATTTCTGCATGCTGGGTTTTTTTTGTTGGTGTTTTTTTCTTTTTTTTGGCCAAAACAAATCCATCATCTTTGATGGTATGATCTGTGTTTAATCCACTTGTGATTTTTCAGTTAAAGAAGCTATCCCAAACTCAAGGGTGTTAAAACTTTTTTCTACTGCTACTCCGTATTTTCACTTATACCCCTGTGCATTCGCATATGCATTTTAAATACTTCTCTAAAACTCCAATAATCCCTCTTTGAAGTACTGAATGGAAACCAAAAGATCAGACGCTTTCCGTTCATGACTTTCAGTACAGGAAGCATACTGAGATCATAATTTGACAGAGATATCCCTTGTCTTTCAGTCCCAAATTGTTTTCCACTGCAAAATTTATTCCAAAAAGCAGCTTTTTCTTTGGAGCTGCTGTCAGGTCACAGTTCTTAGATCAGCCAGTGACACTGAACATCTCTGCTTCGCTCCTTGTTTGCTTCTGGAATACAAACTGTTAAAATAATGAGTGACACACCAGATTTTGCAGGATCAAGGGCAAATACAGCCTGGTCCATAACAGATTGGTGACTTCCAGTTTTTTGCTTTCACTGTCTACTGAGCTGAAAGCTCCAACTGAAGCTTTTCCTGTGGCTGGGTTTATACGTAAGGGCTCTGCCCATTTTGGAATCAGCTGTTACTCAGCAACGTTTTCTGAAGAGGTAAGAAACTCTACTTGTCAAAAAACAAACAAACAAACACCTCTGTCACTTCAGTCTAGTTGCCAGCTTTCACAAAGACTGCAGGAACTCAGTATTCCTCAGAACACCTATCCTTCAGGAAAATTCAACTGAAATCAGCCAACAGGTTGAAAAGTTAGTGGCATATGCACCTTCACGCACGCAACAGAGTAGCATAAAGCTCATTTCTAGAGAAAATCAGTCTAGCAGTATATGTTGGCTATCTTCCTTTCCTATTCATATTGCAAAACTGACAGCTCTAAGAGGTGAATTTTTTTTTTGCTGTTGTTGCTATGTACTGCAAGGCCTCTTCACAATACTGACCATAGTGCTGTGGACAACATTTGAAACAAGAAATTTCACAAGAAAAAAGATGAGAGCTCCTGTAATCTTAAACTCCTCTTTACATGGCAGCTCGGACGATGCAACAGCTCACTGGTTAAAACCGGAGGTCTTTCTGTCCCAGTGTGCCCTCTTCCATCCCTCTCCTTTCTCCTCCCTCCCTGCTCCCAGGTACTCACTCCCGCACCAGCTCCAGCGCCTCCTCCCCTGTGAGCCTGTTTTACTCACTAAGCTGGCAGAAGATCCTGCATGGCTGCAGAGGACACAGAGAATGGCAGGGAGAAGTGGGCATTTCTCCTTTGGGCATTGCTGATCTGTTGTATTTCCCCTCCACGAATCTGCAACACAGTTCTCAGCTATGTATTCTCACCCATGGGCCTGCCTGCCCAGGTGACTGCAATATTCATTATAAGCTTGTCCAAAGGATTTTTAGCCACTAACAAACTGCAGTTCATGAGTCTTAACTAGTTACTCCAATCTTTTGTTGGTCCTGACGTGGTTGGTATTAGTCCCAAACGATGCTTTTTCCTTCTGTGCCTTCTCCTCTTTAGCCTCTCTCCACTTCTGCTGACTCACAAACCCCTTACATCCCAAGTGCATCTTTCCACACTATCCCATTCTGTCAAGTATCCCGTTAGGCAATTTCTCTGCTATTTCCCTGTGGTGTTCTACCACACTGCAAGCATAACCAAAGCCCCTCCAATAGACCTTTGTGCTCATCTTTCCCACTGCAGAGGAGGTGCTTACTGCTACGTCAGAGGTATGTATAAAGAGCTCACAAGGTTATGGTACCTCTCTCCTATTTCGGGCCAGAAGGACTGGATTCCACTCTCACATCTCGTTATGCAAGATGCATGGGACCACAAAACTTTTTTTAAAAAAAAAAACTTTATTCTCTCTGCAGTAGCAGCATTAATGTTCATCTTCAAGCATAAAGAGCTTGAGGGGATGATCAATTCTTTTAAAAAAAATTCATCACCAAAACTTATCTGAATTGTATAGCTACTGATACCTTCACTTTCTGCTGAGATTAATGGAAATTTCAGCAATTGTAGACTCGTTGTCATATTGAACGATGGCTCTGATCTGTGAAATACCAGTCCAGGAGCCACGGAAATGTAAGGCGTGATAAACAAGTCAGTGCTGGATGAAACAGTAATACACTATTTTAAGTCAAGACTTGTTTAAACATAAGGCTTACAACGCCCTGTTGTAACTCTGTAAGACTGTGCCTATGCTCACACGTTTCTTACACAGTCCTGGAACGACAGTGCATCCAAACTTCGGATCCTGTATCAGGAGACCAGGCCTTGCCTCACTCCGCTTACGGCTGGGTTTTCCTTCCAAGAGAAGCCAAGTAGCACGGAGGCCGTGGTGCTCACCAGTGCATTTCCCCCAGGGGAATAACACCACCACCACCAGGCCGCGGGGCACACATTTAGGCACTTTTTTTCCTGCAGGCAGGACACAGATGGAACGTACACCCCAAAACAGTGAAGCGTATAAACAATATCAACAAGAGAGAACCTGGAACTAGAGGTTCAAGAAAAGAAGCAAGCGGCTTCCTCTAAGGAATACAAAATAGTTTGTAAGATCCTTTTATGACACTGTGTCCTTTTAATCATCACAAAGGACAGAACATACAGATCCCCCGTCATTCCTCAACTACACTGCACTTTTCTCCTCTAATACTTTTAGCTAGAAGTTCACCCAGCTTCCCTAGCAGCAAGATCATTGAATGCAGGTGAGTCATTATGAGGAGCTGAACTGATGTGGTTGTACAACAGGGAAGCCTTTTACATTAGAAACAGGACTGACCATAAACCTATCAATGGACACGGTGAAAAAAGTACAAACTGTCAGGAGAAAATTATGGACCAGAATAAAAACTAATAGTGAAGTACTTGACAGTGCCAGACTTTGTTCAGACACAGGCTATACCTCCTTCCTAAGACAGACAGAAATACTTCGGTATATATTTTAAGGCTAATTGTTTCTAGCTGTGAATTACTGAAAAATAATTTTAAATTCATGCATTAAATGCAGAGGCTTCAGACCTCTCAAATCCTCTTATTTTAGTGATACCCTAATGAAATAAAAGCACTTCTGTTGCTGGTAAGGTCTTGCTCCCACAGTAACAGGAAAATGAATGAGGTGAAACTTATTTCAAAAAAAATATAAACTCTCCATATATCTAAACCTCAGCTGTTTCAGTGGGTTCCCCAAATTTAATTTAGGTGTTACTATTGTAAAAAAAAAATAAAAAAAAAAAAATAAAAAAAATCATAGTATTGATACCAGAAGTTTAGAAATCATGAGATTCACAGAACTTCTTGTGGATGAGATGGAAAACATTTTAACTAAGCCTTGCCAGAGCAAACATAACAAAAGGAAGAACCTGAGAACTACAGTGACAGACTGGCAACTTATTTAGAGTAAAATCTCTCATAAAATGTTCCTTCTTTGTTTTCTCTGACATGTATAGACCCTCTGCAAGAAGGAAAGATGTCAGTATTTTGGTCAGTACCCAAGGCTCTGTTTCTAATGGAAGTGTTTGTATATCCAGAATAAGTAGTTTTGAAAGCAACATGATTTATGAATGTTTGTTTCCTATGATTTTGCATGAGATGCAAACTCATAGTTTTGCTCTTCTGATGTCTGTTAAAGTATAAACTCTGCTCAAAGCTTTTCCTGAATATGGGGCATTATAACATCTCTTTCCCAAGTACATTCTTCAAGTTCTAATATGGAGAAAGCTTAGACTCAAGCCTTTACTTCCAGGACAACCTAAAAGGGTTTATCAGGGCCACTAGTTTTTATGTGACCTAAATGAACGCAATACCTTTTAGGCTTCTTTCTGCATCTCAAATGTGGTTATTTTTACCTAATGTGTCCAAAACCTATTCAGGTTGTACTCTAATAGGGAGACTGGCAGCATAGTTACATAAAAGTCCTTTTCTTAGGAAATAGGAGTAAAAGAATGTGTGTAGTTTTATTTGGTTTTGACTTTTAAACTAAATGCTACGAAAAACACTGGAAAAAATAGGCAACTTGACTCTGAAATTTGCATTCATTACTACCACTTGATGAAGGCAAGCTGCAGTATAGTAATAAATGTCCCACAAGATAAAGAAGGCTGTTTATAAATACTGAACAACATCTAAAAGGAAGTGAAAAGCGTAGCAGTGAGTCAGAACAGTCAGGTAGCAAGAATGTTACAGAAGTGTCAATTATTCCTTCTTTCTTAAGTAGATGCTGATACGCTACCTTTACATGATTAGCATCTCATACTGGTAACAAGATAACATTGCAACAAAGGGATAAAAGTTCATTTTTAGATGGAAACAGTGAGCATGAGTTAATTTTTTTTGTGTGTGTTTTTGTTTTGTTTGGCTGCTGTTAAACACACACACACACACACACACACACACACACACCAGAATTAAGTTAAATAGTGGGGAGCCATGGCTTTAGTACTCTTCACAAAAGCCTCAATGAAATCTGGGTCCTATCAAAGCATGACAAGAAGGTAATCTGCGTGGGACCTTCCTTTCTGATCAGGAGGTGTTTTCTCTTAATCAGATGGAAAGAAAGTCTCTTGGTAAGGAACCCTTCCTCCTCCTCCAGAGAATGGAAACAAATCTTTAGAGAAAGGCTTAGTCAGAATCTGCATGGAATCCAACTTAAACCTTTTTCCCTCAGTTTTACAACAGCACCAAATGCTCCTGCATATATGTAGCTCCTTTACTTTATCCAAAGTAGAATTTTAATCCGTGCAAGATTTCAACCTGCAATATAGGTCTTTGTAGCATCAACATCTGAATGTTCCTGGAAGCTGCAGTTCATCAAGTGTTATATACTTTGTCATCTCTAGGGAGAAAGGAAATAAATGGGTGATTCTGAGGCTTGATGGCTGTAAATCTATTACCAGGATGAAGGCAGATGTACTGTTTCTACTTTATGGAGTTATTCCTGACTTGCACAGAGGTAAGTAGGATCCGAGTAAGGTTTGTGACTTGTATTCGATCACAAATCATTTATTTAGTGAAAAGAAACATATGTTTGACTAAATAATGAATTTTTAAAAAAATCCTAAAAAACCCTAATGAAGCTTTGTACTCCTCCTTATTACTATCATCCCTTTCTTCAGCATGAGAGAACAAAGCCTTAAATAAACCAAAACAAGTCCTACATCCCTTTCCATTAATCCATCGTACATCTCATTCTTCTCAGAAAGAAATAATGGATATTTTTTGTTTAAAATAATCTCTCTGAAACATCTAATTCTTCATACTGCTAGAGCACTGTCTACTCAGGGATTATCTAAAACATTTAAAAGTTTATAATTAGCTTCATTCTTAGCATTCTGCAACCTGCAGTTTGTACATTCACAATCTTTCTCCATTTACAGTGGAAGTTCAGAGTGTAAAACCTGACAACTTGATCTACGAATTCTATCAAGATATCTATTTATGATGACCAGATTATGCAATGGGTTAGAAAAACTGAAATTAACAGAAGAAAAAAACAACAACAAAAAAAAAAAGTTACTTCGCTAATATTTACTAAGTTACTTTTTTTTCCAGCATAGATTGGAGAGACTATGAGGTTTTCCTAAATTTCCAAATCAATTCTGATGATTCTAATCATTATATTGGAAATATGTTTGGGTTAAGAAGTGTCCCACTTGACGTAAAAAAATAAAATAAGGTTATCAAAACTAATTACGTGGCAAAGAAACAGTTCAAGGAAAAACAAAGTGTTCCTTAGTTTACCTCAGTTGAAGCAGCACTCTATTAGAAGCTCCGGTTTCTTTTCTTTTTTCTAAATTTTATATCTTTCTGAATCCCTCTTCTTGATTCAGTAAGTTTTTTTTTCTACTGAGGTCACACTACAAGTGCAACTTTTGTCTCTTTTTTCACAAATGTACACGCACCACGGCCTGAGCACAGCTATGAGCTTTGAGGCCTGCGCCACCATTTTGTAGGCCCAGTCAGCCCCCTCAGGGAGCAGGCCCCACAGAGCTGTGTCCGAGCATTTTCTTCCACCCATGTCTGGATTTTGATTTTTAGAGGACCAGAATGTTCTGATAGAGACGAATCAAATGTTCTGCCTATTTCTCAAGGAAGTTTCCTGTTTGTTTCAGAATAGGAAATAAGCATGAAAACACATAGTATTTCATGACAAAGTGGTTTGCTAATGGGGACCACAGTGTTTCTAACCTGTTGCACTGGAGCAGCCTGTCCTTCTTTCAAGGTAAAAGAGGAGCTTGGCAACACTAGCCAGAGAAAATAACCTCATTTTCCATGCCTTTTTTTTTTTTTTTGGTTGTGGGTTTTTTTTTTTTTTTTGTTCCCCCAGCCATCCCTGTCAAACTGCTGCCCTGTTCTCCACAGAACATGCCAGCTGCAAGTAACAGAAGGGTGACCCAAGCCCAGCACTAGAAAAGGAGGGAAAAAATCCAACTTCTTGTATGGAGTAGTGTCATTAGAACATTTCAAAGGCACCATAAAGGTCTGCAGGGTCTAAACACAAATTTAAATATGTAGAGAGAGGCTTGTAAAAGGCATACCACACTAAACATGTAATTAAGTAAATATTAATAAGCTTTACATATGCTGCACCATTTATCCGGACAATTTTAATTAACGTATTTACTTGAATGCGGTAAGCACTGAGGACAACTCCTACAACTATATGTGAAACAGGGAGAGATTGAGAAAGAAGATCAAGACACTGGAGAATTAATTTCTCTGCACTTTTAAAAGAAATCTTTCCCTAAGATTTAAAGGTGATGACTTTCATTGAAAGCTTAAAATGAAATGAACACACTTCCTGTGTTATTTTTGGTCAGCAAGACCTTTAAAATGGCTATTTGACAAAGAGAAATAACACCCTTGTAATTTCAATCTATGTTTATGTAAAATGAAAGTAGCAGTTCTGTGTTAATAAACCTTGCTTAGGAAGAAAAAAAAAAAAAAAAAAATCAGTTACTGAACTATAGTGAGTAATTAGCCCCTTAGCATCCCCTTTCTCCAGGAATGCTTCCTCCTGAGCTGGCTCTTTTAAACAGCTCCAGTCCTGGCTGCCTTTGTTGAGCTTGGAAATTGTGCACATATGAGAGAAATTAAGCCCTCATTTAACAGGGACACATGCCTGTCAAGTCCAGAGGAACAAAGGCTGGTCCCTGGGGGCTACTCAGCTCCCTGAGGCTGCCACTCATTCTGTTAGCAATGCTTACCCTTTACAGATTGTGTATAAAACCCAATAAATCATTTCATCTGCTCTGGTTAATATACACATGAGCTTGAGACTTTCTTCAAAGTATTTTTTTTCTTTTGCTTGCAATGCCATTCATTTTATAAGAGGTGACCTATGTTTGCTAGAGTGTAGCCAGATTTTAATAACATTATGTCTATGTAGTAAACCTGAAACATTTACTGTCAGAAATAAAGACATTTGATGCTACATCTATTTCACAGAGGAAATGTTTTATTACTTTTTAATGGTCAATAATCATCAGCGTCTATTGTATAAATTACTAGTATATTCTGCTCCTCCTAAAGTTACATATGAAAGGCATGCATATTTCAACTGATAGTAAAACAACAGGGCAAATGAAATGGCAGATATGTAGCCTTGCCTAGTAAGAGAGTATTTTCTCAACTAAAGCAAACCAAACAGAAAAGTAATTTAATGTGAAAATCACTTTAGTTTTGTTTGTTACAAAAGTATTATCACAAATATTCATCTATACTATACTGTTCTGGATTTTAAAATAAATAAATAAATAAATAAAAAGGACTCTGATGATTAAAAAATATTAATAGCACAAACTGATAACCAAAATAAATGACGTGTAAGACAAAAATATTCATATACAACATATCAGCTACCTCTGGGTGTTCTAGAGCAGACAGGCACAATTATCCCCAAATATAAATGCACACACACAGAAGAGGGATTTTTTACAGTGAATAAAAAAAGCAAAATGAAATGCTGTCATTTCCACGTGAGCTCTTTTTGTTTTTAAAAAGCAGGCCTAATTCTGTACTTCCAGTATTAGACTGACATAAGTGGAGAGAAAATGAACAACACCAGCTGAGGAAATGGCACCCTGCATTGCATTCAATGAAGCAAAACTCTCACTAACTTGATCATGAGTTTTTCCTTATACTTGAGTGTGGGATTAAGCCAATGAAGACAAGTTAGTGGTGTAGAATAAAAATAAATTAAAGTGCAGATTTGTATCCTCTTTCCCCAAAATGGTGAAAGCAATATTTCAATGCCTGCTATTAACAGGGATCCTTTTTGTTTTGTCCACTCGGCAATTTTAAACTAACACGCTGAAAGCGTGCCATTTCTCAGGCAACAATATTCTGCTTTGTATTTAAAACCACAAAATAAAGAGGGTTGACTGTTCTGACAGTTTTAATCCTGATGATACCGGGAGCCCCAAGTAAAAAGAAACTGGTACAGCATGGAGTTTTCCCTGCTCAGCAGGCAGAGAAAAAGCAGTTCTGGATTTGATAAGTAAAACCAGATATGGTTATATGTTAAAGTCTTGCAATTAATGGGAAACATTAACAGACCAATGAACTTGCATATTAGTGGGGTTTTAGAGAAGGTCTTTGCTCCCATCTTGTTAGATATTCATCTACCATACAATATTACTGATTTATTTATTTTTTTTAGCAAAAGTGTTCTGCAAGCTCCACTGTCTTAAGAGGGGAAAAGAGATAAAATGCCAAGACTCCTGTCCTATAAATATAAATAAATATTTTTTATTATTTAAAATAAATGCATATTGTTATTATTGATATTCTTTCACTGCAAATTTGTGTCAGTGGAACACTGAAAGTTCCTGATGAGATCAAGACCTCAACAGGAGGTGTTTTCCAAACAAAAGATACTGCCCACGTTCTGAAAGATCTAACAGAAGGCACTATTTTAATAGCAGTTCAACCTAGTTTAAAATAGCAACTGCAGTAAAGCCAACATCCAATCTTAGGCTGTACCCAAAAGCTACAATCCAGCACATATTAAAACCAAGATATTAACAAATAATTAGCGGATAAGAACAGTTCCTGTAACAAGGTACTATTATGCTATGCCCCTGCAATCCTAACAGTAGCAAAAAGGCAGTAAATAATCTATTACCTTGAAAAAAAAATGCACAATGCGATGCACTTCGTTCAACTTGGTAGATATCTACAGCTCCTCCTCCACAATATATGCATAAAATGCAATACTGAATAATCGAATGAACAGAAATCAGAAAGGTAAGAGACCGTGTCTACCACACAGTTGCAACAGCCGGGAATGATTCTATAAGTAATTAAAAGGAAGCCCTTATCAGTAAAAATGAGTTTGTCGCAAAAAACTGTTGTAATTCTGGAAAGATTCTGACTAAAGCTGATTTGTTAAAGATCAGTTCCAAATTCAAATCCTTGGTCCAAAAGTCACAAAATAAATGTAAGACTTCCACTTCAGCAGAATTTGGTTCATTCCTCACTACCCATAACGGATTTACCTGGTTAACAGAAGACCTGTTTCTAGAATAGGCCATAAGGAAGCATTATCCAAACTGGTTTTTCCCCTTGAGCAATAATAATCAGAAACTCTGAGGCATTTTATCCACCTACTCTTTACAGATCAAAATGCAAAACGTTGCCGTGAAAACAAGGGAGAATATGCAAAGGTGTTACATGCTATGTATGCCACTGACATAATACTTTAATAGGATATGCTGTAATTTCCTGCAATTAATATCTTAGCACAGCTATAAAGGCTTTTTTCCAAAATTATACCATTGCGTTTACAACACTAAAATTAATGTTGTGTCAACCTTTCCATTATAAGCCCCCTTTTTCAGAGGTTTATAACTTGGCTATAAAAATATATTCTGGCCTAAAATGTGGCATGCAAGATCTCCATTTAGAAGCAGTCATTTTGATTAAATAAAAAACATTATTTAACAGCCATTTCAAGTAAGTCTTTTCAACGCCCTGCAAAATGTAGGAGGGACCACTGAGAAATTTAGGCATTCTCTGAACAAAAAATTATTTTCTCTCCACAATAAACTTCTGTTCAAAGGATGCTTCATAGCTGCAGTTGTTTTTCTATATCTGTAAAGAAAATACATGGATTTGGGAAATGACAGGCTTCGTCTGCACTTGCCTCTTCGTGTATGACAACAGCTACACCATCATGACCACAAGAGAGTCAAGCTAGCTGAATTTTTTATTTTTTATATATTTTTTTTTTTGAGGCATCAAAGTGGGTAAAAGGAATGAGCAAATATTTCTCTGGCTGGCTGAAGTAATACGCTATGGCGAAAAGCTCCATTAGAATAAATGAAAGTGCTCATCTGACAGAAAATCATGATAGAAAGAATGACAAGATGTTAGAGAACCACCACATGCATTCTGAAAACACAGATTTGGGGTCTGTCAAATTTCTTCTAAGACCTGGATCGAGTCACTCAGGAGATTTAACTTAGGTGCCTAAATTAGGAACCTACCCTCCCTGTCTAATCAACAGAAGGTAATTCAAAGCACCTGGACTGCTTTATATATGGAGTCTAAAGTCCTAATTCAGTCATCCAAATTAGATATCTAAAATTAGATACCCCAAATATCTATAGGCTTTTTATTCTGCCTCAAAAGAGTGTTGTGAGGATGTTACACTTGAGCTTATGAGATACTCAGATACGCAGTTATAGAGAAGACGAGTATCCTGAAAATATACAACCAATAAAATTCAATGAGATGGAAAAGGCAAAGCTAGACCAGTGATAGTAGAGTTCTTCCATACCCATCACTTATTGCCACAGCAAAAAACAACTGCCAGACCCCCTCCTCAAAGAAAAGTTTTCTCCTTTATTATATAAATTGCTTTTTCAAAGAAGGAATCCCAGTCTGTGCTTAGGCTTTTAGATATACGTTGTACTATTAGCTTTATTTTGTTGCCTGTAGCAACTGCCCACTTAAGGCTTGCCTCCACTTATTTATCTTGCCTCTACTTATTTATGTTCCTGATCTAGATTGTAAACTAACTACATGTGGCTCCACCTTTCTAATCTCTGCTTCACAGAATAAGAGAGTAATACTTTACTTTCAAATAAAGTTTCCTAAGTCCCGTACCATACTGTGGGGTGGTGATGTCTCAAGATGGATTTCACCGCCATCAACTGTGAATTTCTTTGCTTTTATTATTTGGTGCTACAACATTAATGTTTTCTTAATATACTGGCATTTTGGGTTGGTGAACAAGATGAATTTAACATCTCATAATGCACCATTGTATACTGTTTACATCATTTATTTTCTTTTTATTGAATGATTACAAACTCCAATTTAAAATTAATAACATTTTGTGGGAGTTACTGCATGCGAATTAAGTGCGGTGATGTCAGTGCATCCCTCTGGAATTTAAAAGATATTTCACTGTGTTATATCATGTGTCGCACAGTATATCAATTTTTATTTCCCATCCCTCAAGTATGGAATGCACACTGTGTAACTTCTTAGTTTCTCAATATAGACATAATTTACCCAAGCTGTGCAAGTGCCCAACTGGCTGAAGATGTATATAAGATTTATGTAATAGACCAGCTTCTTTTAAACAAGTAAAAATCTCACATACAATGTAACTACATTATCTATTTTTTTTTTTTTTGGGGGGGGGAAGGAGGAAACAAAAACAACAAAAACCAAAAACCAACAACAAGAACAGAAAACATGGTGTAAGCTGCACTCTTAAATTAGCTTTTCCTTGCTTTAACAGTGACTTGAAATTAGATAGAAAATTCCAGAACTCCAGGCCAAGGCGGTTCACCTTTCCTTGAGAACTATGCTTTGACATTTTTACCAGTATCTGGATTAACTAGTTGCATGAGGGCCAAGAAGAATATTAGAAGTTTTCATTCACCTTGTTTTACATATTTGCCATCAAATGTAGACCAAGTGTTAAATGACACCTGGTGTGTTCATTTGTTTGTACATATTACTACTTTCTTTATGTGAATTCATAATTCCTGAAAGCGTTCAGGGAGCAATGCACTCACTTCTTCCTTGCTGTCACGACATTAAATATATTTTAAATAAGTTTTTATGCTCAAACTGATTCAATAACACACTTGCATTCTTGAGCATTCCCACAATTACTTCAAAGACTGAACAACAAATTCATCATGTCTTGTAACAGTTTTCATACACTGTTAAGTATAACAACTGGAAAACATTTTGATCCTTTAGGTCAGGGTTTAGCCCATCTGGTAAATTTAAGGTTTTACTGTGAGATTTCAAAAAGTATTTTACAATTTATTTTCTAAATGCTTTTGGCCTTTTTATGTGGGGCTGTACTTCATCATTTTACTCAAATACCTGCTTCGGCAGACAGAAATTTTGACCTCTGATATCATCACATTCCAGTCTTGCCTGTATACCTGAATATCTCCATAAATCAAGTCATTTTAATACTAACATTTATTAACTATTTTCTTTATTCACCATCTCCTGATAAATGTATAAGTTATGGAGAAAAAAAAAAAAAAAAGTCATCCAAATCCTGATTGTTTTTCCTCTTGGCCATCAAATGGTTGTCAATCACAAAAAAGTCATCACTGAAAAAGAAACTAAGTAGAAAGGAAAGGCCCATATCTTTGGCATTTTCTGTGTCAGTCCTTGCACATGTTTTGACGTAACACTGATGAAAGACCTGAAAAAGAACGGGCGTGCCCTAGAGGTTGCCTGTTTTTTCCAACTACATGATTCTCTAGTAAAACAAATTACACCCCCTAAATACCCCTGCCTCATTAGTATCATTTGTGTCTTTGATATCCCAACCGCAATGCTAATAGTCTAAGTCCTTCTTCATACAAACGCCCGATTCTGTGAAGCCTTCTTATATGAGTAACACTTACATACAAGTCATCCAACACTGGCTAGGCAAGTATTACTCAGGCAAATAAGACTTCACAGGGTCAGCCTCACTGGTAGGCTGCCAGTTTGCTCGGTTTCTGTTCTCAGTAACCCATTTTAGTCCGTGCACATGCCATTTGCGAAGGAAACTGGCTTTCTGTAATGGAGCTAATACTGCATTATAACTGCTTTATTCCAAATATTGTAGATGTTGTATGATGCTGACTGACAGCGAGGGTGATGCCGACTTGTGCTACCAGAGGAACAGCACCAGATGGTTCAGCAGTGCATGATCTCGACCAGGATCTTTGGGAGCTAAACCTGGTTGTATAGATTGGTGAGCCCTGAGGCTGCCAGAGCATTTTGCTTGGTTGGAAAAGGCAGCCCACCAGCTGAGAGCGACCCCTGAGCAACCGTATAGGTGGGCAGTAAGTATTTGCTTGATCCTCTCGATCCTAAGTTTCTCAGGAGCTGGTTATAATCTGCCTCTACATTAACGCAGCCCAAATCTGAGGCCCTTCTGTAAGCAAAGGCGGCAGAACGAATGTTTGGGCTCAAGAGAGTCAATGAGATTGTAGCCTGCCTTTGGTAGCATTTATGGCTGAGAACAAGCCCTTAAGTCACTGGCAAAACTGCAATGCAACGTGCCCAGAAGGAAAGAAGCGGCAGTACTTGAACTGGGAATATGGGTGCCTTTGCCTTCATTTCCAATTTTAAAACAGACGTGGGAGAAGGAAAGTGGGAGGGCAGCTACGATCATTTTCTGCACTGACATGAGCCTGAGGAACAATGACATTTACTTTGGTTTAACTAATTTCCATACATCAGATCATGTTCGGCACCCGTGTGCCAAAGTCCTATTCTTCAAGTCTGTTGAAATATCACTTTCCGAAACATGTGTGCTAACATTTGGCCAACACCACCACAAGATCATTTTATTAACTTGTAGCTCATTTCATAGACTGCTGCTCATGTTGCTAACATATGCTATTCTACCATTTACTGCTCTATAATTAGAGAAGTCATATGAAAGAGATACACAAGGCTTAATTTTTGCATTAAATACAATTTGTTTAGACTTGGGTAGGCGAAATAAAGCTATTTAAAAGAAAAAAAAAAAAAAACAGTGAATTCGAAAACTGTAAGACAGCTATTTTAACTCTTAGAAAATCTCAGTAAAATAAAATAAAATAAATAATAAAAAATCCCTCCCACCTCAAGACCGCATACAGCTTTATGGATTATGTTAAGAGTGGAATCCAGCTACTTTCTTCTTTGCCAGAAGAAATGTTTTTTGCAGGGGCTGACGGCCTCCAAGGCAGAGCAGCTAGCAGGAGCCTTACAAATTCCAAGTGGAAGACCAGACTCTTAGGAGATAGGGCAAAGCTTCAGCACAATGCATCATTTCCCTTAGGTCACCACCACACCGTCATGCCAAAGCATTGTTAGTATAGAAGGGGCTGAACAAAAGAAAGGGAGTATAGCTAGAGTATTTATTGAAGCATGGGCTGCTGGAAGAGGGTAAGAATCCAACATTGCTTCTCCTGCCACCTTGCTGAAAGAAATTCCAAGCTAGCGAGCCACGAGAATGGCTTTCAGTGGAAAAAGCTGGCCCGTAACAGAGCTTTTGCTTGGGTAGTTATCAAACAAGGACTTCAGAACTCATTAATAAGCCAGCATGTAATAATAAATAAAATGTGAAACATTTGACTTTGATGTTTACCATCTGTGCCTTTCTTCCATGGACCATTTTCCACTTTTCCTAAGCAAGTTACGAGCCAGACAGAAGCTGCAACGTTGCACCTACAGCAGAGCCCTACAGATCTGAATCAGTGCTTTAGCAGCCAGCTGCCAGTTGCAGGCACCTATCACCACTTGTCTATTCCATGTGGACAACTGCACTGGGGAAGACACCAAGACATAGATTTTTATTTTTTAAAAAATACTGAACTGCTAATAACAAATAAATAAATAAAGATACCAAGGACAGTTGGGAACCAATTCATAAGCAACCTGGAATTTAAGGGACACGTATCCTTTCTCCTGGAAATTAACAAGCTACAGCTATAGTTCATTAAGCCAACACAATAATTTACATTTTCAACTGGCATAATCTTGATTGCTTATAAATTACAGTAGTTTTACCTATTCTTTAATCCAGAAACATCATTATTAAAATGTTTGATGCAGGCTACAGTGCATCTATCATTACTTTTAAAAGTTAATTAGATTAGATAAAAGAAATAATTAGATTTGCATTTTTATCCTGGTTTTAAACTTCCAAAGAAGATCACAACAGTATGCCTGTGGGCAATTAAAAACAGCATACAGCAGTGAAATATAAAGGCAAAAAAGGTCTGTTTTTCCTGGCTAATTCATGATTGAAGATACAATTACAAAATATTTTAAGGGTTTGCTGAAGCTGGGGGCTATTCCTAGACTTCTAAGCTTTGTTTATAACTCTCGTTCTCTTTCAAGGGAGTATCTGATCTGCGTAGCCTGCCAATAGAAGTATCAAATTGCTTTCAATGACTTTATTTGGTCCTGTTCAGAGCTTGCTGGAAGGGGATCAGTTTCATGATCAATAACAAAAAAAGAAAAGGAAAATGCAACAACAACAACAAAAAAAGTGGGGGAGAATATTCCCTAGTGCCAGAACAGTAGCATTGCAATTGCTTTTTGCTTGTCAGCGCTAAATGCAGTTTACAAAGAGAGACAACCTCAGAGAGAGTAACTGAGCTGACAATAACTAGATTCCAGCTTGTGCATTTTCAGCAAGCTCACCGCAAGGAGCTTTAACCTGTCTCCAAAAGGCAATAAATGAAAGGTTCAGCTCTTAAAATTGGAGGTCAGTTACATACTTAATGATGAAGCATATCTTTAAATCTATTTCTACTATTATTATCCTAGCAAAAAATTAATTAACCAGGTCAGGGAGGCCGTGAAGGCTAATGTGGAATGTAATTATTCCTGATCTTTAGACATGTACTTCACATAAAGAGATAGTCCTTATTCAGCTCACCAGGTACCTGAATTGTCAGTAGTTAATCATGGATAAGAACAGAGACTTAGAGGTTCAGCCTCTTAAGTTTTAAGCATGACTCAAATGATTCCTATTCAAGGACAGTTTAAATAGTTGTAATTTTGATGTCACTACTCTTTTGTTTGTTTACTATCACAGTAATAAAGTTCACTCTTTTCAAATGACAGACAATGCAAGAACATTAATATGAAGCTGCAACAGCATGGATGTATAGATTAAAACCAGAAAAAAAAATACTACTGGGAATAACTTCTAGCAGCTGAATTAAAACAGAATACCTATGAGAGCAGAAGCAGACAGTTTTCTATGCAGTGGAAATACCTGATTCAAACAGAAAAAGAAATGCTCTGCAATGGCATTGAGTAGCACAGTATATAGGAATGAGGCAAATGGAAATGGATGAAAGCAGCTTGGACCAGCTCTCACTGTAATACCTATTGCCAGTTTTTCCAGAGAGACTTAACAACCACTGTCCCTTTGAAAGATTTCAGCCACTATTTAGTACTCACCCTAATGAAGCCTGCCCACCAGGGGAGCGAAGCCATCAGACTTTCAGCCTTTAAATCCCTCCACACATAGATAAATCCTGGAGCAACATGCTCTAAGAATCAGCAGGATTTGAGCCCCTCCTCAGGCAACCATGGTGGGTCAGAAGCAAACCTCAAGCCTTGTGTTAGAAAATCTGAATTCTGGGACTGGGGCACTGAATTAATGGGGATTTCAGGGCCTCAAGTTTTTCACAAGGTTTGAAATGTTACCCAGATGCAAGCCTTCCCTTCTTTCAACATAGTCTTCTCTTTATGATGTACCGCCAAATTCTTCCTTTAAAATGCTTTTTCCCTTATCCCTAGGTTTTCCCTTTCGCAGAACACACTAAGAGATGTCCTTGAAATAGCATCACTCCTACTTTAAGGATTAATACTTTTCACGGAAAAATGTTCTTTAAAGAAGCTGAAGCAACCTGGAGACTGATCTGAGAGCTCTGACTTGTCATACAGCATTTTCTCAACTTCATCTCCACTAAAAGCAATGATGTCTGCACAGCTTTGCAGAAAGATCTGAATTTGACACAGTAGATTTCAGCCCATCTCTACAGACTCCTCAATAGAAGAGTGTTTATCCTTTTCCCTAAGAGGAATCTGAACATTTGAGTTGAAAAGTAATAATACACTACACTTATTTTAAAATTCTCAAAACATTATGCTTAAATTGAGGAACAGGAAACAATTTGCCAAATTTCAGATAATCAGAGACAGAACCAAGAACAACTCGACATTCCCAATCCCTTTAGCCAACAGACAAAACGTCTGTCTCCAACATGCATACCCTGAAAGTAGCATTAGCTTAACTTACAAAACATGAGACAATTACAAAGAACATTTAATGACTTCAGTACTCTTGAAATACCTATTTTATTTTCACATTTAGCCTGACTTATGTTCTCTTTGCACAGATTGCTGACAAGGGTTTTGGATATGTAACAGGTCTAGAGTAAGATGCTCCAGTAAATGCTCTTTGAAAATACAAACAAAACCACAACTAAATAAGGCATTAAAATGGTTAAGTAAACAAACGGTATAAAACAATGCAAATAATAACCACTAAATGATGAAAATGCCCAGTAAATTAACCGACTAGGTATCCAAGGAGGTATGCTTTATTTAATAGGGATTATTTCCACTTTTATAAAATGTTGACAGAATTTTAAGTCCCATCCAAAGTTGTTTCTAATTGTTTAAAGGGTTAAATAAATTGGATGTACTTACTTGGAAACCATTGTTTAAAAACTAGCACTGTACCTCAGAGGATGAGGGAGGTACGCTGTGTCTCATGTGGCGATAACATTGCATCAGCAATGCCCTGCTCCTGCACACGGGAGAACACACTGTACGTACTTCACGTGGCTGTGCCACGAATAGGGCCGTGCCCAGGTAGAATTGGCACCTGGACTATGTATCCTTTGTAGTCTTTCTAAAGGGGAGTAGCAGGGAAGACTGTTATTGGTTTTCCCTGCTTACGAAGTATAAATAAAAATCCACACCGTTTTATGTAAGTAATTGTTGTTTCCTGAAAAGGGTTGCTCAAGAGTATTTTTAAACAAATGTGCCTTCTATATAAAATCAAGTAGGTTATCATGGGCACAGTTCCAAATTCTACCAGTTCCTAAGAACTAAGCTGAGAATGTAGACCTTTATTAGAAAATTGTTTTTCCCCTCTAGCCACAGAGAGTACGATTTATCTCATCTCACTTCAGATCTCTACACTACAGGCATCAGCATCCACATCTTTTATAGTTAATGGAGAGAAACAGCCATTTTAGGGAACAATTCATCTGACATATTTTAAACGTCTACTTTAGGACGAGATGAATTACATCCTAAAATTATTCACTCTGCTTCTCTCAGCTCACTATAAAAACAATCTGGATAATTAATTGAGACAATCTATACTGCAGTTATCTACTTTTGATATGACGAATTCCACCCACGATCAGTAGTGAGATGCCCGTCTCAGTACTGAGGTTTCCCGAGAAGATGCTGAGAGGGAGCCTGGGAGAACCAACCCAGCCCCACAGCTGCCTCCTCGTGTTGCTCCATCTCACCTGTGCCCTTAGAGGACTGCAGTTCTTAAAGAACTGCAACACTCAATTCAATAGCAACAAAACCTATTACGAACTGCCGAGGAGACTTAGCAACTAACTTCTCTCCCAAGCAACTCCTGGCTAGCAAACCTGCCATGGAGTTAAGTCATAACCAATAAACAAAGAGGAACCACTTGGCTTACAAGCAAAAGGGCCATGTAAACTGGCATTTAGCCTAGGAAACAATCTCCTAACAAGCTTTTCTTAGTAATCTCCTTGTAAGACCAATGTATGCTTGAGATGGCATCTGCCCAACACACCTAGTGCTTCATACTGAAGTCAGTAATGTTCCTCAGGTGATGAGAAACTCACTATGAGTCTAGCTAACAAACTGGGAGAGGGAATGGTCCTCTCTGCCTGTAATACATTGATTAGATTCACCCGACTGACACCAGTAACATTTGTTCCATTCAAATATAAGGATAAATGAAGAACCCAAACTCCAGAGGAGCTATGAAATAGAAGTAGCTTATATTGGCAAGAGTTATAAAACAAATATAGGGAAAGATCACTGAGAAATAATTTAGCTCATATGAACAGAACAATCATTAAAATACTTCTGAGCATATATGTCTGTGAAAGGACACAAAAGAAAACTCATGAAGGGTTTAGGAAACTTGGGAGAGTTCAGGAAACAAGGGAATGAACCCCCAAGCTGTTCTAAGGCAGCATCTCCCTGGAGTCAGCGGAAGGGTAAAGCTACTGGGAAGCAGCAAGTGACCTGAACCAGAAAGTGCCTTTAAACTTTTTACTAGAGAGCAGGACACATCCCAATGACACATACCCACATTCTCCAAATAGAAACAAAAAACGATTTCTCTTTTCTGTATCCCAATTATTAAAGGAACTTATATATTATAAATGTATCACGCAGATAACCCATTTCCATTTAGAATACCCAGCTATGTTTCAGTGTGAGCTTTCACGTCAAGAAATTTTTTAATATGATTTTTTGTTTTCTGAAGCTAAACTTGCAAATAACACTTAGAGAAGAAGACATTGGGTGTCCTTTTTCCTTTCACAATTCTTACCTTTATGTAGCACAATTCTAGTAGTATTCTTACCACAATTCTATCCTTTATGTACACTTAATATGAACATCCAGTCTCCCAATAGGCAGCAGCAGTAACATTGCTTTAAAATTCAATTGCATCTCTCAGCCCAGGTATCAACAGATTAAAATGTTAAAGTCACAATCCAACCACATTATAATATTTGCAAAAGCATTTACATGCATTCCCTTGGGATGAGGAAAGAAAAAAAATCTTCAGTTTTGGCATCTAACAGCAATCAGCTGATAGTGCAAACCAATAGGTCCATACTCTCAGGAGATGATTGGCAACACAATCATCTGCTAGACCAAAATGAAATATTTCAGTCAAAGAACAGGCCCATGGAAGTGCTTTCAAACAAAGTGGGAGACAGAGAAGGTGACAGAGTCACACATCAGTACTATTATCTACATATCACTCCCTACCTACACATATACTTGAGAGTGGGTCTAGGTGCACAGAATTAAACCAGGTTCTGAGTACAACCACAGATATTTGAATGCCTGCAGAACACTCCCAGATCCATCAAGGTACAACTTCAACAGTACAAGGCACAGATACCTGTGGGTCTTTATACATGAGCAAAACGGTCCCAGGGACTAAGAAAAATAGACACTTGGATCACGCTATTTGATAGCTGTTCACTTTAGCTAATAAAATTAAAAACGTTCTTCTAACCTCCTGGCCGGGTTAAACCACAACACCTCCTTACAAACGCAATTCCATCTTTGTAGGAAAACAAAATCTATAAACAATGATTGAATCTCTGCTTTTACTTCACACAATAAGCCAAACTGACTGCAGATTTCAGAGTTAAATTATAAGATTTAAGAA
The DNA here is from genome assembly GCA_011075105.1 of Heteronetta atricapilla. NCBI lineage: Eukaryota > Metazoa > Chordata > Aves > Anseriformes > Anatidae > Heteronetta > Heteronetta atricapilla. The sequence continues at coordinate 19,328,997 of CM021735.1, forward strand.
TAACTCATAACTTTCAGGAAAAAAAAAAAAAACACCTCTGCTTATTAAAGAAAGTCTCTTTCCACCAAAAATGCATTTGACCATTTGAGAATAATTTTTAGAGACACAAAGACTCTTCCTAAGAGCATCTTTACTGAAGCTTGTTAGTAAAGCATGTGGCTGCTTCATTTTAAGTCCTTCCCACTCCATAAATGGAATTTAAGTATAATCAGAAGAGAGCAATAAAACACACTGACCTGAATTTGCTGCTGCAGTAGATTGATTTTGTGCTGCTGTTGCAGAAGTTGCTGCTGTTGTCTTGCAATCTATTGGAAATAAAACTTCCATTAAATTAAAGCAGTAATATTGAAATTTCAATATTATGGAGTGAAAAACTTCTTTTTAGTTAGTCTTTACTATATTTTTATTGAGCATCACTTATTTCTAAAAAAATGATATTTTAGAGATATCTGTGCATGTGATATAAACATTTTGCACTTACATGCTATATGAAAATATAGTTATCCAGTAAGAAATATGTATTTTAAGCACTTAGGCCTCAACTCAGCAAAGCATAAAAGCATAGGCTTAGCTGTGTGCATGTGAATAATCTCATCACTATTCAACAAAGCATTTAAGCCTGTGGTGAACTTTGACTATGATGCATTACTGTTAGCTACAATGGGAATGAAACACATGCTTAAAATTAAGTGCTTTGCTGAATGGGGATGGGATTACTCAGGTGCTTAAGGTTAAACACACATTTTCCTGCTTTGCTGAACTAAAGCCTTAGCTAGTATTTATAGATGTTTCACTATTCAGCACAAGCTCCTAGGGCAAGCTTCTCTAACTTCATTCATAATGAGCAGCACATTGCTTCTCTTGTGAATCTCACAGTCTCGGAGCTACTCAAGTAGAGTTTTATTTAGAGTAAAATCGGTGCTAGACACTTAGTAGCTCATCCTCAACAGAACACTGCGAAATATGTAGATATTCTTCCTCTCATTTTGTAGATTCAGTAAGTGATCTAGAGAGTCAAGGTTTGATATATCTCTCCTCTAGCACGGGAGAGAAGCAAGTGTGCAGGCAGAACAGAGAGAGGCTCACGAGAGACACTGCCCCAGGCTCTCCCAATTCCCACATGCCCCCTAAAATCAGTATGCCAGAGCAGAAGGGAAATAGGATCCTGCCCTCCAGCCGCTGAGCTGCTCCCTGCCACGGGTAACGTGGGCTGCAGCTGTGGGGGGCAGCCACAAGGAGCAGAGGTAACACCTGGACGGCTGCTGTAGGAGGGGAGTGGCACAGCTGGCCAAAATGGGGACAAGATTGGTGTTTCCTAGAAACTCTGGCCTCAGCACTTTTGCTACCTTTATTTCTCAAGTGTAACTTCCCCTCCTATAGATATGTATCTAGAGCAGAAGAACACCACAAAATAGCATAAAGCTGGTGGTTTGATCACTCAAGTCCACTGTTTCAGTTTTGGCAAAAAAAACTGAATTCTTCCCGGTATTCCTCCCTTCCAAGCACACTCTCTCTGTTATAAACAGAGAAAGCTAAACAAAAATGTTTCAGGAAGGAAGGGAAGAAAGAAGGGAGGAAGGAAGGTTGGTTCATTTGGAAAAAAAAAAAAAAAGGCACCAACAATCACCTAGTCTTAGTGCAAACTGTTCAGATCAACTGGTAAGGAGCTTGCAGGTACACAGTAGCAGCTTGTAATTGTGCACACAGAGATCAGGTCTGCCATTTCCTTCATCTCTCACTTTCTCACCTGGAAATAGCTCTGTCATTTTTTCCACTGCTACAGTTAAAATTCATTTTTCTATGGGGGACCAACATAAAATCTATACATGTTCTAAGTCTTACATATGACCTCAAAAAGACAAACTGAGGTCTGTGATTCTGGGGTGGGATCAAAGCCAAGTTGATGCATCGGAAAGGAATTAAGCAACTACCACAGCCCAGCACATTGATGCCTGCAACAGGGATCAAACCCCCTTTATGAGCCTGGTGGTTAAATATTTTTGGACAAATCTCCCGGTAAATTCAATAAAAATATGGTGAATGAAGACTGAAGAACCAGGCCCCAGTGTGCTAGTGAAAAAGGTAGCTCAAACAGAGGTGCCTGTGACCCTAGGGGACCTGAGGTCATCTGTTGTCAGAACAGTGGGCAGCAGTGGTGTCCATGCTTTGAAAAGCAATTCCAATGGTAACCAAGCTACATGTATTTATGCATATTTAACAAACCTATATGGATGCTTGAGGAAGTGTTTTTCATTAGTAACACCCCGATTATGCTATTCCACCTTAGGACTGTAGGGCTTGCCACTGAAATAAGTTCTGCTGGCTTTCAGTCCACACATTGTCCGTGTTGCTAAAATCTCAGTGAAAGTACTAGAAAGATTGTCATGATTTTAAGCCTCAGAAAGGAATTTCTGTAAATTCATACTGAAATCAGACACTGAATGGGGCTGTACCACAAGTCATTCTTTCTGGCTGATGCATCACTTTTCAAAGATCCACAGTACTCTATGTTGAGACTTGTTTGGAGCTGCTGGTGTCCTGGCTGCTACGTCACGTAGTAACCTATAGCAAAGGCAACAGCGAGATCTTTGCTTATTTGCACAAAGGCACTGATCTCTTGCAGTTGCAACTGCTTGCAAACAGCTTTTTGTAGCTGTATGTACAATGTAATACCATTCAAATAGGTATTTCCTGAAGAAACCCAGAAATATACCACAAAGCATCTAATGTCAATGGCGTTCTCTAAGATAGAACAGTACTGTGATAGAAAATGCATCCACTACCCCGCAACGCAATTACCATAGCGTAGTCTTGATGTATAGACTTGACACAGTAAAGTAGGGTACACAAGCACCATGTGGCTCAAATTCTGAATTTTATTTGCCTATCGGTTGAGCTACATGTTCGCTTCATTGAGCATGACAACCTAGTTTTAAGTGTCATTTAATTTTCATTTTGAAATATAATTACAAAGTGTTCACTGTAAGATATCACTCGTCTGCAAATGTGTCAAGATTAATTTGTGCTAGCTTATTCACAAGTGTCAATAGTTAATTACTGTGTCATCTCTGGATGGCTAAATGACATTCTAACTTCTGATTTTTTACAGTGTTCCTTTATGTTATTTTCCATTAGGGGATGAGTCCATATTCCTACATGTGGGCAAATACTCAAGCACATAAAATACCAGACGTCACAACTCATTAAAATCAACAGAGCATATATTGCTGTATATATCCTATAAAATACATTTAACTGAAAAGATAATTCCAGTAATAATGTCAGATTCCTAAAAACCATACATTAATTTGGATCTGTCTGATCTAATGCCTAGGGGACTGGTGTATGGGATCACTGTTGTTACACTTTTGTACAATGAGAAAAGGACATATCTGTGGACAACGGTATCTTAAAAAACAAACCAAAACAACAACAACAAAATAAAAACAAACAAATCAAACCTAACTTGTAAAATATATTTGAAAGTTTGAGGTTACCTTTTTCTGTCCAATCGTTTTCTTGTCAGAAAGTGGAAGATTGTAATTATGCTTACAGTCTGGCTTGCTGGGGGGTTGAAACCAGGTGATGGTTAAGGTCCCTTCCAACCTGAGCCATTCTATGATTATTGGTAACTCCCAAATCAAACATCAGTGCAAAAAGCAAGAACTGCAAAATCTATCAAATGCAGTTCATTCTAGCAAAGAAATTATTTGAATTTCCACATCCACTTTTCTCTCAGGATCCTGTAATGTTTTTCTCTGTATGGAAAAAGTACCCATTTCTCAAGATATTTAACCTCTTTTAACGATTAAAAAAAGAAAAAAAGAAGATGAAGGGAAACACTGAGTAGAGCAATGTTTATGATGAGCATTCTGCATGAAACATGTACACAGGTTTCTTTCCTAAAGCCTCACCTGTTCTTGCTGTTGGCGAGCAAGGTCCATTTGCTGCCGTTGTTTTTCAATTTGTGAGGCTGCCAGCTTTTTCTGTTCATCATGGGCAGCCAGGAGCTGCTCCCGTAAGCTGATCAGCTGGGTGATCATGGTGGAGAGCTGTCGCTCTTTTTCTGCCAGGCTTTCCGGTGTACCTAAATGTGCAGGAAAGATGTACTGTAAATATGAGATAGACAATAGTTACCAAGCAATATTCACAAAAAAAAAAAAAAAAAAAAGCTGAACTGAATCACCAACATTTCAAGTGGCAGCTTGAATTCATATTTTACTAACGAATCCCAGAAGAATCTAGCACATAGCTTTGCTGTGCTCTGAGCAGTGGAGGTTATAACAAAAATTGAAGCAGAAAATATAGAGAGGTTTTTTTATTATATTTTTTTCTGACAGGAGTAATTAATGATGCACTGTGTACATCCTATCTTTTCCATCTAAATCTGCGCAGTGTGATAAATACATTCACAGTTTATTAGACATCATTTTCCTTCACTTTATATATATATATATATTCTAAGTATGCAAAAAATGCTAAAAAAAACGTAAAAGATGCCGTCCTGTGGAAGAAGCAATTTAATAGTTTATTGATCGTGTCTCTAAAATGCCCATATATCTGGTTGGTCATTTGGGTAAATGTAAGCTTTGGTTATGGAATATGTATTAAAAATGAGCTCGACTTGTTCCTAAGAGAAATGGCTAACCTGAGAAAACAGCTTAAAAATTTTCATTTAACTTTCAAAGTTTACTCTATAGAGAGCACTTAATTAATATGAAACTACGGTACATTTATTCTTTGCACTAATGATGCTTAATGGTCTGTTTATGGGTAAATTGCATGGGTCTCCTAAGAGTACAGGGTCCTTCTGCAGATCAGTGCAAAAACATCCCAGCTTACATATGACCACGTAACTGTCACAACAGCAGTGTCAGCGCCCCTGTCTGAGCCATACAGCGCGTTTCCCTGGGTGAGCTTCTCAGCCTGCGGCACTAGAAGAGGCAGTATAACTACGGTGAGGTTCAGGACTACGGGAGGAGCATCTGAAAGAGGTTTACAGTTGGAAATGGGATAAATAAACAAACTCGTGTGTCGTACAGAAGAACCAAGACTTAGAGAAGAAGCTAACCAAATCAAGTAGTCAAGCCTGTTATCTGCCACAATGATGAATTACTGAATTGATGAAATGGCATTAGAGGGAGGGCATTAGCATCCTTCCTTTCCTCCATTCACAACAGGGGATTGTGATAAAGAAGGCTCTCTAAAGAGGAAGAAAATGTGTGAGGAACAGGACCTGGGAGGGAATGGAGAAACTGTCACCAAAATTATGACTCCACCTTCTTCCCAGGAGTAAGATGGGTATCTTCTAGGGAAGAGAAGAAAGAGGTTGACAGGTTTCAGAAGGAAAGGAAAAACAAAACAGACTCTTGCCGGGGCACAAACCCAAGATGCTCTACCACTTGCATCGCACTGTGACAGCACCTTTATTACTCTTAGACTTTCACTTGCACAAGTGTCATACAAGAAAATCTCTGTCTACATTTGCTTTCTATCAAAAGAGAAACTGCATGGATTAAGTCATTTACTCTAAACAAAGCAAACTCCCAGATACAAAATGTACCTATTTTTCTGTACAGTTACGAACTTCATTTCACAACAGAAAGTACTGAAAAAAAATCAATCTTTTAGGCACTGTTAACTCTCTCAGTTTTAAAAGAAAGTGATGTTTCAGTACTCTGCAATGCCAGATCTTGTCTCAGTATGCATGTGACATGGGCCTCTGACAAAGAAACACAAATGACTACTTGTGCTGCAGTGCAAGTTTTAGAGGTGGCTAGCACTTTTCTTAGTCCCTAGAAATATGATGGAGGCCTGAAGTTAAATCCGAAGAACACTACTGATCAAACTTACTGCAAAACCTTAGTGCGAGGTGCACAGGTGAAACCAGAAGAGTTCTCTGCAAAAGGCCGTTTCAAAAGAAAATTAAAATAAAAAAGGATTTGAAGTAAGCTTCGGCAGGTATGTGACGAGGGAAACGTTTACGCTGAAAGCACTGTACTGCCTTGCCAGGATCCATTAGCTTACGCTGAGCTCCGTGCTGTTGACATCCGTTCAATTACCTGCGACTTCTGTATAGACTTACATTAACCCTCTTAAACTCCAACGTGATTCAGTCGTGGGTATTTTGCACCACGGATCAAAGGTTACTTAGCTGCTTTGGAATACGTTATTGTATACTCAAATTTATTTTTACAGATAAAAGACTTCTGCCAAAGAAAAACCATTTGCCCATCATGACGGGAAGAGATCAATCACTCCACCTATTTGAGAAAGCCAATAGGAAGCAACCTGCTGCCTCAAATGATACTTATTGCCATTCACTGCCACCTGGGAAACCACAGCTCGAGACTTCCACATCTGTCAAGCAGCTTTGGCATTGTAATGCAGACCCCGATCTCTTACAGTCATAAAATATTTTACGCACCCAAAGCAGATATTAGTCTCCTGCTCTGCTTCCATATTATTCAGTGTACTCTGTACTTGCTTAATAATATGAGTAAAAAGCTACCACAGAGCGCCTGCTAAAGCCATGAAATTTTATTGTTTTGTTATGATTAGTTTAAACTGTTTGATACAGTTGCAGCACATTTATAAGGTCTTTTTCTTTTCTTTTTTGTTTTTAATTTTATACAATAGCGGGCAGAAATAACTGTTCTTACTCAGGAAGTCATAGTAATTGTTTTTCTTTCTTTCTTTTTTTTCCCCCTCAGAGAAACACATCTAAAATGAATGACCCCATTTAAAATACTCTACTCTTTAATTTGTGCCGTGCTATGTAATCCAGCAACAGGATAGAACCGATGACCACAAAATGTATGCTGTGCTCCTGGAAAATAACGAGACCTCCACGAAGCTGCAGGACACCTAACCCAACGCTGCTCAAGACAAGCAACAGCGTAAGATGCAGAAAGTTGTTGTACGGAGAGTGTAGGGGGAGGTATAATTTAATTGTAGAGTGGAAAATCCCAACCATTATTTTACAGTTTAAATACCAATAAAAACCAACTTGCTCAGAATGCGGACCAGATTGAGCTGATCTGGCTGGGCCAGGAGAGGTCATCAGTAGCTGTGTGCCATCATCATCTGTTTTGCATCCACTTACTGCAGCAAGCAACGAGATTCCGAAACTCATTACCAGTAAATAAACTTCTTGTGCTGACTAAAAAATATCTATAAATAAAATAAAAATATAGCTCTCTGTAAAATGTATGTGCCATAAAAACAGATAAAACAAAAAGCTTAGTAAAAAATAGACAGTAAATATGCCGGCGTCCCTAAAATCTTATATATCACAAGCTCTCTTTCTCTGCTCTAATCCTATTCTCCTTCTCCAAAGACAGCACTGCATTTTTTTCCATGGGGTCTTCCTTATCCCCAAAACACATCTGTCTTGAGTTTCTCTCAGATTTGTCAGGTGGATCAGTGCTCCCCAGGGCCTGCTCCATCTGAAGTATTTTAATTTGACTAAACACCTGATTTATTTTATCTCTCCGATGAGAAAGGCAGTTTGTCTTAATAGAGCCTGTCAGCCTACAGTCCCATTCACAGCAATTTACAGGCAGCCAGGGATGCTGGAAAAGAAGAGTGCTGTGATTCTGTATTTTATCCTCCTCCAGAAAGCACCTAAAAGCAGCTATTCACTGCTACTGCATGTGGCATTTTAGAACTGAATTAGCTTTTTATTCAAGTAACTACACTTGTTGTGAATAGCTTATCTGTAAAATTGCTACATTCACTACTGATTTTATTAACCTTTGGCTCTATCACAAAATGGTCCTCAGTTAGGAAAGACCTTTAAAATTGACACATTTTTCTTAGGGGCCTTTATTTCAGTGACTTCAGATATACTGAATTTGATCCATTGACTCCCTTTACTGGCAGTATTTAAAATTTGAAGTGTTGGTGGGAAGTCAATAGTGTTTAAGGACCTTTTTTTAAAAAAATGAAAATATTACGATTATTCCCATAAAAGTTCATTAAAATATTTTGTATTTATGACAGTCTTTCAGATACATATCCTTGATGTTTTTCTTGTTATCAAAGTTCAAAAAATAATTTGATTGCAGTAATATTTAAATTTTTCATTGATTGCTTATTGTTTTACCTTTTTCTTCCCCTCCAGACGGGAGCACAAATTGAGATAAAATGGTCAGATTGAACAGAACTAAGGCATCAAAGAGAACTTTTGAGAAATTCTGGTCATAGGTCAATCTAGCCAGGACGAAGAAAATAAAAAAGTAGCTATAAATCTACTGAAAAAGAAAGAAGAGTTCAACTTGTGGTCTGAAATTACATTCAGAAAGAACTCTGTCTGTGACAATGATCTACCTTTTAGAGTTGATCGTAATACCACGTTATTTCTGGTACACAAAGGAATAGGAAGATCATTATGCGTCTTATCATAAAATGCATTTAATAAAAATCAGAAGTATCACCTTGCATTTTCTCTACCTAGATTTCTTTAAGTGTTTCAAAGATTTAAAATCTACTGTCCTGTAACTATAGGCACAAAATATAACTACAGCTCCTACATTTGTCCCTGGTTTACCACCTTGCAACACTCCTGTTACCTCTTAGTGTATATTCAGACTATATTCAGATATACCAATGAGTCTGCATGTCAACAAACACAAGAGGCTTTTCAGTGTTAAATTTGGAACTGTCCTTGTGGCAAGTTGTCACAAGATAGAAGCAGAGTAATAACTGCTGGCAAGGGAAAAAATAAGCAGCAATAACAAAAAATACACTTCTGGACTTACATAGTATAATTTAAACTAATCTCTTTGACACTCAGCAAAGGAAAACAAGATAAAACCACATATTCCATCAAGTGAATAAAGGACAAAATAATGGAGTCATAAATAAGCCAAAAATTTATAGGTCTGATCCAAAGCTTGCTGAAGTTGGATGATTATCCGTGACACTAAATTACTGTGGGTTCCTGAATGTGCTTGCCTTAGTTTCCCAACATGTACCCAAAGTAAAACGCTACCAGTCAGAGGGTTTTATGCCTGGTTAGCTGATGTTTCTGAAGGGCTTGGGGATCTTTACACAGGATCTCCACACAGCTGCAAAGTATTATCGGTTCTCTTGAATTTTGTGATGAGTGTAAAGCATTAAAAATATCATCCTTGTTTATGTGTTGCATCTAAACTAGCTTTGGTCCCACATACCTACAGGAAAAAACAAATTAATAAATCACAAATTATTATTCTTGTTATGTTTTTAGAATGAATACAGCATGACTTTTATGAAATCAGAAGAAAGTAACAGAAGCAAGAAGCACAGACCTTGCCAGAAATTAAGAAGTGCTTTAAATCACATAACTGCAGTTCCAAAGTATCATCAACCAAAGTAATTCAACCAACAATCAAAAATGATTTTGAATCAAGTTAAGCAATTTCAGCTTAAAAAAAAAAAAAAATCCTTTATAAATCAATTCCTGTTAGTTGTATTTTTTTTTTTAATGGACATTGTTTGAGAAGAAAGCAGAAACACAATGCTAGACTTAAAAGAAAGTGTATTTGATCTTAGCTGCCCAGAGATAACCTGGTTAAACCATTCTGTCTAACACGGCAGTCTGCAGCACACATCAGATAGGCTGTGATGTCTCTACTTCACAGGCTCTGTCCAGCATTTAGCATTTACCCTTTTTTGATTGGGTCACCTTTTAAATGCCACAAAATAGGGCAGTGAAAGTCAACAAAAATAAACAGGGAAAACAGAAGAAAGTAACAATCTAATGGAAGGGCTTCGGAGATAAAAGTCACTTTGTGAGGGCTGCCTGACTAAGGAGCCCCCTTGCCATTGCAATAGCATCTAATTTGAGTTCTAACTCCAATAGCAGTTTAAAAAGCTTTCCACTCTAAAGGGCCCCAAGTGCATCATAAAGATAAAGCATTTCAGTAGAAAACAGCCACAAAGACCTCTATTATCTTATCAGTCTTTGGTTACAACTGCTGAACCAATATGACTAAGTTCTGAATGACTTTTTTTTCCCCTTCTTTTTATAACACTAGAATACTGGAATTTCTTTATTTCATGATCAGTTAGCAATTGTTGGTGTTCCCATATGCTACTGTCCAGTCTTTAGTCAATAAAAAGTTCTATAAATGCTTCCCATTGTGCTTTGTAGCATCCCAGCGCAGAAGGCAGCACGGCAAACATGTCCAGCATGCAAACCACACCGGATAGGTTCTCTTGGGGAGGTACGAGATCCCCCCCCTCCCCTTTTTCATTGCAAAACGATTCTGTTTTTTAAGCTTTCAGCAAGGAAAAATTAATACCCTATGTCCACAAACAGTAACGGGAAAGAATGTTACGAAGTACTGAAAACGGGCTCTAGAGCAAAATCTGTCAGATTCAGAGATGCAAAAAATGGCTTGAGTTATGACAAAGCATCTCATGTTTATGATGAGGATGAATATGCTTAAGTGATGATCTGCAGGATTCGTCCTAGTTTCAAATCCATGGAATTTCAAGCGCTGTTTTTATGCTTCCCCAGCCCTCCTTCATTTATTTGCTTACTGATTGATATTGTGTGCTCACTGGGCTTTTTGTTCTGACATCATTTTGTAGCAATTCTCAGGTGCTTCCTGAGGAATACCTCACACTTGCAGATTCTTTTCCTTGACTGTTTTTCACAACAGCTCTAACCAAACTAAACCGGTACATTCAAGAGAAAATGCTGCAGTAACCCAATTAGCATAAACTATTTATAAATTATTACCAAACGGGCCCAAAACTGTCAAAATAATCTCTGCTAGGTATAGGACCGGATCGCACAGTTGCTGGTCAGTTCACAGAGCAGCACAGTGATGCCTTGCCCCATTTTTAGGGATGTGCTAAATCCACAGTTGAGTCCTAAAATGTAATCCGCTTCAGGAATGCAGGGAAGAATGTGATGTTAGCCAGAACTTCAGCCTCCCCCTCCTCCAAGACGGCTCCCAAGGAAAAAAGCAGAATTTCAACAAATGGATTGGACTTCTCACTCTTTCGTTCGCACGCATAAAAAGAAGACCTGTATCTGAAATAAGCGTTGGAGGACTTTAACTATGCTTGGAGATTTTGGTACTAACCCATATACACAATTCTATTTTAAAACTGCTCAAAAAAAAAAAAAAAAAAAGGTTGAGAAAAAAAGACTTTTGCCAGTTTCTTGGGGTGATTCTCCAATTCCACAACTTGTCATCTTATATTCTAAAGAACACCAGAAAGTACATATTAAGTGTTAATTCATCCACGTGCATGTGGAAGCCGATTTTTCAAATCAATTATTCCTAGGGTTTTTCAGCAGCAAGTAGAGATTCAGTTACGAATGTTTTAGTGTTTGAGTGGTTTTAGAAATGCTTCATAGATACTCAGTAATATCTGTTAAGACCCTATGTGGGGAAAAATGTGATAACAGTGGATATAAACAGGGCAATACATATTATACATTCCGACTAAAAACTCGCAGCCAACCTGTTCTTGCTGAAATAGAATCAAATGATACAGCAGAGGCCACAGGCTGTGAGTAATCTGTACAGTGATATAAACACTAAAAGATGATGTAAAGAGAAAAGAAAAATGAGTAGTTTTATTTTGTTAACTGAGAAGACTGTAGCCCAGGGCATAGCACTCCAAAATAAAATGAACATGATGGTGTTATACAGAGAGCAAAACTTGTATTATTATTATTATTATTGACTCTAACTCGCAATTCCAATGCTTTATAAAGAAAAACCTTTACAAACAAGGGAGGAAGAAAGCTAGTCTATCCATTTAGGGTACTCACACAGGACTTGAGAGTTGAAAAAAATTCCTGACCTTCACTTTCAGCTTTTTCCCATTTAACTACAATTGACAGCACCTCCTTAGATTGAGAAGCACGGTTACTCTGAGGATAGGAACACTAAGGAGTCCAAACTGTACTTGTGGGCCATACAACAGAAGGAAATAGGATATTAAGTGAATACATATTCAAAAGGTAAAGGAGGTGTATTAGAAGTGAAAAGAATTGATAAACAGAAAACTTAACCCAGTCATGCAATCGTATAACGTTTCCTCTTCTATAAAAACAAAACAAAACAAAAACCACACTTCATCACAGAGTGCAGCAAAAGGACAAGGGGTAACAGTTTAAACTATAAGAGGGTAGGTTTGAATTAGATATAAGGAAAAAAATATTTACTCTGAGGGCAGAGAGCCCCTGGCACAGGCTGCCCAGAGAAGCTGTGGATGCCACATCCCTGGAGGTGTTCAAGGCCAGGCTGGGTGGGGCTTTGGGCAATCTGCTCTGGTGGGAGGTGTCCCTGCCCATGGCAGGGGGCTGGAACTGGGTGGGCTTTAAGGTCCCTTCCAACCCAAACCATTCTGTGAGTCTATGCCAGAAACTGCGTTAATAAGGATGGCAGAAAGACATCACATACAGCAGGAGTAAACTTTTAGGACAAGAATCTTCTCTGTGCAAACATGTTTACCATTGGTTCTTTGTTTGTTTGTTTTTGTGGAAGTTATCATCTTAAGTCAAAAAAGCACAAGATTGGTTCACCTTTTACTTTCAGAGAACACAAATCAAGCACAAAAAGAATGTTATGTCTTCCTTAAGTTCAAATGAGAGTTATAGAAAAGGTCTGAAAGTTAAATCCTGTAACATTTCTCACTGCAAGGGCTGTACAACTAGCCCAACTCAATATCCTATAGTGCTTTAAGTCCTCACAAAAGAAAACAGGGGAAGTATCATAGGGAAATGGAGATATGCAATGTTTCTTCTTCTGCAGATTGGACCACAAATACTGAATATTAGAAGATCAAAAACAATGATGTTCACAGTACCTGTTCATTACAATGGAATTAACAGCTCAGTGGGACTATTTCTCTTTTTACATTATTTTAAAAATATTTGTATCTCCAGAAATTTCGGTAGAAATGCCCTTCATTTTCAACAATATGAAAACTGATCAACACATTCCTGTAAATACAATGTGTCCATGTAAACCATACACAGCAAGTCAAGCTTCACTTTACCTATTATTTCATCTGTGAACTTCACTCAAATCACACATCCTTCCATCAGCTTTGGCTGATTTTTTTAGTTATTAGAAGATGAATAGCATGTATGTTAAATTAAAAATGCCAAATACCTTATCACTGAACATTATGGATAAATGTTATTATTTTTCAGTTTCTACGCAATTCACTGCATGTAGAAATGTTAGCAAGAAGTCCCCAAATATACTTATCTGCTACAGCACCATTCAGTTTGAGAATACTTTGTCCCAACAGTATCGTCTGAGGATGACAAACAAAACTACATAGTATTAGAATTTCTAAATACTCTTTCTTAGGAAAATCTTGACTCTCTCTATGAGCAGCTTATAGCTTAATGTGAAACTGAGAATTAGGAGGTGCCTAAGCAGAGAAATACTGCCTGATTTTTATGTCAGCTTCCAAGGAATCCCAACACAATGGCATTTTGTCCTTAACAATATTATTATCCTTTCTGGATTATGCTTTCTTTTCTTCTTCCTCTTCTTCTGACTCACAACATTTACTGAACAGAGTTCTACTGTACTAGCAGTAGCACTGTAGCTTAATTTAGTTAAGTATCATTTTAGATATTTGAAACCAATGGAAAAACCCCTAGCCTTCATTTCCAGAAAATAAGAAAAACTATTTTAGTTCGAGTTGACTATTTGCACCTGTGCCTTGATGAGGAGGGAGGGGTGGTCTGACATATGAATGCTAAGCCATCTCTATTATTCATATTATACGCTGCTGTCAAAGGTGGGAGAAAGATACTTTTTTGTACCTTCCTATTTTTTATATGAAATGAAGATATTATGTTTTGCTTATATATAATCATAGGTAGTGTCTCCTTTGGAATTACAATGTTGAGAGTCACAACTGATGACAGTCTGGAATAAGTAGGATCTTATCAACGAACACGCAAAGATTAGGAGTCTGCTGAAGAAAAAAATGTAAATGGGGAATTCAGGACTGATTTTGAAATTGCTCCATTTCATTGATTGTTCTTTCATAACAGAGCACAGCTGGATAAAAATCATTTTGTTTCCATATTCAATTTTAACTTTAACAAGTGATTTCTGGGTACCATAGTACTCTTCAAAATGAGTCTTATTTTTTTTATTATGTAAACATGATACAATTCCAAGTGATCTATACAATTTTTCATTCTTTTTAAGCCAGTATTTCTTCCTGTTGCAGTGCAAGTGTAAAAAAGCACTTTTTTGGAAAAAAGAAGTCTCCAATTAAAACTTGTATCTTCCATCGCACGGATGAACTGAATATCTGTTCTAATAATCTTATTCTGGAAAGAGAATTGTATATGTACACTCATAAAAATGACTGGAAGGAAGCTGAGTTTAGAGGAAGTTAGTTTTATATCTCATCTGATGAGCATAGCTCAAATGAATTAGATGACATTAATTTTCCTGCAGAACAGGACTTAGTTACTTGCGATTTCTTTAGCTGCTATTTGTCTTTCATGGAAAACGTTCATGATGTAAAAGAAGTTTTTGCCTTTTTTTCAATCTTTTCACATTGTCTCAACTACAAATTAATAACAAAGATGAAAAAGAATCGTATGTTTTTACTAAGTTTCCCATTTTAATCAGCAAGCTGTTGAAAAACGTCCTTAATAGCATTTTTTCTGCTTTTTGTCGCAGTGTTTGTAGAACACAATTCTTCTCTTTAAATAGTGAGGAGCATTCTGCACTGTAATATCTGTGAATGTGTTTGTGGGGTGATGGTGAGAAAAGGTGACAGATGAAGTCCATTCAGCTTTTCTGTACTCCTGCAGTCGGACACATGCAAATCAGGTGAAAACAAAACAACAACAACAAAAAACTTCATCACTGTATGGTCTCGTGGTGCTGATCTAGTTTTAAGAAGGATGATGTGGTGCCTTGTATATAACCTGGGCATCTGTGTCATAGGAAGGTCCATGACAACAAGGACAGGAATTAATCTGTTTCTCTGTGAGTGCAAGAATGGACAAGACCCTTTCCATAGATGCCATTACAGCATTTTTATGAAAAGTTTAATAGATTTACTTATGAGGATCCCACTCCAAAACACTCTAGTAACCTTGCCCCTATACCTATATACAAAATCATAACCCATTTTGGGTTTATGAGTTGTTATAACCTGTAACATAATGTATTTTTCTACTGTATCCAGAATGCACAATATACACGAGAGAGAAGATGTGCCCCTGTGAAATGTATTCTGACTTATGATGTTGCAGTTACTTTCTACATCTTGTTAAATAAGTTACTTCCATGAGATTTTAGTTAGTAGTTATTAGCTACACCACTCAAAAATGTCTAAATATGAGTATTAGTACTGCAAGATTTATATACTTTAAATATAAATTTTAATTTTGATCTTAATTACATGTTCATCTTTCATGTCTTACAAATACAAACAAGTATATCAATGAAAAACTTATATTTGCCTCTGAAGATTTTTATTGCCTCTGGTGATAAGTAATGAAGAAGCAAAGTTTATTGCAAAACAAGGACATTAGCATACCCTGTCTATCATGGCAGCTGTAAAGAAGAAACTTCCTACTTCATCTGAGAAGAGACAATTTAGTCAAAAGCCTTTGATATGCATGGAAAAGCAACAACATTTCATACATCTAGAATGTGCCCACAGAAGTCAGTTGAAGGATTTACACTGATTTCAGTGGGCTTTGAAACAGGTCCACTGATATGCTCATTAATAATGGTATTAGGTGGTCAAAACTGGGAGCTTCAGGCTTGTAAATCTGAATATTATTTTAAATATTTACCATTATTTTATATTTACCATTATTTTATATTATAAATATGCCCGTTTAGCAGAGCATATTAATGCTACTATTATGAATTATCTTATCTTTTGTAAAAACCACAGTCTCTCTGTATGGGTACAAGAAACAAAAACCAAAGAAGTAAACAATGCTTGTTGCTCCCTCAAAATCTAATTAAAAAATGAGCAAAAAAAAAAAAAAAACTAAATAAAAATGAACCCATGCTGGAACAAATTAGATTTCTATTAAAAGCTTGTTGTGGTCCTATGAAATACACTAAAAAATTATCAATCCGGTTTTCTAACTGTAGAAAATCTCCTAAATCGCATTAACCAGAGCACAAAAAAAGGTGGCCTACATTTACAGATTGAAGTTCCACCCATATTCTAACAGTGTTCTGGTATAATTATACTCTAACCACAAGCATGAGTATGTTTAGCCAGATGTTTCTTAGAAGCAACTGAAAGTACAGTTGGAAATTTTCTTAATTCAATTTACTTGAATACCTAGCTGATCACAAACCAAAACATTTAACACAACCCTTCACTACGGAATCACTGGTAATGAAACTCTTCACAGTCCCAAACCAGAAAGCAGTATCATGTTAGTTCATTGCACGTATATAGGTATTCTACAACTCTGGCAGGATAAGCCAGAAAGAAAACATAAATGCTGCCTTTTTCAAAGCCTTAACGTAATTTACTATTCAAAGGCCTGAACTTTAGGCACAATCTAAAATAATTCAGAAAAAACTTGAAGCATTGGCTGTAAGTAGGAAACACATCAGGAGTTTTCTGAATTCCATTGTAACAGCATTCAAGTACATTGCATTATAAATAGTCCTGGGATATATTTAAGAAATCACGATCCCCTAATTGTTGCTCTCTCCTTACAACAATAAAAATCTGTCCAAGTTGTATTTTTGTTCCTTTATTTCTACAGTGACCGCAATTCCATGATTATTTTTCCTTCTTAACAAGGCCCTACAACTAAAAACAGAAGCAAGGAAACATTGCTATGGAGACTTCTCTTAAGTGGACTGAAAGTTAATCATCTCCCTTTTAAGTGTCCCATTAAAAAAAAAAAAAAAAAAAAAAAAAAAGAGGGAAAACAAAAAGAGCTATGTCCCAAGCAACACACCTATTGCAACTCGAGCCAATGCCATGTTTGTGACAGGTTTCTCAGCAGTTACATCAGTGTACCTCTGATGCTGAGATACTGTCAACTAAGATGAAGGCTAATTATGACTGCAAAATAATTTTTCACTTAAGCAATTTCTTTTATGGTCATTTGTGCTCTCTGAATTTTAAATATACATCAAGATTTAAAACTGACTGCACCTGTAAAGATCTCAGGGATACATCCAAGTTTCTTGGACAAATATGTGTTTCCTGGACTTCAGTTTTCTCTGGGAAAGGTATTTGAATGGATTTAAGTCTTACTATTGTGGATAGATCTCTGGCTGTGTTTTCAAAAAGACGTTAAGCATCTAATACCCACTGACTCAGGAGATGTCTTACTCAGGTGATAGATATGTCTAAATCATACAACACCACCAGAAAAACTTCTCAGTGTATTTTCACCCAATGGACACTGGAGCCATGGAATATCTTCCTAAAAGATGCAGTGGGTTTGAAGAGTTTCTTTAAGCTGAAGGGGAGACAGGACAAGGATTTGGAAGGGGGAAGAGAGACCCCGAAGAGTGGTCCCTTGAACTGAAAATAGTCAGAGGCTGGAATAATGTTAGTGCAAAAGCATTATATATGCTTCCTCTGTTCCTGTGTGTCCATTCATGACTACTGTCATGAGTCAAATGCATGTTTGGCTGTTGTGTCCTCTCTATGTAAAATATTTATTTGCCCTTTTTTCTCTGAGTTCTTGGGTAGCACCTTTAGCCCTTCAGACACAGTATTTGATTATTTTTCATTAAATGTTTTCCTTGTATGGGAATTCATACCTCTGGATCAACCAGCTTTCTTACACTAACGTAGAAGTAGTTTCATTAGCTCTTCTGATCTACAACATCAGCTAGTGGATAAGAGAATCTGGATCTGTCTGGAGATGTATATACTGAGGCTTAGGGCTAATGCTTCAGTCAAAATTTTTAGTTACTCACTTTGAGCTTTAGCATAAAAAGGGTTTCAACTGAACCCTTACAGCTGCTTCTAACATATACCCATCAATACATTATGTTATCATCATAATTCCAGGGTATCAAAATAAATGCAGTCATAAATTGAAGTACTGTTGAAAAACTGCTGAAAGACCAAAACTATTTAGATATCACCTCCTAGAGCTCATTAGTACTTCGGTAACTTCAAGGTATCAAGGACTGCATTCATTTTCAAATTTTAAAATTCTTTCCTGGAGCTCTTTCGTTATTGGCTTGGTATTCAACAGCAAAGATGAGGGTCTTCTCTGCTCTTGTGCACATTAAATGTCGTGTCTCGTCAGCTTCCAGTAAAGCTGAGCATGCAGTAAGCTTTCAGCTTATACCATGGACTCAACACATACAGACAAAAGTCCATCCGAGACGACCAGCTTGCAGAAGAGGATGAATCTGATGTTTAAAGACAATATAGAAAATTAAGGCAACACCCACACACACTTATTCAAAATTTATCTCCCAAACACATATATTTTTCTACTAACTCAGGTACTCTATTGCTTTAGGTATTAATTCTCTGCATGTACTTTAAGAAGAGTGACTTTCTCAATTGCTTAATCAACTGCTCGACATCTAAGCACCCACTACAACGTAGCTAACGCTGACCAAAAAAAGCTCTCCTGGAAAAGCCTGTAAAAATATGCATGGCCAAATCATTACCTGGTTTGCCAGCTAACCTTCTACTTCTCCCAATATCATTTAACCATTTTCTGCCTGTCAGTCAAGAACAGTAAACAAATGCCGTATATCCTCAGTTCATGAATAACAGAAAGGTAACTCTTCAAGAGCTCCAATGAAAAATGGCATGTTAGCGTCATTCTATATATATGTATGTACATATATATAACATTACATATAACACACGCAGAGCTCTCAGAGCCTGTTAAGGACCATACCAGTAACCGGCTATAAATTTCACCATTTCAGAGAGCAGCAGTGCTCCCAGCCCTGGCACTGGCAATGCCAGCTGGTCCACAAGATCTGACTTTGATCAGTGAGGAGCATTCTTCTTTTAAAGATCATGCTGCAAGAGTTGGCGGAGGCCTATTGCAAGGAATATATTTTCTCCTTTGGGAAGACTATTTCATCAAAATAAGTTAAACAATATTCATTTTAGTTACATAGATCTTCAGTTTTCCATCACTTCCAAACTTGAACTTTATATTAATTTCTATGTGTTTAAAGCATTCAGACATTTTACACAGACGTAGCTGTCATAACGAAAATTTCCTATAGCAGATTAAGCTGACATGTAATTAGCACCCATATTTTGCCTCCAGTGATTCACTGATTATCACCATACCCTTTTTAGAAGTTGCAGCTGTAATTCAGAAAAGAACTGATTTTTCCTCTGTGTTAGCACAATACACATTGAGGGAAACAGGTAGAGGCAATGGGAGAGAAGAGCCTCACCGATCTGTGAACTAAACTGTAACTACGTAGAGAGGCTGACTACAATTTTCCCAGGTCAACAAACTGAGAATTACTATGGCCCAAGCACAGCCAGCTCTTAGCACCAGTTTTCAGATTTGTCTGATGGTGGGGTATGTTATCTGACAGTTTGTAGACAGACCCAAAGGCCTTCTGTCAATCACTGTTATCTTGAAAAGTGACCGAATGTAACTTGATTCTTTTTAGAAAAATCGTTAAATTTCAGAAGTGGGCACCCTCATATGGGGCTAAGAGACACAAAATAACACCGTAAAAAGCCTTGGGAGGTGAAAAAAACAACCAATTAGAGAAAGGGTTAATTCATTTACAAATGCATCCTGAGGTGGTAACTCTCAATTTACCAGAGCCCGTAAAAGAAAACCCACAGCCATCCCGTTACTGTTGCTGAATCTTGAGAACATGTAGGCAAATGGATCGTGGCACCACAGCAAAGCAGAGAACAGCAAAACTTCTTTCAGTTACAAGTTAAGAGGAATTCTACGATTCTTAATGGATCTTAAAAAATAATAATAATAAAAAAAGCCACATAGCAGTTATGCCCATTTCATTTTCTGTACCTTTCTTGGTAAGCCTCTGATGGTATTGCTTTGATGTTACCAATGAAAACTTGAAGTTTCTGTAAGCTTTCCCACATTTAAAAAAAAAAAAAAAAAAATCTCAAGTTTTGCAGGCCTAAGTAAAAGGTCTGCATACACTACATTGCCTTCTGAATTCTGCAGCCTCAGTATAACACCTGCTTTTTAGTAGTGGATTTTGTTTCAGTACCTGTCATAAGACTGTATTCCAGCTTCCAGATAGAACTAAAATTGTCTTGTAAACAGGTACATCGATGACAAAATCTCACACCAAAATTTCAAAGTATGGTGAAACTTGTCTTTAAATAATTTTCTGATCTTAGAGGTTAGAACTGTGTTGTTATTTCAACAGAACACATTGGGACCATGTATCAATCTACAGTATTTCCAAGTCAAAACAAACGCAAAAGATGTATCTTCACATATAGTGATATGTTCAAAAATGTCGGAAATGTCAACCACTTACATACTTTCATATTATCTCTAATTAATATAAATTGCATTTAATTTCACATTTAGTAAAACATATTGCTGCCCAAAATAAGGACTATAATTTTTATCAGCAATTATTATTACTGATGTATCAACACAATTATTTAAATTCAATGTATATAGAAGGCAGAATCCATGCACGCATTCACAGTTTTTGTTCCCTCTGTGCTTCTTCCCTAATTTTTGTGGCTTGGAGCTCCTCCAGATGCTGTCTCTGAGTTTGTGGTTTTGTATTTGAGATCCCATCTCCTGATTCATAGCATTCCTTGATAGACAAACAGATTCAGATAGGAAAACAAAGTTACCTGTGTATAATTTGTGCCTGACAGCTGCACTGCTAAGTTTTCCATTCATGGTGAGCCTACTGTTTCCGATTTTACCCATTTCTTGGGTCTCCGAGTTGCTGTATTTAACTGAGCTATTCGATAAGTGGTGACATATGTGATCTCCATGCTGCAAGCTGCACTTCAGATTCAGAGGATTTTCCTTTTTTCCCTCCCCCTTCATAAACCAAATTATTTGAAAAACAACACAGGGTTTTGTATTTCCAAACTGATGTGCCTCCTAATTGAATGCAGAACACTTTCGAACTATTTTCCATTAAAGGCCCACTATTTTTTTCTGATTTAATCCACAGTATAATACCTTCATTGGTAGATTAAAATTGCTTGACTAAAAGTAAAACCTATTATTATATGTTGTGTTTTGTTGGGGGTTTTTAGCAGTTTTGTCTTGTATAATGTAGGATGAATTATGTAAAACATACCAAACAGGATATTCTACAAGCTGCTACTTGCATGCTGCAAACAATCACAGTTACACTGATAGACTGGGACTTAGCATCTTAAAATTCCTGTGGAAATCAAGTGCATTTTAAGTATTGGGTTTGATTATTTAATCAGACAACTTGCATTTTGCCCTGGCTAATTTGGAAGGCTGATAATATTTTACTCATAAAATAATTGTGCACCTGTTGTGATGGAAACCTATTCAAACAAATCTTAATAGACATGAGGATTCATTCCAGACATGAGTGTGTTAGCCTCTCATTACTGCTATCTACAGGGCAACAGATTTTAAACAGCTCTTGAAGAGGTCTCAGCTTAATCTCGTGTAACTCTTCAAGAACAGTTATGACCAAAAGACTAATATTAAACTTAAATTCATATTGATATCAAGGTAAATATTAGGAATATATGGGTGAAACTACCAGTAATTTAAAGAAAAAAGGGTGAGAAAAAATATTTCATCATGCGAGATAATGGCAAAGAACCATTTCTGATCAAGGTGTCCGAGTATAAATCTACTGATTTTATTAACACAGAGTGTAATACCTATGATACTCATATTTATGAATTTATGGGAATCAGAGCAGATTATTTCCTTAATAGATTTCAATTTCTCATTCCTCTGTACAGACAAATTTCCTATGGAAATTGTTTCAATACAGTTATCTTAATTTGCTTTGTAATTTCCATATACATACTAATTGAAGAGGCTTCATCTTTTTAGTGTATTTGAAAATTACTCTCTTAGCAAGTCATGCCACAACTGAAAAAAGTTGTACGAACATGAAAAGAGAGGAGTTATTTACTTTAATCTAAAATAAATAATGGAGGGGGGAAAGAGAGAAAGGAGATAGTGAATTGGTTTCAATATTTAAGCGGGGGGTGGTATCATGAATGACCTGATTAGAGCAAGAGGGTGTTGACTAGGCTGGACTCACTTTAATGTCAGCACGATGAGGTGAAAACAAGGAAAATGAGCCCAGTTTGGCTACATCTGCCCTCTGGCAGAAAACTGTCATATGTCATCGGTCAGATCAGAAGTGAGATGACACAGCTAGACAAATCAAGACCTCCTGTACAAAATACTGTTCACCTCTTTCAAAGGGTCAACTTGTTTAGAGAGGTCAAGGACAACCCTCTTTGTATTTCTCCTTCTATTCCTCACTGAGCTTAGGTTTTTGAGGCAGTGGCCGTGTTGGGTTGCACTTCATGTTCTTGCTATTCTCACTTGCATGTGAGCTTTCCAACTGTGTTCATACTTCATTTTTACTTAGTACTAACCCATTTCCCATACAGATGGCATTTCTGAGCCATCTCTGGGTCCACGGTGTTTGTGAAGTTCCCAGTAAGGTATTTTTATCTCTGTCAAGAAAAAGTATCTGATACTCTTTGATTCCATCAGGATGCTCTCATTATCACACAACATCCACATGTCAAGACTACTTCAGGACAGACTCCCTGTTCAGAAAATGAGTTTAATACACCCAACTGAGGTGAAGGTTCTCATTATTCAGTGCCAAAGGTTGATGTTGCTCAGCATAGGGACACTTTGTGCAGAGAAGAGTGGTGGGAGAGATCAAAGTGCAGAACTGCTGTCACGTAAGGGGTAAATAAATGTATTTTTCACTTTCTAACCTGGAGAAGAGACAACTGAATGGAATATTAGAGAGCAGATGAACAGGGAACAGCAGTTCCCTGGCCATTATAATACAAGATCTAGGGGACACCTACAAGGTCCAAATATAAAGATGGAGATACTGCTTTATACAGCATATTGCTAACTGCTGAACTTATCCCCACTGACATTCCAGCTGTCAATTAAAAGGTTCAAAACTGATTGGACATATTCATAGACGATAATTCTATCAAGGGCCATTAAACCCAAATGTACCACCTCTGAATCAGGGAGCCCATTAATCATAGATCATGGGAAACTGGAAGAGTACATTGAGGAAGTATTACTCTGTGCTTGCCCTTTCCTTACACCTTTCCCCAGATTGCTCGGTAGCTATAGAGAAAACATAACAGTATAACATGTTATGCTGTTTTATCTCTACCACTGAAATGACAGATTTCAGTAATATGAAACTCCTGCAACAAAAAAGTGATAAAACTGCTTAAACCAGAATCCAAACTGATCAGAAAACTTCAGGCCTTTTAGTACTGTGCCTATATACACCTTTCTAGATAAATTCTTACATTCATTTGTTAGAATTTGGCTTGCTAGGTCTACAGCAACAAAAACCCCAAACCACCAGAACAATGAAAAACAAGAAACTGAGATTCCACTCCGCTTTTAGCCTTGCAAACTCCTACAAATGCACTTTATATATAAATATATATATGAAGGAGTTTATTTGTCTTCAGTTGGAGTTTATATTGCTAAAGCTAAGTATCTTCATTGGCAGCTAAGCTGGGGCTGGATTCTAAAGGAAATTTGCCATTGACATCCAGTATCAGAAGAGGATGTCTTCAGTTACAAGTGGTGTGATACGGTTCTTCAACAAAGAGACCTTTCAGCTACAGCGACAGACACCAGATTCATTAAAGAAAACAATTACTGGTATTATAAAAATAGAAAAGAAAACACACATTAAAAAAAAAAATAGACAAAAGAAAATGGCAATTTTTTGAAGAAAAAGTGAAGAAAATCTTCTTGTAATTTTTAATTTACATCCAATCCTTTTTTTTTGGTAAAAAAATAATATATGGTGTTTGAAAATAAACACCATAAATTTTCTTGTCAGTCTTCGTACAACTGAAGAATGGATCAAATTATAGGAAGCAGTCTTCTTAATGCGTCCAGTAAATATTTTGCTGTTTCCAGTTTCTTATTATTAGCATCATTATCCTTCCTATCCCTTTTTCTCATGAATAGTTGATACTATTTCTTAGTACAATATTTGAGCTACAGTTCTGCAGAACACAGCATATAAGTGAGCTGTCCCACTGATTTCAATATAGTGCAGTATCGTTCATACATTGAGTCATGAATTGCAAGTCTTATAAACATACCCCAATAAGGTAAATATATATATTATATACGATTGCAGTAATAAATTCATCATGTGCTTGGAAATATACTGCATGCATCCTACTTGATATTATTTATAAAATGTATTCAACACTATGGATAACTTGATTTATGTGAAAGGTTGATTACAATGTAATTTATAGTTGTGGAGTTTTAAGAACTAGAAACCATAATAGTCAATAATTTTTAACACTAGAAGCAGGCTTGATTGTGATAGGTGCCACTGAAATATGACTCCATGACCAAAAGACCACAGCAATAAAAATGTTTACTTTTTTTTCTAAGTACAGCTTCAATCCTGCCAAGACATACATGCACATAATTTAAATAATAACACTGTGTAGAGTGAGCAGTCCCATTCATATCCACAGAAGTACCCTCTGTGTAAAGCTCAAGCTAAGTCTATTTAAATCTAGACTCTGGAAAGAAGTATTTAATAGCAAGAAATGTCAAAATTATGCAGGACCATATAGTTTAAGCTAGTTCATATGTTTGCCCGAAATAATTATAAAAGTATCTTAATCCAGAGAAATAAATATAATGGTGCAGGGTAAGTTTAACCTATATATACATATATATATTAATTGATTACCTTCTTCAAAGAGATCTGACTAAGTATTATGCGCACACTAACTGTTGCAAGTGCTTGTGAAATATTCAGTCATTCAAATACCAAGGTACCAGTTAATTTACAAGGTCAGGTTAGGCCTGGAAATGTAGCTTTTGTAACACATTACACAAAACACCAGTGACCCGAGAAATGGCAAAACAAAAATACATGTCTGATTTAGAGAGCTAAAACTTAGAGCTAAACATATTACTTCATTGGATCATGGTAATAAATACATTACAAGAAAACTTTATAGCCTGTGGTATATTTCTAATCAGGACCAATTTCTTAAGGATTTGGGTGTAGGGGCTCTGGGTTGTGTTGTTTTGTTATGTTTTGTTGGATACTTTCATTGGTTTCACTAATTGGAACCAGTTGATCCCTTTTCCTGTGTATTGATTTTTTAAATCCTAGCAGTTAACAATGATTCTAATGTATCATAACACTTTAGACCTTAATCATATAGTGGGGCTTTTGCTTGTAGCTTTTGTTTGAGTTTTAATTAAGAAGACCTTGTGTCTCAAAGCCTGAGCTGGGTTTTTAATTGCTAGTATGTATATCACACAGACTTCAAAAGAAATA
Organism: Heteronetta atricapilla; assembly: GCA_011075105.1. Taxonomy (NCBI): domain Eukaryota; kingdom Metazoa; phylum Chordata; class Aves; order Anseriformes; family Anatidae; genus Heteronetta; species Heteronetta atricapilla. The sequence continues at coordinate 19,354,499 of CM021735.1, forward strand.
AAATATGTTTATAACAGAGAGCACAAAGGAGAGCTTTGAAATGTCTATAGCCATACAAAGTGACATAATTAAAAACCTCTGAGTGCCTCTGTGATATAAGACATATATATTTATTTATACATATTTATAAAGCAGATTGTTACATACTCTTAGAATTCATGAAAAAGAAATTTCAGCAATTATACTGAGAAATAATTACTGCAAATCCAGACTGCACTGTTGGTCAGGGCTACAGGAAAGCGTAAGATTTATTTTCTACAAAACAGTCTTCACGTTTGATACAGTGCTCCAAAAACCACCCAAAAGCTTATCTGTGAATATAAATTTTATAAAATGGAAGCAAAAATAGCATTTAAAATGTTTTGTAAATCTTGCATATTTTAAGAAAAATTTAATTCACTGTCAAATCACAGCCACCATAGCTCTCTTGTGGATTCACTCATGCAGAACTCTCTCCAAGACTATCCCAGAAATGGATAGTGTTAAATTACCAGATTCAAGCAGTTGTGCCTCACTGTTCTCTTTCAGTCATTAGTGCACACACACAAAATGCTCCTAGAAAACACCTCCTTCCATCTCTCTTGTGCTCTAATCCCAACGACAAGTATCATTTTCAATGATGTTTACAGTCGATCTTACAATGAAACTACCAAGTGAGTGAAATTGGTTTGTTTTACTCAGTGCAACATTTCCTTAGGAAACAGACACGCTGCCTCCCACCTATCCAAATATTTTGAGCCATTAAATGTATACACGTCACAAGAAATAGGAGTTTGGGGCTCTTTTTAATCAAGTAACAAATGTGAACAGAGAAGGAATAAGCAAGGGAAACATAATGCAAACTGACCTCTGTATTGGATATATTGGATAAAGCTACGGACATCAATCACTATCCTTCCCAAAATAGAGTATACTGTACAAAGACAGCATGTGACATTCGAGTCACAATGCCTATAAATATAGATAGTTTCAGTTGTAAACACCACCAATGGAAGCCAGAGAACTAACCTGTAACACAGTAGTCGGTGACCCACGAGTCACTCTTCTGTAAGACAGCTAGACCAATTCTGACCCTTTCACGATAACATCATTGCTTAAGTTACTTAAAGACTGACCTTTCTTATTTGATCTTCAAAGACCCTGCATGCTGAGAAAGACCATTGCGGGCTATTTCAGTGGGACAACTGCCTGATGCATGCAAGACTATGCTATTCCAGAGATTTATATTTGGAACAGAAACAGAAAACTTAAAACAGACTCTGTATAGTGATAAATGATGCTACTCTGCCTAGCTGTGGCTGCTGAAATAAAACTAGATATCTAAGCAACAGAAATGCATGCAGCGAGGGAGGGGGAGGACTCTGCACAGAACTTCGCACACCCAAATATCTGGAAATTTAGAAAAGAGCCCTGAACCACTTTGTTTACTTCAGTTCATGATAACAAAAATTAGAATGAAAATTATTTCCTGATGCTAATTGTTATTTGAGAGAACAACACTGCAAAAGCTGGACATAAGCCTAGCAAATACCTTAAAGAAATGTATTTGCATGCATACACTGGCAAATGACATGCAACCAAGTGATTTGCATGGGCAGTTGTCAGTTGTTGTTGTTTTTTTCTCCAGGTGAGCAGGTCATTTAACTCAGCTCAACTGCTTCTCAGACCTTTGAAAATCTGACCTATGTGTTTCATTTATAAACATATCAAATGAACGAGCAGACTTTTTTAACCACTGGAATTTGGGTACAAAGCATTCTGCCAAATGTTCCTCTGAGTTTCATGCAACCTCCCTGAAGTCAATGGCTTGTTTGGCTGGAATTCAAGGAAGAATCTGGACCATTATCAATGACTGAAATCCTGATAAAGACACTCAGAAAAAGCAGTTTTACAAGTGAAGCACACTATGCAAGAGTAATTGTGAACAGGAACAATTCCACTTAGAGAAAAAATAAATGATTCACTCTTTGTTACTTTTGTATTGGCTATTGTTTGTATTAATAGATATAGCTTATAATTATATCTTGATTAACACTATTGTGTTCTAAATATAGAAGGTAAAGCAAGAAAATACCATTTTTATTTATTTCTCTCAGCCAATTATCTTTTCTTCTCATCTATGTGCTTCCCAAACATGAATAGAAACAGTTTGTGTCAGTGCTACATTTTTTTTCCTGCTTTCATCCTTTTTTTTTTTTTTTTTTTTTTTTTCCTGGCACTGATTCTTAGAGAACTGCCTTCCCACAACCAAGATGCTAGTCTTTCACTGGAGGGGGAGGGCTGCAGTTGTGCAGACACAGAGGAAGAGTATGTGCTCAGGTTATCCTTCATGAGAACAACGCCTTCTTGCTAAGATAAACAACTCCCAGTAACAGGCAGTGTAAAGACCAGTTCCTCACAGGACCACACCTCACTTTCTTATAATCAGGACTTTTTCCTAATTTATTTCCTCATTTGTTTATTTGAACTGCATTGCTTCAAGTCTTTAAGTTAGGCTCTCAGTAATACGAACAGAAATTCTGCACAAAAGCCAAAAACATCAGCCAGTTAAATAAATTGATTGAGAATCTAATGGAAATTAAGCAGCAAGGTATCTGACATCCCAAACAAGATACACTTTCAGAAATAGTTCTTTCAGACCTCAGCATGCCAGTTATCTAACTGGAAATTCATTCAGTACTATGAAAATTAACTTTGTGGCTTTGGAAATCTACCACCCTGAACACTGAAAATATTTATTTTAAAATATATGTATATTGCTTTGGTAGATTAAAAGATCTCCCCGGTGCCTCTGCTTTACTTTATTTCCTTTTTGCAATCTCTTTTTCATGCTGTCACTGTCTAGATGGTAGGATATTTTTTCTTACTGAGACCATTTAAGGTATACAAATGCTACCACAAGTTAATACGAGGTTATTTGGTTGTCAGTGATGTTAGCAGCTAGGAACTACCCAGCCTGGAGACAGTGGCTGGGCTGCTGGCTTGTGAGCCAAGAGAAGAGGAGTCTGCCTTCAGACCCGCCACAGCCCCGCTATCAGGCTCTGCACCTTCTCTGCTTCTTTTATAAAATGACACTAATGTCTTTGCGCTGAAGTTTGAATGCTGTTAAGTGTAAAGCACAACAAAACAGCAATCATTATTCATCCCCCACATTTGTATCTGCTTGTTTGTATTTTTGGCTATTCATGGAAAACGCAGGGACATCAGCAAAGATTCAGTATTGAATCTTGCTGGAAGTTATCTAATAATGGAGAAGAATACTGCAGTGGATGAAGAATACATTAAAAGCACCTAAGGAAAGGTTTCTAGGGATTAGAGACGGGAAGTTAGTTGTGGAAACTAACCGAATGACTGTCAACATGCAATTCTGGTGAGCCAAATCAGGAGAGTCTTTTTAATACAGCCCCAGACAAGGTAGTTGAATGAGTTGAAAGTCCTTCCAAGCGTGAGTGAGAAAGGTTTTTACGTAGATAAGAAAATGGTTAGGAGCAAGTTCACTCTGCAGTGAATATATGTACTAGGAAAACAGAGGAATAACAAACCCTGGGAAGAAAAAAAAAAAAAAAAAAAAAAAAAGAAATTTTTTTTTTTAATAACTGAAAGCTCATGAAAAAGCTTTTTGTGCCATCTAAAAGAATAAAGAATATTATTCTGCATTGTTAGAGATCCCACCTCTTTTAATTTTGATTCTCTAATAGCATTCAAGTAGTTTCTATTTAGAGACTAAGTAGCTATATTGTGCAATTAATGGACCAACTAGCATTCAATGCTTTCCACACTATTAAGAGACAATACAGCTTTAAATAGAATGTCATTTCAAGACAAAATTTTGTTGCCTTTTGTTTATTACCATCGATTTCAACATGTTTCTGTAAAACTGCATACCATATTTCTGCCACTGACTTTACTATAGGATTCCTTACCTGCCTAATATATTCACATACATTAGGTCTTCTACAAGTGACTTCCAACAGGCAAACCCAACAGATTTTGGTTTTGAATCAACTGCAGGAACCAATTATAACTTACTTAATAAAAAGGGCTAGTCTTTCATCTGTTTGCATAATAAAAAAATGAACTATCTTAAGTCATCCTAGAGGAAATGTAAAACCCTGAGCTTCCATTTTCATTTAAAAAAAAAAAAAAAAAGAGTATCTTTCTCTTTTTTCCCCATTAGTGATGGGGAAAATACAATGCACATAATTCTTTATTAATACAACACACATGATTCTTTGTTTCCACGTATTTGTAGTTTCTATTTAATAAAATTGTATCATTGAAGAGAAATGAAACTTAGGTACCTTGTGTACTTTTCAAACTACCTTATGAGCCCTTCTCACAGCACAAAAAAAAAACCCTTTCACCTTTAATTTGCTGCTTAGTCAATAACAATGAATTTCTTCTCAATAAGAAAATCCATGAAAAGGTTGATGGTTGAGGAAAAAAAAATCACTTTAGAGTTTTCTACAAAAACTTTAATTGACAAGAGAGTTCCACTTGTACCAGACTGCTGGTCCAACAAATCTTGGAAATACTGGCATGTCCTCTCTATATAAGCAATAAAATTCCCACTGATTTCAGTGAGTCCAGAATTTCCTGTTGGGGCTTCTTTCTCCACAGAAATAACATGAATATGAAAAATATATGGCATTTTTTCCCAATTGTGAATAAAAAATTCAGAAGAGTAATTACACAATGAGGCCCCTTTTATAACTGAAAGCAATTTCTATGTATATTTTTATGCAATTGAGAAGAAGCAGTAGCAAGTACAAGTAACTCCATGTTTTCAAGACATTTCTTCCTCTTCCTCTGGTCACAGAGATATATAACTAATGTCAACGAACTAATGCTACTAACCTGGCATTTGTGGTAACATTCATGACACTGCCTCTAACTGACTGTGATGTAACCTATTTATTTGGAAAACAGGTCTGTCATCTCAAAGATAAACATTAAAAAACAGGAAATCAACCTCTAGTTATGATCGTTATTTCTATTATTTTTCTGAACTTAAAAAAATATTCATTTCCCTTCTTAAAAAAATGTGTAAACATTTAACATTTGATCTAGTGAGATACCTTTAATTTCTCCAAGGAGATCACTTGTGTTTAATTTTTCCATCTTCTCCTTCCAGTCTTTTGAAAAAAGCTTTTCCCCTCCGGATTAAAATTTTAAAAAAAAAAAAAAAAAAAAAAAAAATGAAAGAAAGAACATCAAATATATTCTTACACATCAGGGAAAGAGGTGCCACCTTCATTTTAAAACTTCTCCTTGTTCTAGTTGGACCATAGTTTCAAAGAGAAATGAACTCGTAGCCAAACAGAGTTCTCATTTAACAGCATTTTAAATCTAAAGTAATTCCACTGAGGTTAATGGAGTTACTATGGATTTAACAAGGGTCTAATTGAAAGAAAAACTTTGTTCAGGATTTATGCATGCTAACTGCCAATTTACATGCATAGATTGCCAATGTATATACAAATTCTGTCTTTTTCATTTGAGAATGATTGTACACTCAAAATTATACATGAAGATTTAGAAGCTTTTTCTGGAAATTTGGCACACAGTGACATCTGAAACCCATTTTTATACCCATGTCAATGCAAACGTTATTCATATAATGTCTCCATGGAATTCATAAAAGCATTCTACATATTGGATGCTCACAGTATCAGAAGTTTTCTTGGTACACTATAAACAACATGCAATGATTAGAAGATCTGCTTTCATAATTTGAAGTTCAGAATATATTTTCAATCTTTGTCCCAGTATGGGAGGCCTTCTCTAAGCAAAACTGTCACTGAAGTCATTATACTTAGGAGAAAGTAGAAAATTAGCTGTAGTAAGTTTCATACAACCAGACCACGATTCCACTAGAAAATCGAACATTGAGCATAGCAGACTCTTCAATACAATCTAAAGGCTTTTTTAGTTCCCAAATTAAACTAATTGACTCTGAAGTCTAAATACCTATACATAGGCTACGCATAACCTTCCAGATAAATTGCAAAGGCTGATTTTTAAGATGGGAATTTTTATGGCTGATGCCATGATTCAGAATATTATGACTTTAGGAACCTTAATTCAGACTTACTAACAGCCAGTGAGAAAACATTACACACAACTGAATACTTATTTTCTCTTCCCAGCTTGTAATCATAGAGTATCTATTACATGTATTTATTTACATTGTTAGACTCATCAATAAAGCCTTGGAAAAAAATCCTTGGAATCATTTAAGCCCAGTTTAGCAAAATATCAAAAACGTGACTTAAGGGCAACTCTATTCCTTCACTGAATTTTTCAAAGAGCCTGCACTGTAAGACCACATACTGCCCTGGGGTGCTGAGCACCTTGATTCTCACCTGAATATGCTGGGCATAGCCACAGTCTTGTTAGAAACCCTGTCGTTCGCATAAAAAGAAGATCAATTTACAAAATGATTTACCAACTAATAACTTTCTAAATTTTGGTGACATTTGCACTTTTACCACTCCAGTCACTTAAGAATCAACACCTGGGTGTACGTGAAGGCAGAATTCAGCCTAACACATCTTCTGTTAATCTATCGGTAGATTAAGGGCAAATTTTGGCTCAAATTCTTATGTCAGCAGTCCCATTAGAAGGATTCACACAAGTAACAATAAAAGGAGAAAGCCCAGATGAAGAATGGCAACAGGGAGCATCAATACAGCACGTAACAGTGCCTACCACCTCAGAGGAGTCTAAAACGACTCCGAGAGAGAAGCGTTCGAAGAAGTCATTAAAGGAGGAGTTAAAGATTCAGAGAAAAGTTCAAGGACGAAAAAGCCAGTCACATTTTAGAATTCAAATGATTTCAGCTGAAAAAAATTCACATTAGCATCTTCCCTTGAAAAAACAAATGAACAAACAAACAAAAAAGGAAAACCAGTTGAAAGCATACCAAACCGGAGCTACCAGAAGATCAAAGATCAGGTTTTAATTGCAACACATTTTCACCGTGCAAGCCTCCGTGGAAAGACAACACAGCTCGTAAATGTTTTTGAAGTAATATTTCAGTAGAAAAGCTAATTTATTTACTAATTATATCTTTCTATGAAAGAGACAAAATTAAGGAGCTCTAAGTTGCAATAGGCAGTGTTAAAATACTTGTTACATAATAACAATTTACTTTTAACAATAACAGGCACTTATTACTTTTATGAGTTCTGGCCTGATAATAGAAGAATCAAGAAGTAACCATCAATTATCAATAGAACATTATAATTTGTCCTTTTTTTGTGATATCATCATTAGTTTAAAAAGATGTTTCTGTGTTTCTCCCCTGCCAAAATTTCAGACCCCTCATCCCTGGGAAAAATAAAAAATAAAATCATATTTAGAGTTTTATTCAGATCTTTGCTATAGATTTTATATCCTATTGCTTTTTAACTGAGGTATTTTCCTCAATTCAAACAGAGAAGGAAAAAGATTAAAATTTTAAGATGAAACAATTACAGAATATCGCAAGAGTTGGTAAAATACTTTCCCTGAAAGAACCTGCTTTCTTTCTTCTCTTAATTTTCTTGCAAACATGCATGGCTATCTGTAACGTTATTACACTGCGTAAGAGCAAACAGTATATCTCTGAAGACAGACAGAGAAAGAACTCAAATGGAAAAAAGGCCAATCTGTGTGCCTTTTTTGATATTACCACATTACTAGTTACAATTTTTATCTCTATAAATGACTGAAAAAATCCTTAAGAATTTCTTTAAACACCCCTGTGCTACTCAAACTCTACATTATACATCTGACCACACAATGTATAGCTTCTGTATTTTGTCATTGGGAACAAGAACACACAATGAGTCTTTTAATAACACTGTAAAAATATTTCTTTAGAAAGTGCTGTAAATTTTCAATTAGCGGGGTTAATCCGCAAAATTTTTAACATTTAAAATCGTGGTGTGTGTTAAAGCTCTCTGGAGGTCCCTCACATGAGGCATAAAACTAAATATAAAGGCTCACACTTGAAAGGCACGTTTCCCTTCAAGTTCTATATTCTGTGTTCACAAACACACATTTTGAAAAGGTTTGTGAGTAAGAAAGGGATTTTTTTCTTCTTTCTGTACTGAAAATTAATTTTTACATACATATAAAATCTACAAAGATGTCTTCTGACATCAGTGAAATGTCTTCATCCATATTGATTCATTTTCTGATTTGATTCATTATAGAAACAAAACATCGACTCAGAATCCAGCGCTGAACATTGATGAAGCCCAAATTCACATCTGCACTGCATCACTCTCCCTGCATGGAGGCTCTGCTTCAGAACCGTTGTGCAACCTTGTGGATCCCAGCACTTGTGAAATTCAGGGGTATTCTTGTTAAAGATAATTATAAAAGAAGCAAAGAAAGAAATTAGCATTTATACATTTTTAGCTCTTCTCACTGACTTTATAAACCACAGTTGGGTTTATGCTGCAAAGTGGCATATTTTGTACTGACAAATGTAGGATCGAACTCGTGCAGTTGCACTGGAGCAGTTTATTGTATTAGCAACACATAGATTCTCATCTTTATATTCTTCTCTTGTGAACTACGAGAAAAACTCTTTCAAGGACAGCAAGCAGGTTAAGCATAATTAGACTGAGATGACTACATGAAACATCGGGTATTATTTAATATCATGGTTTATTACATAATGTATTAGTGATTTTAATTGTAAAGAAGTTTTAAGTACTGTGAGGATCTTGCTACACAAGAGAATTTTGCAAAGGTGAACGAGAAGAGGATGTTAAAAGATAAATAAGCAGAAAGGAAAAAAGCCTAGGTGTTAGATGAAAAGGATCTCTCCACAATGACAAAGCATCGATGAAAAGAATTAACATTTGTCCATTGGGTAATCAATCAGTCATGGAATGGATGGAATCCAGCTCTTTGTTGCACGACCGGTGATGAAGAACGAGTGTGTTAGCTATCACAGCCAAGCTCTCAAGTTCTTCCGACTAAATGAAAGTCATCTTGTTCCTATCAAGGATAGCTTTTGCCTTGTCTCTTCCTTATTCTCCCCCCCCCCCCCCCCCCCACACACACAATTTTTTTTTCTTTTTATTTCAATTTCAACAAGTTAGCAAACCCAGCTATGGGTTACATGAACACCGTATGACCTTACAGTAGCCTGCACCTATCCTCATTGATTTGGGGGGGTTGTTCCTTTTTTTTTTTTCTTTTTAATTCACTGAAGTAGCCTCTTATTACTTTCTTTGAAATACAGATAAGGAAAAAAAAGCACTCATGCCGTGTGTATGTTTTTGTTTTTTATGGTAAAGTCATACATAAAAGAAAGCCTAAATGTGAGAGTGCAGCAGCAAAACTTCAAAGCACTGTCAGACATTATTATTTCAAATCAGCTTTGACTTCCTGAGACTTAATAAACACTATAGTACAGACTGGCATATTTATAACACCTATACCAGTGATCAACTGAACTGTCTTATTCTTGCTACTGTGCACTGCCTTGTTATTTCTTTTATAATAAGCTTCTCTCAAAACATGTAACAATACTGCAAACTGATAATTATCAATGATACGAGTTCTAAAACATGACTTGTTTTGCATACAATTCCTTTTGAATATATACATTACTTTGTGACAGAAGACAAAAGCACAGTGATTTATTAATAATGATTGCAAATGCATAGCAAGTTCATAAACAATACAGAAATATAATTCCATCAGAGGTATAGGTGACATTTTTCTACATGCATTTGAACTGTTACATATCAAGGAAAGAAGCACTGGAAAAGACAGGGTAGGGGAATTAGAAGAGAAATCAGACATCCTACAAGAGAAATAGTTCTAAAACATGATCGGATCCTCAGTAGGAGGAGGAGAAGCCTCACGTCTGCGTTTTAGAAGAACAATGCTGAGATTTAGCGGCATCTTTGTCTCTACTTCACAGCGATCTATTACAATTTAGTAGTAATTGCTAAACATAAGAATATATTTTTGCAAGCTTTGGGACTAGATAACAATATGCAAGTTCCTCCTTCTCTTATGTTCTATGTCCTCTAACAATTACATTTATATTCTCTCATTACATTTGTTTGCCTTTAGCTCCACAGGAGAAAATGTGTCCTTTGGATCAGCCTTTGTCAAATGAGTTCAAATGCCTCATTCAAGTCTAAATCACGAGAAAAACAGCACAAGTGGAATTACCCTGTCAGCATCTGTGAAGATTTGTTAGAGAAAAAATGATGTTTTTTCTTTGAAAGAATGCTAAATGAGATAATGAACACCTAGGGAGGACAGGCATCTGTGTGCTTACAAGGCCTACCTCAGTGGACTACAGAAGAGATTTTATTTTTTCCCCAGACCAAATAAGCTTCAAATAAACATTGCAGAGGCTAGCGCTTTGTTGCCCCACTCCCCCTTCTACCTTTGCACATCTCTCCCCGAGCCTCAAACAAAATTGTGCACTTAAGAGTGCGAAGTTAAAGAGCTGACATTGAAAATAATGACCACAACAAAATAACCCATTGTACACCTGAAAGAAAGGTTTGTTTCACCGTTCCCTGGAGAACACTAAATCTAGTTCAAAGTAGAAAAATCTCAATAAAGTCAGTACTTTACAAATATTCCTGAAAAAAAAAAAAAAAAAAAAAAAAGTCAAGCATAATTTACTTATACCCTAGCTGGTGTTTGTCAATTACAAGCAAACTAAAACACCAGGTCCGTTGGTGTTATTATCAGGCTCATTCATAAAAGAAAAAGAAAAAAAAAAAAGGTGAGCTATTCAGAAAGTGTAGAATGGTTTTTCAAATCTGATGACGAGTTTTTATACACCTCTGTGGATCAGTTGGGACCTTTGACTAACTGATCCACCTCCGAGTGCCTAACAGCTCGACTGCATGCCTTTTGTGAAGGCACTGCCTGTCAGATATGTTTGAGCACAGATCGAAAGCATACAGCATAGATCTGTATCGTAGAAATGGTTCCTAATTTTCACTCTGCATATTATGTATTTTTATGTATTTTAAAATTATAGGCAAACTGTAACATTTTGATATTAAGGGGAAAATCAAAAGGTTAATTTAACTCCCTTTGAAAGAAGAAGGTTTTATTATCTTCTAGCAATTCAAAATGAAATTAAGGACTTTACATTTACATTCTTGATTTGAGAAATAAAAATATAATTTAACCATGACTATCAGAAACTTAACTGCAGGATGGTACTGTCTATTCTTTTTTCATCCAAGGATGTAAAGTTTGTGTAATGTCACTAAAATAGATTCTTTGTTGCCATAGTTACTTTTTTTCTTCTTTCAAACACAAATTACCCTTTTCTGTTTCAAAAAAACTTTAAATAAAAGAAAAAGAGACAGCAACAATACAAAACTAATCAAAAATCAGCCTGAAGGCTCAACATCCATAGTTGTAATGTGCTGGCACTGCCTCTTGTTCTTAAGCAGCTTGGCTTCAATCTTGCTGTCAGTGGAGAGGCAGGTCAGGGGAATCTCATCTCATCCTTCTCAATTTCCATACTGTTCTCCTAAAGTAATTAATTGTCGTGGTCTAACAGAAAATTAAAATACAAGGCATTTCAGACATGCTGCTTGCTACCTAGTAAACTGATTTCTCTTGGCAACAGTTTTTTTGGTAAGTTTTGGTTTTGTTTGTTGTTTTTGTTGTTGTTTTTTTTTCTTTTTTTGGTGGGGTAATGGTTGTGTTGTGTTTTTTTTTAAAAAAAAGAAAAAGTACAAGCACAACACAAACAAAAGCAACGTGACATTTAGAACAACAACAACAACCTGCTAGTCCTCTTTGCTACATCTCTTGCAAGTTACAGAAGATTTAACTCCTGAACATTATACCCTGTTCCTGCCGTTAAGGAGCAAGGTAATCGTGGCCCATTGCTTATTCCCTTCTCCTGCACTGGTTTGAGCCCATCCACTTCTCTGCCTGTTCACGCTGTGCTGTCTCTGGCACAGATCACTTACTGCACCAGGGTTTTGTTGAACATGCAGCACATTTCTGATCATGGATCACAGCTCGGTCCTAATTCTCAATGCAACCTGTAGGCAGAACCGTAACTCCCCATCCTAAGAAAACAAAACCAAAAGGGGCACGCACTGCAAGGAAGACTTCCTAGACGTGGTTAGAGGCAAAAGAGGGTCAGTCCTCAGTAGATGTTTTCTTGTAAAAGCAATAATGGAAATGCAATTGTGATCTGACTACCTAGCGTTCCAGTTTTGTTTAGGACAGGGAACCAAGAAAATCTGCCAACTGCTGTACATTTTTTCACAGTGACAAGATTTCCACAATATGATAAAATTAGAACTGTAAGAGCTTGGAGAGCTCTCTTAACTTTTAATTAAAACTCTCCAAGCTCACTAAATATAATTAGGCATTAAAATGTTCTGGTTTTCCTCTGAATTCATTTGCACTACTTGAATGGTCTAGATCTTGCATGAAACAACAGACATTCTAAACAGAAACACTGGAATTTAACTGGGAGTGATTTCCAGAGCTGCTTTCTATGATGTGGCTAGTGGAAAAGCTGCAGAGTCTGAAGCTTGTACCAATTCTGCCTAAGATGGCTTGTTTCAACAGGTATTCTCCAGCACAAAGAGCATTGGCATGGAGCGTTCTGCTCCGTGCAAAACTCTAGATAAAAAGGAGTTTGGATTTCATGCAAAGAATAACCCAAGATACAGTTCTGATCTTTGCTTCTATTTATTTATTAAAAAGCAGAACCTTTAACCTTGCAAATGTTTTTGTTCTCTTAAAATAACTCATACAATGCTATATGCCACACTATTTTTAGAAAAGCAACAAGAGAAAGCATGCTTTTCCCATAGAGCAGGGCACAGATATAAACATCAACACAGATGCTCTGTGAAACAGAGCTGGACTTCTCAAGCACTTGATCATTAAGGAATGCACCAACTGTTTTAGATAATCTCGTGCCAGCTCCAGTTCTGCTCCACACTCCCCTTTGGGAGTGGCCAATCCTGTCCTGCTCCTAATTTTTCATTTTACTCACTCCTCCATTCTTTTTTCTTTTTTTTTTCCCCCTTTTTTTCCCAGAACAGAGGGAAAAATACATTGTGTGCCAAGCAATGCAAGACTAGAATCACTTCCCCAAACAGAGCAAAACTTTCAGACAATTAACCCTCCCCTCTTCTTTCAGATAAATTACTAAGTATAAAATGCAATCTGTTTCCTTTGTTTACTCAATATGAACAATTTGTAAATGACTCAAGGATAAAATTCAGAAAATGTTTTGCTAAATTAGAACCATTATAAACATGCTAATGACTGCTCAACTAAAACATGAAGGATCCGTGTGAAGAAATATATTTAGTTCCTGTGAAATCCAGTTGTATTGCCTCAGAACTATTTGGTCACTTAATTGTATATGATTACTCCAGGAAAATGTTAATTTCATGAACGCTGCGCTAGACGATACACTGTGTATGTCAAAGGGAGCTTTCTGAAATGTCAGTGTGATTGCTTGGATGCAGTGTTTTGGCATATTAGTAGAAAAGAAGTATCTTTTGAGCCTGGCGAAATTACGTGTACATTTCATTCCTCCACTTAAAGTTTCCCTTCCATTATAAGCTATACTTTACTGTTAGATTGGCTGCATTCACTGAAGTATACATCGTTGCCTTATTTGCATTACAATGATAGCATACTGTATATTACACGTAATCACCTATTCCCTAAGTATGTGCACCTCTATTTGTTTCCCAAGTGAACACATAATATTAGCAAGAGACAGTCTCAAGCTTTCCACACAGCAATCAGGGATAGTCACGAAAAGGGGAGAGCAATTTGCTTGCAATCCCTGGGCAAGAGATTACATAAACGGACGTATCAGAGGAGAACGATGCACTTATTTTGCTGTCTCTTACTATGCATTTATTAGCAAACTAACAAAATCAATAGGATTTGCAGTATTTGTTATTTTGCAGAAGGAGGAGGTTTTGCTGGTGTAAGTAGATCTCAAGATCTTGATTATTTTCCTTGCTTCCACATCTTCACATCTTTCTGTGTTGACTTTTTTTCCTCAGAGTGGAAAAAACAGAGTGAGCCAGTATCTAAGCTAGAAGTCGTCAGCATAGCTCCATCAAAGTCTACCTAGTCTTAACTAGATGTGAAAGTTCTTCCAATATTCAGTCCAACTATTCTTTCTCTTAATCCCATACCTCCACTCCTTGTTACGGTCCTTTAAAAACCCTAAACAATTCACTTTCATCTTTGGTATCCACTCTTCTCAAACACTTGTGAGCTGAAGTGACATTCTTCTCATTATTACTCAAACTATGGAGAATTTAATCTTCAGATCTTTCTTTGTTTAACTGCTCTGGAACAAGCCACGTATCATGTGGCCTCTGGACTTACAGCGTCCTTCCGCTACAAAAGAATTTCCCTAGAACCTCAAGAGGTTGCAGACTGCACGTCAGCTCATGTTCGGTAGTACAGCCACTGGACTCATCTCTACGACAGGCATGGACTCAGATTCTCCTTTCTCAAACACTGCACAGTTATCCCAGATTCTCATACCAAACTGAAACAAGCACAGGATCCCATCTCAACTCTTGAGTGGCTCGGTAGCACAAGTAGCTATTTTTTCCATTACATTTTCTCCTACCAAGTGCAATGCCAATTAAGCATCATATCTTCTAGCAAAGCAGAAATTCTGTGATATGGCTATGAAAATGTTAGTAAAAGTTTGGGGGGAGTAAAAACATTTTAAGTGAAAGGTATACGCAAATAAAAGTATTTGATCCTTCACACCAGGTTTGTTTCTGGTCGGGGAAAGTGGAGGGGACTTCCCGAAAAGCAAGAAAAGAAGGTTTCTATTAAACTGATTAATGTTCCTCAGAAGATTTGTGACACCAGATGATTTAGGAACAAAATGTGGATGATTCAAAAGACCTCTATTTTGTTCCCCCAAATCATGTTCTACTCATTACCCTAATAATGCAGTAATAAACATCTGTTTAATGATTTGAAGGCTTCTTAATACCGCATGTAAAAATCTGAACTCAGCTCTTACATAAAATATTCTGAAATTAAAACAATTGTATAACAAAAAGAATTTTTCATGAGAAACCCTTGAGCGTTTTTGTATGTAAAAGTATAATACAAAGAAAGCAAAATAATATGCTCTTGATTTGAAATGACTTCAAACGAGAATGCAAAGGAATGAAAACAATAGCTAGAATCTCCTCTCTATTTACCATTCCTGAAGGTCTCTATGACAGATGATGTGGTCTTTCCTGGGACACTAAAATACACTGACAAAATCAGTCCTAATGCCTCCTTTATACTAAAAATTTTAACCTAAACTATCACATTTTATATAAATATAAACATAGAACATGCACAAGACTTTCCTGAGTTAACCCCAGCAAGCAGAGCTTTAGAAGGTTTACAAACCTCACCAAGCTGCTTGCCAGGGATATGTATTTCAGGAATAATAGCTGCTTTATTATAGATCTGTGAAGAGATTTAAGAAAATAACACACCAATATCTTCAAGAATAATATCTTAAAGTATTCATTGTCCCTATACATATACAGCTCAGAAGTAGCCACCGATTTTTTTCCTCGTAAAAGACTATTATTAATTTTGTACAGTCAAGCACTGGAAAGATATAGGACTGCTAGAAATAAAGTGTTCCAGGAAATCCTGATTCATCCCGTGCACGTGTTATATATTCTTTAAATTAAATAATACATGTTATTTTATTTTTTTTTACAGGATTCTCGCTACATTCAGCACATGGGACAACCTCAGATGAAGGCACAAACTGGAACTGCAGAGCAAATGGGGCTGTTGTCCTCATGATCACTGGCCACGTTTCATTGCAGAAGTTTGAAGAAATTAAATGAATGTGGGAGGAAACTGCAAAAGGAGAAATGATGGGTCGCAGATATGGCACTTCATTTTCTGGGAGCTCAATTTAAAAAAACTTGGGGTTGTATTTGAGGAATTGCTGAACATTCACAGCTGCAGCTGTGTCAATGTAAAGTCAGTGTAAAGATTGAGGCTATAATATATATAGCTATATATAAACTGCTACACTACGTCCTCTGGAAAAGAATTAGGACCTGAGCACCTCACACTAAACAGCCAATAAATCAACAATGTTTTTGAAGTCACACTCTGTCTTAGCTGCATACCTATGAAGCTGGTATACTCACTACCCTCCTTTCCTCTTCGCAAAGATTTTGAGAAGATAATTTATGTTTGCAGTACATTTACAGAACATGCTGGGGGAAAAAACTATTGTGTAATAATCATGTCTTCAGAGCACAGCTTGAATAATAAGTAACGTACAGACACTAAGGTTTCAGACGGACCGGTAAGGATGTAACAAACAACTGGATAATTTCACAATCACTGAGGACCATTCCTGTTAGTGAACTGGATGAATCAGAATTCTTTTGGAGGAAAAATATTGCTTAATCATGTATGAAAAATTACACTTATCTACATAAAAACAGAAATGGTTTTCATTTTTTTAAAAAAATATATAAGTTCTGCTGGGTAACTGAAGAAGGTTTTCACCAGTTATTGAGACATTCTGCAATATTAGAACATTTTTTAAACCTGCACTTATAGGACTTTTAGCAATTACATTTAGTAGCCAGATTTGGAAACAATGGTGATTTGATTGCTACCAGTCACATAGAATCAAAGAGAGAGTGAACAGGAACTGGACTTCAGTTTCTCCACACCAGGCTTCAGCAATTAAAAGAGTGCACCCTGTCCTAACAGGGCCAAACCGACACCGCCCCTTTTGCTCTCCCTGCAGAACACGTCACGACATCCCCCACGTGCAGGCTGACTGATCCGTACAGCTTCCCCTGCTGGCTCTGAGCGAGTCATGCCATAGCGTGATGCTGTACATGACCTGTTAACCTATCGAGTGTTTCTGCACAGAAAATCATCTTTGCCTGCAAAGGTGATGCACAAACTCATCACTATATACATCTTTCCCAGATAGGTAGCATAGCAATACAATGGATTTCTGAGCTGAGAAAATGGGGGGTCATTTGGGAACACCCGAGAGTAAAATGAGTAATACCTGGGAAGTTCTCTACTAAAATCTGCTACCTGGATGGTTAAACAAATTTTCAATGTAATTAAACCTTCAAAGCCATGGAGAAAGGTAACCACAATAAGCACATGCTTCCTGTTTTGAGCAATTCTGTATTTCCTATTCTGTAAATAAATGGTCTTTCTTTTCCAGAATTCTCCTCATTAACAAGCGAGAAATAGGCATTGGAGCTAGATTGCAGGCAACAAAAAAAATTGACAGGATTTCCGTCTTAAACATTTAGTCTCCTTGCTCTTGTGGATTTGTTCCAGACTCTATCATTTTAACAGTTTGAGTTCATGAGCTGAATTTTAGTTGCCCAACTCCCCAGAAAATTTAAACATGTCTGAAGTTCTGCAACAGTTACTTTGAAATTGTAAAGATTAATGCTGTTTTATGATACACTCTTAAAATAAACGCAAAACAATCGAACAAAGACTCAATTGTTTAGAATGATTTTTCTCATACTTAGGGCCGGTAGAAAATCTCATGTTATCAGAACAACCTCTATGCAAAAGATTGCTCAATTATAAGTTCTGATTTACAAGCTCCAAGAACAGGATACAATAGAAAATATCTTTGTTATAATGCTAAATGGTGTGGTATATTGTAAAACTATAATATGCTTTATTCATTAAATGTATTACCAAATTCTGTGCACAAGAAGCAGGTGAAGATTTGACTCCTACTGAATTCTGTAGATCACAATCTACAGCACTGGTACTTCAGAACTAACAAAATCCACAGCAGGATCTATACATTTCTTACTTCTATATCAGGTTATATTTTCTGCATGTTAGAGTACCCTTAGTAAGGCCACTGCATAATTTTTATGGTTAGGTTTTCTGTATAACAGGTTGTATGTATGGACCTCATACAGAAGTAGCATGGCCACAGTGCATTGAACATGCAGTGTAAAAGTTTCTACATACCAAGCCAAAGTGGAAGTTTCATCTGCTGCCAGGTTCTCCATGTACTCGTGGTTTGGTCCATCTAGTGTGTGTTTACATACATGAAAGTTGAGAAGAATTTTTTTTTCCTTGGTTGCATTTTCATTGTCTTTACTCCACATGAGGATTACCTTAGTGGGATTTATTTATTTATTACACATTACCTACAGGATTCATTGCATTTAGACAGCCAGGCAAACTTTTTGTCAACTAATCTATCTTCTCATCTGAAGGCTGCTGCAAACCTGCCTAAACCCTACTCCTACACTGGCACTCTCACACTATTTATATAATCATGAGCACTTTAGGCATAGGAAGGCAGAGTCTCAAACATCGCAAGTTACACGTCTCTGGTTCCTTAAGCTTTTTTTAAACACTTATTTATGGGCAAGGTGTAATTTACACCACCTTATGTATGGCTGGGCAGGTGGTTCACTGTGACTGCTGCTCCTTATATCAAATACGCTAACATCATTGTCAGCGGTGCCCACTTTTCCCCCACTGATCATATTTTCACCTGTTCTCTCTCATCACAAGACTTGACTGGGAGCTCTCTGTGACAAGGACTGCTTTTACGACTGGTACATGCACAGCACCTACATGCTTCCTGATGCAGGCCCCTGGAAACAGTGACAAGGAAGCATCTTAACTACTTCTAGTGAAACCCACAGACCCTTCAGAACTCATCAGCCTAAGCTTACTGAATTACTTTATGTTTGCTCCTTTTTCCTTCCATAGCTATACCTGTCACAGAACTTGCTGTCTGAGCTGGAACAAGTGCTAGTGCTCAGCCCGAGGCAGCGGCCTGCAGGCCGCATAAGCCTGCCTACTCCAAGGCAGGGCGGCAGTATGCAAGGCCCAGCTGTTACCAAGGCAGCCAGGCCCCAGAGCTGCCTGTATACCCCAGGCACACGGAAGGCACCTGGATTTATTTATTTATTTTTATTCCGCAGGAAGTTGACTCTTATTTCTCAGATGCAGAGAATTTTCCGATTTTAGACAAGAGCTATTTGGAGAATACTTCAGATTAGGAACAACAATTCTCTAAGTGAACTCTCCCCTATCCAGGTACTATCTGGTCAGCTGACAGGAAACCATGTATTTACCTCAGCAAAATGCAACTCCTTAATGAGTTTATTATCTTGCAAACAGTGGTGTAAATGTGAACTTTGATACAAAGACAATAACATCTCTCTTCTGAAAGCTTTTAATTGGGCCTACTCAGCACCTAAGACTACAGGTGATTAGTCACAGAACACAGGTTAAACAATTTAAATTGCCAGAGTCCATCACTTTGTGCAGGTATTTACTAAATAGGTATGAAGTTTGCCCATTCCTTTTGATTACATTTTACTTGATTCTTTTTTGCACTGGTGAAATAATTTCACAAGATGGATGATAACAGAGATGAGAGCCCTAAAATTTAACTTTTGACTTTATTATGTAGCTGATCAGAGAATAGGAACAAATATTGCCAACAAACGTATAGGAAAACCTCAAGAGTTGTTCACTGCAAAGTCATGAAGGAATCAACATGTCAGATCAGGTTGCTTAACAACTCCACTCTAACAGTGGTAAGTTCAGCAAAGTTTAGACTACAAATTTGAATGCCATGAGCACGTTCCACCTATGCTTAAGATTAAGCTTTTGAGCAAAAATACATTTTTTCCTTTGAGGAAGCATCCATCTCTTTATGACAAAGACAAGGACCAGTATTCCACAAAAAGGGTTAGTAGAACTGACCAAACAGAAAGCTGCACAGAAATAACTGCATCCAAAAGGATGTTATCTATATTGTCAGAGATATATGCTCTTATGTTTGTTCAAATCGAGCAACCTTTAGATGTATTTTTTAAACACTACTTTTACAACCTCCTGTTCCTTGCTTAAACAGCATATCTTAATCTAAAAACTTTGATTTCTCTTGTTTTGCAGGTGTTCTGGTTTCAATTCAGAATACCAAGTGCTAACAGGCAAAGTTGTCCCTAACAGCTCACCAAAACTGCACGATTCACATCAGCTACTAGATAGTCCCTGCATTAGAAAGTAACACCATGGTAGACAACATCAACTACATCCTGCAACAACCTGCTGGGGCCAAGGTGCCAGGTGTCCCACACTGGACGTTCTCTGTGTCTTGCTGCTCAGAGGCTGTGACTCTAACAGTACCGTGCTGCAAAAATCTGGATTAAATCTAGCAAAGAAAGAGATCATTTACGAGTCATCTGTGGGTACATTCTGTCTTTGGTGTGTGGCTGAAACTCCCATTAACACTAACATGAGCTGCACAGGCCTACTGATGGGTGAATTATACCCCTGACAGAAAAGTGGTTTTTTGCTCGATGGATTTTCTTTGATGAACTTGTTGGCTACTGCACAGTCATGTGTATATATTTAAGTATTTCTCTGTGTGAATGCATGTGTATCTCTATAGTGATGATGTCAGTTTGACTAAAAATGCAGATAAAGCATTTCTTAAGCCAAAAATGGGCCAGAGCTAATTTTCCCCACATAAACTTCGGTTTGGCCCTTATTTATCAAAGCCAGACAAAGCTTGACAGAAAAGAGGATCCAAATCGGTTAGCCCAACAAAAAATAGATGTTAGGGCCTTTCTTAAGACTTACTTTATAGGAACCGTATGCATAACTTTCACTTTCTAGAAAGTGGTTTTCTCTTGAACACACATCAGAACCATTCATCATCATATAATTGCAAGTTGTCAGTCAGGGCCGCACCCTTCATGCAGTGGCAGGCCGCCAACACATCTGTCAGAAGCACTCACAAGCTTCCGTGTGTTATTGTAATCCCCTACAAAAGGAATGAGCCCATTCATCCAGTCCACATTTTCCAAATTGAACGACGACAGTAAACCCTGAGCCTGGAAAAATAATAGCATTTACCCTAAAAATGCCACACTTGTCAGGTGACCACAGGCTAAATGCCAGAAAGTAAATATGAAATAGTTTGAAACCCTGTAAGCATGGGTTTTAGGGAGCAAAAAAAAAAAAAAAAAAAAAAAAAAAGAGGAAAGCTGGGTCCTGTGCTGACAACAGAGTGGTCTCCAATGGTGAAACCACTTGCAAGGTTAAATCTCTGTCTTCTATCTGCAAGTGCCCACTTCTTGCCATCTAGACTCAATTAGGAAAAAAATTTCCAACTTTTAATGTTTCTATTCTCTTTTAAGGCTTTTTTTTTCCCTTTGGATAGCATCATCTATTCTTTATGTTAACGCACATTCTTTTCTCCTTTTCCTCTTTTCTCTTGTGCCTCTTAAAAAACACATTCTGTTCCCACAGGCACCAGCCAGGGCCAGCCTAGATTTAGTGAACCTAAGGGCAACAAAAATAAAAGGCTTGGGACAATGAGTCTAAAGCAGACAACATCCTCCTCTCAAAAGCCATGTTAAGGACTTTTGTGCAGAATTACAGAATCACAGAAGCACAGAAACATCTAGGTTGGAAGAGACCTTCAATATCCCCTAGTACAACCCCTGACCTAACACTAACAAGTCCTCCACTAAACCGTATCACCAAGCTCTACATCTAAAGATCTTAAAGACCTCCAGGGATGGTGACTCCACCACTTCCCTGGGCAGCCCATTCCAATGCCTAACAACCCTTTCAGTAAAGAAATTATTCCTAATATCCAATCTAAACTTCCCCTGATGCAACGTTAGCCCATTCCCCCTCGTCCTGTCACCAGGCACATGGGAGAACAGACCAACCCCCACCTCACTACAGCCTCCTTTAAGGTACCTGCGGAGTTCAACAGTTATCAAGAAACAAAATGCTTCTTTACACAGAGCTTCAGAAGTTTCTTTCCAGAGTACATGCATTCAAGAGTCTCAAATATTTTGGAGGGTGAACCAGAGCTTTATCTCTCTGCTTCCACTTTTCCATTCCCTCTCTGGCAAATAATGGCAGTTCAATTTTCAGAAACATTGAGTGAAACACATGCTGTTGCCCTTGGAGGCAGCAACACAATCACATGAACCCAGTTAGACTTTCAGAGCAGCTCTGCTTCCGCAGGTGAGGCTGTGGATGGAGCCTGATGCTCCTCTGTAACCAGCTGGATCTTTACACCTGCTTAGCTACAGAGGTGGAGCCACGACTCTTCTCCAACCTCCTTCCAACAATTTGCTCCCAGGAACTCTGAAGGAGCAGGAGCAGTCAGTGTGCACACCAAGCCATAACGATTGGACTGGTGCAGGCTTTCAGCACTCCACACTCTTGTTGGGCACTTTGATTAGCCCTTGATACAAGCAAAATGTATATTAAATACATAGACATACCCAAACACACATTTCTGAAACCTGAATCTGAAGGCCCTATGATGGCTGACCTGCTACCAAATTTATTTCCAAGAGCAAAAATATACCACTGCAAAAGAAAGACAACTATCCTAACAAATCAACTCTCAGTTATGTCACAGACCTGTATTTACCCGTTGTTTTTGTTCAGACTAGTGTTAAGGAAAATCTAACAATTCATGGACTATATCAGAAAGAAGACTGACTACTATAAAACTGCCATGCAAGCATGCAGAAGCTGCAGTAGTTGCTCTGCTTACTCCTGGATGGCCACTGGGTCTGGACCATTGCATTAGAATGAAGCTGGAATATAGGAATAGCAGAGTTTATCACTGCATTCCTGTAAAACAGGCTGGTTTTCAAAACATCAGTGGTGGAAAAAGCAATGCCTCAATCCCTTTGTGCCTCAGTTTCTCAGACAGAAAGAAGGTTTTATCTCACATGGCTACTGAAGAACTTAATTCTGTTGAAAGACTGCATCATAAGCAAATTTAAGCACAACAGTATATTTTTATCCAATTATACTATCTTAACTTTTTCATAATTTCAAAGTTTATTTGACTAAGCACCTCTCAATTTCTAGCATGAACAAAGAGCAAACTTCACTAAACCTGAATTAAATTAATTTGGGCTTGAGACATCAGTTGATAATAAGTAATCTGCTGTACACTAGGTAAATCAAGATAAATTAATGCTTTCTCTTTTACATACATATATATATACGATACTAAATGCACACAAATATAAGCACAACATATGGCCAACAAGAAATAAATAAAACTGAAAAGCACTTTACAACTGCATGGCAAGTATCCAAACTAAATTTCAGGTAGCAGATGGCATGAATAGGATACATGTGAGAAACAGGCAATTTCAATTATCTCTGAATAGTTCATAAACAGGAAAATTTGGCAAACCACAATTTAAAAAAAAAAAAAAAAAAAGGGACTTCAAAAATAACATTGTGTAATAGAGATAACTGAATTGAAAACACAACAATGCAAAGTTATTAAGCTCATCCTGACCATAATTTCATAATGAGTATTAAATGATTACATGTGACAGAAAAGAGCTGCCCCAAATACTCATGCCTGGAAAATGTAATAATTAATTAATCCATGTGGGGCTCAGAATTTCATTTTAGTTATTGTCATTAACCAAAAGTGGCCAAGAGACAGATCTTGCGCACCAAGTTCCTTCTTACCTTTTGTGCAATGTATGACTAGAAGGAGAAAAAAAAAAAAAAAAAAAAAGCATAGAATCCAGATCTAGACATTTTTCAAATAGTTATTCAGGTATATGTTTCTGAACAGGCTTTACTCAGGAGAGGTCAGATTTGTCCACGGATGTCATGCAAAAATCGTACTGTTTTGCATCAAACAGTGAAATAAGGTGCAAAAGGAAACTATGTTTAAAATCTTTTCTGAGTCATAGTAAATCAGAATCTGGGTTTCAGGAAATACTTCTCTCTCCTTTTAACTTATATTTTGGAAAAATCAACTGCCAGTTTGATGTTTGAAATTTCAAAATTTGGAAGGTAGGACAGAAGCTAATTTCTTAAACTTTTCAGTGAGATGCTTAGAAATGCTGTCTAGAGCCAACCAGGTGAATCACCTAGGAATCAATTCATCATACACTGTACTATTGCTTTCATATCCCCCTCCCTAATTCTCCTTTCCACATAGGAAATGTGTCAGACAAAGATCTGTTATCTGAATAACTTCGAGGATTTAAACTATCTAAATATACTTTAAGTATGTAATTGTCATTTGTGTAATTGGGATTTAGGTAGCTAGAAAATAAATATCTTTATCCATCTGAGATATAAACTCGGTTAACAAAACTCTCAACATTATCCCTACAAAATGTTTTTTTTTTAAAAAAAAAAAAAAAAGTTCTCAACCATTCCATTCTTAAACTAGATTAAAGGCAAAACTGAATAAAAGAAAAAAAAATCCTGCCTATGTAAATACAGGCAGAATGAAGTGTATTTCCTCACTGAAATACATACACATTTTTATTTACCACATTTGCTGTTATCAGACAAGGTATCAAGAAAAGAAAGGCAAAGAAAGGAAGAGTTTATTGACCACTGTGACTCCAGAAACGTTTAGTAAGAATTGGAGAAGCTTTTATCCAGTTCAAATGAAAAATATTTCTCATTTTTTTCATGCTAATAAAGAGAATTTGATCCTCGTTAAAATGGAAGGTTGTTCAGAAGGCATTATCAACAGCACCTTCAGCCTGGCATAATAGAGGCATAGCAAAATCAACAGATGCTTCTGAGCATCTCAATAAACGAGGTCTGGGTCTTTGAAAGAACGACTAGTCTGCCATTTCATAACTGTCATTTGAAAGAGGGAAAGTGTTGTTTAATGACAGCTGGGTTTTACTGCCCAGATGAATTGGAATAATACATAGAACTCACGTATTTTATGTACATTGAATGCTTATGAAACTTATACATCTGTGTGCTTACAGCTAGATACAGATATATGCACAACTGCAGCATTTAAAAAACAGCCAGAAATTTTAGGTACAGTGCTTGAATCAAATTACTTATTTTCAGAGCTGCTGGGCCCGGTAGTTTTGAAAGTTGAAGTTACAAGTTCTGAACATATCTGAAAAATCAGTCCCAGTATGTTTCAAGTTAAGCATCCGAAGTCAGTAACCACAACTGATCATTTGGGTCACTGGAAAGTATGTTCATGGTATACACAACTACAGAGTCAAGACACTACGAGCTAAATATCACTTCCATCAGAAAAAAATGCTGTTATATAATACCTTACAGACAACGCAATACAGGAGCTACCAGCTGCAAATGTGTTTTTAGAATTCAGAGCCTCCTCGGGGGAAGTCAGCTACTTCTTTCGGGTACGTTAACCCTTCCTCATCATACTGCAGACAGCACCTTCAAAGGTCCTGCTGCTACCCCATCGCACAAAGTCTATGCAGTACCTCCTTTCTTGGAAGTCTGGGACATAAAAAAAGCTACTACGGAGATTTCAGAAACGTCAGCTGCCACCCCATACCTTAGCAGTCCCCGTCAAGCGGGGATCTCTCTCTTGAACCCATGTCCTTGCTAAGCGCAGGTGAGGGAATAATAACCTGCAGCAAGTCTGCAAAGTTTACCAAGCTCCAGGCAGCTACTCCCTTCAAAACGAGCACGTTCTCATTTCAGAGTGGCTATGGAGCAGAGGTTCTGCAGACTTGGCTTTAATGGCATTTTTCTTTCCCTACCTGTGCACCAACTGACAGTCCTCCCAAAAGAACAGCTCTCGGCTTTTCCATGTCTCAGAGCACAGGAGACTGCCTGGTTTTGCTACAGAAAGATTCTAGGTAAGAATATAAAATAAATCTGTAATTTGAAAAAAATGACACTGCTTTCGAAAATGTAAAAGTGCAGCAGAAAAATTAAGCTGAATTCTTAAAACAAATTAAATGGATCCTAGTGGCTCAACTACGAGTTTCGAACCAGTAAATCAGTACGCTTAATGTCAGCAACTGATAAAGCAGAAACATATGCTCTGCCTCACTAATGGTATAAAGAACATTCTCTGATTGTGTTTTGGTTGAAGCCAAATGTTTGCTGGTTAAAGCAAGATTTATTTTAGAAACATTAATTTTCAATAGAATGCAAACTGATTTATCTTCTACTAAAATCTACGAGATTACTTTTAGTTTAAAAAGACTTCCATAATGGTTTCTGCACAAGACCTATCAAATGATATTTCTTGGCCCATAACAGTCATCTATCCTTTCTCCTGACTCACAGACCTTCCCCCAGTATATTATAGACGAATATGCAAGCTACTGTGTTTGGAGCTCCAGTTTATTTCATCTTGCCATAGATGTTCTCTACAGCTAGTAAGCGGTGCACTCCCTTGGAACAAATCGATCAGTTTTCTTTCTTTGAAAATACCACTAGATGCCAAGGCAATGAAATATCAAATACTCAATATATAACCACAGAGATATACACACATATACTGTGTATCACACCAAGCACATTACCGGAACGGAACTGTGTGACTGCTGAGCTTCCATTTTCCTTGTACATTTACCAAGAAACAAGTCGTCAGAATTTCCAGAAAGTTCTACTCTATTTCAAGCATTCAGAAGATTTTGAGAGACCAATTTCTCTGACGCGTTCCCACTATCCTCAGCACTGAGAACTTTAATAAATGAAACTTTGTGTGTGACTAAATGAGAGCTGTTTAACACTAGGATCATTTCAAAATCTGATCCAGCAGATATAATAAGAAGTCCAACTGGCATCTTTAATACACTTTTTTTTTTTTTTACTTTTTTTTTTTTACTTTTTTCTTTTTACATTTTGGGTGCAACAGCGTATTATCTAAGCAAGAACTACAGGATTGAGCCCACAGATTTTAAAGTTTACTATTTCAAATCAGAACTAATGTAATAAAAGAAAGCAGGTAATTTCAGTGTCTCAGAGATCACAGTAAATAGATGGTTTCATCAAAGGGTCAGCTGAAAGTACCCGGCATGCAGTAGCTGACAAAAGATTAAAATGCAATCACATGAAAAAGCCACAACTTGAAAGAAATCATGCATTCTTGAAAAGATACTTAATACTAATAGATGACATACTTTTACTTGAGTTTGGATCATCTATCCTCATGACTCATTACGTATTTGAGTACACCAATTATATCATAAATAATTTATATCATTACAATGTTCTGTGGTTTAATCCATTTGAAACTGTTTTAGACAGATGAGGGTCTTACATGTCTCACACATCTCAACAGGCCGGGACCCTAGAAGCGCAAAAAACCTCCTTATTAACAAGTATTTCTACCTTTTCATATAATTAAATTCATCCAAAAGATACCAAAGCATACTGCAAATTCAAGTAACCACTAGCATCTCCAATTCACAGACAAGGTATCTGAAGCAGGAAGGTTAACATCTTTGCCCAAACTCAAAGCAAGTCACCGCAATCACTGTGCTTCTCTCCAGACTCTCAGCCAACTCCTGGAACATAATAGAAAACCTAACAAAAACAGAGCTTGCAGGAAACATTCTCTTAACATACAGCATGATCACAAACACTGAAAGGCTGGTTGACATTTTCAAAGCTGCAAAGGGAATTTGGATGCCGCCAATTCTCATTAACTTTAATGGGAGCTGGGCATCCAAATCTCTTAGGCAGTTTTGCAAATCCCACCACAAATGACCATTTAGGTGGTAAGTATTAAATGGTACTGCCTGCCAGGCACCTTTATCTTAGGGAGGTATGTAAAGCGAAGCCCCATTGTTTTCTTCCTGGTGGAATAGTATGGGAGCTAAATGAAGTGTCTCACTCGTGCCTTACAGAGAAGCAATTTTTCATGCCACTTGCAAGGTGCAGTTGAAATGGTTTCTTTAGAGTATCACCAGGAAAGACAGGACAAAGAAAACACATAGGAAAACAATCACTGCTGAGAGATAAGAAGTAAATTCACCGCAAGTTGGTGAGTATTTCTGAGCAAATACTTCTGAAATACACAGGCTTTTTATTTCACTTTTAATAGAAACATTTGGCATTATCAGAGTACTGTATTTCTCACCTATTCATCTTTTACTTTCTATATGCCCATCTTTCTGACTAACACCTTGGCATTCAAACAAGTACTACGCTCAAAAAAAAAAAAAAAATAAAACCTGTATAAATGACAGAGTGTTCAACCATGAACACATTGTCTTTTATGAATATTATAATCACAGAATCAATAAGCCTACAAAGAAAAAACAGGACACAAAACGTGTTTTGTCATTTCTGACGAAGTTATAAAAACAACAGACATTCAATATGCCAAGTGTTCTTCAATCCTTCATAATCATAGCCTTATTGAAGTGAGGACAAAAAGGGTCTAATTGCATAGGAGCAATCTCAATGTAATAGGTTATACACCCAGGCACTGCTGCACAATACAACAAAAACAACGTTCCCTGTGTATAGCAGAATGTCATCTCTCATTTTCAGGCAATTACCTTCTTTCTTGTCAACAGTTTTAATAACCTCCATCATCTCTAAAAGACTTTTGCTTCAGTTAAATAATTTTCAGCTTTTTAATATGCAAATGTGCTTGTTCATATGCATGGGTGAAGTGGCGCTGCTACTTGAAATGTGTCAGTACATTGTGGAGCACCTGCACCTCGGGGAAGCTTGATTTAATTGACACCTAATACTATTCATTATTCCACTTAGTGAGCAACTCCTATTAGTCACCTGTAGGTTTTCCTATAAGCAGTGCTTTGGCCACCAATGAAAATATGAATATTTCTATAAATAGAATGGCCATATTTAGTAAAGGGGGTTCACTGCTGGTGAGCCTGGAACATCATCTCATCGGCAGTATTTCTTAGGATTCTCCCTTCTTCCCCCCAAAAAAACTTTTTTTGACTGTGATGGAAGTCAAGAGTGACTCCCATTTGAAAAATATTTCATGTGTTAAGTACCGACACTTTAATTCTGTAACTATATAAAACGAACATTGTCATAACTCTGCAAAAGAGAGAAAAGCACTCAAGGTGGGTGGGTTTTATTACTGCATACACTGTTTTCTTAAAGTGTGAGCCGAGTTGGATGATTCCAGTGCCTGCTTTACATGATCTGAATGTAATCACTGGCTGTGCA
Source organism: Heteronetta atricapilla (assembly GCA_011075105.1). Classification (NCBI taxonomy): domain Eukaryota; kingdom Metazoa; phylum Chordata; class Aves; order Anseriformes; family Anatidae; genus Heteronetta; species Heteronetta atricapilla. The sequence continues at coordinate 19,383,494 of CM021735.1, forward strand.
AAGAAATGCTGAATATGTGTTATTAATTGAATATTCCTGTAATAAATATTTACCATTGTAGTTTAGTTTAACCTTATCCAGCTAATAGCCAATTTTGCTCAATTGTGAAGCATGTGCAACAAAGATCTTTAAATTGCCACATGAAATAATTACGTTGAATATGGGATTCTCGGTCTTTACTGATATGAATGTGATGAATACATGCTATAAATGGATACAGTTTAAGACTCTCATTGTTCTTTTATTGCTGTATTACAACTCGGTCATAGTGCACCGTATGTGCTGAGTTGATGATATCGGGGCTGTTTCTTTACCACATGGTCTGTAACCTTATTGTTCAGGCCACATTTCTTTCCAGCATTAATGCATTTGTTAGTCCCAGAAGGCTTAAACTACAGATGTTTAACATCCTGCTTATGGACAGATCATCTGGAATATGAACTGAGAAATCTATACGACTTATTAGTATATGTTATGAGTGTAGCAGAGATTTAATAGTCTGCTCAAACCAGATTAGTGAAACCGTTTCTTACAAAAAGGCAACTTCTTAAAATAGGCACATGTAAAAATGAAAAATTAAGACATTTTTTTGACTAAAATATGATTTTTATCAGAAGAATTTGGCACTAATTAATGCTGTTTACATAATAGTGCATGTAACATTAATTACAGCTTTCAGCATGTTAACTGCAAACCTTTTTATTTCTTGTCTGTGCACACAGATTTACCAGCATGGTAGAAATCAGAGCCCTTTTGAGGGCTTTTCTGCAGTGTATTCAAAGTGATCATAAATCAAGCCTAGAATTCAAAGACAGTTAAGGACATAGGCAGTAAAAAAGACTGAGTAATGCTCACCCAGAACTCCAATCATTTTTAAACTAAGTGGGGAGAACACTGGTCAACTAGGCGATTGTTGGTATCCCCCAAAATGTAATCTCCAAGCTGAAGAATGGCAGCTGGCAGAACAGCTGGTGAATAGGATTAATGTCAGAAGAAAGAAATAAAACTCAACATATGTCCAAGCCTGCGGTGCTGGGACTGAGCATGATTGTACCCCGACGGATACCATGTGTACAGCTGGAAAGTGCCACTGTGCCATGCTTCTCTACCCCACAAGGTCATTTCTAAGAAGTACAGCTAATATCGAAACACTGAACTGAACTTTTCCTTGAGAACTCTGACCGATTCAGAAAGGAACAAACAAGCTGCATCACGCAAATATTCTGGGCTACTTTAGCTCACGCTGGGTGGTTTTTTACAATACAATCTCAACTAAAAAAGCAGATTAGTATTAAAACTGACAGATTGCACTAATGTAAATATAATTTTAGAGCTATTTAAACCTTTTAATCTCATCTCTTTCAGATTTCCACATTCGTTTAAGGTTTAAACAAGACCCAAAAGCACACGTTTAATAAAGTAAATAATTTAATTTCATATTACTTACATATTTTACTGAAAATACTTTTTTATCATCTGCTTAGTCAGAATATGCCTAAGAAAGGGGATCAACATGACACTAGCCATAAGTCATATTTATAATTCGAAATGTTTGCTATTAAAGATATTTCAGCTCATGTTTTAGAATGTTCTGTTTTGTTTTGTTTTTTCATTTTATTTTGGTTTTTGTTTGCTTGCTTGTTTTTTTAAACTGTAGCAGGGTAGTTGCTGGAATTGGTTATAGTGAAGAACAGTAAACATATAAAAATTCCTAACTGGTGAGAAAGGCCCAAGTATTTTTAGAAGTTTGAAAAGAACAAATTCTTTTCAGTCTCCATTTTTCTACTAGTAGCATGAAACAGATCCTATCTGCTAGATAGCAATGTTCACATGCAGTCAGATTCCCTGCCACAACTGTGTGCAGTGAGAAAGAGCACAAATGGTTAACATAAGTTATACTCTGTGCCTAATGTCTTTTTCAAATACAGTGCTTTTGGGTACCTTGTAATTTGAATAGGAAAAAAAAAAAAAAAAAGTACATTCTCAAATCCAGGTTACTTTTAAAAATACTGGCTTCAGCTACAGCCTCTAGAACTTCAAAACATCTGGTGAAAATGAAAAAATTCTTCACCTGAAAGAAGCCTTGTCTCTTTTCCTTTCTTTTCTTTCCTCTCTTCTCTTTTTCTTTTCTCATCTTTCTTCCTTTTTCTTCCCCTTCCTTTTGTTTTTTCTTTTCCTATTCTGGCAACCCAGTAGGAAATGTGGAGTGGCATAATACCCCACATTCTCCTACCAGAAGAAAAGACACATGCATCTCAAAGGCTGCAAGCACACAGTGCTACCTTGTTACCTTAAAATGGAGTATCCAACTGGTGCTCCATCTGTCAGCTGCAAGACAGCAACAGGTAGCCAGAGGTAATATTTCATTCCTCATACTAAATTGACTTCACTGAGGAGAGTAACTGTGTTCTTTGTGACTTAAAGAAAACAGTTGAAGAAGCAGCAGCCAACTCTAGTGACTTGCTCAGCTTAGGAATACATTGTTCTGCCTTGTAGAGAGGCGCTGGTTCATGTTTCAGTGATACAAGTCATCCACAGTAAGAGATACAGGAAGAGATTTAAACAAACAAACAAACAAACAACAAAAAAAAAAAAACGGTACAGAGGAGGAAAACCCAGATTTTACCTGAGCCAGTTTGAAACCAGTGAAGTGGAATGGCCACAACTGCTATTGACTTGTAAACAGGGTAATTACAACCAGCATTTCCACTGAAATGCTTATTTATTTATCAGATGCTTATATAATGCTCACATAATCTAGTGGTGGTGTTTCTAGTTCTAGTGGTACGTTTCAGGCAGAACCAGAGGCCTTGTATTCTTTAAGCAGATTATCTCCCAACATAACCCCACCGGTGGCCTCATCCTGTGTCAGCTACAGCAGTATGTGCTGATACAATTTGTATCTAAGACCTTCCTGATGTGTGTTCAGCCTCTCAATGAAGGTGCTTCACAACTTGTGTTCCATCACTTATTTGAAATGTCTCTCTAGCCTAGTCTTTGCGTTTATTTGGAAATACCTACCCATTTTTCCCAAGTTGTCCCATTTTTCAAAACGAGGTCAATAACGAAACTGGAAAAATCATTTGATATAAAGATAATAAAAGTACAATGCTCATTATATTCTCTCACCCTGACAAATGATTCCCTTAGTAGCCAAAAAGCTTTAATTTCTCCTCACACACATTTGCATTTCTAACAAAGGCAAAACTTCTACAGAATGATTTTGATTTGCCTTCCAAAAGTTCTGAAGGTCTCTTACATTAAGGTCTAAATGTCTAACTGAGATAGTAAATTTTAGATATTTTTCATCATATAAAATGATTCCATTCTATTTTAAGATAGTCTTAAACCTAAGTAAGAACCTCCAGCAGCACTCATCATCTAATGTCATTCTGTAATGGCAAAAATGTTTTTGTTTGCACTCACATAAAAGGGAAAGAAAAAGCACATTGCTTATTAATATCTACTGAATTGTTTAAGAGGATTTTTAAGATACAAGTTAAAAGAATTTCATAATTTCAATTTCTCCTTTTCATTTAATAGTAGACATTCATTAGGACCCACACACTGTAATAAATTATAATAATTTCAAACAAGAATTAAATTACTAGGTACCTAGTGAAAGAGCCATTTTTTCTTAGGTACCCTGTAATCTAACTGTCAGATTTAAAATCTATTCCCAATCAACTCTTCACAACATTCACATTTATTCATCTATGCTAAATTAATAAAAGGTGTGAATAATACTGACAAAATTGATCATTATTGTTCATGTAGATTTAGAAAATTATAAGGTAATCTAAAATATAAAAGGAATTGAGGGAAACTATTACAGTTCTTATAAATAAATTCGTCCTATGCTATATATATATATTTTTTAATCAGGAAAAATCTTCAATGAGAATTTATTTAGAGTGACTTGCAAAGCTATTTAATAAATTGCACATTTCAGAACAGAATGCTTTTTTATTTCCAAAGCTATTAAAAGTTGATGATGACTCTAATGCAACCTGAGAGTTCACCCAAAATCTTAACAAGGAATGCTGAAACACCAGAAACACTACCCAGTGTCAGGCTGAACACAGACTTCCTGAAGGTTGATCCTCACGGACACTAAGCACCTTGCCCAACGTCCTGAGAGAGCTCAGGTAATGCCAAAGTAAATGAGAACTGAGGTCACTCGGGATCTCCTGGAATCCAGATCTGAGTGCGGCAATTCTGAAAAGCAGGGCGAGCATCCCTCTCCTTGTATAAACAGATAGAAAAGGGGACAGCGTTCTCCAAGGAATTAAAGGTATTACACAATCCTCTTTCCTTATGCACAGACTTAGCAGCCACCAGAAGCAACCACTGGCTCTTATTACAGCTCTACATAAAGCCAAAGACAATGTCTATATTAGACTACTCTGTCCTTTGCACATTTGCAGTAATTCCTACCATCTAACCTCACTGACCCTCTCCCCCCTGACAGGGATCCCTGCAGATAAAGTAAAGCATGTCAACATCTGTTCCCATTCACACCGATTTTAATTTACCAAAAGAGCTTTGCTATTTTCAGAACAGGCTCCAGAGCACAATGACAGATTTAAGGCCTTTAATGGGGCTGCGTTTTGAGTGTGTCAGCGTTTCGTACTCACCAGGACTTGATTCTAAGGGGTTGCACCAAAGGAAGCTGCGGGGGGCTTTGGAGTCACAGCAAGGGTGTTCCTCTCACTATGGCACTATTTACCTATAAACCAGCCAACAAAGTTTTAATGTCCTTAACGAACCTCTGTGTTTGCTGCTTTGACCAAAAAGCGGTGCTCCGGAGCACCGAGGGCACAATGTCCTCTCCTCCCATTTTCACTCTGTTTTCCATCTACCGCTACACCCCTTGCCGAAACTCAGGACGCGTTACTGATGGTGGGGTACCCAAACTGCCTCGCCATCACTTAGCTCTGTCCCTGCTGACTTTGGAACCCCCTGGTTTTCGTAAAAGCAAAGCTAGGCCAAAGCTGTGTGTGCTTTGTCTCATTTTGCAGAAATAAAAGTGAAAAGCCAAACACTCTTTTGTCTCCCCTGCTCTCCCACATTACAAATTTCACAATAACTAACGATCATTATTCCAAAGTCTTTTTTTAACTGAGATGTATTTATAGAGTATCCTTGTTGTAAATCTAAAGAATTTACTCATCCTTCTGCTAAGTTACAGAGCCAACAGACTGTGAAGATCACAGTTGTACAAAAACAATTCGCAAAGTTTCAGAGAATTTATGGTGACTCAAAATAAATGTTTCCGTCTCCTCAAGAGCTCTTTTTTTTTTTTTTTCTTTTTTTAAGATATACAATATGAAGAACAACTTGGAGAAACAATGCACAAGTTGTGTTGTAATCACATAACAGCTAAGACATGAGCAGCTGAGCAGAAGGAAGATGGGCAGTGGAATGCCATACAGTAATCAGCACTGTTGACTAATCAGAATTTGAGACACTAGAAGGTAATAAGGGTATTATAAAGAATGGCTTATTGAAGGAGCAGCTGTTTATGTGTAGCTCACTGTTTAAATGAGTTCCACTAGATTGCCATGGTATGTTTTGGTAGAAATGTTTTACTCAAAAAAAATAAAAAATAAAAAGGAGGGGAAAAAAAATATAATATCAGCAACCGCAAGCACAAAGAAGCAAATATCTGGGTAACGTGAGCATAACCACGTTTGTAGTAGCAGTTTTCTAGGTACTGGGGACCTCTAGAAAATGGCATAAATTCAGTGGCCCTGCAAGTTACAAAAGAATATTCATTACTTAGGCAAAGCCTAAATGTCATCTTTGTTAGCCTCCACCACTGAGTGTTGTTGCCATGGGCACAAGAGCTGAGGTGGTTATGAAGGGTAATAGACAAAGAGGAAAAAAACAAGGGAAAGTATAACTAAAAACAACTACAGAGCCACTTCAAGACTGTTCTACTTGCACCAGCAGCCAAGAAACACAGTAAATAAATTCATTAACAAAACAACTCGATTTTAATATCCCTCCAAATAAACATAATAATAAAATTGTGCTATGATCTCAACTAGGAAAATCCAATTAAGTTACGTTAAAAGACCAAAAATAGAAACAATATTCACAACGACACCAGTGAAAGCAGACGACTCACCAGAATGCTCAGACAATAACCGTGTTGTTCAGATCTATTTGCCATAGGGCCGCTCAACAGTTTTTGTTTGCTTGTTTGTTTCCAGAAACCAACTTAGAGTTTTGGTATTAAAAACATCTTTGAACTGCTGGGAGCAGGAAGAGGCTGCCTCGGAGTAGTGGAAATTTATCATAATCCATTATTTAAAATATTCTACTTGGACAGCAATGGCTTGGTAATATTTAAAAGCAGTCAGCAAGCAGTGGAAACTCTGGTATCTTTTGTAACAGTTCACATGTCAAACTGGCAAAGTGCCCACAGCGTACGGCAGAAAAATCTATTTAATGTCTGCCCCACAAGGCGACATGAGGCTTGATTGGCAGAAAGCAGAGAGTGGCTTTTGATCATGTGTCCTAACAAGCAGTTCCAGCTCCTGTCTCTTCGGCTGAGCGGCTCCACATTACCTATTCAAACAGAAGTGACAGGCCACTGCACTACTCTTTGGCTCTAGTCTCACGCAGTGGGAGCTATGCTGGAGACAGAGCCACTGATTAAATATATCACTTTTTCAAGACAAGCAGGTTGTCTGAATCAAAGTTGGACAGAATAGACTCAACATTATTAAAAGAGGATATAAAACCGGAGCTGAGTGATGTTAGGCCAGTTTGTACAGCCTCAGGGATTCACAGACTGACAAGGGGAATAAGGAACAGCAGAACTTATAAAGCAGGGTCAGAAATTAGCTGTGACATCTTGGCCATTTTCCCATCACTTCAGGGCCACTGTGTTTCAAGTCCTGTAGTCTCTTCTTGGCCTTTTTTTTCATGTTTTGGAGGGGGAGGGGGAGACAAAACCATCAACTACAGAAAGTTGCCAATTGCGGTTTGACAATAAAAAATAAAATATTAGCCATGCTTCACCACCTAATGTACAGTCTTTGCTAATTAGATTGGGCCCTTTTCCTCGTATTCTCATCAGCCAAATTATTGTCATCGAATAATTTGTTGATACAGCACTAGATACTCTTGCTAAAAGGAATAACTGAAATCTGGGGGAAACGACCGAATGGAGATGCTTATTACGTTGCTTTATCGGTTCATTAACGAATTGGTTTGATTTTTGAGGTTACATGTCTGGCCGCTGTCTGTTGTGTTATCAGATACGCAGGCAGTGAAAGGCAACAGACGCGACACGCTGCCTACTCATTCAGCGTATCTGTTGTTCACAGGAACAACACAGCAGCAACAGATAGACTGAAACGTGGAGGAACCCATGCTCCAGCTACATTTTTAATTCCTTGCATAACTGAAGATATAATAAAACCCATTAATAAAGCTGCAACTACCACATTTAAACAGCTAAAAACACAAACAGTCCACAGAAGCAAAGGAAGCTTATTTTAATTAGTAATGCATGCACATGCCAGATCTATAAAATTACTTCAGGGCTACTCAAAGTTCTGTTGAAAATAATAACATTATGATGCAAGATCTAGACAGATTTTTTTTCAGGAAAAAAAAAAATCCTTCTGCAGTAATTCCACTGAAATTAATAGAGTCACCTTAGGAATAAAGGTGGTTCAATATTTGTTTTTCACTATGGCAAGTTCTTCTGACATTTTAACAAACCTCTGACCGATGTGTTAGTTTTTGTTTCACTGTAAATATTTAAAAGTAATCTGCTTGTTCCATATTTAAGATACGATAAGGAGCGCTAAAACCTATGCAGAGAACCAGAGCTGTTTCAAACATCAAAAACGCAGGTAAATTTGAAGAGAGAGCAGAAAGAGCAGACCCCGTCTGCAAGCATATCCCCTAGCACATACAACATCATCACAAATGCAAGCAGAATTCAGTCTTAAGCTGTTAGACTAACAAGAAATTCACTGCAGGGCTCTCCAATTTTTCGATGCCCTTGCAGGCTCTCCATACCGGAGTGATCAGAGTTCCTCCGGATGGGGGAAAGAGCCTCCTTGCTTCAACATTCTCAAACAAATGACAGACAGAAGAGCATTCAAGATGTTGGGTTTTTTTAGGTTCAGTGAAGATCATGATTCACTCTAGAAGGTGACGTCACATCAGTTCTTTAAGAAACGTGAGCAGGCAGCGGTGCATTATCGCTTCACGCCAAAATATGGCAACGGTTATGTAAAGCATTAAGTAAAACAGTTAATAAAAAGGAAGGTGAAAATAAACAGGCATTCATAAATAGGGCACTGTGCCCAGGAACTCTGGGCACCTATGTAAGTAAAGCTAAAAATATATTATGATTAATAAAAGAAAACAGCTATTAGACACATTCCAAAACGCTACGCTGTAGAACAAGACATTTTGGCATGGCTCTACTGACTGGCAGCCCACGTTAAAGGAGGACCTGAGACCACAACAGAATGGGTGCTGCTAGTCGGGACACAGCAACGCTAACAGGAGCTCGCTGCGGATGTTTACACGGGACTTGTCCTCACGACTGTTTTTACAAGGGCTACCGTACTCTTTTTTCACAAATCTCACAATCCAAACTCTAGCAACACAAGCACTTCTTTATGTTATTGAAGACATTCCAAAGAAGGAGAATTTTGACACGTGTAACTATTAACTCTTGCTTTAGTTTTGAGATCAACATGCCAAGGAGCAACTAGGGAAGATGCCTAAATATAAATGGGGATTAAAAGGATTCATCACAATCCAAAATACACTTATGAATCACAGAAACATGTAGCTCAGAACACAGAATTACATTTTGTTCCTGATTTTTCCTTGCTCTCTTCAGCTACAGATTGGGAACTGAGAGCACCCGTGCAGGACCAGAACCTGAATTACACGCGCAAGTCTCACTAAGCCACAACTTGGAGCTGCCGCTTCTGAAGCTCAGGTCAAACCCCTCCTGGCTTTAAGGGTATCAGATCAGTCGTACAATGCAGAACTGCAGAACCTTAAAATAAACCACATTTGAGGCTACACCCAGAGTGCTGCATCCAACTCTGGGCTCCCCGGTACAACGCGTACTGGAGAGAGTACTGCAAAGGGCCACAAAGACAAGCAAGTGATCAGAGCATCCCTTACACGAGGAGAAACTGGATGAGCTGCGAGTGTTTAGCCAGGAAAAGAGCAGGCTCCAGGGGATCTTACCAACGTCTATGAATGCCTGATGGCAGGAGTAAAGAAGATGGACCCACACTCTTCTCAGCGGTGCCCAGTAAGAGGCCAAGAGACAATGGGCATGAACAGAAATACAGGATATTCCTTTTAAACATAAGAAAAACCTGATTTACTGCAAGAGCAACCAAACATTGAACGGGTTGCCAGGGAGGCCATGGTATTTCCATCCATGGAGATACTCCAAAGCTGATGGGATGTGGCCCCGAGCAACCTGCAGTAGCCGATGCTGCTCTGAGTGGGGCCGGGACCCACCTTCCTTCCTCAGCTGTCCTCTGGTTCTCCTGCTCTGGGAAATGACAGCGAACTGGGTGCAGGAACATGCATACATGGCCACTGAAGTGATCACAAGAGGGAACTTCCACGGATTGGCCAACATACTTCAAAAAAGAAAGCTGCTTTTAACGACAGCATCCTAAATTTTATTATGCTGATCTGAGCAGTTCTTACAAAGTTCTTACATTTACTCTTTTTATAAAAAAATGTTAAATTCAAAATCTAATTTCCTCCCTCACATTATAAAACACTCTACATCTCTATTTTCATAAGCTCCAATTTTTCCCATTCGAAATTTCAGGGAAAATAAAGGCATCTAAAAATACTGAAATGGTATAAAGTATTATTTTAAATGGACCAAAAAAATAGCTTTTTTTTTCTTTTTCTCGTAACACCTAACTTGCATTTAATATTACACAGAAGCAACACTGCTATTGACTGGATTTAGTCTCCTTAACAAAATATTTGTTTGAGGTTAATTAGCATGGCTAAAGGATAATCTTAGGAACTGATGGTTGTTTCCACCGGAGGCAGGTTTCCCTCGTGGAAGCAGCATCTTGCAGTTGCAGACTAAAGCTCAGAGATGAGAGTGGGCACGCTCTCCGGGAGACGAACAAGACGGTCTGAACACGTATCTGTCTTGTGCAGACAGATAGCAAGCGCCTCTGTCTCTCTTATGGCAACCAAATAAAGTTGTCAAAATTATTTTTAAGTAATGATAAGGTATCTAAACCAAATACGGTATAGGAAAATAAAAAATATATCAGCATTTAAAATGTATATGCTGCTGAGCATTTTTACTGTCATTTCTTTAAGAAAAGCAGATCTAATTAGCTGTATCTCTAAAGTGCATACCTAGCATTTTTATTATGTATTATAACATTTTGCTTAGAGTTGACATTTTTATTCTGACAAGCACTGTCTGGAGAGCTCTCAATAAATAATACATTTACACTTTTCAGTAAATAAGCACTGGACACAAATCGTTATCCTTACTTACAGCTGCCCCTCTCTAATAGTGCTTTTACAAGTAAGGTGACTATTCAGTCTAATGCAATACTCTCAGTGCTGGAAAGAAATTTTCATTCATTACCCCAGTCACAAGCACTTAAAGCACTTTCAGACCGGGCTGCAAAACAGCAGGAATGGCAAAGGAAATAAGACTAACTAAAACTAAAGTTCATCACCAAAGAAATCTGAGGTCATTCACCCTCCAGAACTTGAAAAGACAATGACATGCAGATCGGCCACATCCGAGTCCTACCTTTTCCTCTTTTTTTTTTGTTGTTATGTCTACCTTGGCAACATAAGGAAGGGAAGCATTGCCATCTAGTCCCTACTGTTAATCCGATGACTAGAAAAAGTAGTTCAATTCCTATTTTAAAGCATGATCTGATCATAACGCCTGTGTCACCGTACATCAGAAACCAATGAAGTCTCAATTTATTTATCCACTGCCAAGATCACGCAACTGAAGCAACTTGCCATATTTTTACAGCTATTTAATTGCTTGCATTCTTCATCACAGAGCCCAATGTTATTTGTACCCATTCATATTGGACTTGCCTTACTTATGGTCCAAAGGAAAAAGTTGTCTCTTAGCTATTATGTTTCTTTCTGTCTTCATGATTCTCATAACATACAGAGAGTGTAAAGATAGCAGAACTTACACCGCATCTTAAAAGGAGACAAAAAGGTAGACAAGCATACTGTAGAAAGTTATATAAAATGTAAACAAGGAGACAACTTATCACACTAAGAAAAATTAATTAAATCGTGTCCAGGATTGAGAGGTACAGTGGGATTAAAGAAAAAGATGAGATGAGTCCTGAAGGAAATGTCCTTCAGGAAAACACAATCACAGGGGAGAAACTGGTTGTAATGGCCAGCAGATGCTGGCATTGAGAAGATCCCAGCCTGTTTCAGATTAATCTGCCCCTGTCTACAAGACTAGCTTGTATCTCAAGTTCAGAGACAATGAGGAAATGCTGAAAGTCCCTTTGTACTAATGAAAATGATTTTACTCACCTCGATACTCAGGGCAGAATAAAGGCATTTCCCCAGTGAAATGGGAACATCTAAAAATGGTGACAGAAAACACACCCAAAAATACTTTAGAGAGTTAGAAGTTAGCGAAAAGGGATGTCCCAGTCTTCAAAATTGGATTTCAGACTCTCCCCACGTTACGATTCAAGCTACGATCAGTCCTGTGAATTAGCAAAAGCAACAGTTTTGTAGAGGTGCAGAGGTACAAATCTTCAACAAGAAAACAACCTGTACCAGGAAACAGAACTTCCATTAAAGTAAAATCTTAACAAAAGGCTATAGATCTTACATATATGTACTGCCTGATAGCAACCATGGTTTGTTTTGCCTGACAGGTCCACATGCAGCTATCTCCATTCGACTTCTAGCATATCTTGTTATGAAAAATGCTCCCACCACACTCACCATGTCTTTGTTAACGATCCTGAATTAGGACTACAAACTGAAGGGACGTGAAAACTGTAATAGCTCTTAGCAAACCAGGTAGTCTCCATCATCTACTGATTTACTCATACGGATCTCTTTCTTCATATTACCTGTGTAAAAGCCTGCTCTGTTCCCCATTTCTGTGTCACAATCAAATGTTGTGAACAAAGAAAACCAAAAGGAAACTTTCAAATGCAGCATGAGACATGCTGAAAAATGCTGAAGAATTGATATACTGAATCCACACACAGTCTGTGATTAATGACCAGGTACTCAAACGCTACAGCACCGAGCAGGACTACACAGCCAGATAATAAAAGTGAAGGTGGAAGGATGACAACGTGCCAATTTCTTAAATAAATTCTGTGATATAACATTGAATCATGAAGCAGTACTCTGAAAAACCTGAAGGATATAAGACAGGACATAATCAAAAATGCATATATTCTCACATACCTAGAAGGATAAATAAAAATATGAGGCAAATTATTAATGACCAGATAGTGAGAGATTACACAACCTGTCTGCCTTTGGAAGAAAAAGTGACCTACACATATGTTGAGTTATAAATGTCATTAAAGCAAGTTCCTTGAAGTTATTTCTGCTTCAAACAAGAATGAATTTTTGACTGAAAAAGCAAGCAACTCAGATAGAAAGGAAGTAGGCTGCATCATCTTTTAGTTACCAGGGAACTAACCTTAGAAACCACTTTCTTTGCAGTAATGTTCCTAAATTACTTTAACCTATTAAGGCACTCAAATTAGCAGCACATTTCAATAAATGAACAACTAGAAATTTTTAAATCCATAAAGCCTCCCTAAATATTACATGAACAAAGGAATATATTTTTTTCTAAAACAGAAACATAAATTGTGTGAAAAAGGAGTGACAAGTGTGATTTTACAAACATCGCTGAATGAGAAGAGAGAGAGGGAGTTGCATCTAATTATATGGTAGAGAGGTAAGCAAAAGCAGCCGTTTAGGAAAATGTGCCGCATCTCTCTCCTCTAGCCCAATCTGACTCATCCATTCATTGCACGGACTTTGGGGCAGGGACCTTTGGGAAGCATCTTTGCAGCTTAACAGAATTCCTGGGCCCCAGTCAGGACCTGGATGCAGCTACACACAGCTTCTGACAAAAAAATCAAGTCAAGCGGTATGCATTGCCTTTCTCTATATACGTAACCAGTTGCAAAGTTGCTAACCAAATATGATTTTTAAGAATTAAAGAAGAAAAAAGAAGCATAATGAGCCTGGTACCAAGAAGATATGGCAAGGTTTTCCAAAGGAGATGAAAGGACTTTGAAGAAGGTGTATTTTTTTCACATCTAAAGGGTTTGTTTCTAGCTGAGAGGAATCCCTGTTGCCACTTCCCAGTATTTCAGTATTTCATAGGTATTACAAAAAATAGAACAGTAATAGTAATTTATCACCAAAAAATAGAGCATATATATATACCCACACACATATATAACAACTCATTTGAATAATCCTAATACAAATTCCCAGGAACACTTTTAAAGCCCTGAAACAAACAAAAAAAATATCTCTAGGCACGAAGAGAACTGAATAAAGACAGGTTTATAAATGCCAGGCGCATTAGGACAACCAGGAACTATGCCTTCTGCAGTGGAAAGTGCAGGTATAGATCACACCTCAAGACAGATCATTTGAATTAAATCAACAGAACTTCTGAAAAACATTTAAAAATATTCATGGACCACAACAGCCCACTTCTAGACCTGCTCCACAGAAGAGAACTCCTGACACATAAAGCCCTCAAAGATGATATGCTTCAAAGTATACAAGAAAACGAGAATACATGCCTGAACTCAGTCTGTTCTCAGCTAGGGGAGGCTTCAAACAAAAAATACAAAATTGAAACTCTTCATTCAGTTCATATGATAGAGCACACATGGGTTCTGATCGAAAATAAAAAACCTGCATAAAATGACAGCCCAAATGGTTTATCGATATCCAGTTATCAAACACAGTATGTGATAGGGTATTTTTTAATTTCTCGGTCACCAGGAAACGTGTACATATTTGTGCATGCAAAGCCTGAGCATACTGTTCTTACTGACACGACAAAGATTTGGGGGGGAAATGTTAATCTAGTTTAAGTCAATATAAAAGAAACTCTTCAATTATTATTAACTAATGAAGCTCAAAGGAGGAAAAAAAAAAAAAAAAAAAAAGCACAGGAAAACGGACCAAAAAAAATGAAACCACTACTACAGAGTACTGTAGCAAGGTTTTCCCTATTGCCTATAAAATGAATATTACATATGAATCCTTAATTTTTAATTTAGCCATCTTCAGGCGTATTATGTATCTGTGTGAGTTACATATTTCCATCCATGGAGAGACAGTACAAACAGGTGCACATGACACAGAATAGATGGGAATTTATGAATATACTGCTCTTTATATAGATGTTCATTATTCCAACATGCATACGTAAATATCTTTGATCTCTCTGAATGTTCAACTATGGTCTTCAAGGAGGAAACAAGAATGGGAAGCAGTTTATAAAAAGCTTGTGCTAGAATTCTGAGCTGAGCTTGGTTGAAAAATGATACTGTATACATTGCACAGAATCAAGGTCAAAAGTGAATTAGGAATCCAGGCCCTGAGTAATGAGGGCTTAGCACTTAGCAGAAATGACATGCCCAGTTTCCAGCCCAGAAGTGCCAGCTGACCTGCCAACCTAGCATTCCCGATCTGAAAGGGGGAAATCTGCTCTCCTAGCTACAGACGAGATATGTACTACTAATTATTGCTCGTAGAGGCTTATGATGAAGTACAGTGGGATAGTTGTCTGGAAGCCAATTCTTAGTCTAGAGTCCAGGCAGCCTGGCGATGTAAATCTGTCACGCAGAAGTAATATAAGCAATATTCTGAAAGAAACATCTTTCACTGAAGGTGGATAGAAAGGGAGAGCAGCAGTCTGACCATACTATCTCACACGCGCTCTTCATTTGAATCTGGAAAGATTTTACTGGAGGATACTTCCGAGGAAAAAGACCAGCAAAACAGTCATTCTTCTTACAGAAAAACTCCAAAGAGAAATATACTGAAGTTATCCAAGAGGCTTTAGAGCCTAGTGTTGTTGATTAAATTAGACACCTGTTCATTTCTGAACTCTTCTATCTTACGAGAACACATGTCAGCAAAGTCTTTACATACTCAAATTAACCCCAAATATTTGTAGCATTTTTTTTTCTTATGGTTAGAATTTTCTCATCAATTTTCTCATTTCCAAATCATTACAAATTAGGTTATGGGAATGTTTTAATGTAGAAAGTATGAAAATACTGGACCGTGACGTCAAAAAACATTGTTTATCCTGAGATGTAAGTAGTTTTCATTCAAACTACAAATAACGCTGGAAACTGACCTAACATATATTCAACCCTGTATGAGGCGCTCATGTTCACAAGACATGACACTGGCTGAAGCACTATTATTAAAGAGAGATTAAAACAGCTGTACATTATGCTGAAGCACTCACTCTTTCCTTTACAAACAGACGGTCCTGGATTACAAGCAGCACTTGACCATTTAAATCACTACAACAACCAGATTTAACCAGCTGGGCCATATTCTCTTAGGCAATGCCTGCTGACCTCCTCAGTCACAGCTGCTCAGATGAAATTCTCATTAGACAACTTATTTTCAGAAGCTAAAGGACCCTGATTAAATATATCTTTTTAGACACAATAAAGTCTTTCAGTATGTATTTCTTTTTCCAATATTACGAGCTGCAGCAGAGACCACAAGCAGAATATACAAGCGTAAGAGATACCTAGCACTTGAAGGTGTACTGCAAAATATTTACGTATTTGACACCAGCAATTCATATTACTCAAATTCAGATACTATAGATGGACTAGAAAGTTCCAATAATTACTGTGAAAGAGACTTGTTACCATCCTCGCATAGGGGTTAGAGCAGATGACTGGAATTCTTGGCTTCTTTATTCCACTTCTAACTGTACAATTAACTTGACATACGACCTCATGTTAGCCCATTTCCCACAGCTACATCGATATTCGTGGAGCTCCTCCCTGTAAAATGCTAACACAAACTAGTCATTTATTCAAAGGAGTGATACAGGATTTCAAGCCCCACAAAATTTACGCAGTATTATACAGCAGGAATAGATATTTGTTCCCCATTACATTCATTAAATCCATTATATTACGTTATCTATTTGCTCTAAAAATCATCAGGTGTTTTTCAATTTGGGTAAGCAATTTTGTGACAGATCAAGACACCATGCCATTTAGAGAAGAGAACCCCAAATGAACTCGTTTTAAATGATAGGTGTTGAAGAGAATCATATATGATATATGTGCAATTAGGCTATTAATTAGCTAGTTTAAAATAGACTGTTGGATGGCAAAAACATATTCATAAGCTCAGACCTCATTTCTCCAACTGACTCAGTGCAGAGTCAGTTGCAACACCCAGTCACAACAAAGATTAGAATCTTAAAATAGGAATTATTTTTAAAATGCTATTTTATGCAAATCAAACAAGTATGGAGAGATTGCTTCTTTTTAATTCAGAGAAACTTCTAAATAGGTACTCAAATCTGTGACAAGAATTTTGGTATTTCTACTACACAAAACTTTAAAACCAGTGTATTGCCTAAGCATAAAATTCTGAAGAATTTCCAATCTTTGTATTATTATTTTTCCACGTTAGCTTATATAGCACCAGTCGGACTTTCAATAATTATCTGGAGCGACGGAGGGTTGTTTCCTACCAAAAATACTTGATAGATTTAAAAGAACTTAACACGTAGACACAGTCCATTACTTTTGAACTTACAGAGAGAATTTAGAATAGTTTTCCAGTATATAGTGGCCCAAAAGGGGCAGGACTATTTTATAGATCAGAAATGACCTTTATGTCACAGCTGGTGAGAATATACAGCATGGAAGGCTTAGACTCAGTGAGAGGCACCTTTTTGCTGTGCACATACCTCTCTTCAATCAGCTAGCGTGTACTAATACTAAGGAAGCGCAGAAAACTCTCAATGAAAATAAGCTACAAAATGCTTGAATCCTTACTATGATACTCTGTTTAAACCTTTTGATGCACATTTTTATTAGCACACCATTCAGTACACCCCTGGAGAAGTTTTAGCAGTGGTGTCACTATAATCAACAGCAACTTGTAGACACCCGCAGCGAAGTATGAGCCAAGACCTTTGATTAGCATGGAGTGTTGAACGACTGTTACTGACTGTAAAAAACAACTTTGCCAAAGTAACATTTAAAATAGTTTTCCCAGTCTAACCACCAAATCTAAGAAAGCAATTTTTAAAAGAGTGATCTTTACAGCTGAAAACAGACAGATGGTAGTAAAGAATCTGGGACGTTCTCTCTTTAGAGATGTTTCACCAGCTTCAGAAAGGACACCTATAGAACACATTTATCTATGTGCTGGCATTTAACAATTGTGCCAAGAAATTTGAAAGCATACTTCCATCCCTACATGATTTTGTTCCATATTTAAACATATTATTGTTTCAGTATCAAGTAGTGAAACCTACTTCACCAAGTGAAGCCAACGGATCCTAACACGCACCATTTGAAGGCTGTGACCAGATCATGAAGCTGAGGATGGCTGAGATCATACTGGACTCATTCGTATTCCAAAGAAAAAAAAAAAAAAAGAGAGAGATCACACGGTGCCAGTGCCTTGTGGATCTATTACATTACTAATACTGCTCCTGGCATATTTCTAATGCCAGAAAACAACACCAGCAAAATAACAGAATACCCACAGACGCCTTCCTATCTGGCTATCTATTTCAGAGCCTTTTGCTCCCACACCTTCCCTGGTTCAAACTCATGTATGAACTCACGGACCATAAGATATCGTTGCAGAAGCAAATAAGACTTCATTCTACTTGACATGGTGAGAGAATTTCATGCTGGGCCCTGACCTTGTGCACATATATGCTGATGAACTCATTCTCCAGTTTGGTTTAGTATCTACCAAGAAAAACATCTTAGCAAAGTTGATGAGAATATCGGAATAAGGACTGAATATATAATCTGCCTTGCAGCACCAAGGTTTTTCCTCTTTTTTATCTCTCTCTTTTAACAGATGTAACAATACCTGAGCAGACTGTAAAAAAGAAAAAAGAAAAAGGAAAAGGAAAAGGAAAAGGAAAAGGAAAAGGAAAAGGAAAAG
>CM021735.1:19401731-19431731 GCA_011075105.1 Heteronetta atricapilla
AAAAGGAAAAGGAAAAGGAAAAGGAAAAGGAAAAGGAAAAGGAAAAGGAAAAGAAAAAGAAAAAGAAAAAGAAAAAGATTTGTTTGGCTGCACATCTAGATATATAGGTCAGAACTAGGTACTCTTCACACTTAAGGCTGTTTCCCATTCTCCTGGCCACAGATACTGGGTCATTCAGGTGATAAAAGATGAGAATTTCTAAGGCACAATAAAACAGTTCATGTTTTATTCATTCCTATTGTTTAAAATAAACATTTGTCTTTGAAAGAAAAAGAACAAATGCCTCTGAAAAACATCCCTCACAACTCTACAACCAGTTAAGAATTCATCATAACCTCTCAAGTAAGAGTTTTCATCTAAACCAACATTCTTGCTTCTACTTACAGACAACCAACACAATTTAGAAAGTTTTATAAAACAGACATATTTGTCTAAAATCCCTAATGGATCTCAAACTACCATTGCCATGGTAACCTGTGAATAACTTTATCCTAGTCTTTGCCAATTATGCAGTTTTCTGGCTCTTGATACCCAACACATTCCTTATGCCATAAAATTTGTAGGGGGTGGGGAAACTGTATCAGTCTTATCCAACACATACCCTCTTGCTCAGTCCTGGTCATTTCTTCTAGTTTCTTCTGCTTCAGTGTGTCCACCACATCTGCAAGGCTTCCTTTGCGGCGCTCTGGCGTTCCAAAATTAACACTGGTCATTAGCTCACTGCGGTCACGACTTCCTTCTTCGGGCTTGTGTGGTGAGGTAGAGGTATTTCGGAAGGAATATAGGGAACATAACTTATTACTCTCTGATTCCTGCAAAGAAACAACATAATGTGAAAACATAAGCTACCCTCTTACATCAGAAGGATCTTAAACAGGTTGCAGTTGAAAGCAGTATTTATTAGTTTGTCACACTAACGATGCTACACATATCCTCCATTTTCTAAAACATGCATTATGATTTGAATTTCTCAGTCTTGGTGCCTGACAGCAATCTCTTTTTCCTTAAGGCCAGTCCTCTCCAGGCTTCTGCCTATTGTATTTCATACCTGAGATACTCATCAAGGATTTTGCTTGTCAGAAACAAGCCACTTCAACATTTTTTCAATGAATGTGTTCAGATTTTGCAGTTTTCTTTAGTGTCTTAAGTAAGGGCATTACAGAAAGCACTGAGAGAGAAAACACAGGCAAGGACAAATAATTTTTGGATGGATCCTAAGCTAACAGAAAACAACAAAATTAAAATTTCAAGAAGAGTTAGGAAATGACTGAAAAGCAGGGAAAATCATTTGAATATACTTAACAGTTAAACAAGGCTGGTGGTACGTGTCTTTCTGTGCTCATTTACTGCTCTTTAGATCATACACGCAAAGAATGAAGGTTATATTGGCTTTAATAAACAAAATTAGATGTTATTTTCCAGACTAATATGGACAAGAATGAAAAAACAGGTGAGTTTGTGACAGAGTAAGTCACGTATGCTGTAGCAGGACTACATGCATCAGAAAATGTATTTTATGGCCAAAAATAGAAGGAAGTTACATAGCCAAAAAAGAGAAGGAAAACAGGTTCACCTCCTTTTACAATAGATAACATAGTATTTCAGCTATAAACTAAACAGAAAAGCTATAAACTAAACCAGTAATGTCCAAGTCTCGTCAGTTTTGCAGTATCACCGAACAGCTGAGCCCTACGTGAACTTCTCTGCCTCAGACTCCTTATCCTCCCAACCACAGGCATTTGCTGCATCTCTGCTTCCACTCTTTCAGCTAAAAAAAAAACACAAGTTCTTCAATTTGCCCTTAAAAACTCAACCACAGGAATTTCTCACACAGTTCTCTTTCCAAAATTATTCTAATTACAATTTTTAATGATTTTCAACTAGGAATGCTAAAAAACTGGGGTTAAAAAAAATAAAAATCAAACATCTTGTTTATAGAAAGCCTAGGACTGACAGTGGATATATTCAATGTCCTAAAACAGACTTTCATTGAAATTAAAGACTAATAATACTAGCAGCAATATATTTGAGACAAATTAATAGTTCCATCAAAAATCATTCTCCCAACACACAGTGTTCTCTAGAAACGATAATATTCTTATTCCTCTATGAGCTGAGAACACCCATCTACAGAGCGCTGAAGAAATGTGTTGGGAAAAGTCCCAGGTGAAACAAGGTCTGAGGAAAGATGGACTAGAAAGCATTAACCATGGGCAACAATGACATTCATAAATCTTTGCTTCAGTCTTGAACAGATTATGAAGTGGCTGTGCAATACAGCAGAAGGAGCTCACGAACAATGAGCAAGCGTGGTAACTAAGGGCTGCGGACTGCACAGAAGGCGGTGGTGACAAATCGTCATCAAGCACAGCAGTATATGATCAGCACAGCACTATTATTGCTGTTCAGGAAGGAGGAAGTATTTGCTAGTGATGTTGAAAACGCATTTATTGGCTAAAACAAAAAACTAGTATCTGAGCAGTAGCAGCACTCTTGTCAACACAGCAGTAGGGAAAGAAATTACATAACCCCAGACAGAGAGGTGACATGGAACGAAATCTTTAACTTAATTTTTTCAGCTGTCAAGCATTAAAGAATTTTTCATCCCATCCACTTGTATTTATTAAAAACTCAGATATCACACAGAACAATGATAGCTTAGATGTCTGGGTACAGAGCTCAATTTATTTAGTTGCCCTTAGAAAAGGAAGGTTTAAGTTCAATAATGCAAGGTAGCTTTTGGAAACTACTCTTAAACCTTATTCTAAGTTACAGTGGAGATGAAAAAAAGCATCTTCTAACATTTTTCAAATATAAAACTTGAATTTTCTATAATATGTTTCCTCAATGAAGAACTAACACCATATAACATGGCATTTTATGCCTCTGAAGACTACAGCATAAGAGCATCTTAGTAATTTGAAAGGACTTTGTTCTCAGGAAACCAACATCCTCTTACAGTACATGAAGCATATCCATCAGGCTCAATGGAGTTTTTTAATCATGCTCTCAGTGAGGAACACTAAATCCATTGTTTAGGCTGGAGAAAGGAAGATAAGGCTACTCTGTGGAGCAAGTAGAATTGACTGAATGTTCTTCCTCCTGAAAACCTATCCTCTGTCTGATCTGGATGCATCCACGGTGCAGCACAATGTTCCTTCATTGATAATGCAAGACTCTCCAAACCCTGCCTCCATTAGGAAGCACACATACACTTCTTTTTCTTGCCCCAAAGACTGAAATGCCCCTAATGAAGACGAGTCAAGCTTAAACTCCAAGAAAATAATGAACATTTACGGAATAGAGGCCAAATGATAATCTCTGAAAGAATGACGATCTGCTCAACTAACAGCATATTATATTGTCACTTTTGTGGGTAATTAAAACGTAGAATAAAAAAAAAAAAAAAAAAGGCAAAAGGTATCCCTGCTATTTTCTGTTCTGTTTGGCTCTGCAGCTGTAGCATTGGGATCACTAAATGGCTGTTATATTTGAGGTGTTTTATGTGAATTGGCACTCTTAAGAAACCTAGCAAGGATGACTTTCTGAGTCCCATTTTTCTGAAATCAGAAATGGTTAAAAAAGAGTGGCAGGTGATTTAACAGAAGAACTGCAGAAACTGGAAGTCATTCAAGGGTTTAAATGGGCAAATGGAAAACCTGTAGACCAGTCCAGTGTAAATACTTTATCTTATAATAGTGGAACTCAGCTAGAAAAATATATATCAGCTGCATGCACAAGTATCTACAAGAAACAAAACAATTTCCATGTATTCTATGATTCTACATAAATTTATGAAAAATCTACAAATAAAATGTAGCAAAAATGAAACATTAAAAAGGCTTCAGAAGGAATTTTATAGCTACCCAATCAGAACAGATACTTTTACTCCCATGTATCTACTGTTGGCAGCTTTCTTTTTTATTCCAATCACATGAACAGGTTATACTCATTTCACATTCATGGCAAACCAGACATACCAAAAAACAATAGGGCAATTTCCATTATATTGTCTCTAAAAAGGTGACCCTATAGGTGTTACTGCAACATTCCATTTGGTCAAAATCAAATAAAAGTTACAGCAAATTATGAAGGATTTTAATTTCCTTGGTGAATCAAATAACCTTTCATGGACCAACTTATGTCCCAGTAGTCACGTGCATGACCAGAAGTGCAACCATGACATACATAAGCTGTCGGCTGGGCTATCACAATTTCATCTGAATGGACGCTGAAAAGCAGCATACCTCCTGATGTAACTGGAAAAACATCTCTACGGCCCAGGAATCCTCAGAAAAGAGGTTAGTAGATTGTACATGTTGTCTGGGAGTAGCTCTTCTCCACCAGCTGTTTATTGCTTCTCTTGCTTTAACGCATAAAGTACTATCACTAGAAAATCTGGAATCCAGAATGGATAAGGACCACTATGCTTGTTACCATAGAATACGAAAATAAATTCATGGTTAGGAAAGGAGAACCTGGGTTGTTTGGCTTTTGTTTCTTTGTTAACATGAAGGATTCAATAACAGAAGAGATCCTACTCTTGAGAAGCTTAATGAAGCCACCTTTTACATAATGAGACTGCTCCATTTCATTTGACCTGAAGCTTGGAAAGAAAGGATGCTACCAAAGGTATTTTTCATGTGTGTGGATTTTTTTTGTTTTTCCCAAAAGCACAGAAGAAGAGGTACAGCTAAGTAAAATGTCTAGCCAATATCAACTCGAATGCTTTCATTTTGCAAAACCCAGCTAAGCAATCCATCAGCACGTATGAAAATCCTCCATGCAAGTCCACTTTTCTCAGCATAACCGATGACAGGAAAATAGGCTCGGAAATATCTGATTGATATGAATATCCTCTTAATTTACCTGGACATAATCTGGTGCCCAGATTCATCCCATATCTACACAAGACACAAGACAACTGGGACATCCCTGTATTCTCTGTTTAAAATCCACATACTCCTACTAAAAGTCTTTTTAAATCTAAAATTGAAATGATATCTTCAACTCATGACAGTACCTTTAAAAGGTGCATTTTCTGAGGTATGCTATTCTTACTGATTTCTGTGATTCCTATGCTAGGAGAGGTAAAAAGCAAAATACAATAAAATAAGGTAAATAGCAAGCATACAACCTATAGATTAAATATTTACCACACAACATTTTTCACCCAACATTGCTGAAATTCATTAACAGCAAACCCTATCTTTTTTTTTCCTGACTACATTAGAATTAACTTAATTTCCAAACAAGAAATAAAACAACATTAGCATATTAATAAAGTGGCAGTATCAAAAGAATATGCCCTGCTGAAGCAAGAAGCAGATTTTATTTCCAATAAGAAATAAATGCATAGAAAAAAAGAAATTTCAGAAAAGGACATGTTTGTAAAATGTTGAATTTAGTCCTAAAGAAGTGTTGTTCTTGGCAAAAGTATCACTTACTACAGATAGCGTAGCAAAGTGGGTCCTTCTCAGCTTGATCCAAAGTGACATCTGCTGTGGATTGCTCAGGGTCCCATACCCTTGCTAGATGTATAAAATTATCCTCTCACTCACAAAGTTATTGGGTAATTGTAGAACAACAGTTTATGCCCATACCAGAATACACAGGGGTATTGCAAAGGGGGCTTCACCCACCACAGTGGGGGCATCTCAGGACTAATCCTTAATAACTGACAACTAAAAAATAAATTAATAAGAATAAAAAAAAAAAAATAAAACAGATTATGGTAGCATAAATTTGACTGTTTCCAAAAAAAAAAAAAAAAAACCTGTATGATGATTTTGTATCTTAGGCTTTCTTCTTTGCCTTGTTGTGTCAGATTTAAGTATGTGCCAAGTTGAAAAGACATTTATTTGCAAGGATGACTAAAATTGAAAATCTTGCTGTCCAGCATTTTAAGCCAGACACTCAGCCTGGACCACTATTCTAGCTGCTTACTGTTCAGCAGGGACAAAATTGAGTCTGTTTTTGAAATGTGAGTTTTTAATATCAAGGTAGATAAAGGACATTCTTCCTGTATATATTTTCTTGCCAGCCTATTAACCCAGACAAAATTTTATTATGGATCATTCAACCCACTGTGCTCAGTGTTTTGACAAAATGTCCTTATTATAACAGATTAAACACCTATTTATAGCCATTAAAATTTAAGGATTAGGTTTCAGAAATCTGCGAGGCATGACTACTACAATACCACGCACAGCTCACTCAGGGATAGGTAGCCAGCACAAGAAATCACACTTTAACTTACACCTAAGACCCCCACTTATCCTCCTGCTCCTATGTCAATATGAAAGCAACTGTAAGATTTCCAGTACCATATGGGGAAAGCTATGCCTAGCCTTGGCCTTTTTTTTTTTTTTTTTTGGTGATTTGCTGTTGTTGTTGTTTTTGTGTTTTGTTGTTGTTTGTTTGTTTTTTAAGGGCAGAATTCTTCAAGCTCAAGTTTACTTTCAGTATAGGTGGTTCAACAGAAGTATTCTTGTACTTATCAGCTTTCCAAGCTGTGTGGTGCAGATCATGAGTGGCCTCTCGGCCATTCCCTTTGGAGCTTCTGTGAATGGCTCAAAGTACAGTTTTACTAACAGCAGAAACTATTGTGAGTA
Source organism: Heteronetta atricapilla (assembly GCA_011075105.1). Classification (NCBI taxonomy): domain Eukaryota; kingdom Metazoa; phylum Chordata; class Aves; order Anseriformes; family Anatidae; genus Heteronetta; species Heteronetta atricapilla. Next base: position 19,408,346 of record CM021735.1, read on the forward strand.
ATTGCAAACAATAGCCTAGTATAAAGAAAGATGGGGAGTCTCTCTGCCCACGTATATGGTATTTTCTTCACACTCTGTTATAGTTCCTTTAAAACTGTTACATTAAGATAATATGTAGAAATATTTTGGCATGCCTCTTACGCTGAGTAAATGATATTTTAGCATGCACATTCACTAAATCTCAAATGTTACACTGGTTTGATTCTTAACGAAAATAGCTGTTTCCTTTCGGTGCAAGTGAAGAAAACTTCTTATGCTTTTCTAGATACTTTGTTAAAAACGATTGAACAAATAATATTTTTATTGTTAGTGTAACAAAGTGTGTTTTCTTGTGTATTTAGATTCTAACAGCTTAAGACAAATGAGGGAATACTGCTGCAAGCAATATAAATAAGGGTGTTAAAAGTTGACCCTGTATTTTTCGTATCAGGAAGCTAATACTCATAGCGGTGTCTGCAAACCTAGTCGTGAGCCATATTGCGACAGCTTCTGTGAAGCCCTTTCACTTCCAAAACAGAGCAAACACACAAAGTGAGAGTTGCATAGGTGACAGGCTGTAGGCCAGAACCAGATTAAGCCTTCTTGCTCCTTCCCCTGAATGGCCAAAGTACAAATGAATCCTGCAGCTGGGGGCTGAGATGCAGAAGTCTCAGTTTGGGGACTCCACATCGGGGCTTTTTTGCAGTCAGGCCTGGGACAGATCTCTGTCTGGCATCCCGGTGAGGGCTCAGCACAGACCAACTCAGCCTCTGGTCAGGAGCCTTAGGAGGGGCGAGCGCAGGAAGCTGTGGATTCTCATAAAGAGACATCTCTGACTCTACGGTGGCGTTTGTGTGCTGTGCAGGGAGCACAGCTTCTGTCTCAAAGAGAGATGCTCTCTGAAGGTGATAAAAACTTGGGAATTGAAACTGTGGGCTGTACAAAAGCAGGGTCACAGTGTTAGTTAGCAATTTAAGAATAACTACCATCAAACTTTGATTGAAAGCTGACAACTGTAATCCTACTCAATAGCCAGAGAGAACTGTTTCTGTAAGAGCTCAGCTGAAATCACAGGATGAATGGCCAAGAAGAAGCAGAAAGCAAATATTACTAACATAAAATGTGTTAGCTGAATTGCTTATTTCCATGTGGATGAGGCTTTTCTGTTATAAAGGGATATTTATCTGTCTCTGCATTGAATGGGACACATGTAAACACCCCAGGAAAGTTGGATATCCAGAGTGGTTTTTATTCCAAGTACTAGAGGCATGCTGGCACTTGGAACTAGTCTGGAGTTAACATATAATGAAAGCAAATGTTTACAAAATCATTTCCAATCACTATATTAAATAAGGTTACCCATTTTGAGGAATTTAATTAAATAGGATTAAGAGAAATTAAAAATCTAAGTGATCATTTCCAATTCTTATCCGCTTAAAAAATAAAATAAAATAAAATAAAATAAAATAAAGTTTTATTAAGGAAGATTTATTTAAATCGAAGGCTTGAGAATGACTGCTATGAGCTACTGAGAGAACATCATTTGTAAAGTCTCAGCAAATTATGCTAGTGGGAGGGCAAATGGAAAGTAATGGAATAAAACCTCAAGTCTTTAACTCAGCATTTACTCTGATAAAACTTACACTGATTTCTCCGCCAGAGCACAGGTTGAATACAACCTGTAAAAGGCTTGCATTTTACCTTTTATACTCATCTAAAACCTCATTAAGAATGAATACAACATCAAGCACTAGCTTTAGGCCAAGTAAGGATATGCTAAAAGGAAAAAAGAAAAAAAAAAAGAAAAAGAAAAATAACTTACTTTAGAGAACAGGCTTAAAAGCAGCACGACAAGATAATCAAGCACAGACTAAATGCACTTGGCCTTATGAATAGGCCACTGCAAGACTAGATACCTATTTGGAAGGAATAGGCACAAAATTTTGTTTGATGTAAAATATGGCCACTTAATTGCTTCAATCCCAAACTCGGCTGCTGGAGCAAACCAAATGAATCCAGACACACCTGCTTTTTGGTAGAGCGATTTCAGAAAAGGTCACAATTTTCAATGATGTGACCTAAAGCCTTCTCTTCACAATTGAGAAAATCTCTGAAAAATGTTGTCAGGCATTTTGCTCCCATTCCAGAACAGAAAATCACCTCAAAATTGTTCAATACAATGACCAATCATTTTTATATGGCAATCAACTCACTGATAAATTACATGCATAAACTCATGTGTCCTTTTGTAAGAGTTAAATGCTAAGGATTTCCTTAATCACCCAACAACCATATGCTTTAACTCCCTGGGTTGAGGCTTGGTAACAAGACAAAACAATACTGAAATTTTATGCCCTGGACTTTGGTCAAATGCTCGTATTAAGGAAAAATAATGGAAGAACCATTTGCAGAATGAGTATTTAGACTTTTATTTTCATCTAAATTGAAACTGAAGATGCATTGTGATCAGTCCCAGCTGATTAGCACTGTTTACCTTTTGGGTAAACAAAGACACATACTTTGTGATGTGTGCTGCCAGAAGCTGCCAAATAAAACAAGGACTGTGTGGCTTGGATATTCCAGACCACTTTGTATATATCCAACTTCCTCCTGTTAGGTCCCCTTAGTTGTCCAACGTATAACTAGATCTATTGTAAATATCAGAATAAAATTTGTATTTCTGTTTTCAGCAATATCAAATGCACATGGAAATCCTTCTCCGTATATAGTTACATGACATGTATTATATGCTTTATGTTTCCCTTGTAGCATTTGCAGAGGAATGCATGCAGGAAAGCAGCCTGCTGCAAAGAGTACTTGTATTTCTTTAAGGTAAACACTGATGAAACATTTGGAAGATTGAAATAAAAACAAGACATTTATGAGACATAAAGGTATCACATAAAACTGTTGTGAATTAGAATAACATTGGCTGAACCCCAGAACAGATAATCCTTATAAACATGCAAGAATGTTGTAAACTGTATATGAACGTCAGTGATACACTACATTAAGAGATTCATATTACACTTGGTGCTGTGTAAGTCTCAGTCAGTGGATTTTTCATGGCCTCTAAGATTAAAACAAATACAAGTAGTATCTTTCCTTCCTCCACGAAGACGTTTTATGTACACACTTTTATTATGCTGAACAAAGATACCAAAGTCTGCTTTTTCTTGAGCTGTCAAAGTACAAAAGAAATGCAAAAAGTCCTTGCACAGATGTAGTAAAGTGCTGGATTTTATCTTTTGGCAGGTGCTCAATATGCAGCCCACATAATCACATGTTAATGACTGGAGTGTGTTAATCAGCATGCATACCTGATTCCTTCTTGCCCAAGGAAAGAATTTAACAATTTAGAGTGAGTTAATGCTTCTACTTTTGAAAAAATTCATGTCAATATACAGAAGTGAATTAAAAACTTTTCAGAAATTGCTTTATATAAAATGGAAATGTTAAAATAAGGGAACCAAATAAAATGTTTACGGGTCTAGATGGACATAAACTACAAGTCTCTTGTGAAGAATTCAGGTGCTGATTAATTCTATTCATACACAATTCACCCCAGAATACAGTGAAATGATTAAAACAGACCTTGTATTTGAAAACAAAAATAAGTTACGCAGTGTCAAGATGAAAATACAAGAAGGGAAAATTACTTGATTCTTCTTCAAAAAAAAGTTAATTTTGTATTTCAGCAGCCCCATTAAGCACACTATCCTGCACACTTTTATGGAATTGCTTTGTTGTTTTTAATACAAAAGGTAAACATCTTTTTGTGCTCAAGCTACTACAACAGTCCTTAATCTCTCCAGCCTTCAGATGTGCTTAAAATTACAGCTGCTGGTAGTCCTAATAAAGTTGAGTCAAGCATATTCCTGAATGCTTTTTGAATCAAAACTGTCTGCTTGAAAAAGAAAGAAAAAACATATTCCATCTTTTCTGCAATGTTTTTGTCACTGAAATCTATTTTTATGAAAAACAAACAAAATATCATATCTGTTTTTTCACACCCTTGAGTTTCAGCCAAAACTTTGTACCCCTGCAATTATATATGAAGTATTTATCTCTTTAGTTCGATAAAAATTGCAATGCACTACCTGGCATCCCGGAATAGTATCACAAAGCACAATAGAATTGCTTTAGATCATCACAAAACTCGGATTTGTACATGCAAGTAACAGCTGCATGAGCAATTCAGCAGATACAGAATTGCCAGAGTTTAGGGCATTTATATTTGATGCATTTTATATGCATTTGTATCATATTTATATGATGCATTTTATCCAGCCCATAGATGAAATAAAAATAAAATTTCCAAACATGTAATTGCATCTATAACTTTTAGGAATTTGAGGCCACGAATTTATGTAACAACAAATTCACAGTGCAGCATGTGTAAACATTTTTCAATAATCTTTCCTAAAAAAAAAGGAAGATCTTTCAACAAGAGAAGTTGATGGCAAGGATGCAGGGCAGGAGAAGCGACAGGATTCTGCATGTCTTATTGTAGCCAGTAAGCACTGAAACATCAGGACCTGCAGAACACCACCTATTTCTGCTTTTCTGATGCCAATAGTTTTGCTAATGCTATATAAAGGTAAATTTGATACTTGGTGATTTAAAATTATTTTAAAAGTAACCAATAAAAATCTCTTTTCCTCCTGCATATACAAATTTGCCATCAGTGTTGCTGAGGTGGATGTGCAGATACAGCGGGAAAGTAGCAAGCTTTTCACTTTTTTGGCAAGATTTCAGCAGAAGATAGAGACTGAACATAATTTTGAAATATATGTCAATGTTCCCATTTGACATAAAATCCAATGAGAGAAATCTCTAAACCCCAAGGTTTTCCGAATTATGTTAAAAATATGGGGGGAAACGTAGCGTATATTTGAAGGTAATTAACTTGTATATGCCTGTGCGTGTGGTTTTCCTTGGTCACAGGGAAATAACACCCCTCCTTTAGACCTGCAGATGGTTCCTCTTAACAGTCTCTCACTGCATCACTTCATGTAATGGTAGAGCAAAAAGCTGTGGATGCCCTCATTCTGTGCGTGCACACACTGTCTATCTACCGCCTGTGGTGGTGGGCAGGGGAGGAACACTGGTGAGAAAAGAGAAGGGCATCCACTGCTCACGTACAGTGATCCTCCCAGGCCCTGTGAGTTCTGCTGAAATTCTGCCTGTTACCAGGTTGTTATATGTGATAAGGGATGGGAACGGAATTTGCCTCTCCTTTTTACTGTTTCAGGAGGAAAAAAAAAAAAAGTAATTTGGAGGAAAATTGGAGATTTCACTAGGTTAAAGCTGCTTAAATTCATCGTTCAAAAGAAGGCTCACAACTAGCCTTTACAACCACAGCAACACACCACCTCACCTGTTCCTCAAAGTGCATTAAATCCATTGCCCATCTAATTTTGCAGCTTGCTGTTAGCACTGCTTTCTCCCAGTAATTTAAAGAAAAAATAAAAATAAAAATAAAAACTTTAAAATTTACCTCACAAACTGGGCAGGGCTCTGTAAGAAGATGGGGACCACTCCTGGTTCTCCAGTGAACAGAGGACAAATTACAATTCTCTATTTCTTCACATAATTACCAATAAACATTATCAGGACACAACAATCCAGTTACTATTAAAATTAGTAATAGTAAGTTCTGTTGGCTTTCCGTTCTCATCCTCTCTCAGACCGTTCCCCCAAGAGGGACAGCTTTTGGATGCAATTCCTAAAATTGGCTGCATTTCCTGCCTGCTACTCACTGTCCACAGGAGAAGACAGCAGAGTTTCCTCCCGGATATCTCGGTACCACTTTGCCCTCTTCCCTACAGTTTACTGCAGAAAAAATGATACATCTTTAACCTTAAACAGCATTTATTTTCTAGCAGAGCTACAGGCAGCAATAAATACCCGTATGTCCAGGTACTTCTATATGAAGTTGTAGTTAGCAATATGCACATAAACCTCTCAGCTCAGCAATGTGAAATTACAGGCCCAAATCTTTCGGTTGTTTTTTCTCCCCACTGTAACATCAAATTGGCTGGTGATACGATACTCGCAGCGTAAGCCATTACAGGTCTGACGTTACAGTTGTTACACATTGCTGAATCTGTCAAATGAAAAGGGAGCACAAAGGGAATTTCCAAATGCAGCTGCTATTTCCCATTTGTTAAATCCTTTTATTACACCATATAAGTACACAGCTGGGAAATACTATAGAGTGGGAGTTAAAACAAAATATTTTGGCTTCCAGACATTCAGAATACACAAAGGACTCAGTGGAAAGCAATGCCTGATATCAAAAGGGAGTGAAAGTTTGAAAACATTTCTAGCCAGTGCGCTTTTTTTTTTATCGTAATACACAATGTAGTTTAAAGGTATCTTACATTACAGAAAGTGCTGCATATGCTTAAGTGTTGGAAAAAATCTCAGTAATATTTCTCAGGTTGCCCTACGACAGTATTTTTTTTCACCTAGTATCTCTACAGCCCTTGCCGCATGCCACAGTGCATACTGCTTGTTCTCACAAATTCCAGTCACCTCCGTAGTCGTTTTAAGGGCACAAAGGATGCAGGATTGTGCCCTTAATTAGGTACCACATGAAAGAGAACTTCCTCCCTCCCCATATGTCGACACAGCGCTCTGAGAGTTTACTATCTTGTAACTAGACAATGCACATTACTGATGCATTTTAACGACAGCACTACTGCCTTTACTTCCAGTGTAAATGGTAGGAGCAGGTGCTTCTTCAAATCTGCTTTGGAAGGATCCGTCTGTGAAAGGTCAGAAGGCACTTACCTTCTGGGAGTTTGGTTTTATTAAGCAGAAAAGTGATCACTGCTACAGCACCTATCTGAAAATGCTCCGACCCACCTTCTGGAATTTGCTTTTCTGGAAAGAAACCTCCTGTGCTCCCTTAAAGGAGTACAAAACTGCCTTCATCAGGAAAATTGCAGGCACCTCTGATTTTTTTTCTTAGCAGTAACAGTGCCTGCTTGGAGACTAAGATGTTTCAGAGAAATTTTACACAATTAATTGAGGCTTAAAGGATTTCTCATAACAGACGTAAGTAAGAAAAAAAAATCTAACAAGTTACCTAAACAACAGTCCCTCGAGAAGAAAAAATATTTTTATACCACTTCACAGTAGTGATTGAACTAGTCTTCTATCTTACCTAAATTGTAAACACACTAGGACCTTGATCTTTACATTTTAGATTTATTTTAAGTACAACTAAATAGCATGCCTGAGAATTTCAGTTTTCACTTCTAGCCAAACCTTGTAAATTATACCCAGCTTTTAAGCTGGGCAAAAGAAAAAAAAAATACATCTGTTTGGTTTAGCTGAGAGCTACCTAAATAAGGATGACATACATTCACCACCAGATTTGACCCAAGGGAAATGTGGAAAATCCTAATGATTTTCAGGACATTCATCTATATATATGATGGAGTATTCGCTGAAAAAAGGAGGGAGGAAAAACAGAGTGCTAAGTCACTCAAGCGAAGTTTATGCACCTGTTCTGAAACACGATAAGCTGGGTATTGATTCACGCCTGTCCAGAGGTACAGCAAGCGTTGGCATGGTAGTGCAGCATTAAGAAGGAAAACAGAGATTGCACTCTGGTGCTGTAAGGATAAGCTCACTTTCGAGCAATGCCAAGGGGTACAAATGATCACACTACACGAGTTTCTATTATTTTGGCTTAAGTATTATTCCAGGTTCAAGGAACAGCCTGAATCAAAAATAAATGCTTTGAGGGACTCCCAGAGGTTAGGAACTCCTTTCTCTCTGGGAAAAACAGTCACTTCATCAATGGCATCGGTGTCCTAAGACTGAAATTCCCAGAGAGCATATGCTTCATTGAAGGAATAGGAAGGTGGCTGAGGAATTCACAGATTTACTTTTTCACCACCAGATCTGTTCAACCCTTTCTGTTCTACACCCTGGTTGCTCTCCAGCTAAATAGAAGCAGGTTAGAATTATTCTGATGTGCTTATTATTGCATGACTTGGGCATCCAAAAGGAGGTTGCATTTGAGAATTCTGCATAGAAGCCTATGTACAACTTCGAACCTACCCTGCCAAATGACCAATCAATAATCATGCATCTTTAGAGCAATTTTTATGGTTGAAATTTAAAAGGAATTTTTCACTCTTCATAACAGTAGGCCACATACACAGGAATATTTTAGGCCTAGCAGAAAGTGCTGAACTAGGTTCAAATGCACATTAAAATTCGGTAGCATTTTTCTAGTTTGGTCTAATACTCTGAATCAGTTGGATTTTGGTAAAGAAAACTGTATTAATAGAACATATATTATTCTAGTGCTATTATTTAATTAGCACTTGAATTCTAAGCATCACAATATGCACGAAGAATCCCAGCTTCTGTGTTGATTAATGCATATGAATTATGATTTCTAGCCCAATTTGAAATAAGGTCATTATTGTTAGAGCTGCCAAAAAAAAAAAAAATCTACAATTGTTATTCTTTTAACCTTGATAGCTGCTGATTTGCAGTGGGGAAGAAAAAAAAATGAAAAAAAAAAAGACTTCCTCAAATAATATCTGCTCATAAATATTTAATAAAAAAAAAAAAAGAAAAAATTAAAAAAGGAAATTTTATGAAAAGGTAGGGTATTCCTTTTAAACTAACTGTGTGAATTTAATGTCTGAAAGTCACTTCATGGCTGTCCTGGAATTATGATGTTCTATATTTACAGAACACCTGGGTGCTGCATGTACCTTAATTCTGTTCCTCAGGAACACGTTCAAGGAAAATAAATTGACTGAGATGCTATGCCCATTCAGTCTTTATTCAATCTGCTCATATATTGCAGAGTTTTGGGGATGCCTAGGGACAGAATTACAACTGCAAAATAATTCTAACTAGGCTACCGAAGAGAATAAGAATGATCAGGATATTGCCTGTGATGTCACTTATATACAAACTGATGATCTGGAGTAGAAGAGCCTGACATAGTTACTCTAACGTTTTTCCTTCACAAAAAGTTATAATTTCCAATAAATACAGCAAGATGTTTGTGTCACCTAAAATGCCATCTTCTTTGTTGCAGTGTGAAGCTATAATATTCTAAATTTGGTGAATTCCCTTTCTGAGAGACAAGTGAAAAAAAAAAAAGATATTAAAGTTTCTTTCTTCACCATGACACTTTGCAGATGACAAACAGTTGTGAGCTACATCCTCCTGTCAGAAATTAATGCTTGAATATATGACCTAGAGAGGTTATGACATAAATCAAGGTCTGAATGAAAACATGATAAATAGATGCATTTCCTTTCCGAAGGTGAACTCATCAAATGACCTCATTCATATAGACCTGTATACTTAACAAGATTATACAGTTGTAATTTACAATTACACCATATTGATGTTGATCTATTGCTAACACTGACACTTTAACATTTAAAAAGCTTCACACCCGTGACAGATTGTACCAAACATGTCTTTCAAAATGGAAGTATGGAAGTGAATAGTCTTTCCCAATACTAATTTTGAAAGGTGCTCTGAGAACTGTGAAACTCACCATTCTGTGTTGGGCTGAGATGACCCCATCCCACTCAGCATCCTGTTGGATGGTTGTGACTAGAGTTGGTAGCTCCTCAGAGTGAGGTTTGTTGTGCATTACGTTATGTAGAGGCAGATGAGAGGTCGCATGCTGATCACTGTTGCCCTCTTCCTTGTCTCGTGATGCTAAGTCCTGGGTCATTGTTTCCTCTCCATCAGCTGCACATGCAAATGGAGAGGTAGCCTGCTTGGAAGACATTCTTCTACAAAACAAGAAGACGAGACAAAAAGAAAACATCAATTTTAAATTAAAAAAATCAAGCTCAAACAGTCCTCTACATACACCAGATAGCAGGCACACTTGCCATTAAAGTTAATCTTTTTGCAGTCAAAGAAAGTGCTCTAACAAGTATGGTTTGGGGGATCCGGATCCAAAACACTGAGATAAAGTTTTCACTGATGTCAAGCCTACGTCATGGTTACATTATGGGATGTCATTCTATTCACTTCAGCTCATCTAACACCATGATTTTCTCCAGCCAGGAAAACAAAATAGTGATTTTATTGTAATTTTCATGTTGATTGACCATAAGGGTTCAAGTCCTTAAACTCTTACTCCTGTAAGTAGTCTGAAGGTAATAAGCAAATGTTTGGACGAGAGGGTCCCACGTGCTTTTCTAACCTCATTCCTTGAGAGCAGGAATTGTTTTCTGCAGCGATGAGAATTTTTAAACCCATTTGGAATTCTTCAAAACAAGTCCTTTTCCTGTTTGTTTAAAGCTGTATCTGCCGTTAACGTGTTTAAAATTTTATCCAGTTTTACTTTACTCTCAAAAGTGTTTTGAGATGTTCATGTGGGCAGTGTTCTAAAATGGAATGGTTTGTTGAATGGGTAAGTAATCTTTTACAGTTTGAACTAAAAATCTGAAATACGATATTTCATTTTGTATTAGGCACTGAGTACAGGATATATCTCAACAAATTACTTTAAATGACTTAAAAGTGTAATGAATAAATGCATTGATTTATGTTAAATGTCTCTTCCTAATAATGGCCTCTTACTACCGTTTCGGAGGCAAACACAGCTTTCACCACAGTTGGTTACATGAAAATATAACTGACTTTGCTCAAACTCTGAAAACACTTTGTTGAAAATTTCTAGTAAGATTAACTGCAACTGTTAAAACTGTCATTAATAAACCCAAAAGTAGACAGCTAAAATGTATTAGCTCTTTTCCCAGTTTTTAGTAACTTTAGAATATCCTTGACACTGAAATTGCTGAGAAACCAAGGAATAAGATCTTCACCTTAATTGCTTTTTAACAATAATTGATTTCATACCATTTCTTTAAAAATGCACAAATCAGTTAACATAGGAAACCACATGAGCATTTTTCAAATTAGCAAATCATTAACTTGCTAGTACTGTTTCTACAGACAAATAAATACTGATTAAAGGGTCTGGAAATCTGAGACTAACAGTTAAATTTACAAATCTGTCACATGCTTTCATGAATATTACAGTGAAGGAAATATCAAGTGCAAAGAAAAATAATTAAGTTAATTCCAATTTAAACAGTAGTTTTTATGTAGCAGCCCGTGTTTCACATAGGATTTAACAGCTAATGCTAAATTTCTCACAATTAATGAGGGAGCTCAGATTTAGTATCCTACAGTGAAAAAAAAATTAATATAGGATCTGCTAATCTAATTATGTACAGTTCTATATAAAAGTATTACAAGCTTTGAAGTGCTTTGAAACATATTAAAACACTGATGCCTATTTAGAATAACTATTCTGTAAATAGAGATAATCCTGCCTCTCACACTTGCCACTGGTCGGGAAAAAAGGTTTGCATTTTCTTTAGGGGAGCCTGAGTGTAAGTGGGAGTCTAATATTAATGTTGCCAATAAGCAGAACTGAGGGATTTAAACCGTGTATTACATTCTTACTACGCTAAAGAATTCATGTTGATGCTGCAGAGAACATGCCAAGAGTTCAGCAGCCGGCATTGCTGCATGTACTTCAAAAGGTTTTGGTTCATAATCGCTGTGATCCAAGATAAAATAAAGGGTTTACTTTCCTTTTTCTCATTAAAATAGTCATGTTAATATAACCACTCACATGAAAATATATGTAATTGTACCATGCTCTGTGCAATTTGAAAAGTAGCCATTAAAACTGAAAGACACAATAAAGGATTTTCCTTGCTTTCACCTTCTCAACAGATCTCATTCCTGCATCAAACCGAACAAGCTTCTGCAAAAAGCAATAGCTATGGCTGTTTCTTCGCCATAAATTAATCATGACACAAAACTCGGAATGAAAATGTCTCTTAAGAATAATTTCAACTACAAACTGCACCAATGAATAATAGTGCACAATCCTAATTAAACACAACTCTGCAGCTGCAAAAATAGGCGGAATCTGTCCAAAGCTACGAGTTGGCTTTAAAGGCTGGTTTGTTAGGGACTGTTTTCTTAAGGAAGGCTGGGCCCTCAGTCTTAATCAGCCAATAAATTATTTCCTGCAATTACATTAAATAGAAAATTATCTTCAAATTGAGAATGTTAATTGAAAATCAAAATTCAGACTGAAGTTTAGAAATTACATGCTGAATATAATTAGTCTAGAAAGGCTTCACCTCTATTTCATAAACAAGCTTTTGGTATTTCCTCAAGTGACCGTTCAGTAAAGCTATCTGCTGGCAACGCGCTCGAGTGGAAGCACCTTTCCTCTGCCACGTGCGCTAACAGACCTCCCTCTTCTTCGTGCTGTTTTAAACGCATATAAATACAAAGCTGTATTCATGTTCTTTAATTTGATTACATCCAGAAAAGGGGAATCTCTTCACCTTCAAAATAAAACTATACTAACAAAGTCACATTCACTACTACTCTCAAGCTGTGGGCTGCAACTTTTTTCTGCGCTAGGACAGCCGACCAGGTAAAGAGCCGGCTTCACGTGCTTCTGAGCTCCTACAAGCCCTTTCCTTCCCTGCTGCCTTATGGCCAGACCCATTTTCACGCAGTGATTTACTTGTTTACCTGTAGTTCTGGAGCCTGCACAAAGAGACAAGCTCAGGCAGGCCTCCCAGGCACTCGCTGCCTCCATCGCAGTTTTCAGAGGTATGCTGCTCCTCCATTTCTGCCCATACATGGGTTAAAACTGCAGGACCTAGTGCACTCGTCATGGCCAGATGTCAGCAGCCCATGGCTCCTTTCCGGCTTTGGGCTGCTAGATTTAAACACCAGGGATGCAGGACCCTGCCAGATTAAGGCCTCCACCTGCTTTTCCGAGCATGATCATTAACTACATCAGTACACTTCGTGTGCATGGGTATTCCGGTGGGCCCAAGGTATGCCCCAAATATTGATTATGCTGGGATTTCTAACCAGTGAAGCAGAGTTAAGTATAAACTCTGTGAGTGGGCGTTATCCAGTCCATGACTTTCTGCAGGGTTTTACTCTTTACATCCTTTTTTTCTTAAATAGGATTCTGTCCATGGAAGTCCACCAGGCCCAAAGGCAGAGCTCAGCCAATAACTCCAAGGCCTTATCAAATTTACGGGAGAAAGATCTGGCCCATTTTCGTAGTTTATGATAATAGCAAACCACGAAACAGTCATCGTGTTAAAACATTTTCATGTTAAAACACAAGTACAAACAGCAGGCAAATTTTAAGCCATAATGACTTCACTGTTTTACATTTAAAATATTCAAAATGAATTTGCTAAATCCCTCACAAGGAAAATAAAATAAAATAAAATATTAATGATAAATAAGGCTCGTAGAAGGTATCTGAAATTTACAAATTTCCATTATGTTTTTTCTCCTATTATCAATTAAATTCACTCTAATGATTTAAAAAAAAAAAAAAAAAAAAAGTTTCTGATAAAAAATATCTCCCTAGTTATAACCCCTGCAAACAGGGGTTTATAATGGAAGTGCTGACACAACCCTAACTACAGCAGCACAAATGGTGCCGCTATAATACACAAAATCAAGTTCTATTATTCTAAACTATCCTCGCTCGGGGGGTTTTCTTTACTGTGCTCCCAGACAAACTGCTGAAGCATGAAAAATTTAAATGCAATCAAGTGGGTCCAATTCTACTTTACTAGAACAAGTGTCTACAGTGGTACAATCTTAAAAGAAGATGCAACAGATTTGTTTGGTGCTTTTCTTTCTTTTTTCTTTTTTAGCTGTTTATTTATAATACTGTGCAGTGGAGATAAAATAAGAGAGGAAATTACACTCACATTATATCAGTATATTGATTACACAGCACACAATCAGAATGAAAACTACATTGTGAAATTGTTGCTTTGGTTAAATTGACAGATTAGCTGAACACAGCAATCACTAAAGGTAGAAAATATACCTAATGGGTATGAAAAAAGAGGTTGAAAAAGGCCCTCATTATCTAGAGTCCTTTCATGTACTCTACTTTGAGAATTAAAGAAATCTGCACTGAGATTTTCCAAAACTAGAGTAAAATGTATTTCATTTTGAACTCCAAATTGAAAAAGAATGGGATCTTTTACCCAAATCTCAGTAAAGCTGAGGAATTGGGCCCCATTTTCAGTCAGCCTCAGTGTCAAGGTAAGAAAGCCAAAACTGAAGTGCTAAGGGCTTTACCTATGTGAAACTAATCACGATCACAAACAGCTACATCCTGCACGTGTGATTTTTTTTTTTTTTTTTTACATTAATTGAGAGAAGAACTGGTCTGTGCTCCAGTGAAGACTGCCAGTCAGCTTTTCAACACATCAGCTTTCCTTTTTCCTACAGACGACGTATGCTATACCTTCCTAAACGCAAATAATTATACTTGTTATTGTCTAAGGTTTTTCTTTGGTTTCCAGTTCTTCACACAACGTATCCCTTCTTTTGCAAAACAATTCGATGGTACTCCTGACATGAAAGGCTTCCATAGCCCCAAATCTCCCATCCCCGCTTACTGCCCAAATGATTGCCTGTTACAGGGGAATTACGGCTAGGCCCAGAGATTTAGCTGCTAGACATTTCAGAATCAAGCCACAAAGCATTAGCGCAGATAACAACAATGTGCTAGCCCAGTCAGTACTTCAAAAGCATATAAACTAAGCAGAGTAACAGCAAGATATATGGCAAGGCAGACTTGTAGTTGGCCGGAGACTCTAGCTCCTGCTCTGCTCCACCCTCTCAAAGCATTCATAAACCTAAAGGCATGTCTACACTGCAGCCACATAAATGACTACTTTGTAACGCTGAGATATCCAAACTAATTTTAAACAAGCTCGTTTTCTGATAGCACTCCAACTCCAGTAGCGTGCTACTCAGATGGACTAATTCATCCTGCTTTAGTGACTGCAGTACAGATGTAACCCAGGTCTACAGCTCCAACAGTAGATTGCAATCAGATTAGATTAGAAATACATTCGCTTACAGAGCTTTTATGAACAGTCTCCATTCCTTCTCCCCAAAGTACCAGATTAAAATACTTAAGTGCATGATTAACCGTAAGTATGCAAGCAGTCCTCTAATTTCAAATTGGACCACTCTGTTTCAAAAAGTTAAGCGCATGTCTAAGTGCTTTGGTGACTCCAGAACTAAATAAATTAAGAGAAACCATTTTTAGGCGTACTTATGACCTTTTAAATACGTTCTTCTTAACTTTTATGCTAACCTGGAGTTCATGAAAAGTAAAAAGTAGTCCCAGCATCTTCTCCCTCTCCCACCTTCTTCTCAAAGAGAAACCAATGTGCAAGCTCCTCTCACAGTATTAAACATGACTTACAGAACCCTCCCCTACAAGTCAGCTCTCAGATTTCTGATAAAATAAATGGCCTGTATGCTCTGCTTTGCCTGCACTGCTCACGCATCCTCCTCTGTGACACTTAGGGCACAGCTCTTCACTCGGTGGCTCTGTTTTTTTCATGGATCCTCAGACCCCTTCTGAAACTCAAGTGTGTGCTCATGGAGCACCCTTCCTGCAATCTACGGCACAGTGGAAGTTCATCTATACAAGCGCGGGCCTGGTGCAGCATGGGGCAAACTGACAGCTGCAGACAAGTTGCTGGAACAATTTACTTCTAGCTGAGTATCCATTTATCATCATTCAAACATTTGGGAAAACTGAGCTTTGCTTGGTTGTATAAGGATAGCAGTTACGGTAGCGTTCAGATTGACTTAAAGGAAAATGAAAATGCTTTGCCAGTAGCCAAAGATTTTGTAGCTTGCCTCTGGAAAACAATGATACGTAGACATGACTCAGTAACATAATGCACTGTAAATCTAATGCTGTAATCTGACTGCCATTTTAGAATAAACAGTTATTTCCTAAAATTATGAAATCTCATATCTGATTTCAAGGCGCTTTAGTAACAGAAACGAATAGCTACTAAAAGATCCCATTCTCCTGGGGCCCTATATCCTTACATGAATCCCTGCAGACAAAATTTGCACAAACTGACAACATGGCAATGGGAAAAAAGGCCTCCCAGTTTCTGTTCCTGGTTCGGAGTCACAGCAATGCCTTAGGCAAGTCATCTCATCTCCCTCCAGCTCTTCCTAGGCTTCATTTTGCTGGACCACTGCAAGGATTAGTTGCATATCGTTCATATACAATGCTTCAGTGTTAGAGAGTTTAAGGTAGCCATAAGAAACATTATTCTAGGATTCAGCTTGGAAACAAAAGGATGAGAAAATGGAAGCATATATGATTCAAGAAATGACAGCAATATGCTAACTGGGCACCCAAATCTTTAGCTGAGATAAGCATCAAGCTAACCAATACACCCACGGCTTTTTCATACACACAGCTATTTTTGCATTTGGTTTTCCAAACCAGACACATTACACTTCTGTTAATAGATATGAATCCAAATCATAAAGTTTGACACCAGGTTCAAACTTCCTCAAAGCACTTAGTGCTCACATTACCAAAGTTTTATGGTATTTCTTCTCACAATGTGAGGGCTGAAGAGCTCCCCGGAACTTTTTTGGAAAGCCTTTCTCTTACATTCTACCGTTGAAGCAAGTTTCTGCAGTTATGCAGCCACAACAAAATATTAGGGTTAGGAAACCAGCTCCTGACCATTCATCCAGTTGCTGAAAACATGAAATAGGATGCAGCAAAACAGCTTTGCAGCCCCTGATGACTTCAGTGAAAATCCAAACTGTTCACACGGAGTCATAAAATGCTAAAAATAAACCTACCTTTCTAGTAGGTTAACTGTTCCATTCTCTCTACTCACTGCCAGGAGTTTTCACCAAACATGCCAAAGGTGAACTCACACTGAATGTAGTAAAGGGCAGTGAAAGAATAATCACTTAGCACCTGGGCTGTGCTCATCTCCAGTCACTGAAGTTAATATTTTCTATAGTTTATATTTAGCTGGCAATATTGCTGTCACTTTATTTAAACAGCTTGAGACTGTTCTTTGGACTGGAGCTCATATGCCCTGGAATGCTTTGACTCATGAATTGTTTCTCCTGATAATGTTACATCACGTAACCACCTCTGTTTAATTGGCTGCTATTAGCCTCTCAGTGACGACTGCCTTTAAAGTCCTATGACTACGCCATGTGTCTTCGGCTATCCAATTTCTTACTGTTGGAAAAAGAAAAAGCAAAAAGGCCTTACTGGCTTCCAGCTATCTTTACCAATAAGTATGGGAACAAGAGGGAACATGCCAAGAATTTATCCATCAGCAACTTATTAGGATTTGTTGTTTTAGGCAGCAAGAAACAGAAAATACAATATAAATAAAAGCAATCATTAACAATAAAATTAAAAAACAATGGTTGCTATAAATAAGCATTAATTCACATATTTTGATGGAATAGAATGACTTAATTGTTTAACTGAATGATTATATAAATGGTTTTGATAAAGGATGCCTAAAAATACTAAGAATTTATTTTAGCATGTTTAGACTTTGAGCTGAGAGCGTATCCAAAAGACTAGAATAGATGTATTTTTTCCCTAATAAAGCCAGTTAAGGACTTGTTCTACTAACTCAAAATCCTCTCGACCAAACTTCAACCCGGTGGGCAAGGAGATCCTGAAAGGTTCATTAAATCCTTGCAGCGTTCTGTGAGATGCCATCTCCCCTGCTAAAACACAGCGTTGTTACATTTTGTCCTCCTCGGGTTTGTTTTCAGGAGGTGTTAAGATGCCACGTGATGTAGCTCATTAACTCACGCTAAATTTACAATGCTACAGGTGCGAAAACAACAGGTCACACGCCATTTCTCTGCACGGCTCAGCACAAGGGAGACACCTGATCTAAGTCAGATGTCCTCCCTCTTCCCGGTCTTCTTGATGCTGGTGCCTCTGCCAAACAGAACCTCGGCAGGCAGCAGAGCAGGGGCTCCGTTTCAGCCCCACCTGTAACCAGTTGCACTAAACCACCTCATTAGCATCTCCACATAACACGAAACAATGGCTCTGCAGTTCAGTTACGGATTGTCTTTTTAATCAAAACCGTACACTACAAGCCTAAAAACATTTCTAGCAGGCAAACTATTTCTGATTCAGTAGAGGTTACGCAAGCATCAAAGCAGTTAAACGTAGGTGCCAAACCACATTGCCAGGAGCTCTTAGTACTGTGAGGTAGTGTTAC
Source organism: Heteronetta atricapilla (assembly GCA_011075105.1). Lineage (NCBI taxonomy): Eukaryota > Metazoa > Chordata > Aves > Anseriformes > Anatidae > Heteronetta > Heteronetta atricapilla. Next base: position 19,426,468 of record CM021735.1, read on the forward strand.
CTGACAGCTTGGTGAATACAAAATTACTTGTTTCTCCAACTGAAGACAATCAAATTGTCACCTTCCATTGTAATAATGCACAACCAGGGATCAGCAAAGAGCCAACATAATTACCAGGAGGAAAACAAAACGTAACAAAAATATCAAGTCTGAATTTCTCTAAAGGGTAAACACATCCATCTGGCTATTCACAAAGAGAAGTAGGAGGGATTTTATTTTTACTATCAAATATCCTAGGGTTATTTGGCAATAAGATTTATATGCCTTTCATTAAGTGGAAAAGAAAAACAGCTAAGGAAGGTGATTCATGACATACTAAAAATAAACGTGGGTCAGGCATTGCTAGGATGGTACCTGTGCATGCTGCAAGTACTCCAAGTGTCACTGCAGATACTGTGGATAAGCGTGTAGCTGCACCGTGACTATAAGCTCACACATATGAGGATTCATAAAAATTAATCCCAATTGGCACACGGCGTACTTTGGCACAAACAACAAATGACGTGCCACTTCTATTTGTTTATTTAAATGACTTCACTCTAAGAACTGAAACTGAAGTTTGAGCTGCAGACTGCCTCAGAACTGTGCATCTCAGGATATTAAAACTCAAGAAAAAGTGTTGAAGGGGGTCATCTGAATACACAAGAACCAGCATTTCCACCATAGATTTCTTTAGGTTTTTCAGCACATGGCCTACATATTCAGGAGTGAAATTTACATTTTGGTAATGCAGAGATCTCATAACCAGAAACTGTGTTTTATGTCTACAGTAGCTCTGGGCATCCTATAAAATATAAAACAGTGTCCGAGGTAGGATATACGCTTGAAAAATATTGCCATCTGGATCACGAAATGAAATCAAACTTAAATTATCATGAAAAAACTTGCATTACAGAGTGATACCTTGGATTATATTATTCTGTATCAATACTCCAGTCACTGGGAGCACATACACAAAGTTCTGTACATTTATTGACACAAACGCACATCACCTTCTCATACTTCTTGAAGTTCCGCCAGCGCTGGAGTAGTAAAGAACAGAGGAGAGCAAAATGCACAACACCAACGCTCCCGGTCAGACGTTGTTTCTTCTCTGAAGGAATACTCGAGAACGGCAGTAAGGGACAAGCAGCTTTTCTCCACCCCGCCTAACCACACCAGCACCAGATGTAATCCTAACCTTGTGGGTAATGAAGGCACGGTGACTACTCAAATATAAGGCTCCACGCAACCGGGAGCACCTCCTACATCTGGTCACAAGCGTTGCGTCCTCAGGAGCTCAGCTGCTGTAAGGCCCTTGGCCCATCAGTACCGAAGGGCTGGGCTTTCCAGCTAAAACCCGAGCAGGGCTTTGGCCATCGCTCCATGCTCCTGTGCACTGCACCGCAGCGTGCAACACCACACCTTCTCTTCCACCACAATCGAGTACGGGTAACGCCCTAGCTGACACTGCTAATTGTGGCACTGTTTGCAGGGGGCTACACGGCAAATACAGGCGCAAGGACCAGGGTATGGGTCAGTGGGAATGGAGGAAAGGAGAAAGGTAGCAGAGACCAATGAAAATTTTGGAGGGACAGGCATTTTGATCAGATAAAATAAACTAGTCAAAATGCCCTGCTTCCTTTCTGCGGCTTTCAGAAGTGGTGATTTTTGACCGAGTCCTTACAAACAGGCTTTTACAAGGCAGCATTGTGCACAGTATTGCTTTGTTTTTTTGAACTAAGGCTTATACAATTTGACCCTCAGATACGTGCACAATGGGAACCCTAAAATGCTTTTACAGGCCCTCTACGGGAACCACCTCATGTGCCAGTGAGCTGCAGCTACTACTGGGATAAAGGACAGGGTAGCTGAAGCAGCATACTGTTTGGAAGAAGATTATAGGGGATACCATGCCTCGCTGAAACTACCCAGGAAATATTTCAGAAATACGCATGTCTGATAGGCATTGTGGCCAAGAACAGCAACGTGACAAGTTCTCCCTTTCTCCCCGCAAGCCCTCCACTGCTTCGCCTCTCCAAAGTTTTAGTGAGAGAGCAGGTGGGATGCTGCTTTGTTATGTGAATTTACTTCAGTATGAAAAGACAAAAGATAAATAATTGGAGCAGTTTAAAGCTTCAAATGAAATAAAATATTACATCCTTTATTATTTAAGCTAATCAGTTGCCATTAGGAAGTTCAAATGATTTAAAGTTCAGTGTAGTGAGACTTTGAACGTCCTATCCTTTCACAAGGTCCACAGATGAAATCTCTATCGATTTTAACTGCCCTTTCTTTCTAAAACAAACAAACAGGTAAACATAAAACTAAGGGATCATTGTTCATAGTCACGTTCTTAGTATGACATACTGAACTAACAACTTGAAGTATTTTCATCATTATTTCATAGAATCATAGAATAGCCCAAGTTGGAAGGGACCCATGAGGATCAGTGAGTCCAACTCCTGGCACCGCACAGGTCTACCCAAAAGTTCAGACCATGACCCAGAATTTCAGATCATGGTAAAGTAAAAAAAGAAAAGACAGTTTAGTAATAAATAAATAAATAAATAAAATAAATAAATGATCATAGTTTAATATTGAGCAGTTTCCCAATAGATGTTTTTGTTGTTGCTGTTGATTGTTGTTGTTGTTTTTTAAGGGCCTCATTAAAGTATTTGGACAGGCACCGACAAGAAGCAGAGAACATTAAAAATTGTCGCAGGTACCCCCCACTCAGCAAGCCCATTCAGCTTGCAGAGAGCAAGCCGGCTGTGCAGTCTCTGCCTCCAGTGCTCTGAAGTTGCATCAACTGCAAAGGAAGTTGCAAAATTTCCCTGTCTTCTGATGTCAGCTCTGCAAAGTGCCACAAAATTGTTACGAAGAAATAGTCTGCAATAACTGAGGACCCTCAATCAGCTAATTTTCAGGGAAGATTATGGCATACAGCACCTGATCTGTAGCAAGTAGAAGGAAACATGCAAAGCAAAATCTGTCACAAGGGTAAAGGTGAAGAGTGACCAAGCTCTGAATTGCTCCACATTTCCAAGTGCTCAAAGTTCCATTTAATATTTCTGAGTGCACAAAGAACACCATGAAGTACAACTAGCAAAATACAAAGAAAGCTAAAAACCAGCACATGAACCAAAGACCTAATTACATGAAACTGTTACCAGGTAATTAGAAAAATAATAAATAATGTCTAAAATGAAAACCTGAGATATTATCAGTGAGCTTAAACATTTTTATCATTTGTGTTTAAATTCAATTACCTCTCTTAGAACTGAGTTTAGCTGAAAGACTGAAATTTTCTATCATAGCTGGTGATGCAGTGTGTTTACCATTGAAATGCACAGCCCTGTTGTGGTTTTCATCTTTGACCCGTTTTCCCCTATATTTTAAGGATAAAACATATGATTGGCATGTGTAAAAAAGCCTTGTCTTCTCAAACAGTGTCAATTTTTGCTCAGGGCTATATTTTGTAATGGTTTCCCTCTTACATTTATTGGTAATAATTTATAATAGGCATGCAAACAGCACAAAATCTGTGCAGCCTATTCTAAGAACAAAATCTAACAGTTTTGTTTTCTCATGGACATTTGTTGAGAGCTCTATTATCCATTTCAAAAGCATTGCCATGCTGAACATATAGCTTTACAGACATATTTAGCTGGTACGTCTAACATCCTTACCATGAACCATCAAGGAAACAGTCCAACGTCTGTGGTTTTAAACCAAACAGGAACAGAATTGAAAAGAAATGGATCTTTTAATCTGGGAATTATGACACAGACAGAGTTGTTGCAGACTTTCAAGTACGGGCCAGATCCTCAGACAGTGTAAATCAGAGCAGCTGTACTGAAGTTAATTGAATCCTCTATTCAGCTAAAGATACAGCCTTAACAACTTTTCTTGGCACAGAAGAACCCAATTGGGTCCTATTGCAATATGAAATTTCTGTGTTTTCAGTGAAAAGCTGACTATTATTACTTAATTACCGTGGGTCATATGACATGATAATAGTCTTCCAACCACTCAAAGATAAATGCAAGAAGTGGTAAGGTATACTCTGAACGCTAGCAGACTGTATGTATTTCTCTGTTCTTTTTCAATCTATTCCTCTTTAACTGGTTCAAATCAACGTGATCTCTTCACTTACACAGACAAGCACTTTCAAAAAAAATTAACACAACTTATTTCTCCAACTGGCGTGTGTGCTGATACCAGATCATTCTGGGGAGAACTAAACATAAACTGCAGAAACGAAACCAACTTTAGCTTTTAATTTAAGCGCGAATTCATATGTTTCTACTTGGCAGAGCACCGCAGTCCAGCAGCTCCTGTGGAGCGAGGTCAGGAACGGGACGGGGCCATCCAAATACAGCAGACCCCCAGCACAGCAGGCACAGGCTCTGCGCTAATTACACCCGACCACATCAGTCCGCGGCGCGCAACCACTCTGGAAGCCCCTCCGGGACATTAACACTGCACAGAGCAGGGCTGAGCTGGCAAGACCAGGAGGTGCCCCTCGCCCTACCTCTGTGCAGGCAAAAACGGAGTGCGAAAAGGAAGAAAGCAAAGGCTCTTTCAGGTTTCTTCTGCTGAATCCTTTTTGGTCAGTGAGGTTTTGGGAGCTGTTTCGGACAGGGAAAGGCTCTGTCAGCACCGGGGCAGAAACCGGAGCCAGCGGGGAGGCATGGGACAGCCCCGGGGCAAGTCTGGGGTGAGCCCTCTCCACTTTTCAGCAGACCGGGGCCACGCCAGAGCAGCCACCTCCATGAAGAGGTTCCCTTACTTCGAGGCTCTGCCCTGGTTATTTTTTCATAGAAGGTGATGAAGCAGTCTAATATTTGGCAATCAGCACAACTTCTCATGTTCCAGGAATCTCAAAATATCTTCACCTTTGCTAACCAACTCTCTCAGCACTCGCACGTCACAAAAGAAGCAACTGAGACCCGGTGACTTTAATGAATTAACCCAAGGAAACAAAGGAAGCCAAGAGCACACAAGCCTGAATTCCAGCCCTCCTCAGTTCCCTACGAGAGGCATAGCTTGCAGCAGAAGATGAATCTCAAATCAGGTTCATAACATGTTCGTAACCGAACGAGTCTCTTCTCACTAGCAAACAAAGAAATCTTTCCTTACAGGGATTTATTTCTCTAAGCAGACTTATAAAGATGTATTTATTTCCACAGCTCAGTCATTATCAATTTACTATACGGTGTCACAAGTTACAGTTTACTTAAATCAGCCTGTAAATGCTGGGAGAAACGTTTGTTGACACT
>CM021735.1:19436731-19551926 GCA_011075105.1 Heteronetta atricapilla
GGTGGGGAAAAGGAATAAAATGCCAAAAGGGAGCTTCTTGAATATCTGGGTAGGATAGGAACTTGAACTGCGAGCTGAGCCTAAAAACAAAAAGAAAGGAAAGCCCAGGTGGAACTAGAATTATACACGTGAACATCTGTGGGTAGCTACACACATCTATGTGTATGCTTCACTGTGGTGTATGCGTATGTGTACAGAGGAGGGGATTTTTTATTTTTTTTTTCCTCCTGTATCCTGTTTTCCAGATGTAAGTTCCTTAGAAAGGGAAGTGTCAAGTCAGGTGGCTCAGGCTGCTGCAGTTATCACTCCATTGAAAATGAACAACAAACTCAAATAACAGAGGCTGTGTCTGATGCTGGATCCTTTTGATTTTTCTAGTTCCCCATCCTCACAGCCTCACCTCTCTCCCTTCCTTCCATACTTAGCATAAAGTTATGACGTTCTTTACTATAATAATAAATGGAATTCCCAGATTATTATTTTAGAGGCTTATCTTGACTCTGAGAGTTTTTATGCGCTTACCACTTATACAAAGAGGCTTTTTCATATGTCTTTCAGCTAATATAGAAATAGGCTTGGAGTCAGTATTAATTTTTACAGCTTCAACAGATAGTCACTTATTTCCAAAGAATTCATTTTTTTCCTGATTGCACTTTTGCATCCCTCTGCGTGCAGTTGCACTACACACTCATCTGTGAGCCTGCACCTATTGCCAGCAAATAGAATACCTCCAGCCTTCAAACTTTTTTTTTTTTTGGTATAAAATCCTATACAGCCTGCACTTTGCTCTCTGTACAAATCTGTAAATGCATGTATGAGTGAGCCTGTTGGAAACTGGATTCCCCTTCAGCGTGCTATTTATTTCCAGGTAGTCTCAGCTGCGATCTGCTAGTGCTGTCACTATGGCCAGCTTTCTATTGGATATTTTGCTCGATGCAGATGTGTAACTATTTGCCTTTTCTTTACTTCTCTGTAAATGCCATATGGACAGAAATCATCGAGTCACCAGATCATACATTTATTTTTATGATATATTATGCTGTTTGATGTCATGTTGACATCTAATTGATGTTGTTTTTGCTTTTTTTTGTCTTTGTTTTGTTTCTTGGTTTCAATAAAAAGCGAATTTAAAAAAGGCTGTAGAGTGATGACTTAAGGCACTGACAGACATGAACATAGTATGCATCTCTTTTATGATGTGTTGCTGAGTAATTGGGTATATTTCTAGCTTTAGATAACATATATGAGACCTCTGATTTTTTACTGTATAGTGAAGTATTTGTATAAGCCTAGCCTGTAATCTCAAAGGAACTTTTTCTCTAGCAAGAAGTACATACAGAACATGTTTTCAATAAGGCTTAACCCATGATTTAAGAGCCAATAAAGAAAGGTTTTCCATAAAGAAATGAGAAAGCAACAATACAACTAAAATACAACATGCTGAAGATTAAATATGTCCCATCAGCACAACAGTGTCTTATTGTACAGTACAGAGCAGAAGGGGATGATTAATAGGAAAAGGTATGCATGTCAAAAAGAAAAATAAATGCAATTTAGACAAAGTACACACTTATTAACTGGGAACATCATTTACAGTTATTCAGATTGGAGGAAGGCAAGAATAAAACTAGTAGAGAATGTACTTCACAATGTGAAGTCCCACTCATCTTGGTGCAAAGTCACACACACACCACGTTTTTGGGTCCTAGAGAATTGGAAGGGAGGGAAAAGAAAGCCAGAACCTGGGAAGCAAGCGCAGGGACCAGGCTATGTGCAGAGCAGTGAGGGGCAGGTTAACTTGCCTCTGCCCAGCACCTACCAAGACATCAGCATTCGAGACCAACTGAAAAGTTGCAGACAAGTGATTCCTGCCTTGCAATATACTGTGAGATGATGTGGGGAAGAGCACCTCCTCTACGTCTGCCAGAAACATTATTAAAATGACCAGTTATTAATTCAACATTAAAAACATTGCAAATTTTGATCTAGAAGGATACAAATAGCAATGTGCCAATCCAGCCCGTTTGTGAAAATTGGTCATTCACATTCCGCAATGGAATACGACTACGAATATAGAAGCAACAAGGAAAAACACAAGACAAAAAGAAACCATCCATTTCATTCTGCGTATAAGAAACCTTCTAGCACAGTTCCATAAAATACTGCTCACAATGCTCAAATATCTCCAAATAAAACCACACACACAAAATAAATACAGGTTTATAAGGAAGGCAAGAAAGGTAGATTTTAAACAACAAAGAGAGCTTTGAGAAGTTGTAAATTAAGATAAAACATAAATGTTTGTTCAATGTTAATTGTAGAAATTGCTACCAGTCCTACTTAGTGTAAATAATTACACTTTATACGGGAAAGAGGAACAGTAAGATAACAAGGACTATAACTCCATCAGTAAGTATCTAGAGAAAATGCAATTTTTCATGCTCCACTCTCCTAATACATAGTATCAGAAAACCAGACAAGGAATTAAAGTCTATAATTCACCATATGCATATTTTTTTCTAGACATGAGATATAAATCAAAGTGGTAGATCTGAAGCATGCATCTCAAACGCACATCCTTAAAACTCCTTCTTAACTACTTCTCAAAATTCCAACCTTTCCTATAAGTATTTTGATTCTGTTCTCATCTACCTTATGTGACCTCTGCAGAAATGATTCTTTGCAACTCTGGCAAGTTTCTCTCTACTGTTGTCATTAGATGAAGGAATCCTTCAATTTGCAAGGAAGTTCTCAGAAGTTCCATATTCTAGGACTATTGTTGACAGAACTCACTGAGCTCTTGCTATATTCACCTATGTAAATTTGAAACCCAGGACTTATAAACATATACCTCATTCACAAAAGCACACCCAAGTTCAGAAGTGAATTAATCATATAAGTTATGATGTTCATAACTTTATGAGCATCAGACAAGGTCTTCAATTCTAAAATTGTCAACTTGCACAATTTCTCGTTTCCTAAACTGCCTTTAATTTCTTTGCCTGTTAAATCCTATGGCTATACAAGTTGTTAGATGCTCTCAAAGACACACAGATATTTACCCATCCATTTTAAACCACATTATCCTGACATAACTTACTGCATGGTACTATGATAGAATATCATAAAGACCTATGGCTCACTCAAGCAGCTTGTATCTTGAGACTCCGTTAACTTTTATCTAATCATCAAATATCTTCAGGATTTTATACTTTTGGAAAAGAGGTCTTTCTATACCTCCTAACTAGTCTTCAAGTCTGTGTGTGCTGCAGGGCATGGATGCAAGAATTTGAGAAGAAACACTCCACCGTGATCTTGAGAGAGCATGAAAAAGCCACCAGAAATATAATGAATAAAGAGAACTGAGATGCTTAACTGGGCTTTCCCACTTCCTAAGTCTAGAAGTGGGGAGAAAAAAAAAAAAAAAAAAAAACACCCACACCTCACCTGTATCAATATAGCTTACTAGTTCTTTCTGTTAATGAAAGAATGGGAAGACATGAGGAGGTCAAGGAAACACATATGAATGGAATTGCTAAAAGGACAGAGAAGCCTTCTATTTTATGGACAGTGTCAATAAATACTTTTTTTTTTTTTTACTAAAATGCCAGAGAAGTGTATCAATTATTGACAGTATTATAATCATTCCAGCAGCACTATAGTATGTTTGTTTCATTATGAATCCATTCCCTACAATTCTAAAAACTGCAAGGTAAACTATTATTGCCACACGAGTGTGCATCTAAGTTACAAACAATACTCTCACTAAAACATATTCAGCTTTTTATGAAAGTTTGGAGGAAGTCATCTTCTGATTTTAAGACTGTCATACTTTTAGGCAAATGTAGAATGACTTAAAATAAACATTGCAGGAGGGAGCTCATGCTCCAGGCTTCACCAAGCAATCAGCAAGGCATCTGACACGCTACAGAAAACCTGCAAAATCTAGCAAATAAATCATGTAACACCCATTCAGTATCCTACAAAGCACACAGTGGGGAGCTGACACATTATTAACTGACTGTAATTTTCACAAACTGTAACATACTAAGAGCTGTATGACATACATGCGTGAAATATATGTATATATGTTATAAATAGATATTTATTTAAGCATGTTATTCAACGTACTTCAATTAAATCCTTGGGTCACATCCGTCTTCAAGTTAATGGCATCAAAAACATCTATTATTACAATAAACAAATTTGGGAAACACCTCAATCTCATGATTCCACTCTATCAAAATCACAGGCTTTTGATGATGGGGATAGTATGTTACAGGACAAGGGGACTGACCTCAGCAACAAAGGTAACGTTTGGACAAATGATTATAAAGTGATGCTTCCCTCAAATGTGAGATTTTTAGATCAAATTATGTGTGATAAAAATTTGCCTAAATCCTACTTCTTTGGTGGGAAAAAAATCCGTGAGGGATACTGTAGGTTCCAAGGAAGCCATCCAGAAGCCAAGAACTGAAGGTGATACAACAGACCTCAGCTTTCAACAAACTTTCCTTTTGCTCTAGTGAAGATTTATAAAACTTTACAGATGCAAACCTCACCTGTCCCATTCAGGAACAGCAAAAAGAATTCTGCAAATGACAGCGCACTGGCTTTTGAAACTTCACATTGTTCTGCCACACACAAGAATAGCTTGAGGTCCCAAAGGTTCATACGAGAAAATGGCACTTTACCAACTCTCATTACAGCCTGCCAACCTGTAGATTATCTTCTTGCACAGGACTTCATCTGATACTTTCACATTTACAACCCTTTACAATACTCAGCAGTTTCTATTTAAATAAAAGTAGGCAAGATTTAAAAAAAATAAACCTGAAGTACAAAATACAGGGTAGATGTGAAAGCTGAGAGCATTTTCCTCCTTATTGTTCATTATTCTTTAATGTATCATTCTCTTTCTGCATGTAGGCCAAAAAAATAAATCCAGTGTAAACACAAAAGGCAAATACCTTTTGAAGGCCAGGCAAATATTTGAAAAGCAAAAAAGAGATTCTGCTTTTATCTCTAGATCACCCTACAATTTAATGGTTAGTGGAGAGGGGTTTCTTTTCTTCTTTCTTTCTTTTCCTTTTCTCTTTTTTTGAGGGAATGCAGCAGGGGCAGGTCCGCACTTCATAGCTCATGCAATGGTTATCAACCTATAAACCAGAACAATTGGATAACAAAGGTCGGATAATTATACCATACTTGTTATCAGTGCGGAAAGAAAAATTGCCAGTATAAAAGGACTTTTAGGTGACAAACCAATGTATTAAAAAAACTGATCCAATATTATTTCTAAACTATGAAAATTACGTGCTTGACCTTGTAATCTGGTGTGTGTAATTTACAAGTGAAGTGCAGATGCTTGTATAGGGCTTAATGATTTTAATGAGATTTCTCAAAATCCAAGTAACCTTAATGCATGGACTAGAGAAAAATACTCAGGCCTTCAAATATGTTGGTAATATTAAATAGCATTAAAGTATAAACAAAAAGAATATCTGCCAGCTAAAATGGTAATGCTGTTAAACTATTACCAGTGTGCTCACAATCACCTAGTAGAAAAAAAACAAATGACTCCCCGTGTGAATATATGGAACTGATTTGAAAAAGCTGCTGGGTGGGAATAAAGCTCTTGAAACTGAAGTGGAATACAAAAGCTTTCTTTTGTCCCCTTATCACCAGTCCTGGATTCTCAGGTCACTACTGAACACAAGTGTGCATGTGCTCAGTGGTTCAATGACACAGGTTGACGCTCTCATGGCAATAGCAAATCTTTACCAATCTCGCACAAAGCCCAGCAATTACATCAAGAAAGATACTATCTAGTCCTTGCATTCAGAGCATGCTCGTGACATATTTTGAGAATATACAGGAAAGTTGCATCAAATGCCTCACCTATTTAATGAATAAAAAAGCCTTTTTGGCTGCTCAGTTCTTTACAGTGCAACCTTTCATGAAACAAATTGAAAACAAAAACTCAATAACTCCATGTAACAGGAATCTGGGCTTCCTTACATTGGATATTAAAAAAAAAAAAAAAAAAAAAAAAAAAAAAAAAAAAGATATAAGTAAATTAAGGTTATCAATGGTAACACTATTAAAAATAGCAATGCATTAAGTAAGGTAAGGATTTAATAGCAACAACTATATGAAAAATGAGGAAACCTCACACCCTTTAGTTTGGTGCTTAGAGTAGCACAAAAAAATAAGAAGGAAAAAAAGCAGAATAAACTGATCAGAAGAAAAAGGAGAGTCATGTCTTAGGGCTCCATAATAAAATATTGTTTAAATTTTAGCCTCTGTATATAAAGCCATATTAAGTGTATATATACTGTGAGGTGAAATGTTCAGCTTAATTGGTTAGCTGGTGAGAGTGAAATTTCTTACATCAAAAGGGCAACATTTGGTAGATTGCCCCCAGATCAGCTTCTATAATAAGGTTAACACGATAATCAATGGCCAACTTGATTCGCACCCAGTTATCTGCACTCTTAGATCATCTTCTCCTACACAGACAAATTTTCCTGATAATTAAACGTATATATTTAGATTCTTTGTTCTATATGTCTATATTGTACCTTGTATTCATCAACAGCTGAAGTACAACTTGCTGGAGCATTTTTAATACATGAATTTCAACTTACAAATGTTCTAAACTCTAATTTGTGTGTGTGTGTAACAAGGAATTATATTTCTCTAATTTTTCAACTATATTTCTCTGTGACTGGGAACTAATAGAGGTTATTTAAAGGCCATCTGCTGTAAGACTTTTTTAAAAACATATGAACAAATGTTTCAGCAGAAAAGGTTTCTTGCAGAGTATAAACAGAAAGAAATGACTTCAGCTTGTCACCTGTCCACTGTCTTCAAGGGTTTTATATATGTTCAAGTTGTAAAGTACGTGTACTTTATTATCTTTTATTTGACAGAGAAGTGATAAACACTCCTAACTGGAGAGGTTTGATCGGCAAAATAGGATTAAAACAGAAAACAGAATTAATACTTGCTCATTCTTGTAGGAAACATTTATGGATAAAAGCCAAAAACTCATTACAAAATCTATATTCTAACTTTAATAATAATAATAATAATCTAAGCATGTAAAGGTTTTTTGGATAGGTTCTTTTACAGTTCTTACAATGTAACAACAGGTTAAAAGATTATGTTATTCCCGAGGAAAAGGCAACACAACCAATGAGAAAAGGAACCGTATTCCAGAGTGGCAACAAAATGAGGGGACACCAGCCATTCATGGTGAGATTTATCAAGATTGTGACTGTGCTACTTCCAAAGATATGGCCAAAAAACTGGTCTATGATGCCTTTTTCCTCAAAGCCCTTGGGGAAGAAAAAAATTTAAAAAGTTGACAAAGAACATTGATATGATCTGTATAATTTCCAAAAGCAATTTTATAAATATTTTACATAACAAGCAAATATACACAATGCCCAATTCCCAGTCTGCTTAACGTTATAAATCCTGAAAGTGCAAAGTGGAATAACAGGATGGTTACAAGTCCATAGACAGGCAGGAACTGACTCAAGCATTTTGTAAGTAAAATTGCAACCAATAGCCTGTAGGACTCAGAATCATTCTAATCTCCTACCAGTTTATATCAGCTAACTCGCAATATTTTAGCTGATAGTGTTTTACGCCTCTAAAATCTGGAATAGCATCTCTGAAAGTAGAATGATGCACAAGACAGACATATATATTTATACATGCAAGTATGAAGTTTTGTGTCTAATATTAATATGAAAATTATATAGGAAACTATTATGCATATGTGCATAAATGACTATTAGATGCATGCATATGTTCACACATACATGCAGATACACTTTGGCATACACAAATATATATGAATAATGGACAAAACAGACTTATATGTAGGTATGTATGTGTTTCTGTGTATGCTTATATATAGACACATAAATACATAGACAAAAATGTCAGCGTCATACATACATAACATAGAAGGAATTCACTAAGCTAATTGTTAGTAAGGACTACTAATAAATAACTGCCTTAGTAGTCATCGTTCAACTGCATTATGTGCATCACATGCAGGACCAAAGTCTTTGCTACAAATTTTCTACTACATTGATAACCTCCTAGTCTACATCTAAAAACCACAGTTCAGGTTTAAAAAGCTAGATATTTTTAAAATAACAATAAATATTATTTTTTTCTTTCAATTGCTTACTGTGTGGTTCAGTCTCTTTAGACTCATCTGGCATCAGTCAATCCATTTTGTATGGTTTTAATAATTTATGAAGATGTATTCAGATACATGGGCACATTTTTTAAACTAAAACAGTTGCTGCACTGCTGGAGGTGCAGAAGTAAAATCAGAACATCACCACTGATGAATTAAAATTCAACTACGAGTTAGCTGTGTTTCACCATTGCAGATGAAGTAAATCATTCTTCCTATATATGCCACTATGCTGTTGAAAGCGTGCAGGCGATCTTGTTTCCAAGACTTCTGTGATCACCTACCAACTAAGGCACGTTGATCGTACCTTTAAAGGCTAGCAGAATGACGGTGTAAAAAAAAAAAAAACATTCAGAAAAAAGCTCAATAATTTATTTGCTGGTACCAATTTACCTTTCTAATTTTTCCCTGAAAATATCGCTTTTAGGAAAATGAATAAATGGCATTTTTCACACAATACAGAAGTCATTATTGATACTAGGAGAAGTAGTCACTTTTTACTCTTTCCACTCACACACTACAGATAGCCAGTAGCAGAAGACAGAGGACAGACTGTCTGGATTTGACATCTAACTCTGGATTACATGTCACAGCCAAAGGATGCAGGAGCAAACAATCCTAATGGAGTCCATACACTAACTTCAGACCTATATCAATATAGCTCATATCAGAACCTAAACCTCCCCAGAACAAAAACTGCTATTCCTGATTGCTTTAGCTGACTTTGACATCAATTCCAAAACTTAGCTCTTTCTTTGATATAGGAGATCTAGGCAGGTGTGCACTCGACTCCTGGTTCTGAATCCTAACAAGCAAGGAAGGCTTATTATTCTCTTATATACCTTCAGAAGAAATGTAGCAGCTCCCTTCTTACTAAGAATATAAAACAAAACAATCTTTCTTTCCTGCAGTGTTTGGCCTTTACATTAAACAATGCTGTAGATTAGTAATCAGGTTTACCAGACAGTTGTCATGGGGTCAGCAGCAGCAGCTTTTTTTTTTTTTTTTGCCTCAAAAATGTGCACCTAATGTGATGATAGCATTAAACAGACTGTAACTGATGGGAGAAGTGGAGAGAAGAAAGAATAATCAGCAACAACTGAAAATATCTCCCCAAGAAAAAGCAGTCTACTGAAAAATCACAGGCAAGAAAGATTCAGTGTAAGCACTAGTAGACCATATATGTTACCTCTATAAATGCTAAAAGCTTACCACAGTAAAAGAAGAACAAAGATAGATGTGAATTAGCTCATGTTTTTCATGCAAAAATTGGGAAGTATGCTTATATATATGCTTGTTGTTTTTTTTCCCAAGTTAAAGACATTTGTTCTACTTTCCTATTAAGTCTAAATCAAACAAATAATGTTATGATGAAAAGTCTGTTTTGAGAAAACTGAACATAAACAGTTAGGATTTGCCTGAGGTAATTCTCACTAAGGTTTAAAACAGCTGATTGTCCTGCTATAAAACGGCAAGAAACTTGCACACGTGCATAAACTACCAGGTATCAGACAAACTGGGGTATTCAGTCCGCATTAGCCACCCCGTCCAGAAGCAGAGGCCACAAGGAGAATCTTCTCATCTGCTGATGTCCCGGAGATGCAGCAACACGTGTGGATTATAGCAGCTGCTGAAGTGCCCAACTTTGGCCTCCTCCCAAGGCAATGGAGGTCGGTCGGCTTGAGCAATTTAATCAGAAGCCCTGACAAACCTCCGCGCTGGTGGGAGCAGCACTGCTTGCCTCCTACACTGAACACCTGCAAAGCCCAGCCTCATCACCCTGTTAACAAAACAGAGGTCTGGGGGACAATAGTCAATCCCCCATCCTTTGTCTCTCAGAAGCTTGAGTGAATACAGTTAGAGAAAGTTTATTTTATTAAAAAAAAAAAGTCTAAAAGCTCTAGAATAATTAGTAACTAGTAATTACACAAATACTGATTTTACTGTCTTTGGAAGAATGGAAGAAATACCAACAGAGTCCCCGCTAGTATCTATGAAAACACAGCTAAAGCCTGTGTAGTAAACCAGCGAGGGGATTACATTTTACACTTCTAGGGATCTCAGGTGCTATCATCCACTGCTACCACAGAACTGTATTCAGACAGTGAAAAATGTCACGTTTGATTGCTCCAGGATTTAGCAGCTGAAAATAAAACAATGTGCCTTGAAGAAATTCACTGTTTCATGAGCAAGTCTTCTAAAAAAACTATTGAAATATGATGGATATAATAAAGAACATATGCAATTCCTACTTCTAATGAGGAAAAAAAGGAACCAAAAAATGTTTTTCTCTAACTGTGTATGATTCAGTTAACTCTTCACACTCTTCTCTCTTTGCAGCTGTTTAAAATACTATTTTCCATAAGACGTTAAAAATGCTAGTCCCAAAGGCAAAATGAAATCTTACAAGATTTCTTTCTATATTATCTGAGATGGATCAAGTGACGTTAGATACCTCCAAACCTAAGCAGCATTTTCAAAAAGCACTGAGCACTTAGCAGCTTGTGCGGAAACCAAAGCCCACAAGACACTAGGCTTAGTGACCTGCTTTATTCAGTTATTTAGATTAGGTAGGTTTAATTATTTTTCAGTTCTAACATGTTACATTTTTTCTTGTCCTAGAAGGAGAGTTCTCAGGTTTCTATATTCTCCATTGAATCTCTGGTCAAGGTGGTAGATACCTACATGCAAAGTCACAAGATTGCCCCGAATTTACCCTTTTTTTCAGGATGCAACCTGGCAATTTTGCATCTGACCGCGCTAAGCTGATGATGCTCTGCGAGGACCCTGCAGAAACCAGAGCTGTTCATGAGCTCCTTTGGTAATGTAACAGCCTGAAGCGTGGCTAAGCACCAGCTGCACCATATTTATCTACTTGTTTATGAAAGAGTTTCCCCCTCATTGTGTGGATAACTGACCTTAGCCATAGCTAATAAGACATGAGCTTCCTTGAACTATGCAGCTTTACACTGAATCTTATAAAATACTTCAGTGTTATCCATATAGCCTCACTGAGCTCCTAATGAACTGAAACACATTCTCTCTCCAGCACTGTCATCACAGACAAGGTGTGGTCCAAGAAAGAAAAAACCCTGGCCCAACCTTTGCTTCAGCCATCTGTTTCTGTAGACAAGCTTCTCGTTACTACCAGGCTTTTATAAAGTAGAGAATGAAACAACGTGTAGATATTTATGCTCCACCCCACCCATCACGTCATCTTACTGTCCCTACCATGCAGTGACGAGAACAGTTGGCTTCCTGCAGGTAAACCGCTTCAGCAGCCACCCCTAAATTTCAGCTGTGTTTCCAGATACACAGCTGGCTAGTCAAAGACCTCTGGAACTCACTCTGGGAATCCACCACTTCTCAGCCTCAAGCCTTTGGACACACTGGGGAGCTACACGGCCTGCATTGAAGAGAATGCAGCAACCTTACTTAACATGAAAAACTCTGCTCAAACTAGTTCCTCTAAATCAGATG
The DNA here is from genome assembly GCA_011075105.1 of Heteronetta atricapilla. Classification (NCBI taxonomy): domain Eukaryota; kingdom Metazoa; phylum Chordata; class Aves; order Anseriformes; family Anatidae; genus Heteronetta; species Heteronetta atricapilla. The sequence goes on from CM021735.1 coordinate 19,448,436, forward strand.
ATGTTCTTATCAATCAATTCCAGATGTTTCAAACTTTTTTTTTTTTTGAATAGACAACCAAGAAGCTAGAACTGGCACAAAAGCAAGGCTCGTATCAGCCATAGAGCCCTACAGAACTGGCTGCAGGGACTTTTTAATCAACAGGTTATGTGATATGATACGGTTGAGTTTGAAATGAGTCACAGGAATGGACACAAAACGACAGCTTCTGCTCTTTTGTTTCCTTCTTATATTTAACAATATTACTTTTATCATAGTTACTATAAAGCATAATTAAATGACAATTTACACTGGCTTATAGCTGAAGAAGTTTCTCAAGACTTTCTCTTTAGTTGTGGGTAATATTTGATGATTTAGGATTCTGCCAATGAACCAAAACTTAGAATAGATTTTTAAATGATTATTAAAGTCTGACAGTTGAACCAATACAGCATGTCAGCTCAGGTGTCAGCCACGTTTACATACAAAATACAATAAATCCTGAAATACTACTTCAGAATCCAACCAATTTGTCTACTTTGTGGGTTAGCACACACATAAGTAATACAATCACCTTTAATCAGTCCAAGTAAGCACACAGCAAGTTTCATTTTGTTTTTGTTTTTTTTTTTCTCCAACAGAACTACACGGGTTGTTCCTAATGAAGTTCCAAGCGGAGCATTCCAAAGATTCACTCGTGCAGGAAAACATTTGAGCTTGACTCAGTTGCCAGCTCTTTCCTAATTTTACTATTCACTTTCTCATTCTGAAGCAAGCATTCTTCTCCAGTACTAGTTAAAAGAGCCTCTCTAATTTAACTTTAATTTTTGCCTGCAACATCTGGGAAACTTCATTTCTCTAATCAGTTTCTTACTTTCCTCCACTAATTACAATCTTGTTTTTTCACGTATATCATTTCCTGTGCGATAATTTTGCATCATTGGTTTTCCTGCTCTTTATATCCTAGACCCTAGTGTTCAAATTAAGGCAAAGCAGCTTATTTATGATGTCCACCTTCTCCTAAATAAAATAAAATAAAATTCTAGGATAAAATGTGCAGCGCTGACCTATTTGCTTCCCTATACCTGAATGTTTAGCATAGCTTCCGAAAGGCCAGTATTTGTTGCCCTGGAAGAACCAGCCGCAGCAGATTCTGGGATTTCAGTTTACTCAGACATGACGAGTCACTCTTCAGAAGAACCAGGCACCTGCTGCCTCTTCTTGAGCAGGCCAACGTCACATCATCATATGCAAACCTGCAAGGCCTGCCAGACCAACACCACTTCCCTTTTCACTTTCCTCACTGCCTGTTCTTCCCTTCTTTCCCTTTCTCCTTTGCCCTAGGCCATATCTCTATCCATTCTCAAAATCAAAAGGTTTCTTCCCTTCTGTATGGCTCATGAAAGGTTGCCATATAGAACTAAATTGCTACAGGGGCTCAGCCTTCAGATTTGGATTGCTTTGCTTTTAATCTGCCTTTTGATTCTTGCCTTATCACAACCCCTACCAGGTAGCTTTCAGGCTGATTCATAGGCATCAGCTAAAATCTAGAGATGGTAAACTTTTTCACCATGACAGGTACTGTAGTAACACTATAAGCACATTTAATGCCGTTCTACAAGCAAATCAGATTTTTTTTTTAATGCTATTAATTTAAGTAACAGCATACAATTTAGGAAAAAAAAACATGAAACACTGTAAACACACTAAGTTCTATAGTATTAAACCACGATTATTTAGAACATTTTACACATCTCATATAATAAGCTAAATAGTGAAAACTGTTGGAAAAAAATACACATTCACCATAACTTTGGCTTAATAAAATTGGCACAAATATAACAGGCAAATTTCAGAGTTTTCTCAAGACAGAGCTATGAGCCCTTAGTAAAATTAGTAAAATTATAAGAAGATTATGTCCAGTTGATCTAATGGTTTGGTTTTCATTTCTCTGTATAAACACAGCAGGATGTTTACCAAACATCCATTTCCTTCTAACTCCAGATCATAGATTTTTAAACCCCACTAGAAAAAAAAAAAAAAAAAAGTTTTTTTTTTAAAAATGAACACGAATGTGTTCATGATATTTCAAAAACAAACTTTAATATATCATTCATATCGTGTGAACACTGAACTATAATAACCCTGTAAATGAGAGCTCTGTAACGTAAATATTTCCATAGACTTCCACAATATGTTCAAGCATGACTAAAGAAAAAATACATAATCTATAGCTTGCTGTTGCAAAGGACTCTGCAGGTTTTGCGAACAGGTCTCATACTTAACCACACACCGGTGAAGAATTGTTAAGATACTTCACAGTTAAATACACTGCTTAGCTATCAAATATTTCCTCTTACCAATGTTAAAGCACAATTTTCATTTCTTTCATTCATTTGAGGAAATTGAGGATCAACATATGCCGTTTCATCTGCTGACAGTTCAAGTAAATCAACAAAGATTCCTTTTAAAACTGAATTCTCCTTCAATGAAAAACAAAAGGAAAAAAACAATATTTCTTTGAGAAGATGTCTAGCTTACCTGGCTTTGCCATTCCACACCGACAGCCCGAACAATATTATCAGCTCTTCAGGTACTAATTCTTGCTAACTGGAAGGATATTTTCTCTCTTGCTGGATTAATAATCAACTTTCCTGATAGTTCATTTGTAATTCTCTGCTGGTTAACCCTTTGCATGGCTCCCATTTTGAACTCAGCAGACTACACTGTGCAGTTCATTTTAATACGAAAGTAACAACGTATTTCATAGCACACACAAGACAACTAAGTAAAGATATAAAGAGAAAGTTTAAGAATAGATGATTCAAAAAAATAAAAATAAAAATCAATTATTTCTTAAAATAAGACTTCATCTTTCTTAAAAGTCTCTACTTACTAAACCTAGGAGCCCAGTAAGCCAAAGCATCAACAAACGGAAAGCTGGGAAATCCAGCGGCTCGGGAGACAGCATGCTCCCATAAAAGCTACTGCTCAAACTCGCCTCTTCAGTGTACGTGTAAATATGACACACGCCTGCTGAACTCTGAAAATAACATCTTTTATTATTGAATACCGTGCTGAGAAATTACCACAGTTATCAGCTTGTGCAAGGCCGTCCATCTGTGTTGTCAGAAAGCAAGAGCAAGAGTGGCCAGGAGTAAAAATGAGATAAGAGAGGCCCAGAATAGCTAAAAAGGGGAGTTCAAATAAGGTCAGAACAGTTTAAGACGGGATACTTAGTAGTCGTATGTTATTTTGTTTTTCCAAAGTAATAGGACTGAATTCCATACATTTTATCAGTTTCATGAGAATTCAATATATTTTGGTATCTCTGTAGTGGAATAAGTAGAAAGATTAAAAACCAAACCAAACAAAGGGTATTAGAGGTCTAGTACAGGAAGGTGAAATAATCTGGAAGTCTGAACCTGAAGAAACTAGATATAAGATGGACCTTGGGATGTGCTTTGGTTGGGGACAGAGGGAAGAGGAAGAGAAAAATAAACTTGATTCATGGCTGACATGCATCATGCTGAAGAAAAAAAAAAAAAAAAAAAAAGAGAGAAATGATACAAAAAGCCTTGCTTTTCTTTTTTGTTGTTGTTATTCCTGGAAAACAATTACTTGGGGCTTTTGGATACTCTAGGGAAAATATAAGAGACAACAGTTTGGTCTACTAACAGAATCACTTTCCTCATAAATTCTGCTATAGTTGTTTTAGTAAATAGTACTGCAGAATTTTTATTTTTTCCCTTAGACAAAGGGACAGAATTGCCTAAAGTTACTGCACAGCACACAACAGACTTTAGCTATTTCCCTTTTTGTAAGAGAAGTCCTATAACAAATCTATTTTTACACAACTGTAGGTCTCTGCTCTCCCTACCGCTCTCTTTACTGTAAGAACTAATACAGTTTGCTGTAAACTTTCTCTGATGTGTGCTTTAGAATTTATGATAAAATGCTATAAAGTGTTGAAGCAAATTTATTTCATATTTATAGTTAATTTTATTCTGTGTGCGTTTGAAGGAAAACCTTTTAAGAACACCAATAATGTGAGAAAGCTACAACAACTAAATTTATTGTTAAGTATCACATCAGCGGTACTCCTGGGGGCTCCTCTTCATGGGAAGAAAGCTTAAACAACATTTTCTAACATGTTGGATTGCTTCCCAGAGATGTGATGGCCTACAGAGGCTGTACTGAACAAAGCAGGCTGGAATAGTAAGTCAGTAAACAGCCCTTTTCAGAGGATGGTCACAAATAAGTGCAACTTTGTTTAATAAAGGCAAATTATAGTTATCTTTTGTTCTTCAGAAAGGGCATTATCTTCCTCTCCTATTTCACCTGACTAAGCTGGTGGTATCTCTTCCATCACCTGACTTCGTGGCTGGCTAGAAATAATGGGACGGAACAATCCTCCATTGTTCCAGGAGACAATGACCTTTCATGTCCTTGAAGCTTGCCATGACCTTTCATCTCTCCTAGCCTCCAATGGTCTCTCCTAACAACTAAAACTAGACTCAGGCTGAATTCCAGATTGTCATAAAAAGCCCTGTCCTTTCGAAACAAAACCAATTTTTACACCAAGGTGGAGGAGAAACACAGGTCCATTGTTCCCGCACAGATGGAAGTTAGAGTTACTAAGGCAACAGCTCTAATCCCCCTTTTTACCACCTTTTTCACATCGCTGGCCTATCAAGTGTGCTACCTTTTAACTCATAAGCTCAAAAGCTGGTAGTCTAACTGACTGCCCTAATTAGCTACGATTTTCACAGTACAGACAACATGATGAGCTAATCGAAATTTGCAAAATAATGACGTACCTCCAGCAAATATTCCTCCTCCTGAGGCCCAGTCTTAGAATAACAATAATGAGACCATTATTAGAGGAGGGCATTAAAATGCTGCACTGCTGCTAAACAGAGAACTTAATTGTTCTGGTCTTGTCCATTGAATCAACAACCTATTGTTGTGGACTTGAAAAATAAAGGACTGGAGAATGGGTGCCATAATGATTAGTCTGTGCTGCCATACCAGCACTCTGTAGAATTGTTTTCCTTTTGAAACTCTTGATGGACTAGTAGTTTTGTTTAAAAGTAATATAAAAGGCAATTGTCTGGATAAAAAGTCCTATTTATCGAAATCTTTAGAAGCAGTTGCATGGATTTGTTCATGACCTCCAGGACAAAAACATAGGGACCATAATAATGCTATTTGTAGAGACCACTGCTTGCAGTGACACGAGATAACACTGTCCTGTCTAGCTACTGTAAAAGGAAGGAAGGCATTTCCTTCGCAGACAGAAATAATGACAGAAGGTCAAATAGTGGACAGATCCAATTCATCTCTAAAAAGGAAGAGGTTTTATTTATTTTTTATTTTTTTTAAAAAAAAAGACCTGGTATATTTGGTCACAACTTAGAATTTGGGGTCTAGATCAAATGATAAAGGTATGCCTAAAACAGCCACAACACGGGACTTTCTTGTTTGCTTAATGGCTTAGATATTAAGAATGACTGACCTTGTTTTTTCTTTGCATGTTCTATGGAATTATATCATAAACTTTGTCACTGGGAAACTGAATAATATACCTAGAGATGAAGCAACTCAACTGATGTAAATTGCAATTTACTTTTAGCTTTGGACAATCTTCATTTAAAATTGGGGCTGAGAAGAAAAGATTTGTAAAATCTTTGGACCGTCTCTTTTTTTTCCTTCTTCCTATTTTTATTGATAAGAAGTGAAATGTATGGTTTGTCACAAATTGTTTAAGATAAACATGATCTTAAGGGAAAAATAATCCTACAAATCAAAAATCATAATTTTATAATATCAAATCATTATTAAGTAACATTACATAAGCAGTAACTTATTTACATTTCGAAACAGAAAGTGAAATTGTGTCCCCCCCCCCCCCCTTTTTTTTTTTAATAGTTAGCTCTCAATGAGCCCTCCTACATAAAGATTGCTCAGAAATAGGTTATGACTCTAGGTTAGCATGAACAACCAGAAACACGTGAATTAGAGCTTGAAAGAATACCCACAGGAACTGTTATTTAATTCAATGGGAAAAAGTTTAGAATTTAATTTTTTCTTATTCTTATCAACATATTGTAAATCAAAATGAGAACAAAAGTAAAAAGGGAAGGAAAAAAAAAACAAAGGGAGAAAACAAAGTTAAAGGTTAACCCACAAGGCATTTTCAGCAGTCCTTAGAACTGCTCATGTAACGAAGAGTTGTCTTGCATGCACTCACAGAACACGTTTTCTTTAAACTCAGGGTCTTTTCTTTTGTAAATTGAAAAATGTCTAATATAAAGAAGTATTAAATTGTAAATAAGACCTCTTGCTTCATTCAATCCATGCTTTGCTTCATTTATCTTCATCTTGTTAGGCTAAATTAATTAACAATCTCTGTGTTGCACACTTTCTCTTTTCATTACATCAAATAATGGCCTGGATATGGGAGAAAACCCTCACCACAGGGATCTTGAAATACTACCTTGAGGAAGAGTCTGTTACATATGTATTGCTTTAGCAATATTAACTAGCTAGATGTTACAACATTTATTAAATGGATTCCTCATTGCTTTAAAACGATGATTCTGATTTTGTGAGAAATAAAAACATTTCTAAAAACTCAGAGGCTTGCAATAGATCATGCTACAATTTGGGAGCCACAAGTCACTACGAAAAAAAAAAAAAGTACATAAATTCATAGATAGTTTTATTCAGTGCTTTCTTTAATGTAAAAACCTGCACTTGACTACAATTTCTGGCCAACTGTGTATACAGTCTCAAATATATCAAAGTGTCAAATTACTCAAACCATGTTGCTCTGCCATTTGTCTGCAAATGTTTGGTACGTAATTAATCGGATGGCTGGAATAGTTTCATTCGTAAATCTGGGTATTTTCATACTCTAATGGGGAGCAACGTGCTAAACTATGAGGCAAGTTTTCTTCCTTTAACCTACATTATAGCATCTGGAGCAAAAGGACAAAACGGTAAAGCCTTTTTTAATCTCACCCTGATCAAACAGCCCTCTTTCTCCAATCACAGCTTTGTGCGTGATATCTTTCTGCTAGTGTTTCTTATTTAATTAAAACAGACACTGACAGAAGGACATGGATTAGGACTGTAATGATGCATTTACTTAGATTAATCGGAGGCTCCTTTTGGAGTAATGGCTTAAACAAAGAACAAAAGGAAATTGTTATGAAACAGCCTTTTATCCCACGCTAAGGTCACATTATGAGGTTTTTAATTTTGTCAGCCTCTGTTATATTGGGCCTTGCTACTGGAACACGAGAAGTGCTTCTCTCTCCTTCTCCCCCAAGCCAAGCCAGTTATTATAATACAGCCATTAATGCTGCAAATTAAAATGTCTGATTTTAAAACAGGTTGCTTAGCTTTCAAAGCCCTCTAATTAGCATGTTGTGCATTGTTGTGAAGGAAAGAAACCTAAAATGCTAATGACCCGCTGCCAGGTGACCACACTGCTGTGCAAAATAATACAGACCCTTTCAAGTAGTAGTAGTAATAATAATAATAATGCCCAGCTCTTATGAATTACCCAACTCCAGGTCTGCTCTGCACCACATGTGCTTAAAGAAACAAGTACACATCCAGCCAAAGATCAGAGTTCAGCAGTCAGCACAAGAGATTGTTGTATGTTAACTGGGCACAAGTCTGTGCCCATTCAGGCACCGTAAGGGAAGAGAAAAACATCTGAAACCGCCAAGGGCCAGGTGATACTTGGACCAGGCGCAGACAGAGCACGGAATGGAAAATTCTTACACTCTGACAGAAATGACAGATGCATTTCTGGAAAACTCAAGAAGCCAGACTCAACCTGCTACTTTTGTGCTGTGTTTTCAAAAGGCAATAATGCATTAAAAAACAAACACAAAAAGAACAACAAAAAGACAGATACAGTTCCATCCCTTCCCAGTTTGCTATTTACTGTAGGAATTCATTGGACAAAAAAATCAAGCTAGAACTGCAAAATATCAAATGTTTTCTGCAAGCCTTGAGATATTTTCTCTGAAATACGTTACAGGAGAATGTCTGACAATGCAACCTGAGAGCAGGAAGAAGCCTTATAGTACTTGATTATTATTATTTTTTTTGAATACTTGAGTTTTAGCAAACTTACACATTTCACACTAAATTTTAAGGAAAATAACTCTCATCACACAGTGACAAAATGTGTTGTGACTTCCTTCATGAAATCGTAGCTGACAAAATATTAATTTGGTCTTCTGTACTACATAAGCTGCGCCCAGAACCAACCTTTCTCCAGTCACAGAGGCCACATCTCTGGCGAGCTGAAATGTCACACAGAACCTAGAGACACAAAACATGATACCAGCAACGAAGCCAAACCTTGCTGACAGTGCCAATACTGGGTCCAAACAGCAGCAGCTGCTGTCCGGCACCACGGAGAATAACTTCCTGAAAAGCCCTGAGTGATTAGCTGGGCAGCCAGGATTAACCCCACTTGACCTGCTTTTTGTTTGGTTGGCATTGCCTTCTTTTTTTTTTTTTTTAACCAAGAGTTGTTTTTGTTAAAAAAAAAAAGAAAAAAAAAATTCTCCATGTAACTTGCTGATATTGCTATAAGGATCCTGGTCCAACTGCTCCGAACACACCAGCACAGCCTGACAGCGTTCTTCTGAGGTTGCTGTAGTAGGAAGTTGGATGAGATGTTGAGAAGCTGAGCTGGCCCTGATGCCTGTTCATTCGCAGAAGTCTCCCACCTTTCAAGTGATCCCTAATTGACCAGGAAGAGACAAAAATGGCTGTAGAAGGGATTTCCGGTCATTTTGATCCCTTATTACATTCTGTTGTACTTAAAAGCCCATCAGTCCAGAAGCAAGGTACTGCGCGATTTCAAATTCCAGTGGCCACAAAAGCAGCGCGCAACAGCATTATTACTATTCTCTATTTTACACAGTACAGGCCAGCTTCTACCACTTCTTTGCCACTACACTCCCTCAGAATACGGTCCCAATCTTCACAGCAGTGTTCTACAACCCAGAGGTATCGCTGTCATTAGCCACTGCCACTCTTCATTTAAATTTAACTGCGAGCCTGCCAACATAACCAAACCTGGAGATAAGCGAACCTGTTTCCACAGACGCATGCATCATCCACTAGTGTTCCTTGGCTGTCTCTTAGTTGTTATTTTTTCTTGACTAAAACCACCTCTGCGACAGAAAACACACTGCTAAGTTTATTTAGAAAACAAATGCAGTAGCATCTAAGGAAAAACAGACTTTGAGCGAAGCGATAGGAGGCTCCATCCTTTAAAACTCACAGCCAGGAAATTCCCTTTATTTTCATTTGTGGTTGTAAACATATTGTGTTTGTAGAATTCATCATAACAAAGTATTTTAAAGGCATCTTATGACAGCTACCGTATTGATATTCACCATGCAAATACACCGTTCCCCAAAAGTTCTGTTTGTTCCTTAAAATGTACGACATATGCTATGGCTCTTTTAGTGAACAAGTAATAAAATCCGCATTAGTATCCTACACAGAACATGAATTCACGCTTTAAGATCAGAGCTGCTTAGATAGCAAATTATCTGCATCATTTCACATTTACCAGCTAGAGAGCTGTCCAGGTACAGCCCGTGTACAGCAGCATTAGAACAATCAGCACCTACACAAACACAGCACTTGGCATTCTGTGGATTTTGCCGAATACCCACACAGAACATAGAAATATGTGTCAAAGGACAGCAGTAATCCAGTCATCTGAGACTTCGGGGTAGGAGTCAGACAAGACTTGGGTTGGCAGAGCAGCAGCTAGTGGCATGGCACAGTGGAAATACCGCAAAAGCAGTAAGCATGCCGGCGTGGTGCAGAGTTAAGACATTGATGGGGCTTTCATACATTGGAGTTCAACTGGGCCCATCAACGCACGTCTCAAAGTAACTCTAGTGCTCTACGCTGATCCCAGGAACTCTGGAGGCCAATACTGAGCAAAAAAGACAATTTACTGTTTCACCTGTCTGAACAGAGTTCTAAGGCACACAAGCAGAGGTCACAATATGCTCTGCACTGGCGGGAAGCAGAATAAAATGCATTTCTAGGAAAAAAAAAAACAACTCATTGGGATTTTGTGCATAACAATGCAAGTAGTTTTAACACAAAGAAGAAAGGGGAAAAGAGAAGTTGGATCCTTCTAAAAATGCTTTTCACTCAAGTTACCCAACAGATTAATCACTACCCATGTGTGTATATACACAGGTATAATAGAACCCATATATATACCGTGGTACTATGTGTATCACGGAACCCATGTAACAGTCATGTCATGAAACCTAATCTTGTTCTTCAAAAGACCAGCTTGTACCCCCCATCACCAGCACCGATCATACAAACCAGCAATTTTCTCTATCATCATACACTGTGAAACAGGAGTAGCGCTCATCTCTAAGCACCAGTAACAGCTCTTCGGTTTGTCCCATTATGCGCAACCTCTCTCTGTTTTTTTTTTTTCCCTGGACCCTTCTCTACAGGTTCTCTGCCCCTATTCCACCTGGTCAGTCCCTAGTGGTTCCACTGTGTGCACAGCTTTGTGCATCTGTCAGATAAAGAAAGCAGAGCTGACTGCTCTTCGGGTGTCCAGAATGCTGCATTTGGGTCATACAAAGTAGCTTTTGTCAGCCCTACGAACTACAGCGGCAAGTAACTTACATATTTGATTTAAAGTCACTTATCAGATTACCATATTCACCACCAGAAATTCTTATTACAATTTACATCTTACTGCAATCCTAAATATTCCATCTCATTCCAAAACTTCATTCCCATCTGGTTTCTGATGTAATGTACAAAACAGCATACAATATCTTTTACATTTCTCCCTTGGTTTTGGAACCATTGCCACTACGGACATACCAATGAACTTTTGAACTAACACCCTAAACTCTCTTCACATTTGTAGTCTTCATGTTTTTGTGTCTGCTCATTTTTTTCAGTCATTAAAATAAACTAGACAAATGCATCACACCAGCAGTCAGCTCCAACTCTTCTGGCTACTGCCGTTTAATTTCAAGAAATGGTTGGGCTATTGTATTCCAAGCTGTTTTCTGCAAGAAAATACCGGTTTATGCAATTCACGACTGATTTTACAGGGAGGGGCAGAAATTAAGTGGATAAACTGTTTCGTATCATAAGGAATAGCAAAGCTACCCATATACTTGCATATGCAGATGATATACTCAATGAACATTTCAAAAAACATTGTTGCATGCTAGCACACCTAAGTAGCCTGCACTAATTATGGAAAATTATCCATATGCAAACTTGCATTGAGTATCAGTTCAGAAACACAGGCTAAGCTTAAGGGGAAACCTGGCCAAATGTAACTGTAATGGGATTTAAGGTTGGTGGTGGACACAACATGACGTAGCCAATACAGGGAAAGGCACGTGCATGTACAACTATGTAGTTTCACAGTCACACACAAAAGATAGCTCCTCAGAAGACAATTCACTAGGCACCTTGAAGCATTTAATTTTTTAACTAGCATTTAACAATTTTCCTGCTAGTAAAAACCTCTCAATCAGTGTTGCCTGAGAAGGAGGCATACAGAACAATAAAGACTGTTTTTGACTCTGTACCTGGCATGCCAATTACCTTTTTATGCCTTGGTTTACCCATGTGTAAAACAGGAGAAACAATACCTGTATAAATCACCTTTCTAAACTGCTTTAAGATTTGCTGATAAAATGAGGCATACGAGGGAAACTAAATTGCTAAGCAGTCTGAAACAGGTATCACTTAAAAGAAGAAGAAAAAAAAAAAAAAGGAACACTTTTTGTTGTTTTGTGGTTTTTTTTTTTTTCTTTTCTCCACTGTTCAAGTTTCCAATAGGCAGGCAACCTGTCCTAAAATTGCATTGTTTTATTATAACGTGGATCAGAACAGACAAATTAATCAGGTCAGGACAGCGAGTGCACTTTGTTTACGTGCTATATCCTGTACGTATCTTTCCTGGGTTCAGACTGAAATCCAGCTCCAGCTGCAACAGCTTTCAGGCTGCCAGATCTCTCTGGAGCTGTGCCACGCAGTGTTTCAGACCTGGAAGGTGCTGCAAGCGTGCGCTTCCATTATGCTGCTTAGACCTGCAGACATCCCATGTATGCAGTCCTTTGGGCAGTCAAATTATCAGGATTTTAAATGTTTCATTTCTAAATTAGAATATATAATCTCTTAGAAGGGAATATGCTTAAATATGGTACAAAGACCCTTTTACAGTCCACTCTCAAGGAGTTCAGGTTAATAGATTTTGAAAATGTATCATTGTTGACATATATTAGTATTTTGGGGGTATAGCTAAACCTTTACAAGATTTCCACTGCTGTCACAGCCAGAAACTGTTTCATATGAAAGGAAACTGAAATAGTTTAGTAAGCAAAGTAATTCAATGTTTTTAAACATTCTTGTAATCATTCGGTGTTTCACCAAGCAGTAAGTCACATACACGGGGCACAAGATTACTTAGTACAGTTATGAAGTTTTGCTGACAAACACAGAGAACGAGCTGTACAATGTACTTGATCTTTGACATTGGTGAAAAATATGATTATTCCACACGGACTTTGAAAAGGCGGGTTTTCCAATTTTGCGTACATAGATATGTTTGTAATATATGCACATATACGTGCATATTATACACTTACATTTGAGCAAAATCATTAGGGTCTGTTCTCAGCCTTTTCTTCAAAGCCAAGGGGTTAGAGCAGATGGAAGCACACAGCCATTTCTCAGCTCTGGTGTCGGAAAGAGGACACCGCACGGCACAGGACTAGCAGGTGCCTTAGGAAGCAGATGCCTCAGCACCAGAGGAGGGAGCAGCACACAGGAGGAGAACCAGAGAGGCGACAGCCTGGGAGAGCTCAAGGACTCCCCACCAAACCCCAGGAACTTCCTGGTAACATCTGCGCTTGACAGGAAACGCTGGTGAATGGTTCCTTGCGATGGACTAGTACAGGGTTGTGAGAAAGCAAAGAGTTAAAAACCTAAGTTTATAGAGAAGTTTAAGATAATCACAGAGCAAGTGATTATCTTAAATCCTAGGCAGAGATTGTTTTGCTTTGTTTTTGCCCTCAAGCCTGCACCTTTTGTCATAATGAAACGCATACCCAGCCCTCACTTGGTAAAATATTTGTGTTGCCGTGCAGTTAAACAAATGGGTTTTTCATTTTCTTTTAAAATCGCCTCCCACCAGTTTCCCTAAACAGTGGCCATCAGTCCAGTTGGACAGCGTGTGCCAGCTGCCCAGTTAAGTCTCCTCCTGCCCTCATCAGAAGGGTCCCTTTCTTAACTCATCAGACAGAACATGATAGGAGATGATAGGACTTTAAAAATAATGGAGGAAATCTGAAAGGAATTCTGATTCCACAACAGTCCCGCGGTCCCCTGTAACTCACAGCACATGACTGGCATTCGGCATGATAGCTTTAGTGCAGAACGTGCAGAAGATCAAGGAGATTCTTATTTTTTTCACACACATATTCATGATTCCATTGTGTTCTTTTCCCTCTCATTTTCTTCCTCCTGATTCTTTGTATGAAATATGAAGAACTCACAAGAACGATCATCAAATTTATGGTGTATGCTTGCTACATCTCACATTCCAGTCTCACAGTTGTTTGCCCTGCAGTCTGAATGATTTGCATAGTATTTAAATGGGAGAGATCTATACAAACTATAGTTAAAATATTATTACATTTATATGTTTTTCTATATGAACTAGTAAAAAAAATAATTTTTTATTCTACTGTAGGGCAACATTTTACTACAATTAAATGAAAAGGCTTAGCTCTGCTACTTCTTTGAAAAGAATCATGACCAAAAAGAGACAATTTTAGGAAGCGTAACTGGAAGATGATAAAGAAATTCTATTTCCATATGAGGTAATATCACAACTAAATACATCTTGGTGATATTTAAAATCGGAATGTCTTCCCTTTTGTAATTCTTTCATCTGCGTGCAGAATTTATGCAAGAGGTTTGAGAGAGAAAAGACTGAAGTGCTTGTCTTTAATCCCAAGGGTTTCTCCTGCTGTTGCGTAGGTTTTGCTGTTGTTTGTTTGTTTGTTTAGATGGTTATCTTTTTCCTTCCCACCAGTGGTGACCATTGCTGCAGCACTGCAGCTCCAGCTGTGAGCTTGAGCACACGGCTCCCTGAAGCCAAAACAAGTGCTGCTTTTCTGATTTAAGAACAAGGGACACTGGATGGGGGGAGAAGCTTAAGCTTCTATTTCTTCTGAATCTCAGTGTCACCCCTTAACAGAGTACATGACACAGCAACCTAGACGCTATGACAAACTACAAGAAAAGCTGCTGCAATTAGGATTACAGAAGTTTATCTATTAGAAGCAATGCAATGTTTTATCACTTTGAGAGGAAAAACTCTGTAAACTGTGTTTTACATTAAATATTTGATACAGAGTATGCCTAATCTGTAAGTTTTTTCTGTTACAGAGCCCAACATGAATTCTTGTACACCTGACATTGCTCTTCCAGGGAGAACCGTCTCCTAAGAAGGGAGAAACTCTCTCTTACAGGAAATCCAGCACACGTTACGCACAGACAGACAGAAGGACAGGTGGAAAGAAGGAAGGAAGGAGGGTAAATATCAACAAGTAAAAGAACAGAAGATTATTTTGGCAGTTGTGCAGCAGACAGAGAAAAAGAATTTAGAAGGAAACTATTTTTTCCTCCTCGTGAAGTGTAGAGTACACCTTTTATTACAGTGAGCATTCACTTCATTTTCCAAGACCCAGCCTGAGACAACAGAAGCTGACTACAAGCTCTATAGCAGTCTAAAATTAGTATTAAAAAAAAAGTCTTTTTTATTCTCATAAAATTTGTACATTAAAACTGACATTTTAAAAGGTTACTTCTGTAGAGAAGAACTAGCAGCTATCAAAACCTAAAAACACCAATCAAACGTAAACGTGTTTCAATCTGAACTTAGCACAGACAGTGTGCTACACAGAGCAGAAGAAAGCTTTGAGAAAAAAAAAAAAAAACTTAAAAATTAAGTGAATCTTTAGCTTAGAGTACTATGGCATCAAAGCAGAAGTTTAGATATCTTATTGCTAACTGCCAGTCTGCATTACTCTATGTTGCAATCCATCTTAAGTGGATTTCCTACCACTTTGGACAAACTATCAATTCCGATTGAGCAGGTTCGCGATATGGCCAGAGTAAAGCTCCCTTTTCAACTTAGCCTGTTTTGTTTTTCTGCCTTACTGTAAAATACACTTTATTCCATATGGATTTGTATACGCTTCAGGGTGAGGAAAATGCAACTACTCATTAGCACAAGTGTATTAAAATTATATTTACCCCACTCTTTTCTATGTGAGTTTGTTTTATCTGTTCTCTTCAGCTGCAAGCAGAAGAGACAAGTTAGTCCAAGGACATAATGTCTTTCAGGCTCTATAGCACTTAGCAGGTTACAGGGCCTCCAAGGCCTAACAGATTTAACCAAGACTTTTCACACAATCAGGTAGAGAAAGCCAGGCCAGTCAGCAGATGTCCCATTCAGATAACAAAGAGAATATTTTAGTGACAACGTGAGAAAACAACAGTAAAAATGGTAAAAAACCCACTGAACCGTAGCTCTCTTTTTTTTTCTTTAGTAAGAACCACCAACTGGAGCTTGCCTGTGACTTTCACTCCAGTCTTCAGCACAAAGAAAGTCAGTCAGAGAAGCTTTGTCATCAGAGACCCAAATAAACTCTAGTCAGAAACGACTACATCAGTGCTGGAAAATCTGCTATGTCTTAATTTCCTCTATGGACTTAGGATGAATTCACTGATGATCTATTAAAACGCCAGGCTTAGAGATGAAAGATTCTTGGCGTGTGTCATCATTACATTGATCTATAACAAAATATTGCTGCACTTGTACCTTCAGTTTCACCTCCCCACAGTGCCAGGATTTCATGTACTCAAGTCCAAGTTCGCAACATTAGAATTTGCAAAGAACTGGCTACTAGTACCTGACATGGCTGCAGTCAGTTGCAAACCAGCGAAGAGGTACAGTGTGAACAAAGCCAGTTTGGGCATTTGTTAAGGTCACTTCAGTTCCTCAAGTGGCTCTTCTTAGAGTCCATTACCTCAGCTAAATATGCTCAGCAAGCCATAATAATGATGGAGATAGCCCATCTGAAGGAACCAATTTGGGGTGTGGTTTTGAATTTGAATCGGGGAAAAGATGACTACACACCCCATGCTCTTGCTCTTCTCTAGGGCCAAGTTTAAATAAAGAAGAATAGTTTTCAGTTATCTTGGACCGCATTTCAATGGCAAGGGAACTGTGAATGAAAGAAGTTTACAAAGAAGACTGTTAAACATTAAAGTATAGTATAATCACTGTATGAATTAGTCATAGCCAGTTTAGACACTGTCCAACCCACTTTCCAACCATCTGCAACAAATGTGCTCCATTAAAACAGAACCATATGGAAAACAAGCTAGCAATTAACACAGCTTCTATGCATACCTCTAATACAGCACAGATTTCAAACTTTGAGTGAAACTGACTGCTGAATTACTTCCATATTGCTGCTGTTTAGACCTTGGCAACACATATTTATCCTCACTCACTACAGTATGTCATCCCCAGATACTGCTATATCATCAAAATAAGCATGAAAAAACCACCCACAACTGAGCCACTCATTGTGGTTTATAGCCTCTGTTAATAAAATATTTGCAGATCAAAGTATAACAGACTTTTTCAAAGCTGCGTAATATGTTACTTACCAGTCAGTATCAAAACTAATAGCTAATGCAGGGCAAATCGATTAATTTAATTGCTAATTGGTAACGTCGTGTGCTGTTAAACAAAACTGCTTCAGGACTGAGTAGCTTTCTGCTCTCCCAGATTACCTGAAGGGCTAGAGATGCAGCACTTAACATTGCTATCATTTCCCAATAAAAAGGGGACGTACAGAAAACCTAGTTCCAAAATTCAGAGCCCTTCAAAATACTCATGGATAGTAACAGGTTGGTTATTTTGTCTTTAACATAAGGAAACTAGAATACTTCATAATCGTGTGTGCTAGATCCAGAAGACGAAGCTTCCTGTAAGCAAGAAGATACAACTATAACCAAAATGTCTTGTTTCCTTATCCAAAGTAAAATGAGATGCTCTGCATATCCTGGGTGTTCTTTTCTACCCAGTCCAGAGCTCATCAGCCTCTCTCTTTAATTCCACCTACGGGCGCTCGTGCTCTTACACTCAACTTCTCAGCCCATGAGGTTTGATCAGGGTGGTGCAGCCTCACAGATTCACACAGGTTGGCAGGGACCTCTGGAGGTCACTGATTCCTACGTCCTGCTGAAAGCAACTCAGGTCACTCAGGGACTTGTTCTATCAAGCTGGGGATTTCTTCAAGGAGGACAAAATTGTTAAAGAAAATCTAAATGTTGTACTGGGAAAAAAAAATTAAAAAAAATACCTCAATGATGAAAAATATTCTGATTATTTCAAATGACATTTCCAATGCCAATTTTGTTGCTTTAAGTCATGTAACAGTAAAATTGGGGGAATACTTTTTTTTTTTAATAACTGGTATTTAGCTAATTAAAAAAAGAACATCATAAAGCAAAATCATTCTATTTTACCCAAGCTCCTGTATTTCCTCTGTCAGCCAGGAGAAGAGGAAAAAAAGGATAAATACAAACATCACTTTGCTGCAGACAACTGAATTTTCCGAAGTGGAGTTGTGGACAAGGTTCATTCCATGATATATTACGTCAATGCCTACACAATTTCAATAGCACTCAAGTTTTTGAGGCATCCTTTCACGACTCGAGATCATCCATGGGCCACACTGTTCCTAAAGACCAGCAATAAAGCATGAAACTAAAATTTAGGGCAGAATTCCCCACATGAATTTAATTCTGTTCACACAGAAATCCCCCCCCCACCCCCCGCCCATTAAGCATAAAACAAGAAACTGGGAAAAGAAAAAAAAAAAAAGCTCCGCATTTCTTCCTGTGTGCTTTTCACACCTTTAAAGGTTTCAATATTGACAGTATTAATAAAGTCCTATGGCAGTAATGCACTGTCCAAGCTTAATATGCTGATGAAATAATATAGCCACATGTCTATGCTTTATCCTGAGAATTGGCAATTATAATAGGTCTATAGAAGACCATATGATGTTTGTTTGGTAGTGGATTTTAATTGCTAGCATTTCAAGTCATGTAATTATAATCCAGTTTTCATTTCTTCATAAAAGGGAAGTTCTAGAAAGCGTTGTCCTGAAGAAGGCCCTGCACGTGACACACCCACAGGCCTGCGCACACCGACAGAAGTAAATGAACATAAACATGCCTCAGTTCAAAATTCATGGTCTGGGGAGACATTATCAGCAATACTTGAATACCTAATACAAACAATAATTCATTTTATCTTAAAAATATGCCCATAGCAGTGACAAAAGAGCTAAAGCAATCTTAAATGGGATTCTGATTAATGACATTTTGCTTTAATACAAAGAAGGTTCCAGTGACAGCCATATTAAAAACCAGTTTGCAAATATGACTTCAAACGAACCGTATGCTTGTATCGCAAAGTGGCCTTCTGCCACTACATATATTTTCTACATTCATTAGGTAAATTATATATTGGCGGCAAGTCCAAAAATATTCAAATGGTATTAGGACTGCAAAAAATGCCATGCTTTGGAATTAGCACCTAAACCTCCTGCATCCCCCATAAATTCTGACTAATTAAATTCCTACTATGTTATTCCTCCTGTTTTCTTCACAGCTGTTTTTTTTATATTTTCACCTGTTTCACTTCCTTTTTTGTTCAAGTAACAAAAAAAAGCTTAACCTTACTTGATTGACAGAAAGGAATAACAATATTTAATTAACATCACTTCATATGTGACAAATCTTAAAACTCAGCTCAGTCAATAAGGCTCTATGAAAGTATTCCCCCAACATTTTAAAAGCTTTTTAAGAAAGCTCAGAACACTGTGTTCTTAATTCAAAAGCACATGCCGAGTTAATTATGGTCTTATGCTTTGACCAAAAGTAGGATTTGTGGGATTTTCTTTTTCTTAAGTCAAAGGATTCAAAAGTAATTTATGAATGATACTGAAATAATGCACGAATTAGCTGCTAACACGCTGTTAGTTTCAAGTGTTAATTTTTTTTTTAATGTACTGGGAGGGTCAGCATTAAAGTCATGCTGACTCGAAACTCTATTTATAAGAAGAAAAAAAAAATCACACCAAGTTACAGCCCTTCTACTTGCTTTTAGATTGTAGCTCTTGACCAGGTGACTTGTTTGTGGGGTTTCAGCACACTTTCTGGCACAGGAAACACAGACATTCCCACAGCTGAACAGATCCTGTACCGGCAGCAGATATGTTCTCCCCGGTTACCATTTCTTTATGTGCATGTGTTTAACTCAAGCTCCCATGTCTGTGTGGGCAGTGGTGCTGTAGGTGCACACTGTTGGCGTTCCCATACCTTACCGGGAGCCTGGTTAGGCAACTGAATGTCACCAGGATCTTGTCAGCACTAGCACGTTTTTGGAGGGGTCACAAACAGTTCAGGGCATGTGCCCAGGTGCTTGTGAACACAGTGAATGGCCACAATTGGCAATGTTTATCAAAAGTATTGCTATCAAGTTCTCATCTAGATTTTTAAAAGCATCCAATTTCCTTTAGATTATTTATTTTAAATGTGATTTCAGGCTGTAACTCACATGGGACCTGCACCACGTCTCTCCCGTACGATAGCAGACAAGCAGAAAGGGTGCACAGACTGACGCAGCAGCAGTTTAACGAAGGAAGAGCCAGGACGTTTTCCTCCCCGACCTTCCCCTTTCCTCTAGGATACGTTCTTCAACTCACAGGCAGCATGCTGAGCCTGGCAGGGGCCGTGGAAGTCATGCTGCAAGGCCTTCCCAGCCCCAGCCGAGCGCTCAACTGGTCCTAGTTTGGTTCAGGACTTTTTCCTTGAATTTCTTCTGCTACGCCAACAGTTTTCTTTAGTAACTTCTGTTTCTACCATTAACAATAAACACTAATAACCATAAGCATTAGTCCAATGCATTCTGAAAATCATTCTGGGAGGATAATTTTAATGCCCTATAAAATTATTTCGGCAAGATGAAGTTCTCTAAGAAGAGGAGGAATCAGTTGTTCTCTAAGAAGAAGGTATGCAGAATATTCACATGCCTAGGGTTTTGCCGTAAGATTACGAACCCTTGCCTAACACGTTTACATGCATTCTGCCTACTTTACATCTCCTGCCACACAAACTGAAGGAACTGCATGTGGCTGTTTAGGTATTATTTGGTGGTTGGGAGGGAAATGCTGTTTTAAGTCAATCAGAGCAAAACATGAAGTCACTTGTGCATTATCCATTCACCAAGTAAATACAGTATAAAACTAAGGCATTTTACAGCTTCTATTTATACTGTGTAATTTCAGAGATTTTGAGAGTATCTTCAGCATGTCTAATCATCAGTAAGGTCAGTGTTGCCAGTGGCATGAATCTAATATCGAATTCTTTGCTAAAATAATGCAAAAACAAACAGCAACAAAATCCATCTCATTATACAGAATTAAGGAAAAGGCCACATGCATTCAGACGCACAGAAATCTAAGTGTGACAGACTCAGCAACCAAAAGGGAGTAACACAGAAGCGGCGTTAAGTTTAGCACCAGGCGAGCTCAGGCCACTGAGCGTGCATGGGGAGAAGTGGCACTTGGTGACGGGAGGTTCCAGTGAGGGCAGCAGAAGTCAGGCTGGCCAGCACAGGGGCCAAGGAGGGGCCTCGAGCTCCCCGTAGTGAAGACAGATGTTAGCCAGAGAAACATAATAAGAAAGCAAGACCATCAACTTCTGTATTTTGCTGCAAGAGAAAGAGCAGATGAGACCCAGCAACATGTCCAGGAGCAAAAAATCTTTCTACCTTCATCTGATTTTAACATTGTATAAAAAAATGCTTTTATATTAAAATGTGCAAAACATTAATATTTTTCCACAGAATAAAATGCCAGTATGACTTTAAATATTACTTCTGAGTTTTCAAAATCTAGAATGACTTGAGTGATATGGACAATGACAGTTTCTTTAAGAAAAAACATCTAATTACTGTCTGAAAAGCCAAATTGTTTTCTATTTAATTTCTTCTGCATTTTAGTTTCATTATTTGGAATATCTGCCAATGCAATGTAGGGTGAGTTTAGCTCAGACTTTTCTAAGAGCGGATTTAGAATTGGTAACTGTATTCCACATTTTTACATATTTGGGGGGAAAAAAAAAAAAAAGAATCATAAATTCTGTCTTCTGCTTGAAATGTCTGAAAGCACAAGTTGTATTTTTTGTCCAATTTCGTTTTTAAATCCCTTATTTTAATGTTTTAGATCCTCTTAAGAAATGAACCAAATAGATTACAAGTACAGCGTAAATATAGACTGATACAATACAGGAGAAAGAACAAAATTTAAGACTGAAAAGAAAAAATAAAAGAAGGAATTAGAATATACTTATCAGGTCTTGGAATATATCAGTTTTAATTCTGACATCCCTGTACTAGTATTCCTAAAATGTATACAAAGCATATTTACAAACTTATACCATCGAAAGCATTAATCATTAAGAGAATATCAGCAGACCTTTGAGCATTTTTTCCTCAAGTATCTAGAAGAGAGAGACTGTCAGTAGTCCTGAAGTATCTGTGATGGTGACCCCCCTCTTCTTTCACTCAATTATCTCAGTCTCATGCTTGAATAGATGAAGGAGAAAAAGGCTTATTGGTTATTCAGTCAGTGATGTGTCTTGGATAAACAGAAAAAAGGTTTGCCACAGAAAATATCTACAATGAACTCAAGATAATTAGAGGGGGGGAAAAAAGTGACGAACAACTCTTCATTCATCTGCTACGGAAGTTACTGTATTTCTAGCCCAGAAAAAAAAAACAATTATTCAGACCTTGCCTCCTCCATTTCCTACATTGCTTCCTCTTTCTGACGAACAAGAGACCTTTTAACACAGATGTGGTAGTCTTGTTTTCCTCTCTGTTTTCTGCCCATAAATTTATTGCTCGCTCCAAAAACTGAAAGGGCTCCATTTACCCACAGAGAGGATGCTCCACGGGCCACACACGCTTCTTCACCTTACCCCACCAACCTGCTGCAAACCCCACCCAAAAGGAGTGAACGTAAGGCACGGGGAGATGGATCAAGGGCCATTGCAAGCCTCGTACACTTCCTGAAGCTGCCAAAACACTAGCCATGGTCCAGTCCTGTGGACACCTGTGTGGACTTGAGCCATCAATTAACATAACACAGAGAACCTAACTATCAAACTGTAACTAATACATGCTATTATTTACTTGGCTGGGCTCAAATTGGCGGCCTTTGAGATTACAGGTTTCATTTCTAATTAAATAATTCCTTTGCAATCCAAATCTTATGGGGAGGGGGAGGAGGTGGAAAAAAGACACCCTAAGTAACAATTGATTTCCTTTCCTTCAGAAGTCAAGTTGAAACGGGACATAAGGAAAGCCTTTTTCACCATAAGGAGCGATGAGCAGTGGGACAGGCTGCCGGCAAAGCTGTGCTGTCTCTTGGAGGTTTGTCAAGACTCACCTGGATAAAGACTGAGAAACCTGATCAGAGCTCACAGAAGGTTGAACAGGAGACCTCCTGAAGACCCTTGCAAACCAAATTATCCTTTGATCTTCGTCTGGGGGAAATTTTCTGGCATGTCACTGAGCAACACTAGGACATGGCAATTTATATAAAAGCATAGCAGCCAAGGCACTAAACGCTACCTGAATGCTGAGGCTTTCTATCCTGATGTTCTGCATAGAGCACTATAAGTATTACCACTGTTGATATAGTAAACACAGTGGACAAGGCAAAAATGGATTCATTTAAAATATTCCTTTCACTATACTCTCTATTTTCTGGTAAATGTACCATTGCAGAACTATTACTGTACAACGCCTTGAAGGTTTTGGTGTAGATGCAGAGAATGACACAGGAGAGCACAGCAAATGACGAGTGCCCTGGCTAATCCTGGTGTGTAGACTGGAGCTGGAAATGGGCTTTCAGACAGCAGCAGATGCTCTCAGCTGGCCACAGCTTCCACTGCTGTGCTTGCAATAGCTACACACGGGCAGGCTGCAGAAAAAAAGACCTAGATGGTGGTGTAAGATCTATTTATATCTATAATGATCCCTCTATCTAACCCTGTGAAAAAGAAGGTACCTTTACTTGCACCTCCATTTGGCAGGCAAAAAAGATGCAGGGGCAATGTTTCTGAGGACTAAACCAATGCTCCCCACGCTACACGTGGCTGCTATGAATAAACCAGCTTCCCTGAATCAGTAACACTCCTTTGTGGAGTCCTGCTTCTTTACCCATACAGAGTTCACGCTACCCTTATGTTTCTGCCCCTTACCTACTAATTTTTAAGAGAATATAGCTCAGCAAGTCACAGGCTTGACTGAATCCTGACTGCCCAGGAACAACACCCAATATTTACACGTTCAACCTTTTTTTGATGAAGCTGTGCCCTCCTCCCGTTTTGCTGTTCAGACACTTAGACCACCGTCTTACATATTTTATCACTGGAGTTATTCACAAGATTGCCAGTCTTCTGGAAGTAATTTCTTCTTCCATTGCACAGATCCACAGGGAGAATTTAGCCTTTATAGTGAAAATCCTAATGCCAAAATTTACTTTTTCAAATTAAAACTAGATCCAGTAGTCAAATTACTTAGATTGCATTTTGAACCTCCTTGAACAAAGTATGTTGAGCAAGGATGCGTGGAGTATTTATGACAAAATACCACTGACAGGATCCTCTCAAGAAATTAAAACCTCTTATGAATTGGTCAGAAGGAAGTTTCAACCATGTTTCAAAACCTCTCTTTATCAAAGTGATACATGAGGTTTCTTAATACAGAAAGAGAAGAAAGAGTTCGGTGTAAACTACTCGGAGAGAGAACACATTTTTCATTTAAGTATTTGTTACAGACCACATTATATGAAGTCTTTCAGGCTAAGGCGTGGTCCAGTAAGCCTAATCATCGCTCTAACAGTGCTCCCTGTCTCATCAGCAAAAACTAATCCCATGTGTAAAAAGAAGATTAATTTTTTACTTCAGCAGTGGTCTCTCTGTCATAAAATAAACCTTCCTGGTTCCCATATATCTCCTGAGCCTTGATAATCAATTAGCTCAATCTTTATTTACAAGGTTCCTCAGGACATTGCTGACTCTGCCTTTGGTTTCTGTTCTTATTCTCCGAGATCCCCCAGAACATCATTTCTGTCCTCTACATCCACTGCAACCGCTCCACTCAAAACCTAACAGCCTTCCACCTGATCTTCTTGAGTCTTGGCTGATAAAGCTGTCTCTCAGCTCTCCCTCCACCTCATTTTAGACAACCGCTACTCCCTTCCGCAGACTGACCATTTCCACCATTCCTCCCTCAGCAGAAACTCCAGTTCCATTTTTTTCCCTATACTAACCGGCACCTCCAGAAACTTCACCCACTTCTCCCTACAGCTAGGCACTTAGCAAGCATTTTAGACACTTCTTCACTCCCGCTCTTCAGCAACATTTCTGAGAACTATTCTTTCTTCTCTGTGCCTATGGCTGAAAAGCTGTAAATGAAGTCTCAGCGATTCCAGACTCTTCCTCTTGGTGCCTTCTGTCAAATTCTGTTTCTTGGAATAGTTAAAATTTCTTTTATACTTCCATGCATCTGAATTCTGAAAGAACACTTAACAAAGACAACATCTGTGTATTACAAAGCTGGGACTCTTGAAGGACTTCACTTGGCAGTCCTGCGCAAAGCTAACATACTAAAATAGAAATTCCCAAATGCAACATATTGAAAGTCATAAATGCCCAGAATCATTAGTGTGATTAATTCATTGCCTTCACCTTAGCAAAAATCTACCTATGCCAAGTGAAACTTGGAATTTGAAAGTTACGGCATATACATGCTGGCTTAGCTAGGCCTCAGCGGTACAGCAGAAATGGAAGCAGGCAAGGGACTGTCACAAGAGAGGCCAGCACCTGGGCAGAAGAGCTGTCTCACAGGAAGTTGCTCTAAGTAATTTCTTCCCTGTAACTTCAGCCGAACATGTTAACCACCATATGTAATTAACTCAACCCTGAAGACCTTATAGTACCTCCCTCCCATAAATATGCCACGGCACAGAATCATTAGCGCTACGGTACCCACGTCCCCACTTTAAAAATATGTACATTATAACCAGCCACTGCACCCTTCTGAATTTGTATTTTGCAGCACAGGCACAGAGCACTAGAGGAAACAGGAAACATTGTGCTAACACGACTATAGTATTGATGAATAGAAACCATAACCCCCAGGCTAAGCTGCCAAATAAGTAGTGAATTAATTTCTGTAAAGTACTCCAATATTACAAAGGTGTGTTGAAAGGTGTCTGCTCATGTTTCAAATTAAACGCACTGCTGGTCAGCATTAGCACCTCAGCTTTGAACAGCAGCCATTTGCCTATAACACTTCAGGGGCTGGGAAAAACGGATTTGCCGTTCACACTGGAATAATTAGAACATGTCAGGAAGAATTAATTTCCTCATTTTTCAAAAGGATACACAGAAATTACCATGTTATTATATGACAGGGTCCCTTGGAGAATTGTATTAAATTTAATTTCTAGCGCAGCCCACACAACAAATTAAAGTCATAAATAAGATGGAAAGAAGCGGGACGCAGAGCATATGTTTATGGCAATGAGTGAAGCCAAGGGACCAGAAACAACTATCTTCATTTCATTTTATTTAAATCAGCCAGACACTGTGTATCTGAATGACAGCACTTGTTAATGGTGCTGAGATTATAGGCTCCTTAATTTTAGGAAACAGAAGCAGTCACTCAGTATCTGAAATGGTATTTTTTTCCAACAATACAGATACTGGTTTATATTCGCTCCCTTTCAAGGCAGCTTCTCATGGCCCTGCAGCAACGTGCAACTTCATAACAAGAGACGCACTTTTAATTGTTTTGTCTTAGGAACAGAGGAGAGAGTTGATACTGGAAAATTTAACAGAAATACAAAAGCAGAAAAAGCATCTGATAACTGAGAAACCTAAATCTCTGGGTAGGCAGAATATTCCAAGAGCGAGAAAGCCGATGGGCAGTTTCCACCATGATTTCATCTGACACAGTATTTAACCGCCAGGATCTAAAATCATTCTGTACTTAGAAGCAATCCCAAATGTTTCGACAGTGCAACAAGTCAATGCAACGCTGCTGCTTGCTAATTCTGCAACCACCTGAACTTCAGAGCAAGACGTATCTGTCCTAACACGACTCGGGTTCCCGGGTCTCTCCCTAGGCGCAGGAAGCCACGCAAAGTCCTTCTGCCCCTTCAATGAGGGCCTCGCACTCACAGAAGGATCTGTAGAAGCTGTCATTTCATACAAAGCTGAAGCCAACCCAACTGCACTTTAATAACACTTATAAAAAATTAATAAAGCTTTATAAAATATTAACAGTACTTTAACTTATTTTAATACCTCCTTCTATATTATTCTTTGTACATTTCAATTTTTAATTGTTGTGAAACTTATGCACGAAGATGTCAGAATCAGACCGAATTACACGGAACATTCCCTCCCATCTATGCGCATCTCTAGCGAATGAGACTTGTCGTTCAAGCTTCTGTACGTACAGAGGCATGGCAAAGTCAATGAAGTACGCTATTTCGCAACAATAAATTCTGAAATACAGGTTGGCATAATTACTACTTTTCGTACTGTGAACTGATTCCTACCATAACTCTCTATGAAACATCCTTCATTTTAAATATCAGAAGCTTTTTCAGAAACTCCGTATTATTTCCCTTAGCAGGAAACAAGAATTACTCAACAATCATCAGAAATGAAACGTGTGATAGCAGGTGATAAGGGAAGCAAGCAGAAACATTCAATATGACAGAAGTAATTGGCCTAAACAGGTAGACAAAAATTCATTTCTGGGCACGGCATTGATCTTTTCTTACTGATACCTGCGAAGTTTCTTTTTTCATATATACATTCACTGTGACACAGGAGGAAAAAAAAAAACGATAGAAATCCTTCCAATACGTTAACAGGCACACTATGAACTGCCAATATCTGACTTACAAGCATTTTATCATGCTTGTTAGCTCAAGACAATCTTAAAAAGAAAAGAGTTTGTACACTTTAAGAAATAGCTGTCATGGATCTGAGCACTCCCTTGGGTGCAACAAACTTTAAATAATTTGTGAATCAATTAACTGGCGACTCTCTACATAACACAGATTTCACACTCCCAGGTCATTGCATTATCAGCTTGATACGAATCATAACATTTTGGAGAAAAGTTCATAATTGAAATCATTAATTAATTTAACAGGAGCTTTTAGTTATGCATAGCATTACACAGCTGCAAAGGAGCAGAGATCAATTAGTTGTTTCTCTGACAATTTTCTCTGCTTGGTGGAAAACTTTTCAGGTTGTGAAGCATTTTACATCCATAGCCTTTTAAAGCTTTTTAAACTCAAAATGCTCAAAATTAGTTTATACAATTCCAATGCAATAAGAAAAACATAGATACTGTAGAATCAAGCATGACTATGCAGCACCAGATACGATGTAGTTACCCACATTCCTTTGGACTTAATGGAAAATAAAAATAACAATATTCAAATGGGGATTAAATATACTTCCCAGAAAAAAAAAAAAAAAGGCATAACGGAGACCAAAATAATTCACTCATTACCAAATTCCCTTACTTTTAGCATAGTTAATAAATAATATGTAAGGAAGCTGCAATGTTTACATGAGAAATGCATCAGCAGTGTAGGAGGAGAAGCATTTGCAAAGCTTAGAGTAAAGAAGGAAAGGGAAAATTTTCATGAGAAAATCTGTGATGACAGCAGAACCACTACCTCTCCATCAAACTCCTTTATGGTTGTGAGAGGCTAATAGTGAATCCTGACAAAGGTTAAAACAATGGAAAACATCCGGCACTGTGGCAGCCAAGTGGCCTACTCTATCAAATGTGTTGAAGAAAAAGACTTTATCAGAATCTAACAGTATTTACACAGGAAAGGAAAACATGATAACAGGATCTTTCACCCACACAGAAATCCGTGGCTGTAATGTTACATGAATTCAGATGAAAATTATGGCACACAGTTTAATAAATAAGATAAATTAAACACTAAGACAAACCGACAAAAGGTTGTGGTACATCGCCGACCACTGTAAATTTTCCAGGCAGGCTACATCCCACAAAGATACATGCACTAGGCTAGCCATGGCTAGGGGAGTTGAAGGGGATTTCTGTGGCCTGCATTACACCAGTCACACTTAATGACAACTATGGTCCCTTGAGATTTAGAGGAGGACCTATGTGAATGAATTGGGGCACCTGTGTTCATGAATCTATGAAAGCCAATGTTTTTCAAACACACTTGTGGATTTCGGCCATTGGACTTTCACGTAAGCGCTCAGAGAAACACTGCGATTCATCTCTTGCCCATACTCGCATAATCAGTGCTCCTTTACTTAGTTTTCCTGAAGGAAGGACATCTAAACCCCTGAAAGCTCACAGCTTACAGTAAATGCAGAGACTGATTTAAGGTAGCAACCAGTCTGGATGAATTTGGTCCAAATTCACTGTCATTGTGTGAGGATTTAAATATTTTCTGTCCTTCACTTTTAATCTGCATTGCCCGTTTAGAAAGTAAATATAGCAGAGAGACCTTCTGCTCAAAGGAACCTGGCTTTTAGCTGAAGTCTCTACATACTGAAACACAAATAAAATAATAATAGGAAACCAATAATGCCCATTTCAATAATCTCTGTCACTTTTAGGGAAAACACTTTGCAGCTTTTCATTCTTACGACATGAGGGTAAAAGTCATTTTATGGACACTTACTGATAGGGAAACCAAGACACAGATGTGTTAAAACAGCTCACTCAAAGGAACGGCAATACCAGGCAGAAGAAGTCCTGCTTCTGAGTCTGCTACACCAGATTTAGCCCAAGTTGCATTTTGATACTGCCATACAGATACTTTCATGTACTAGAAACAAGGTATCTGATTTTAATCTGTATGGCAATTGGTACTTTTAAATGACAGAATAAGAAAGATTTTATTTGTAGTAGGTGAAACCAGTTTTCCAAAATATTGTCTCACGCCCAGTATGTTTGACAAATACCACAAATTATGTTTCAGTATTTGGATCAATTAGTTTCTAATTCATGATCCTATAACCAAACAAAGCAAAGCCTGCCCTCTTCAATCAGCGTAGGAACTTCATTTATCCTAAATACACTGAACTAAAATGATTTTCAAAAGAGTAAAGAATAATTAGATACTAGCACAGACACACAAAAACAAGAGAGCGAATGAGAAATAAGAGAAAATAAGAGGAAAAAGAAATAAGTAAAATAGATTTTGTACTTGTCCTCATGTTTGAGTTATCATCTTTAAAAAAATATGTTTACATTTTCATGTTTAGGACCTGAAATAAGAGGACCTGCTGTGCTTTAAAACTAGGTGTATACATCTATTTTTAAAGTTTAAAAAATGACTAGTTTTCCAACTATTCAGCAAACCATAGGGTATCAAATATGTTAGAGCAATTATTCAGCAATCCTAGTTATTTTATCTTCATCATCTTCCTCCTTTTTATCAAGAAATTGATTTCTAAATATACCACCTAACATACTCTGAAGTAGAATAGGAAGTAGAAAATATTATGTGAATCAGAAGCCCTTTTGGTGATTCATATGGAATGGTAACGTGAATCCATTGCTAAATACTCATCAGACCATCTCTAAATTCCTATTAAAAAACATTAAGTATATATTTGAACATGAGTTATTCTATTTTGATCCAACACAAACCCCTCTCTATGCAAACTTATGCTATAGCTTCAAATCCAAGCAGCAGTGAGCAGTCCCTATACTTAGGGTTTCTCAAAATCCGAGATTGCTTTCTATGAAGACATCTGCAGAACTCAACCAAAATGGGAAAGGGTTCATTTAATTTATTTAACTAGTATAAAAGGAAAAGCTCTTTCTTGAGAACAACAGAAAGCACTGCTACTTGCCTAACCAGCTCTAGAGAGCACTGAGGAACTTGCAGTCTAAAGATAAGTGAGCACTGGTAGAGATCTCGACCATCTTGGAAAGTAAAGTGCTAAGAAACAACAATTCCCAACAATTCAGATGACCATCTGAATCAAAATCAAAAGTCCAAACTTGTTTAATTACAGCTTTCAGAGATACAGCCACAGTTACAAAGAAAATAGAGCAAAAGAGCAGAGATTAGTTTGTTGTTGTTGTCTTTTAAATAGACTACACTGATTTCGCCGTCTTTTTTATTTTAGAACAGTATTTAGTTTCTGCTTTACATCAGATGCTCAGTTAAGGGTATAATTTTGAAATAAAATATAATACCTAATAATTTTAGATCCAGGAATTATTGTTGGGCTTTAATTTTACTCTGTAAAACAGAGCTCCTCCCACAAGTTCTCCAGTCAGTATTCTTTCACCTTCACCGACTTCATGTTTCTTTGAACAACTGAAGCATCAAAGACCTTCACAACCTTATTTTTAATCAGATTTTGTTTTCTTTTAGCCATATATAATTGAATACACAAGCCAATCTATCAACTGCTCTCAGCCTTTTCAGTCAGAATTTTTCCCCATGGAAAAATTTATACCAAGCATGCTCTCCTACTTACGAAGCCAAGATGATACAAAAGACATGGTATGACTCAATGAAATTTCAAATAAGTCGTGTTATCATTTGACACTTTTCATTAATGCAAATCAGAAAAATCTGTATCACAGAAAACAAGTTCTCATTTACCTCAGAACTCTTCAACATAATGGACTAAAAGCCAAAAAGAATATATCTGGTTAATTAAGAGTAAAGATTATTTTAAGGATGATATGTGCCCTTACCTGCTACAGAGTGCAATTTTGATGCCATGTAGATGAAAGGATAATTTTAACATTGACCACCCAGTAAAAAAAATCCTGCATCTAAAATCCTGCATCTATGTGGCTACTTCATTAACAGAACACAGTGGTAAGTAGCAGTTCCCAAAGCAATAAGAACATCAACAAAATAGAGCACATTAGTAACTGAAGATCACCATTTTGCATTCATTTTCAACTAACAGAATAAATAACAAGGCATTCAGGCAACTGGTGAGGAACACACAGTTTATGAGATACCTCAAGAGTACGTGTTGACCTGTCCTTGATTAGCAAATTGCTTCCTGCACTGAGGTTCCACCACAGTGCTCTGCAAGTCATGGGGAAAAACTATAAACACCACATACACTTGCCAGTATTTCAGATCTCCCAAAGACTGCCTTGTAGTTGATAGCTCATATTGAATATTAATAGTTTGTTAATAAGTAACTTTAGCATAATAAAATAATTAACAGCTGCTTTTAATAAGCAGTTAAATCACTAGTATGAAGTATTAGGGACCAACTGCTCAGCAGGCACCTTATAAATCTCTAGAATACCATCCACTTTCTGCTTGAGAGCCTTTCAAATGTATTCTGCCCTGGGTTTGTTGAAAAGTCTGTCAAACCAAGTTTTAAGCAGAAAACTAGATTCTGAACTATAAAGATTTCTCTTCCTTTAGAGGAGAGTCTGGTTTCCCAAAACATTTTTTTAAATGTTTAGTATTGTTACAAGTCTGACTTTCTGAATTACATCTAACACATAGATTTTTATTAATCATTCGTTAATTCATGTAGGAACAAAATGTACTCTGCACATATGGTGTGGTCTGTTTAGGTGAACGACAGAAGATTTTACATATGTCAAGTTTCTACAAAATAGTAGCCTGACTGTGAATCAGGACACCCTGCCAAAGCAAGGGTCCTGTCAATATTTTATTTATGGGGGATCATGTAGGTCAATTTTATCATACTGCGCTCCACTACCCACTGGAAAATATTGGTCCAGAGTTGAGTGAGGTATTCTCCTAGACTTGACAGATCTACATCTTTGCAAATTGGCTACAATGCTGGTGAACGGTATGTCCTCAAGGGTAAATAGCCAGTATTTTAAAATCTTACAATTATCAGTGATTTCTTTTCATCATGCACAGCTTCTGATGGAAACTTGTGGCCTGTCACATACTCGTTAGGAAGACATTGCCTGTTTCCAAATTCTCAGAGTATTAAGTAGGTGTCTCTGGAGGTTCTTTTACACATCTAAAGATAACAAAAATACAATATATCTTTCATTTTTTAGTATCACCCAAATGTAAGAAAGCCTGGTTTGCTAGTACTAAGGATTTTCCCATTTAGTATCTAGGAATTTTCAGGAAGTTATTAATTTCCTTTGATACTCAGCTGTATTTCCCCTCTCACCTTGGGACATCCTGCAGAACGTTAATGCTCACAAGCTCTATTTCATGATCCAAAAAGCACCATGGAAATCTCTCACACCGAGCTAATTTTATGTCAGAAAGAACACCCATTGGCCATTAACAATGTTCAAGTCATTCACAATTCTCCTCATACCTTACATCATTACTCATTCATGTGGACCCTTTGCAACACAGGCATCTTAAAAAATTGTGAGTGTATGGATAAATGTACACTAAATACAGCATTGGTATAAATGGTTATAGGTCCCTGTTACTGACTTGCATTTTGCTCCAAGTGACCAGTTGTGAGCATTAAAATCTCATCAGTGCACAGAACAGTGCACTTAACACGAGATTCATTTTTCATATAACAGACAAAGAGAAAAAAAAAAAATCAGGAAAAAAAATACATATATAAAATTGTTAATGTTTTTTCTCCCTTATAAGTTTTCAGCTAATAAATAGAATTGTTTTTCAAGGCATCATCATCTTCTCAGTGTCTTTTCTATTGCAGATGTGATCTGGTACCATACCACTCAATGGGACCTAGCTCATGTCTATAGCATCTTTTGATTATTTCTTGCTTTAGGGGAAATACTTTGCCTTTTTTTTTTTTTTCCTTCTAATATTTTTATTTTAGGCACAATTCCTCCTCTACTCAGCTCCTTGAATTTGTACTACAAGACGAAAGGAATGAACAAGGGCTGAGCAATTTTATCGTTTGCTGTATAGAGCAAAACGAAGAACAGAAATTTATTCTCCGTTTTAGAATACTTGCATCAGTTTGAGTACTATAAATCAGGTGCTGTAATACAAGCACGCTATTCTAGGGAATTCTTTGTGTCTCACAACCTCTAGAAGCTTAGCTTTATAGCAGCACTCATGGTTCAGGTTGTACTAAATGCATAGGCTTTGGAAATGTAGAAGTTTTATCTTTCTGAACAATCCCCACTTAAAACATTCCAGATGAATCCATAAAGTCAATAAATATTTTTGGCTTGAAGCAGATAACAGATACATCCAAACGATTAGAAAAGGCCAAAATATATTATGCAAATTGGATGTATTTAGCATGAACTATCTGCAATTTCTATATAAACAAGTGATTAGAATGTTCCCTTCAAAGGCCAATGTGATTAACGCAAAAACTTCACAAATTCACCTACTGCCTGATGAAGTACAAGTATTTTTGCTGAGAGTTATCACAAGTAATATGTTAGTTATCCATAAACAATAAAGAATTGAATGATTCATTTTGATCTAGAAAATCTCAGAACACCTGTACATTTTAGCTATGGTTTTCTGCATATAAGAAACAAAGAAAGAAAAAATGAAGTTATTATCTTGCAGTATCCACTAAAAAAATGAACCACTTGAGAACAGACACCAACGTCTCAAAATATGGACACGGCAACAGGCTGAAAGACCTCAAAATCCTTCATTTGTGCACACCAAAGTGTTTAATGATGAGCACTCACAACACTCTCTAAACTAGGTGCAAATACAGAAAAGCCAGACTGGTCACTTTGTAGTCTACTGAATTGAAGATTTTTATATTAAATCTTGAAACTTGACCACAGATGTTTCAATAGACATTTTCCAGGGAAAAATAGGCCAAATAACACATGAAGGACTCGTTACTGCCTACAGAGTAAATAAGTCAGAATAAACGTTTACATGGAGGAAGGCCTAGAAGCTGCTCATATTTCCTCGTTTGTATGCGTTTTAGTCAGACCCTAAATGTAAGCTGTACATAGTTTTTTTTGTGGTTTCATAAAATGTTGTTAAACTGTCCAGCCTGGTGATAGGTACTATATGATGCTGCAAAAGGTTTACTGTTCTCAAACCCTCAGCACTTCAGAAACAAACAATCGCTTCCATCTGCAATAGGGAGCCAAATAAAAATAAAAACTAAATTGTGGTAGAAAGGAACACATAGACAGCAGGGAAAAAGGATCAACTGCCACAATTTATTGCTATAGTTTAAATGGTGCGGCAACTTTAACATGGTAGCAGAGGCAGGGCACTTTCAGCAATATTATTCTTATTAGAGCGCTGCACTGTCAGAGAAAACAAGAGCTCATTCACAGACATGAAACACAGTAGAGAAAATGTGGGGAAGTGATTTGTATTTCATGGCAAAATGGTATATCCTCCCCTTTCCTGTTACGATCCACACTAGAACATACCAGACAATCGGAAAATGTGGCCCGGTGTTCAAAAGCAAGATTAACTGGGATGCTCCATGGCAAGCAAATAAATTTGTTTACAGTGACATTCTTACAGAATGTCATCCCCTCTTGTAGCATAAAGACACAGGTGATGACTTCCAATAAAATGTGATTTTTATTCCCGTTTTCTTGACAGGAAGAGATATATGACTTACTCATCTCCTTTGAATTATATGCTCTGAGGTCATGTCTTTTTTTTTTTTTTTTTTAGGAATACCATCACTGACTACATAACGGTTAAGTGACTAGGAAAAACAGGAATATTATTTTCCGTTCAATATGATCCTGTGCAAGTATCTGAAAGCGCAGAGTAGCTATTCATATAAGGTACCCGGGAATGTTGTAGTCTTTGTTTCTGTATTTTCAAAAGCTAATCCTACCAATGTCTGAGGTACCCAGGCATATCTATCGCAAGTTAGTATGTGACAAGTGTTCCAAAAATGACAAGAATTATTATCTTTAAAAAAAAAAAAAAACAAAACACAATCTATAACTCTTTGTATCATCTAATATTCTTTAGCATTTCAAGTAATTAGCAGCTTATTCCAAAAACATTTGAATAGTTAACAGATTTGATAACTATGGTTAATCCTCATTAAAATTACGATTACATGATATAATTACATGTAAATAAGAAAAATGAATTCAATAAAACTCTTACCCTTTTCAATGTTGGGCACTATGTTGGGAATCGTACAGTATATACAATTAGATTTATACTGCTAAGCTAAAAATATTGGTGAAGATCTAAAAATGACGAACAGTGCCTTTTAAATTAATGTCTTATTAGTTGAGTGAAGTACACTGACAAAGAATAATTTATGCTTATTCAAACTGCTCTCGACATCTTCAGGTGTTTCCAAATGAGCTCACAGAAGAGTGATTAAATGCATCTGATAACAAGCCACACATTGCTGAAATTACTTACCGCCTCATTTTATGATTAATTAAACATGTAGATTAAAGTTGCAAAAGAATTTAGATTAATGAGCAAGTTAAGTCTTGCTGATATAAGTGAATTGGGAATTGGATGCTCTGTGGAACTTTATAAACATGCATTTTATAATGAGTAAGACAAGGCTACATGTTGAATCCTGGCCACAAGGGCCTTTGACGATGCAGTCTTTTTTAACATGGTTTGACAGCTTTCAAATAACATTCTACTATAGACTTTAAACTTTGTGCATTGCTGTAAAACATGAGGCTACATAACTCATGTATTAGGAGTACGATTATTTCAAAGCTCTCCAAGGTAATGACCCCCTGTAGCAGCAGCTGTTCAGAAAAATTACAAGCTCGATTGTTATTTTAATCAGAGAGAGTTTAGTAGTTAAAAGCAGTTATGTAACTAGTAAAATTATATGACACTCCATCAGTAGCCTTATAGAATCCTTTGTATCCTTGTTCTTCTCCAACTCCCCCACCCAAAATCCTTGGTCTTAATAGTAAAACAGGGTGCTCAGTCATTCATGAAAAATTCAAAGCCATTTGTTAAGTCTGGTTTCCATGCAAGGCAAGGGAACGTTTAAATTTATGGTGATTCTTATCAGCTCCAAAAACACGTCAGAATATCTGCTAGATTTGCCAACTGTCCAATTTTCTCTTTTAAGATCAGCTATACCTAATCCATATAGTTTAGCCAGTGTCAGAAAGCCTAGTTGGGCTTTATGACCTTGCAGGGCAAAAGGACATCAGACCATTCATAAAGATGTGCTACGCTTCATGTAAGGATGCTGAAACTGGAGCTACTTAGCTAACCTTAAGCTCGTGTCACTTCTGTCAGCTTTCACAACCTACTGCACAGAGTGGTTGCACAAAGCAACTCTTGCAGACTCACCTGAGATGGCGGGTTACTTTTAAACCATTTGGTTCCTATTTCTAGAATTTAGGTAAGGATCAGTTTCCTTGTTCTGGCTGTATCCTTTCAATTTACGTTGTGATTTCAAAATGTCATTCTCTATACAAAATAATCTAGGAAAACTATACAAGAACCAAAAGGTTTCCAAGTTGCAAATTATAGATATTAACCTTAGATCATTTGCATAGGCTCATCATTTCTAAACAAGGCATTGTAATTCTGCTGACATACGTAATTTAGAAGCCTACAGCAGAACACATGGTTTGAATACTTTGACTTTTTACTCATTCACGATAGCACTCCAGCATAAGTTAATTCTCAAACTTCAGTTGGACTGATACGCCTGTTACCTGAAAACATCAAGACCACTAATTCCTGCTTACTCTATGCAGACCGAAGTTCTGAAATAATATGTAATCATTTAGGACCACAAGCTTCATCTGATTAATTACAGGTGGGTCTCAATATATCATTTAGGGTTAGGCCTGTCTTGTGTCTTTACCCAGTACCCTGAGCTGGTGGAAGGAGATGGGGAGCAGAATGTGGCCTTCATAATCCACGAGGAAAGGGTTGGTGACCTGCTACAACACTTGGATGTACGCAAGTCAATGGGGCCGGATGGGATCCACCTGAGGGTACTGAGAGAACTGGCGGAGGAGCTGGCCAAGCCACTTTGCATCATTTATCAGCAGTCCTGGCTATCGGGGGAGATCCCAGTCAACTGGCGGCTGGCAAACATGACGCCCATCTACAAGAAGGGCCGGAGGGTAGACCTGGGAAACGACAGGCTTGTGAGTTTGACCTCAGTGCCAGGGAAGCTCACGGAGCAGATTATCTCGAGTCTCATCACATGGCACTTGCAGGGCAAGCAGGCGATCAGGCCCAATCAGCATGGGTTTATGAAAGGCAGGTTCTGCTTGACGAACCTGATCTCCTTCTATGACAAAGTGACATGCTTAGTGGATGAGGGAAAGGCTGTGGATGTGGTCTACCTTGACTTCAGTAAAGCTTTTGACACCGTTTCCCACAGCATTCTCCTCAAGAAACTGGCTGCTCATGGCTTGGACTGGTGTACGCTTCGTTGGGTCAGAAACTGGCTGGGGAGCCGGGCCCAAAGAATTGTGGTGAATGGAGTTAAATCCAGTTGGAAGCTGGTCACTAGTGGAGTCCCTCAGGGCTCAGTACTGGGGCCAGTTCTCTTTAATATCTTTATCAATAATCTGGACGAGGGGATTGAGCACACCCTCAGTAAGTTTGCAGACGACACCAAGTTAGGTGCGTGTGTCGATCTGCTCGAGGGTAGGAAGGCTCTGCAGGAGGATCTGGATAGGCTGGACCAGTGGGCTGTGGTCAACTGTATGAAGTTCAGCAAGGCCAAGTGCCGGGTCCTGCACCTGGGGCACAACAACCCCAACAACAACTTCCTTCAGAAGACACTGCTCATTTTATTAACTGTGCTTTGGCTTTGTAGCGTAGAAGTCTGCAGTTGTGTAAAGGCATAGAACTATTAAAATGTAGTCAACATTACTTGCAACTAAGATTTTAAGAAGGAAATAATGAAGGTATTTCAACATTTTACATTTAGCTTGAAAAAAGCTGTGACATTTCTTCTCTTCTACTTCAGTCTGGGACAATTATATAATGTTTTGAACACACTCCTGCTCTAGAACCTCAGTAGGCTGCAGCACGAAGTGGAAGACATATACGAACTGAATCAATTTTTCTTCATGATATACTGGAAGTACCGCTGATAAAAAGGTGTGTTGTTTTTTTTTTCTTTAAGAAGCAAAAAATTAAGTTTAGAATCAAATAAAATTGTTTAGCTTGAGTCAATAAATGCAAGTCAATGGCAAGTCCATAGTAATGTCACAAGGCAGGGTTTGCTTTTTTACATTTGATATTCAGCTGAAAAAAAAATCTTACAGTAGGCCTCAGAGAGAACTATTTGATATAGCATACCAAAGACATACCTGATGTCCTTAATTAGAGGAAAATTCTCTACACGCAACAAATTTCATTTTCCAGTTTAGTGTCTCCATGTATTGTTTGTGCGTCTGTCATATGAATTTAACGTACTCCACTGACAGAAACCTAGTGCTTAGACGTAGTAGTACAGAGTAGTACATGAAATCTTCAGGAACTAATATCCCATAGGCTGTAACAGCAAACCACAAACAAGTGGCAACTTGGCAGCCAGCTCAGAGTTCAAAGGAACAAGCTAGTGAAAAGGTAATTTTTCTACTTCTCATTATGAATTTAAAAATGAAGCATTATCTTTCCCTACCTTTACTATCCTCCAGAACACATTTGTTCCCATCCCATAAGATTACCACTAAAGACAACATTTCCTGGATTCAGCTATTTGTTCACAGGGCAAACCAGCTCCACCCCTCTTCTCCATCATCATATTGACCGTGTTCAGAACAGTTAAAAGAGAAGGAAATGGAATTATTGCACAAACAGATTTCTAAAGAGTGATCTGATCTTCACTAGTGTGTTAGGCTTCAGAAAAAAATAAAAATAAAAAATAAACCTACCCAAAAAGAAGTTATCTGATTAAACTTTTAATCAGTCAGCCAGAAAAGTTTTGTTTGCCCCTTTTTCAACAGAAGTATTTTTAAAGATCCTAAAGAAAACTTCCAATTGTATCAGTGAATGAGAATTCTCATTCATGTCTTAAATAGTAGCCTGGATACTTATCAGAATAATTGCTATAAACTTTCAGTAGGATTTATATTGAATTGACTAGAGATTTTCGACTAAACTAGCATACTATAAGCAAATGTATTTCAGCTACAATTCTGTCTGCTCTGCCTGCAAAGTTTTACCAAACCTAAAGCAAAACTCTGACAGAAATCTAATGAGACTTCTTGCAGAAACTCCTGGTCATGAAGAATCCTGGGAGGGTCTATTGTCAAGTCGCCTGCAGCAGGTATCTGAAGCATTCCCTAGATATGCACAGTGAAACTGGCATTCTGAAATTGATACTGCAGTTCTCAAGCCTTCAGATGCTTTAGTAGTGTTCTGGAATAATATACTTCTGCAGCCAAAAACTGAGACCACTTTTAACTCTGCAACTACTTCTGCCCTGTAACAGGTTAAAACTCTTATGTTACTAAGACAAAAATTAAAGCATGCAGATAAAGCATAAAGATATACAAGAGCTATAACAAACATTTTGCCCTGGAGATTTGCCAATGGAAAATGTTGCTAACTTGTCTATTTCTTTGAGAAGAGCATGTCCAGCAAATCCCATATACTATAGAATGATATATTTTCACAGACAGAAGGGGAGACTGCTCTAAAGCTATCAGTCAGAGCTGACTACAGAGAAGGATCCTCCCACTCAGCTGTTCTCCAGAATTAGATCTTTCCAAGATGTAAATAATGAACAAAAGCTTAACTACAGAATTAATGAAAATAACTCTGATTTATAGTCCATATCTGATTTACACACATATCTGCTATTGTAAGAAAACAAGCATTGAGAATTAATACACTTCCCCCTCCCCCCCGCTTTTTTTTTTCCCCTCTCCTCCTAACACAGTAATTGTACAGAAGCACTGCTAATGGTTATACCAAAGAACATCCTGGCTTCCTGGCTTTTGTGTGTCCCATACTGCTTGACACAAGAAATCAAAGAGGTAAAACAGTTTGAAATCAATTGCCTCAAAAGAAGAAACCTTTGCACTGTAGTATACAATAAATGAAGAAACCTTAGCTGGAAGGAATTAAGGAGTGGCCTTTTAAGTCATCAAACTAACATATGAAACAGATATAAAATTCTCCTGCTGGTAGAGCTGGCTTGCATTCAGGATTGATGGAAGGAATGCTAACACAGGAATAAGCCCAATACGTACCGCTAAAAAATGGACAGAAATATGTACATGTGCCAGTAGCACGTGGAGACAGATAGCCCAAAGAATGCTCAGATGATATTTGACATCACTAGCACATGACAACAGACTGCATTATATTTAAAGATAAGAACCAGTACAACATGTCTCGGCTTCCAAAGCTCATCATGCAGGAGATTTTCTCACTTAGCTCCTATAACCATCTTGAATTAACCTTAGGCATCTCCCCATGAAAGTGTAACAACAGAGGAAAAACAAGGAGCATTTGCATATCCTATCCCATGACAAAGCTGACATTTTTATCAATTTTCTGAAATGAATTAACACAAAAGGTGACCTCACAAAAGACACTTGCATGTAGTTTAGAGGTAGTAAAGCTAAGTTTAGACTAGTAGAATTAAATTAATTCTACTGTACTTGTACTGGTAATACTGGAACCACACACAGCAGTGGCTAATTAACCCTGGTTGTTGAATATTATTATTCTGATACAAATGTATGCTGTTAAAAATAAAAATAAAAAATAAAAGCAACTAGCTTATAATATCTATATATATTTCATTTTTTTACCCCACCGTTTCCTTGGCAATAAGTTATTGTTT
The DNA here is from genome assembly GCA_011075105.1 of Heteronetta atricapilla. Lineage (NCBI taxonomy): Eukaryota > Metazoa > Chordata > Aves > Anseriformes > Anatidae > Heteronetta > Heteronetta atricapilla. Next base: position 19,489,422 of record CM021735.1, read on the forward strand.
TGAATGATTCTCTTTTATCAGGGACCCAATGGATGCACATCAGTTTTTCTGGGTTAGTAGAACATCATCATTTAACAGTCCTCAGCCTGTGACTGTTGCAAAGGGGTTTTGACACTCAAAATTCAAGTTTTTACCAGGTTAGCCTTAACTGTCGTGATACTATCCTTGACCAGAGTCAAAATAGGACTCAAAAAAAAAGGATTCCCAAAACTGTGTATACAAGTTTCTAGAGAACTGTACATTTTGTTTTGTTTTTTTTTTCAGGATATCAAACTTAGCATTTCAAACTACTACTACAAAAAAGGAAGGCGTTCAGATATCACAGTGATGATGGCCACAGCAGGCACCCAAAGAAATCTAACAAAGTTTGGTAAGCCGATGGATTCTTACATTAGTGTTTTGCATGGTCCATCATCTCACACAGATGAGATTGTCAAAAAAAAAAAAAAAATCCGAGGTGAAACGAGAATCATTTTAACTTATTGTTCTATTATCCTTCCAAAGTCAACATTTTTAAATGACACTCACATCTAGATATCTCTTTTGTCTTGGAAATTGATTATTTGATACTTAACCAAAATCTAACAGGTAAATTCTACATCTATTCAACCACGAACAAAAGACATTCTGGAGGAAAATCCCTTGTTGCATGTTTTGGCTTAAGCCAGCCAATCTTCATTCTGCTCTCTACTGAGTATTCAGAGCAGCAGAAGGGGGTGTTACCATTCCAGAAAGCCACACAGCTCCTGGGTATGGCACAAATTTAATCTCAATGGATCCCACAGCAATTCCATCAAGATACTAAACAGGAGCAAGAAAAAGCATGAAGTTGTCAAGCACTACTGATGAGAGTTCTGGGAGCAAAGAACTAGTCATCCACCATGTGTCACTGGCTTGCCAACATATTTCCATTTTTTCCCGGGATTAGTTGAAGAATGGGAAGGAGAGTTTGGCAACCAAATACGTCTCTGCTTAGAGAGAACCGAGCAGAATGAGGATGGATTACTTCCCCTGTTTTATGGGCAGGAAATGTCTTCATCAGAATGACAAACGTTGTACCTTTACAGGCTCAGGTCCCAACTGCAGGTCTCAGGATCTGAGCAATTCAGTGGTACTATTGAGAATGCATCACTACTTTTCTGTTCATTTGCTCAAAAACAAACAAGGAAAATAAAAATAATAATTATATATTAAAAAAAAAACTCCCCACAGCACAGAGTAACAGAGCTCTTAATAATAACCAGACATTCAAATACGTTAGAATTCAAGTAGGTTGTCTCTAAAAGACACTGATGTTTTTGACGTTTTTTCTTAACAGGAACTGCAAGGAAGGCCGTAAGTGCCAGTTTAGGTTTGCAGGACTACCGGTGGATCAGATATTTAGAAATAAAGGGCTTGTGAAACATAGCAAGGAATAAATAGAACTAAAGAGTAAGCAGGAATAAAAAGGAATTCTCTTGTTCACATCAAAATGCATGAACCACTCAAGGGCACTGCCAGGTCCAAAAGATGCTCAAAAACCTAAGGTGGAAATATCAGAAAAGTTCAATGCTGTTGAATCCAGGAAGTATTTCAGACCAGGAGGGCTAGAGGGGTGGCATTTAAATTTACAAAGACAATGAGCCTTAAGATCTTTATTGCTGCATTAAACAACATTTTTTTTTTTTTTTTTTTTTTTTAATTCTCTGAGAAATCTTTTGTGTTTGGAGCTCTGTAGATTAACAGGATGCCCAAACTAATCTGGGAGTCTAGAAACAGGACTAAGTGGATATTCTCAAAAGATTGTATTTCAATAGACCTCTCATGCATTGGAGGTTGGATAGGAATATAATGACTACTCCACTTCATCATCTAATATCTGTTAAAGACATTTAAATACTTCCTTAGTAATATTACTTCCTCTGGTTACAACAACTGCAGACTGAGACATCCTGGGAAAATATTTTCTTATCTATAGAGCCTCTGTTTTTCTGTTACTATGAAACTTCTATCCTTCATTAACATTCAAATCACCTTCTTTCTCTGCAGCTGGTGGAGAGGCACTCCACTTTTTTGTCCTAGCAGTGATATAGCAGAACCTTTAACCAGGAACAGGATGCCTCTGGAATCACCTTTTGTCTTTAAAGTTTGCAGACTCTTACGTTTGCTAGAAAGGTGTCAGTAAAACAGAGACAGTGTCCTGTGGATAGCTGCAATTAGGAATCATCCTTTGGGGGATTTTTTTTCCCGGGATTTAGAACTGTTTTCGATGTACTGACCACAAGCACCGCATAAGGGGCTATTCCACAAGATGGGTCTGGTGAGAAACATTTTCTTAAAAATAAAAGTGCTGCCTTCCCTAGTATCAGCTTATTTTCCCACTTCATTCACAGAAATAGTAATACTAAAAACTGTAATCCTATCTTTGCAGTCCTAGTTTTTCACAAAGAACAGTTTAGGACAGCAGAATTCAAGCCTTCTTTTGGCATTGACAATTAGGCTTAGAAAGGGGTTGTGCAAACAGACTTGCAGCACTATCAAACGCATCTTTAGGCTGGTCAAATCTGGGAGAGGAACGAGAAGGTAAATTTGGACTGAAAATTTACTTAGCTGAGTCAAAGAGCTAAAGGCTATAACTGTTTGTCTTAATAACATTGCTTAGAATTTCGCTGAACAGAATTACATATTTATGACATATTTCAATGCCTTTTCACATGCATTGTTGGGGGTGAGAGTGGGGAGTGGGATACCTGTGGCCATAACTTATTATTTGGGAACACCTGCCCTCATGGTTAAATACCAAATCCCAAAATGCTTGAGCATTCTGGGCCACTTTCAACAACGTACATTTCAATAATTAAGACAAAGTTTAACATATTTATTATAAATACTGTTTCCCTCCTTTTTTTTTTTTTTGTTTACTTTGCAACTGGATAAAATCCAGAACTATTTCCAGATCTACATCTTAAATTATTCTAGCTATAACTATGTTAGGTCACCATTCTAATTTGGGCTTACTGATATTTAAAGTTAACTTTTTTTTTTTTTTAATGAAAAAATAATAAGAAAAAAACCTCTTGCATTCTGTTCAGTTTGCAATGCAGCAATTGCCACTACGGTCACTAATGGTAACATTGCTATTCAGTTACCAGTGAATGCTCAGTCACTTCTTACATTACTGCTGTTCCTCAGTTTATAGAATTTGTGCAACCACTTCATAATAGAAGGATCTTATTTTCATGTCAAAAAAAAAAAAAAAAAAAAAGTTAACAGAATCAGAGATTACCGTTTGAAAAAGACAGCTTAATCTTCTTTTTAATATTGTTTTTCTATTTGATATCTGTATTTATTGGTTATATACTCAAGTTTTATTAAGGCTATAATTTAATTAACCTAGTGTATTTGATCTGGAAAAATATTTTCAATAAGCTATCATATTTTAAGAGAAACAACATTAAAGCTGCTGCATTCAAAGTACTGAAGGCATTTCTTTCATGAACAGTAAATGCTCTATTGTTCTATGGCTGGCCAAGTATCGGAACAAATCTTACACAGACATAACCTAACTAGTTTTTAATGCAAAATAGTGAACAAAGGTAAAGAGATAACAAATAAGCAAAACTTTTGAATAAATTTGAACGTGCAGAATCCCGGACCCTTTATAAGCAGCAAGACACATTCTAATGACTGTTAATGGCTTTCAAGTCTCCATGGGTTTAGAATCTCAATAGTTTCAAACTGCACTTACTAAACTGTGCTGCAAGTAGTCATTATTACTACTAATACCGTGTTTATAAGTGCAGTAAGAACCATAATTATTGGAATCAGTATTACAGCCATTCCTGGAGGCCCCCACTAATCCCTCTTCTGGGCACCAGACTCTGCCTTCCATAAGAGCATAGTTTAAAAATGTAAAACAGTCAAAGATTAAGAAAGGAAACCAAGATGAAGTGAGCTGCTCAGAACCGTACCTAAGCCAAGAGCAGTAACCACTGGATCTACTGCAGGTCAACTTATTTGAACACACATTTTTTTAATTCCTGAACGTTTATGAAAAAACATCCTCTCCATGCACTCAAGCTTAGAAGTATCTGAACAGCCACAGTGAAGAACATTTAGTAAAAATATATCAGAACATGGTACTCACCTAAGTAAACTGAAGATTTGCACTTACTCCCAAGGAGAAACAAGTGCATGCAAGTTGATCCCTCCCATCTTTACTAATTCTAGCCATAAAATTAGTCTCTAGGATATAGCCTCCCTTCCGTTTGCAGGTGCAGCTCCCCTGAATGCTAATGTCGATCACATGTGCTTACAAAGCAGAGCAAATTCCCTTAAATTTCAATGGGCTGGACAGAGCAATATTTCAAAAAGCAGCTGTTGTTGGTAGAGTTCAAGTTTATCGGCAATCCTTATAAAGCTGCCCCCAAAATACATACTGTATCTGATCTCAAGTTAAGAAGGCTTTTCTCTAAAGAGTACTGAATCACTTTAATGTAGATTCTAATGCTGCCTTACTCTGCTTTCAAGGTAGCTAGTAAATTCAGCTTTACTACAGTACTATAAAGATGTGAAAGAACTGGAACAGCATCTAAAAATGAGCTGTTACCTCTACACAGTTCAGTTTAGAAAACTCTAAACAGAATACTGATGAAAAATGTTAATGACAGTTTGCTGAGATGTCATGAAGAAAGAGATAATTCACCATATTTTTGTTATAAAATGTAAATTGTAATATCCTTGAAGAATCTACTATATCTCCAAGAAGGACTAAAAGGGAGATCTAAACAAAATTATATTTCAGTAAATTAATTAAAAATAGACCTACCAGCAGCCATATTTATCTAATCGGTACCATTCCAGCACAGATCTGAGTATTCACAGGATTTTAAACTCCTGCAAAGTCCTGCCAATTGCAGTGAAGTACCTCCAAATGCTTAAAGCACCTTGCTGGATTAGGACCTTAATCGCATACGCGTATATCTCTAAGAAGTTTGCATTAGATCACCAATACCGTTCTGATGGACTGGATAAGCAGTGAAAGTCAAACGTTCTAACAATGTAAATGGTAGAAATAAAACTTGACTCTGTGATCCTTTAGCTTTTAGGAGGAGGACTACTTCACTGTACCCAAGCTTCTGACTCTGAATGTCAAGGCTAAAAAGGCATAGCTTCTTTCTTGGGTAACAACAGTGAAATTGCTTTACAACCCCAACCCATTGCCAGATTCTGCAGAATTAAGTCCATGGCATCACCTCAGTCCTACAACTCCCAGATGGCACAGAAGGTGCAGGGAAATGGCGAAAAGGGTAGGCAGTGTATCCCCTGGCATCTCTGCATGGCAGCTGGTGAGACAAAACAAAAATCAGATCACTGCCTAGAGAGTCTATTGGCAACTCTCAGTTGCATCTGGGAACAATGGCCCATCAAAGCTAACAACGTATTGTTAATATCCCTACCTAATCCAGGCAATAGGAAAGAAAAGTACAAAGTCCTCTAGCAAATCTTGCAACCTTCCAGCCACTCACATCCCCGGTTTCCCGATTCCTATAAGCACATGCAGGATATTCCACTGCTACAGCAGTGTTCCCAGTGCTACCACGCACATCCTCTGTGGCCAGGCTGGGGTGAGGGTGCATTTACTGCTGCCAGAAGGTTTTTATTTCCCAGCTCTGCAAAATACCGAGAAGCTAAGGAGGTCCTGCTTCCTGCTCCCACCTCACCAGCCTGAGGAGAAATTAGGGTAGCACAGAACTTCCCTACATGGAAAGACTGGGGGCTGGGAAACTCACTTCTGAGGGCTGGATTATGATTTTTGCAATACAGAATTTTTAAGCTATTGGGTTCTAAGCCTGCACGGTCTTATGCTTGCAGCTATTGGCATGTTTGACATTTTAAACTATGAAATACCAACCTATTTTGAAATTGTCCAAATCATTAGTTGTGGAATTTTCCTAGCACTTCATGAATACCACTGTTAATTGGGCAATTAACTCGAAACTACAGAATATGCTGTGATGGCATGATATGATATAAGCCATGTAAAAGAAGGAACAGCCAAGCAACTCAGTATGTTGAAAGATATTAATGAAGTGGCAAAATCTGCCAGAAAAATAATAATGGGTGATTTTAACTACCCCAATATTAACTGGTTGAATAACACATCTGTACATGGTTCGGAGAAGCAGCTTATTGATACTATAAATGGCTTCTTTTTGGAGCAGCTCCTTCTGGAGCATAGAGGAGGAGGAGTTCCACTCAGTTATTAATTTATTTGTGTGTGTTTGTGTAGGAAGCAAGCATGGGTGTTCTGCTAAGCAACAATGGCCACAGGACAATGAGGTTTGAATCTCGATGATGAAGTATTTGAGTGGTAACCAAATAGTTAATGGCAGGTGGGTGGGTGAGGCAAAAACCATAAAAAAACGTTATCTCAAGGGGAAGGCTGTTTTGGAGGAATGAAGGAGTTCACTGACACCCAGAGACAAGTTAGCAGGGAGGGAAAGGGAAAAGGGAAAATTGGAAAGAGGAAAAAAGAGGCTGCCATGTTCCTGGCATAACCTACAAGAATCTATGTAGCCTTAAAAAAACTATTGCTGAATACCGCAGTCAGAAACAAATCTATAATGGAACCTGTGGCAATCAGAATGTATACATTCGGTGAAGAAAAAAAAAAGGAATGGAAAATAATAAATTATTATTATATTTTGTTTCAATAACTGTATAATTATTCCAGTAAATTGGCCTATGAAAAGGGTGTATATGTTATCTAACATACAACTCTAGAAATCTCGAGAAAGATTACACAAGTCCTGCAGCTGTTTTGACAAATACAGCAAAAGGGTAGCAGAATGAACATTGTTGTGTTCCCCTTGTTGTTCTTTAGAAGTTACACTCAAGTCCATAAAAAAACATCTTTACAAACAAGAGATTAATAAGCCACTAAAGAAATCACAGAGAAGTTATAGATAGATGTGGTAGTAACAGTCATGTCATAGATATGATTGTCTAGGGCTGGGGCCATGAAGGGTCAGAAGGACCTGGGAGTATTGCTTGATGGTCGGCTGAATATGAGCCAGCAGTGTGCTCAGGTGGCCAAGAAGGCCAACAGCATCCTGGCTTGTATCAGAAACAGCGTGGCCAGCAGGGGTAGGGAACTGACTATACCCCTGCACTTGGCTCTGGTGAGGCCGCACCTCGAGTACTGTGTTCAGTTTTGGGCCCCTCGCTACAAGAAGGACATGGAGGTGCTTGAGCGGGTCCAGAGAAGGGCGACGAAGCTGGTGAGGGGCCTGGAGAACAAGTCCTATGAGGAGCGGCTGAGGGAGCTGGGCTTGTTCAGCCTGGAGAAAAGGAGGCTCAGGGGTGACCTTACCGCTCTCTACAGGTACCTCAAGGGAGGCTGTAGCGAGGTGAGGGTTGGTCTGTTCTCCCACGTCTGGTGGCAGGACGAGGGGGAATGGGCTAAAGTTGCTCCAGGGAGGCTTAGGTTGGGTAGTAGGAAGAACTTCTTTACCAAAAGGATTGTTAGACACTGGAACGGGCTGCCCAGGGAAGTGGTGGAGTCACCATCCCTGGAGGTCTTTATAAGACGTTTAGATGTAGAGCTTGGGGATATGGTTTAATGGGGACTGTTAGTGTTAAGTTAGAGGTTGGACTCGATGATCTTGGAGGTCTCTTCCAACCTAGATGATTCTGTGATATGCAGTTTGTTCATTCCTCGATCATATTTCACAACCTGGAGTTTGAAGAACAAACTAGATTTCCATAGTGGATCTGATGAATCCTGAAGTGGGCAGCAACCAATACCTATTTATACCCAGTATTTCAGAGGTATGGTTCCATTCTTAGCAAAGAAACTGCTGGGCAAAAGATTCCCTTCTAGCCTGCTCATACTTCTTACAAATAAGGATATACTACCAGGCTTTAATGAAATTAGCAAGGAAGTTTAAGGACTACTTGCTTGGGTGGGATGTTACCTTAATACATAAGCAATGAAAGAAGGCCAATAACCTCACAACGATAAAAACTTGCCCAAGCAATATAGAATAAACGAACTCTCGCATATAACTGTTCCTGAGCGGATATGGGGCGTGGGGGGAGTTCAATACAGTTGTAGGGGAAATGGCTTTTCCAAAATTTATATTAAAATCTGCATCACGATTTGGAGAAGGAAATGTTCCATAAAATTAAGACTTTCTAACCATACTTTAAACATACTGGGTTAAGAAGCAGCAGAGCAACATGAAACCTAGTGTTGACAAATACAGAACATTGCATTTTAGAAAGAATAATTTCGGCTTTTTATTTTTGCTGCTGGATTTTATACAAACTGTAATCACTTGGTAAAAATGGAACAATGAAATAAAACGCCAATAGTACAAACAACCCCCAAAGACATAAAGACAGAAAATATTATATCTTTAAATAAATCAATAGTGCATGTTCTGTTAAGATAGCATGCTCAATTCTAAATAATCTCTCTGAAATACAGGAGAAATAAAAGCGAGTTCAATGAACTTCACAGAATTGTTTAATACACCAGGTACATTCTGGAATTTTTCGTTGTCTCTAAAACGTAAAGGGCTGCCAGCTTTCCACTGATGGATTGGCTAATCACGAGCCTGACACGATGTTCATAAAATTATTTTGCTGAAATAGGAGCAAGGAGTGCTACCACACACTCCAACTTCAGCACATCCCCAATCCCTTGTGCCTGCTGTAGGAACGCCTCTCAAGTTTTAGACGGTTAGCAATGATTTTTGGGGGGAATTAGATTTTTACTTCACTTTCATAATGCTAAGCATTTAGGCTCCAAAGTCCTGCACTTCACTCTGATCACTTCAGCAAATCTAACTGTAGTTCAGTGCTACTGGGGAAATAAATGATGGGTTTAGTCACTGACCACAGAACCACAGAACGGCCAAGTCTGGAAGGGACCTCCAAAGATTATCTAGTCCAGCCCCCCTGCCGAGAAGAATCACCTAAAGCACATTGTGCAGGATGGCATCCAGATGGGTTTTGAGTATCTCCACAGAAGGAGACTCCACAACCTCTCTGGGCAACATGTTCCAGTGCCCTGTCACCCTCACAGGAAAGTGCCCTCCCACTTCTGTTTGAGACCAGGCAGTTCTCAAACAGAACAGTATTGAATACTGAAACATTTCAGAGAAAATAGATAGTAAAGCAGTAAGAATTCCAAATACATGGCCAGTTTACTAGCTAGGCATCCGTTTTCCTTCTGGTGCCCTAGAGTACTTCAGGTCTTTCTGCAGGACCATGTGTTTCAGTCAGACCTTAATTCCTGCCAGTTTCCAGACAGAAGTCATCTCCTTTTCTAGATCACGCTTTTATTTTAATACAAAAATAAGAACTTTGAATGAAGTCTTAGATTTTGTGAACTGCTTCATCAGGGAAGGCAGGAGAGGTGAAACTTAAAATAAAATAAAAATTAAAAAAAAAAAACACATAACCTGCTTTGTTTTAGCTCTGGGGAATTGGATTAATTACTCCCTGGGGCTTCTTGGCTCCTGCAGGGAGCATCCTTCAGACTAACTTTCAGAGCCAAGATTATACTGTAATCTCTAATAAACCCATAAAGATAATATGGCATTTACACAATTAAGTGTAGTCTTTGAATATTTTATGATGCAGAGTACCGAATCCATCACACATTTTAAGAACAGCAAGCTGTCCCCAGTTAGTTCAAATTAATTTTGTCAAATGCCTTGTTAATTTAGATACCCCAAATATTAGTTCATCATCACTGTGCATGAACTTAAACTACTAAAGTAAAAATGAAGTTTTTCACATTATTTATATTTTTATTATTAAAGTGCTGTCAAGAAGCCTACCCATTTCATGGAAAATGAGTTTAAAAAATGCACCGATTTTAAAAATTGACCTTTGTGCTCCATCTTATCTTTAATATTTTAAAGTAACATTTTTAAAGGGGTTTCACTTTGATCAGCTCTTTTTAATTAACTTTAGAAATGTGAGTGTTTTACAATATAGTCTATATCTTTTCTTTTCATTTAGCTATTAACACTTACGTTTTACCTTCCACAGCCCATTATCAGATTTCTATCAAGCCAGGTTTTGGTATATACCAAAGATCTTGATACATCTAGCAAGCAGTTAACCTCTTACCCCACACCCTCCTGTAACTGTGATTATGATGAATGAGTGGTTCGTTCTAAGCAATTCTGGTTTATGTCAATAAATGAATCAAACAGCCATTGGTATGTGCGCATTAGGAAGACACAGAGAAAATGAAGCTGTCTGTGGGCACTTTATAACCCTTACCCTTTTAAGTAATACGATTCAAGAAGTTAATGCTCGCATCAACTGTCAGTATTCCCCGGCCACAGCACAGAATAAGAAATCCTTTGTGTCATTTACAAAGAATAAGAAATACCCTGTATAATTTACTATTCACAGTGTGGCTGAAACAAAGTTTTCTTTGCAGGTTTGCTAAAATCTGTTAAGTGACCTAAGGCTTTGGTTTTGTGACAAACAATCATTTCTTCCAAGAATATTCTATAAACGCCAATCACTTGCAGAAAACCTCTAGGACTCTGTCCAGGTATGGACTCGCACAAATACTTGGCTTCCATGTTCTTATTTCAGCTTGTTAGCACAAATATTTCCTAACAGATTCCTCTCTCTCAAGATTGCATGCAACTTGAATGGCATATTTCATTCTTGCAAAACTAGAAATGTTTAGATGAGGATTGCCATTTTTTTGCTTAGTGATTTTGCAAAGGTTTTTTTAGACAGCAGATGTATCTCATGCAGCACACGTATGGAGCAGCAATGGAACGAGGAGATCCTCACATTCAAAGCATGGCAATGCTTTGAAAGAGCATTTCCAGCAGCAGCTTCTTTAAATGGTTAAACTTAATCAAAAAAGTAGGCAAAGACCACACATCTCTGTGCAGTACATCAGAAGCTGGTTGGATGGCTCTCACCCCCTCAGTGGTGTCCTTATTTTAGCAATTCGAAAGCTCTGATAAGCATGACAGCACGAAAAACCCTTTGGATTTATTTGGATGCAAGTTGTTATGTTGTACGTCTTCTCTTGTGGCATGCATTCCATGATTTGTAAGAAAGTGAACAAAGTTTCTGTTCTATGTTAAGAACCAAAATAGTGGTAGTTTTGGTTGGACTTCTGTCCTGTTCTCACCAAAAGTGAGAAGTTTATTCCAGTCACCCCTCTCTCTATTCAGTCCTTTTTTCTTACACCTTGTGCTCTTCAGGGAAGCTACACAGCACTGGAAGGAAGCAAGTATGCTTCCATTCGACCCACATTGGCAAATGTACTTGGGCATCCAGGCGGATGGCACTACTCAAGTGTAAAGAAGTGTCCTTCTCCTTTCCATTTGGTTTCTACACAACTGACTATCTCTTTAAAATGTCCAAAATATGTGTATTTTAATCAGAAGCTTTTTCAGACAAGAAAAATCTCCAGCGCAGTTGTCTTGCTTTTGTATTTGTTTATACCTCATGTCATACGCTGGAACTTTGTATGTCAGAAAATTTGTGTGCTGCTGTACTGTAAAAGCATTGCATAAAACCAGTAAGATAGTTTCCCACCATAGCAGATTTTATATTCACCAGTTGTAAAATAATCCCAGGAAAACAAAGCTTCAAATTGCTGAGAGGCTACTTCATGGTGTGACCACATCATGAACAATGTTTCACATTGTTATGTCACAAATGTTAGCTGGAAAGCAGACAGAAGAGCAAAAAGACCTCTGGTACCTCCAGCACCCCCATGCTGAGCACCTCTGGATGCTGCAGCACACAGAGCTTCCAGCAAGGCACCACTTTGTTTCCTTAATGGGAATTTTGAATGAGTTGTGTCCACAAAGAGGTGATACTCTGATATACACCTCCTTGACCAAAATGAACAACTGGATATGAAGAGAAAAATTGAGAACAACTTTTTATAAACTGGGTCCACCATATTGCTTAGCTAGCAAGTATAGACAGTACTCTCCCCAATAAACCGGACTTCAGAATAACATCAGATATTACCAATTAAACCTGTAAAGCTAAATAGTGCCAAAGCCACATGCCTTCACTTGCCCCAAATAAGCTATGCCTTCTTTCACTTTATCATTTAAATAGTCACAAATTAGTAGGCTTCTTCATTATTATTATATAAACTGTACAAATACAAAGCACTAATCTATTTGGTCAGATGCTCCAGGCTGTAACTGAACACAGTCCCTGAGTTTTCAATAGAACCATTCCAAGTAAACCAAGTATAAAAATTGCCTTAAAAATAAAATTGAGGAAAAACGTTAAATACTGCATTTGAATCAAAATGTACCCTCTGACCACGTGCTATCAGATGAAGTGCTTGAGAAGATTGTTTACCTACTTACAATATCAGGTTTTTTGTGTTATGATGTGTGTGCATGTGCATGCCCCTTAAGTGTTCCTATTTTTGTTGTTAAACCTTTCCAAAAAATGCTGCTGCTTATTTTTAAAGTGATTTGATTTTAGTTTCAAATCCAATTATATTATTTTCACCGTATTTTCAACACAGGCATTTCATTGAAGAGCAGTTCTAGCGAGACACTCAAGTTGTATGGGCTTTACCAGCATTCATTTCAGAGTTTTTTCCCCCCTTTGTCACTGTTTTCACTTTACACACAAGTCACAATAAAATATTTGCACAGAAACTGAACTGCTAATAAAGAGGCATATACAACTCCTGATCTACAAGTAGAATTCATTTTATATGCAGTTAATAGCGGATATTTATTTTACCTTCTATAACTTTAAATAACCATTGCAGTTTACTACTGGACAAACCTACTTGAGAAGGACAGTTAAATAAATTAAACCCACATTCTTGAAAAAAAAAAGTAACCTTTAGTTAGGACAATTACTCTGCGGGCATAACACAAAAGCACAAATGTCACATTTTCCATGGAATTTACTTTTGTATGAATCATCAATCCTGTTTTCTCCTGAACAAAAGTAGCCAAATATGACAACAAAAAAAGTTGTCTGAACTGGATGATCCAAGTAATTACATGTTACAGCAGAATGCATTTATGACAAAACTTTCAAAAATTTGAGGAAAAAGTTGTTATAGCCCCTGGTTGAAATAGCTTTGATATAGACCTATAGCACTATTTTGCTGATCTTGCTGTATTCCTTTATAAAAAATATGAAGTTTCGAAAATCAATCTTCCTAGTGTCAATTTACACTCCTTCTCTTTGGAGTATAGATCAAATAAATACACTACAAAAACACACCCAAGTACTATAGTGTAACATTAAAAATGGTATACACTTCTCATTAGCATTTTTTAAGTGCTGCTTTAAATTGAATCTTCTCAAAACTCTTTATATATGCAAACCTTTTGTCTTCCACACCAACCCCCAAAGCTCCCATCTTGCATAGTACCATCTCCTTAGGGCCTTTTTGCTCATCCTCAAGTCCTGATTCTGTTCTCATCAGCTTCCAGAGTCACCTCACATGAATAAGTATTTGCAGAAATCAAGCCTTTAAATTGAAAGAAACTTGAAATAACAGCATGCCCTACTAGTCTACAGAGCCCAGTGAAAAATTGACACTATACTTACTACTGTAGCTGAATACTACGAGTCTGTATCTGCTGAACTGATGTATAATATGTAAAGAATGTTTTCAGGTTTGGAGAGGTACAATATAGATGATTTAAGAAGATCTAAACCTGCATTAATGTAGAATGTATACTTCAATCCTGTTTTCATTATGGGAGGAGACACTGGGCTGTATCACTTAGTTATACATTCTATGTTGTATTTTCAGCTTATGTGAATGTAGGATGTGTACGTTCCCAGATACACAGTGCTAAATACCAAAATAAGCCCTTTAATCAAAGAACACGATCAGTCAGCAGTAGTATTAGCTTCTCCAGATATTCCTGATAATATGATTCTCTGCTAATGTGCAGAGAATATCTATAAAAGACTAGACTGTAGTTCATTTCATAGTCATTTTGTACAGTCATTTACTTGTCTTTTCTAAGACTAAAGACTGCTGAACTGTGTTCCAGCTCTAATGGTCACAATATGGAAGGTGTCTTAACTGTACTAACTTTTTTCTGCAAAAGCCAGCATACAGTTGTGTGATAGCAATAGTCCATATTTTGCATGATAGTTTAACTACTTATTTGGTTAACCTAAACACAAACATTGCTTTCAAAGTACATTTTATGTCAATTTTTGTCCTGTTCTCACCATAAAACATTGCCATTGTTACCCAAGACAGGCAAGACTCAGATCACAAGTCCATAGAAAACTATTAAGTGTGTCCAAAGGAGGGCTACAAAGATGGTGAAGAGCTTAAAGTGGAAGACATGAGGAGCAGCTGAGGTCACTCAGATTGCTCAGCCCAGAGCAGAGCAGACTGAGGAGAGGCCTCATGGCGGCCTGCAGCTTCCTCACAAGGGCAGCGGAGGGGCAGGCGCTGAGCTCTGCTCTCTGGGGACAGCGACAGGACCCAAGGGAAGTCATGGAGCTGGGACGGGAGAGTCAGGCTGGAGGTTAGGGAGAGGTTCTGCACTGAGAGGTGGTTGGGCACTGGGACAGGTTCCCAGGGCTGTGGTCACAGCACCGAGCTTGCCAGAGCTCAAGAACAGTTTGGACAAAAGCTCTCAGACGTGTGGTCTGATTTTTGGGTGGTCGTGTGAAGCCAGGAGTTGGACTCAATGATCTTTGTGGGTCCCTTCCAACTTGGGATATTCTGGGATTCTATAATACAATTACTGAAGCACTTCATAACTTTATTCTACTATGTGTGCATGAATTAAACAATACTTACAGCTTCTCGTCCATTAGCTTGGTATGCACAATGACATTCACTGTGAATCTACAATAGTATTTATTCCATTGCTTTGTCAAGAAAGCACACTCAGTATTGAGGTATAAATAGGTACTGTTTGTAATGACTGATATATTACTGTTTCTATTCATAGATGAGAAAAAATGCACAGAAAACTTAAGTGATAACTTGAAGAAAACATGAAGCGGCAAAGCCTGGAAAAGTTACAGCAAATGCCTCACTATTGATTCAGAAATCACCCCATAACCTTACACTGCCATCTCAAAATTGCTTTTCAAAGGTAATACTTTTTTTTTTTTAATTTGTTCATTTTATTTGATAACAATATTTTCTTTAAATACAACTGACAACATTCATTAAAAAGATGCAAATGTCTACTGACCTGTAAGTGAAGGAAACTGCAAATATAATGGCAAAACCATGTATGAAAATGAACATTTGTGAAGAGGAAGGGTTAGTACAAATTGAATGCATTTCCATATTGAGAGGAGAAACAGCCATATTTTTCCCTGATGAATGTAGTTCTGTGAACATCTTTTTCCACAAATGATTGAATAAATATTTATTCATAAACTATATTTGTGACTTAAGAGAACAGGCTGCATAGATTGGTTTCATTTATACTACATCATACAAGAGGTATTGCAATAATTTATATCATGCCAAGTCTAAGTCCCATTAGATTTTCCTTATTATACTTGACTGAAGCTGAAGACTATCCAAAACAGCAATTCTGAAAGCCTTCTTTTCGTTGTGTAAATAAGTGTCTTACTCCCACATCCTCTCCTCTAACCTTCCCTTTCTCAAAGCATTTATGTAGAGGCCTAGTCCCATTTGTTCTGTTTGAACTTGGGCATATGCTGAAACATATTCTTGGGCCATGGCCTAAATGACTACACTCTCAGTCATTTTGCTGCAACCATAAAGGTCAGCTTTCTCCAGGGTAAATATAAATACATTCCCAGTTCAACAGATACTGGTTGTCCTAGCATTTCCTCCATTAACCCATGTAATAATTCCTCTAAAAGTCCTGTCAGTCTTGAATCACTGCCCCAATTCACTACTAGAAACAATTTTAATCACAACAGGAAGATGCACCGACACTGTTAGCAACAGACTCATAACTAATGTGTTGCTGTAAGCAACACTTCTCTCATTATTATCATTTAAAAAAAAAAAAAAAGAAAAGAAAAGAAAAGAAATATGCACTGTTAATTTAAGTATCTGTAAGCCCCTGCAAACAGCTGAATCTTAAGTTGGTAGCAAAAAACTACAAAAAGTTTGTAAGTAGCTGGGTATGTTCTTAATGAAAGAAGAATCTAAACTGGTGATATTACAATGGCATTTTAAAATAATTTCCATCCTTTGCATTAAAACAGTATTAGAAAGACACGTAACAGGAAAATTAATCAATAAATACTTACAAATATGCAAAAAAAGTCAGCCCCAGCTCCCAGAAATCACTGGTAAGTTGCTTTTGAATTCATGAAACTGACCTGAAAATTTAAAAGGAAAAAAACAAGTTAAAAGAAAGCACAGAACTGATAGATTTTACTTTTTTATTACTATAGAATAGTTGTGATTTTTAACTATGAACTAAATAAAGCAGTACACAAGACTGTTGTCACTATTTCAGCCAAGTAATTTACACAGAATTTGTTTCCAGGAAGCCAATACCAAGAGAAACAATTATTTCATTGTTCTACATCTCACACCATAGCAACCAGTACATTACAGCTTCTACAGACTGTCATAAATGCAAGCATGGTTATCTTTTAATAAGGAAAATAGCTTTGAGGCTTTTTTTGGTTGGTTTGGGTTTTATTTGTTATTGTTGGTTTTTTTTACATGTTACAGAACATTCATTACTTTTAAAAAGTATTTTGTTAGCAGCATTTTGCAGCTCAAGTTGTTTAAATTGTTACTGTTTAGGTATGTTTAACTGGAACCCCTCTGAGGCAAAATTCATACAAAAAGACAGACTGACAATTTTGTTCTCCTATGGTCTAGATCCTGGTTAGGAGCTTAGTCTAAGTACAATGTGTTCACTATAAGGCATGATTAAACCCAACATTCTTTTTCCTGCATACCCCTCAGTTCTAGCTGGAAAGGTAACAGATGCAACTCAAACCCACAGAGCTTGCCTTATAAAATTCTTTAACTAGCACAATGACTCACTTTATGCCTCTAAATATCCATGGTTTCCTCTCTCCAGAACCCCCATGCATTAGAAGGTAGTTCAGTAGTTTATTTTTATTGTTTGGTCTACATACAGCACATTTTTAGTTCTTAGGAAAACAAAGAAACTTTGTTGCAGAGCCCTTGTTTTCCTTCCAAAATGTGAGCATGGATATGGGTAACGTTAAACTGAAAATAGTAATGGAGCCTGGGCAACTAGTTTAGGTCAAAACCTTTTCTCCAGGAGCTATCTGATTAATTTGCAGTTCATAAAACAGTGGGTGTAAGCTTAGTTTAAAAACATGTAACTATATTTAAGATGAAATCATCGTTTTTGTTAGCCTCCAGTAATCTTTAAGAAACACCTTCCCACAACATTTCTGTATCCTAAAGTGCACCAGCCCGTACTGTGCATTGCCTAGAGACAAGGAGAGAATACCAAACTTATCTTGATGTAGAATATCCTCCTTATTTCATACACCCACCCTGAAGTGCATATTATTCATTCCAACCAAGCCCTCCCCCATCCCAGAAGTACACATTTAATTGTGTCTTCTCTCCTGTAATACCAACAGAAAGTCAACAAATCTCATTTGCTGTATCAATGCTATGTTATTATATATTTTAAAAGCAAGCCTGAATCTCATTATCAGCTGATTTATGCCATTAGTGTGCTTTGGAGCCACCAATTAAACAAGGACAGTGGTTCATAAGGTCACAGTTAATTAATCTGAAAGAGTATAAATACACTTTAATGCACACCACCTCATGTAGAGAATTTAGGAACAAAGCACCAAACCTTTCTTCTGGGCAAGCAATTGGGGGGAAAGGTTAAATATACAAAATTTAAAATTTAGCTTTAGCATTCTGTTAATCTATCAGGAAGAACTTGAGCTTGGTTTAAAAAAATAAAAAAATAAAAAATTTTTAAAAGATTATTATATATGTGAAGCCTTGATTCTTAAAGTAACAATGTGAATAAGACAGACAGCACAGAGCCAGCTATTCCTGATGATTGTGAGTAAATGAGGGCTTTTTGCTCAGATAACACCTAGGAGCCGGGAATCAGCTGTGGACTTAGCCAGTATGCAGCCTCTCAGGGTGGGAAAACAAAAACCCACCCCCAAACAGCATTCCTCTCAAAATAGACTCATCTGAGCTAGACTGTTGTATTTAGTACATCATACAAAACTATCAAAAATGACTTTTCTGTCAATTGCATTTCCTTGGTAAATGTCATAAAATAGTGCATTTTGTATACTGCATTCAGAAGAAATCAAGTAAGAGTTCAGTTAAAAGAGTATTCTGCCAGCACAAGTAGAGTGTAAGTAAAATTATGAAAACACTAATTGATCAGAAAGTTATTCACAGAGAAAAATCAAGTATGAGATACCTAAGGTTTATAGGGAGGAAAATGACACCTGTTTTTTACTACCTTTTTACTACCCTTTTACCTTGCACAGTTCCTGACTCAAAAGATAGACACTATATCTAAAACAAATATTCACACACAAACCCTCATGACCTGATTAGATGAAATACTTTTTTTAATATATCATATCTGCAGTTCTATACTCTATGAACAAGCCTTGTATCATTTAGTTCTTATTTTAGATTTCCAACTGTTTTGGTTTTTTGTAACTTAAAAAAAACTCTCCTTTTCAATATAAAAAGCTCTCTGTCCATCAAACATTAACGTCATAAAATTTCTATCAGCTATATTCTATACAATGTGTATAATTAAATATAAATGTATGCTATAAGTAAAATTAACCAATGCCTACTATACGGGTCAGAAGCTCTGCCATGTAGATTTTGGCACCTGTCCCTGCAATCGATAAAAGACTCGCACCATGCTTTTAAAGGTGTCTGGGAGGCCAACTCCCACTGACGGTGAGAAGAAAGACCTACCCCTTTTGGAAGCCTAGCTCTTATTCTATGAGCTTAAACCACTTTCATATTCACTTTTGATGTCTGAAGCTGAGCTCCAAGTGACTACACAGGTAAAGAGTTGCTGCAGAAATAAATACAAGAACAAAGTTTTCTTTAAAATATTCTGTTGATTCAATTGGTACAAGTCCCACCAGAAACTTGCCTCAGCTATTTTGCAGTCAGAATGCTCTCAAAACATTCTCAGTACTTGCAATTTCTGCAGCTATTTTAGATGCTTGTTTGGAAAGTTTCTGGCATCCTTATCAGTGCCAGGCTCTCCTAGTCCCACTATGAAAGGAGAAAAGCAAAGCCGTAAGAACAACCTGCGCAATGATTTCAGGCACCTTTTGCTTGTCTTGCAAATGCATATTGAGATCAAGAGAACCCTAGACATAAAACAGTTTAGGAACATCAGTAGGTGACCACGGGATCTTGAGTGCTCTAACTGTTATGAACCAAAGAAAATTCCATAAATAGAATTTATTTATTTATGCAGTCATTTATGAAATAGTCTTCTATCCTCCCAAACAGTCAGCTCTAATAATTCCAAGAGATTTCAGTTTGCACAATAAAAGATTTTACCACCTTTGAAAAGCAGAAAAAAATGTTCATTCTATAAAATCTTTCATTAACATTTTCTGATTCTCCTAAGATACGGCTTCTACAGGTAGTCTGTATTTTCTGTGCACAGTCAAAAGTGAGCATGAAGGAAGCCGGCAAGTAAAAAATGGAAGCAGTTATTTAGTAAAAAGCATGGCATCATGTTATATCATTTGAGAATGTGGCCTATCATTGTGGGCTGCTAGGACTAAAATACGTACCATTCAACAACAGTTAAAAAACTATTTTCAGAGTTATAGTATGATTTGAAATGAGAAGAAGGAATAATACGGAAATGAAGTTATACAGTTAGGGCCTGAATCACATCTCAATTTCACACCTTGAACGTGCAAAATTCCACAATTAAAACAACATTAATGACCTGTAAGCCCATAGCCACAATCATAGAAATGAAGGGGCAGAAGGTTGATTATGATGAGATCCTTTGAGTTGGATTTCTAAAAATTTTACGTAATTGAGGTAAAGGGCACAGTTTCAAGATGAATCGTTGACGAATGTTTTACTTGCACATAGAAAACTCTTCATACATAACCATTTTGAAACAAGAAACTAAGCACAGTAATTAACCACTATAGATGAGACTTTCTACAGAAGACGAGGGAATTCCTGTTATCTTTTTTTCTTTTTTGGTCATTTCTCTTCAGTGGTGGAAAGGCAAAGGCAAAGGGGGTTTGTATACCTACCACTTTTCATTTTTTAATAGTCTCTGCAATGATTCTCATTTCAGTTTTTGCACCCTGCAACAGAGATCGCAGCCAAATGATCTATCAAAAGAGGAATCAGGGCACAGCACTCGTTATGCCACTGGCCACATTAAAACATGTTGCATCATAGCAAGGTAAGAAGAAGATGGTGCACACGAGGTAAACACTGGTCTCCAGACCTCTGGACTCAGCCACTTCTTTGCCACAGATTTTCTGCACAACCTTCAGCAAAGGAGTTTCTCTGTACTTCGCATTCCCTTATTCATAAAAAGGAACTACTCCTTGTTCCTTCCATAGCAGTGATACTCTACTATTCTACGTATCAGAAGCCATGACGCTGTTATTACAGAAATGAGGCTCAAAAGAATACCTAAAATAGGATGCAACTCCACAGAGCTTTGCAGGGAGATGTGAGCTCACCCTGCCCACACTGGGAGATGACTGGCCACAAACCCACTCTAATCCAGTTTAGCTCTGGTTAGCACTTACGTAAACTACATGACTTCCAGTTTAGAGCAACCTCACATCTGCCTACAAAAAGCATGTCAACATACGCATACAATAGATGGCGCTTCTGTAAACTACCTCTTAAAAAAAGGAACCCCACCAGCACTTTTGCCAAACGCCGCAGTGTGGTTCACAAGACAGTTGTCCCATTGTCTCTCCCAGAAGGGCTTTACCCGGTAGTGGCACATGATTTTGCAGCATCCTGTTCTATGTAACTAGCTGCAAGCTCTCCTTACGATCGCTTCTGTAAAGGCACATGTATTTGCAGCGTGCACGGTCTTCAACAGGCAGCTGGTGAAGATTTCTCTGCTGTGTGCCTGCATATCTATAAAGCACGGAATCACTACAGGGCCTGAGCACAGAACACAAAATTAAGGTCTGTCGGCTCTGTCGCGCTACAGCTTGGCATCAGGTTAAGACTAAAGGACTAAAAAGAAGCACTGTACATGTCCAACAACTGATTTCAATGCATTGTTATACGTGCCACTAAAATCATCCTTGAAAACAGCAGAAATGTTTAATTCACTCCACGGATGAAAGAAATACCTAAATATGTATTTATCCTTTCACATATAAGGAAGGAGACTAGCATTCCAGATCTGATAAGCTCTGCACTCATACTTTCAAGCAGATAAGAACCACAAGACATATACCACACTACTTGGAAAGCTGAAGGGAGAGGAGGAACTCCAGTTATAACTCATGGATTAGAGACAGCTAAAGCCTCCACAGTGGCCTGGGGTAGGCTGCGAAGCACTGCCTGCTGCCACATCAAGGGACTCGGATTTCCTGGCAGTGCCTGCACCAGCCCACTGCCACTCAGACGACGTAGCTATGACACAAAAGCCACTTCTGAACTTCTTGGGAAGCTACATGCCGTTGTAGTAGCCACAGGCAGGGTCGTTCCTAATCGATATGACTGAATTCATGACAACAGAAAAAGCTTTCAAAACTGGTATGTTTCTGTAGTGTTTGTATGTACAGATCTGTGCACTGAGGTAACGCAAGGCAAATTAAGCCCAGAATGAAAAGTTACGGCATTAAAAGCCCTAAGAAGTATGACTGGTATTACCAGAAACCCTTCCAATGCGTGAGACTGCTAGAAGGACACATCAAATCCAGAGTTTTACAGCAAACGTGAACTGCACTTGGGAAGTTACTCTCTGCACCTAGAGCCATCAGTGTGCAGAGGACACGGCTTTGAGATAGCACCCAGGGTCACCCTTCGGAGATTTACATTTGTCACAGCCATGGAAATCAAACACGTGAAGGCCAATACTGCAGCTCTGGCATTGACCTGCATTGTAACATGAAGCAATTTTTTGCTCTTTTCTCTCTCTGTGCCCCGAATGTACTTTCTCTGTTTGGAACGATAGCTTTTTAATCTCTTCATATGTGCTTCCAGGGACTTGAAACAGTAACAGGGCCTCAGGGCACTACTGTAATATAATCCCAAATGAGTTTTCTGGATACAACTTTAACACAAAATAATAACAATGTTTTCCTTTATTATATAACATTATCATTGTGTAATATTGTATTGTGAGAAGAAAACGTACACCAGGAACTGTTAGCATATCACGATGGCACATTTTGAAATTTAATTCAATTTTTAAAAATGAATTAAAATTAGCAATACCATTAGTAGATTTTAGCTCACTTCATCTTTTGACTACAAAACATAAGGTCAAGTTGCCTGCTATTTCATATTCAGAACAATGTTTAAAGAAAGTTTACTGAAGAATTGGCTTACTTTGTCTAAAAAAGGGTACGTTCTTCAACAGGAAATAGAAGCCGTCAAGCAAAGAGAGATTTGCAGGGTGGGCACGGGCAAGTGCTAATAGGGAAATCCCAGATTTATCATTATTTCCAAGAGCTACAAACAGTAAGACAGCTGACACGTCTGATATTTTAGAGATATCAATAATAATAATAGTGCATGGGTACATATTTTGTCATCTAAAATTCCAGCATAAACATATCATATAGCAATCAGATGTGAAAATTCCCTTAAAAACTGGAGATTCAGCCTGTCACAACTGATACACACATACACAACAACAAAAAAAAGCAACAATGCACCCTTACCTTCAGCAGAAAATAACACAAGCAGGTTGTGTGCCGAACACCCAGGAACTAAGACAGCTGTACTCAAAGTCATGCTTTTTTTTCTGACAAATTTGTTTTGTATCCTTATAATGAAAATGTGCCATTTACTCCCATTGAAACTAGTATTAATCCAGCTTTTTTTTTTTTTTTTTGTATTGGAGAGTACCATATTAAGCTCAAATTTTCAAAGCTAGTAGGATATAAAAATCAATTAGAAGGCCTTAAGAATGTCTGCCTTCAGGTCTACATCCCTGAATTCCCCAAGGGTCAAAAACTCCTTACTATATGGCTTGTTTTGTTTTGTTTTTCCTGAAACACTGAAACATCAGAATTACAGATTAAGTACTGCATTTTTTAAGAAAGACCTCATATACTAACTTCCCCTCTCAATCCTGATTTTTGAAATGACCATCTCCTGACACCATAGCCAGAGAAAAGGAGGTCCATGTGCTCTCATTTAATTTCATTTTAGAAGAATCTCATCTTACATACATAACCTCAGTTAGAAGGCGATTCCCCACGTGAGCAGCACAGAGTAACACTAGCAAGGAAATGCTTTTGTCTTCTGCCCAAGGCACCCTCCTACTTGTGATTTTTACAATAATCTGTCTTGAAGACAAATAATTCTCAACTGCTGGACAAAGAAATCCCATGTGATTTTTTTTCAAACAAAAACAAGTTTACATTACCTCAAAATAAAAACTTCTTAGACTCCCTTCAGTCTTCCTAAAGCTGGACTACTTTATTAGTTAAAAAAAAAAAAGCAAGCAAAAAATCTTGAGTATGGAAAGAGGACACCTTGAAACAGAGATTTGCCTTCAATGGTAAGGCTCAGTTTGTAAGAATTCAAGCTTTGGAGACTTAACCAGGTGAAGCTTTAGTTTCTACTGAATTTCACCTATGATACCTCTGTTAAAATCGTATCTGTTCTTGTTACCTATCATATAAAGATTTTTATTTCCTTTTTTTTTTCTCTTCTGTGATATTTACCTCTGCAAATATTTTTAAAAGCAGAATTGAAGCAGGTTCCCATGCACAACCACCTTTGCAGACAATGCAGCCCATCAAATGATACAACCACTCTTAGCACTAATTTGTGTGAAGTCCAGTTGGGGGTGACAGTCAAGCAGGTTAAAATACTGAAATGCTATAGAAATATCAGTCCATACAGATCAGTTATGTGTTCATAGCCTGTTTTTGTTATAATGCATATAGAGATCACATATTAGTAAACTCTTGATCTTGGAGCCAGAGGTGCCCTGCACTTTAGGACAAACTGTCCTAACTACAAATGTAAAGTCAGGTTCGGGGGATGGGTTCTGTTTTTCACATGTTGAAAATTATTTGGGCAATAATTTCCTAGCCTCCTTAGGTAATCATATAAAAACCTATCTCCAGGCACTTACAAGCATTGCTCAATATCTGTGAGCCTCAGGCTATCTGCACCTGTCCTCAGCATGATACTGACAGGCAGCAATGAAAAGCTGATGGCTAGAGGGGTGGCTACTAGGTGCTTTGCATATGATATTTCAGAAATGTAAGAGGAATACTGATTTTAAACGCGCACACAGTCACACTCAAAAAAACGGCATTAATCTGGATAGCAAACCTAAAAGTTTCAGCAAATTAACTCATCAGCCTGACATGTCTCATTATAAGATCTTATCACTATTTGACTAAACAAGAGAAAATGAAGGAGGAAATAAAACTATACAGGGAAAAACTCGTGTTTCTTTAAAAAGAAAGTTCTTTAGGAAGAACTTCAGATATCTTTCTGCCTTGTGTTAAATGAAGCAGCTATTTCTGCGGAATTTTAGGGTGTTGTTTTCTCCTTTTTCTTTTTAATGAACACTAGAATGAACATTACAGCAACATCCATCAGAAATCATTAGAGCACAAGTTGTAACTACTCCCAGGCAACTATAAAGTATGTAGGTTTTTATTTTTTTTCTGTATTTTTTTCTGATTTTTCTATTATACTCTAACTAGGCATACTTCGTTTCTTTGAGCTAGAAATATCTCTTTTTCCAGGTGACCCTGCCCTCTTTTTCTGGCGTATGCACCCTTTGGAATGCAGTGCAGAATTAACTACTTGTGTATAAGGAGAAAACTTTCGGGAAAAACAAGGAAAGAAAAACGGTTTTAAATTTTAGTCAATGATACTCTCAAGATTTCAAAACTTTTATTAATAAAAGTTCTTTCTCACTTGAAAAAGATTTTAAATCCTTATTCTGTTATTTCTAAATTTAAGAGACTAAGATATTAGCTGTTGTTCTAATGATTACATTTATAATTTCATTATTATTTTACTGCTAACTGCTCCTTGCTTGCAAATAACTTTATCCTTCACTTCGCTTCCAACTAATTCCTTTAAGGTGGTACTGCAGCCATGTTCACGACCACACTGTTCTCAGTGCTACGTATATCGCCATAATGGATCTTAAGAGTATGCAGTCATAAGAGGATATGCGTCGTGAAAATACTGACAGATACACACTATCCGATGCAAATTAATGTGGTCCCTCCAAGTAATAAATCAAAGAATGGGGACGGCCCTGATCGCATAGGAAGGCATGGCTATCTTTGGAAATCAGGATTAAAACCTGGGTGTACTTGATTCATCGCAGAACTACCATAGTTTTAATGGATCTAGGATTTTGCTCTTTACTCTCTCTCCCCAGTGAGGTAATATGTCTCTTAGAGATGTTCCGAACTTTGCCAAATTACCAATATCTGACAATTTACTGCAAGGTCAAACGTGACTATTATCGGAAGAATATATTGAGTACCTATGCAGCTTTTCCAGGCAAAATTTTAAAGTACAGTACAAGCAAATAAATATTTAAGAATACTATAGCTGAATGATATTTTCCTCTGTCAAAAGGGTCATCAAAGTTTGTAAAACAATCAAGTCATAATTTGAAGATCTGAGAAGGAGATTGAGCAACACACACTTCTAACACTGATACCCTGTACTGGAGTCATTTGTGCAATTCAGCAACACCTTAATTCCTAGTCACCGCTCAAAAATCAGGGAATAAGATTCTACTCAGTAAGATCAGGGGCAGTTGAATCCCAGTCTAAGCCATGCAGAGCTTTGGGAAAAAAAAAATACTATTAGAACATTTAAAAAGTCATAAGCATAAAAAAATACATTACTCTGTCAGATGAATCCTCTCTGTAAGCATGCTGACTCCGATTTTAAGATGAACTAATCACAAGTTGCTTAAGTGCATGTACAAAAATTAAGAGATAATTATATGAAAAAATGTACAAAGTGGCTCAATGCCAACAAGAGAGTCTCCCATCAATCATATATGATACTTTTCTTGATACTTCTCCCTACCTGGAGAAACAGCTGTGCTCTGCAGCAAGTCCCAACAATCTTTAAAACCTCATTCCCACAGACACAGTAAGAGGGTCTGAAAACATGACCTGCTAGAGCTAGGTCCTTTTGGTTTTGTTCCTTGCTATATGACTGCATATGAAGCAGGACTCTCACATTTTATAAAACTCAAATTTCACAGAAAAAAAAAAAAAGAAAAAAAAAAAGAAAAAAAAAAATCTCCATTGTGGTTACATGAAGTAACAAACTGGATTCTTTCCCACAGTTCTACCAGCCCAATCCTGCAGAAGTCACAGAACTTGATGATGTTGGATGATGGCTGTTCTTATCAAAACTACGCCTCATATAAGATGTATTTCAACAAGCTGACCCTGTTACTGCACTACAAAACACAGAGAAACTTTCGTTGATATCAATGACAATAACTGCTAGAGTTTCAGACGTGTAATATTATCCCTGTGTAAAGGCTGGAAGAAAATACTACCGAAGATTCTTTAACATCACTAGAATTTAGCAAATATATCACAGAAATGAAAGAAAAAAAAAGTTTAGAACACTTAATTCAAATACATACAAAGTCCTCTGTGATTACAGCACACAAACAACTGGTATGCTGTTATTAGGGTCTGGCTGGAATATATTAAAAGTCCAATGTTAACTTTGCAGAATCAAATCAATCAACGCTTTAAACTTGTGTGGACTTACTTTACGAGAGCAAGTTATGTGGTGGGAGTTACAAAATAGGCTGTCTCTGTGACCTACTATTTATTTTTTTAATTTCTCTACTCTCTAAATGTTGCCTGTCCAAATTCTTTTGAAGTGAAAATCCTCTAAAAGAGCAAACCACTCTTCAGCCATCTCAGACTATCATCACTATACATTTAAACCTAACACGCAGAAGATATTCATATTGCAAGAGAATGATGGACAACAGAGCTACACATTAACAGCACACCGTAGAAAGTTGAGCGTGCTTGGAAAATATGACACTACTAAAACAAAAACAATACTGTTCGTAATATTTATTTTTTTTTTCACTTTGGAAACATGATTTGGCACCCTTTCAATTAGGCTCAAATATTCTAAGTTTCAGATATTCTTACAAAGAAGCTCTTTTTTATGTAAGTTCTGTATTTTTATGTAAGGAAATAGATGGCTCTTTCTTTTCTGTGCCTGAAAATACCTCGTCTGCTTGAATAAAAAGTGTGCAGCTCAAGAGGCCGGTAATTAAGCATTTGGAGTTTGCCATCCATTAAAACTTGGGGATCCCACCTAAAGAGTTTCATCATCAGAACCATCTGGCGTTCTTTCTGCACAATTACCAAAATACAGAACATATTTTGACTTGGCACTTGCATTTGGTAGACATTTTACTCATTTTATAAGTGACAAGAATGCATCTTGCCAATACATGGCCTCAAAAAGAAATTTCAACACACCACACTCTGACTTCCATCCGAGCGAGTCCTGCCAGTACAGAAAGAAGGAACATCTCTGCCTCCACTATCATCCTCACCTGCAGGACAAAACAGCACTTAGCGGCTTCGTTACTCTGCTCTCTTTGTATGTTGATGATTCAGACCATTATCTAATAGATAGGGTAAGGTCAATTGCCTTCATCTGAGCAATTTATTTTAGGATGTCTGGCTTTGAAATTAAACTAATGATCCACTAGAAATTAAACTGCTAGAAGTAAAAGGAACCAACACCATTGTACAACAACACTCGGAAGGACAACATCAAGAATATTTTGCCTCAGACTCTACCACTACATTTCTGTTACAGTGCCTACACATACAGTAATAGTAGGAGCACACAGCTCTAAATGCAGGGAAGTCTGAAAAGCAGAGAAGGTGAGAACACGGACTATGCCTGAATGACATCAGGTTCCTTTTGGGCTCATGATTTTTAAGCTCTACGTGAAAGAAAACATGATGAGAACACTGAACGTAATTCCAAGAGCATTAGTAAGTTGCTCTTGCAAATTGCTCCTAAGTAACTTATTTTTGCCAATTCTGTCAGTAAGATTTGTGGCAAAAGGTGAAAACATACATGCAGCAATATTATCCTAAGATTTCTCAGGACAATACAGAGAGCAATTAAAAAAAAAAAGCAAAGAGCCCATTTGAAGTAATGATTAATAATTCTAAGAGCTAGATATTCCCGTTACCTTTGGGAACCCTGAGATCAGGACAACATCTAATGGCCCTTGCAAAAAACATACCATATTCAAGGACACAAAATGATGCAAACCTATGGGACTATTATTGGCCAAGGAATTTAGTTTATGTAGTTACCTGAGGGGAAAAAAAAGTTGTTTCTCTCAAAAACTTGTGCTTATTAAACATACATACTATCTGTTTGGTTAGTATTCAAACAGAATCTGCAATTAGTGAAAATATGTGGGAGAAAACAAAAAGTGAAACAACAACAACATGAGAAAACAGAGGTTCCACACCAAACAAATGAGCTCCTGCACTCCATATGGCATGGGAACATTTAAACCTCCACAACTACTGTATAAACCAGAAAACACAGGTTTTTAAATCAAAATGATCCAACCAGGACAAGGATTTTCACAAAAAAGGCCCAGTGAAAGAATAACAGACTGGATAACAGACAGGGTAACAGTGGACATAGAGAACTGAAAAAAAAAAAATTACAAAATTAGTAAGAAAGTTATATTAAAAAATGGAATAGAAGCTAAAAAAGCTTTCATTACAAATAACTTTGCAAGGTAAGTCGCTCAACAAAAATCATTCTGAAGAAATAAGCTTAATGAAATTACATTAATAAGATATAAAGAAGAGAGGGAGAAAATACGCAATCACACCAAAATTTATCTGCACAATAATAAATGGCAGCAAAGCTAATGAAAGTGAGAAATTAGAAACCGTCATTTGGGTGTACATGAAGAATTGCAACACGTTCATCCTTGTAAGACAGGCCGTCAGACAGACTAAATGTAATATATGAGCAAGAAAATAAAGATTTGACTACACAGTGTCATTCTCATTGGGTGACACTCCAAAGAGTCTATATCTCATCTGTTGGCAAAAACAAACTGCACATTACATCCTTATTTTTATACAGAATCTCAGAGCAGATTTCCTAACATCAGAAATCTAACAAACAAATATGGCTCATTTATTTCCCACAGTTTGTTGTTTTTGCTTTTTTTTCCTTTTTTTTTTAATCATGGCTAACAATACCATAACAAATAGCATACTGCTATCTAATTATATTCTGACATTTTTTGAGCATCAGCATGACTTTCTTCTCTGCCATTAAGCAAAAAGAAGGAAAATATTTACACAATAATCAGTTTAACATCACCTTACAAAAGCATAACGGGGGGTCACTTTTATTTCGATTACTGCCACCACAGTGACATGTAACAAGGACAATGTGGTGATTTACTTCATCCCCCAAAGGAATAATTGAATCAAAATGTATAAAAATTAAGAGAGAAATGATTCATCTTCCAGTTTAGAATCCCGAGCATTCGCTCTAACTACAGAAAATCTTTCACAGGGAAAGATGACAGTGCTTTCAGGCTGAGGAATTTATATTTTGGTTTCAATTTCACAGCATCCAGAAAAGGCCACAATGGAGCAGATTCACTAATGTCTTACCTTAGTTTTATTACACCCTAACTTCACAGAAACAGTGGAGTCTCATCTGCTACAAGACAAAGATTTAGGTCTTATGTCTACATTAAAATACATGCCACCAACTCCAACTCACGTAAAATATATATGTATATATCAATGTCACATTCTTTTTTTCTTTTTCCAATAAAACTAGTGGTTTGCCATTTATAAAGTGATATGTTTTGACACATTTTTGGTGCAAACTCTGTACAAACAATGTAAACAGACAGCAGTAGACCTGAGTTGTTCTAGCACATTGAGTTGCCAGATCTGGAAAACAGGTTTTGCGTAGCAGATATGTCAGGTGTGAGCCCAGTGCATGGTTGCTTCTACAGCTTTGCTCTAATGAAAGTGAGGAGAAGCTGGTGGACATAAACAGAGCAAGACGTACACACTGATACATCTTGCTGGCCCTATTCCTAACTACCCAAATGGGACCAGAGCACAGCACAGATCTCCCAGGTTCTCCCAATGTACAAATATAGGCACTTCTATACATTTTGGCCTTCACACCTGTGAGGCTGAAACTAGAATCACCCTGGAAATAACTGTAGTCTGCTTTTCATTGAAACACAATTTCGTTGTTACATCTTGCTCTAGTTATGTATCTTGTAATGTTATTCTTGTCACATCCAAAATACCTGCACCACTTTTTTTTTTTTTTTTTTGGTTCAGGATGTATTCTGCCTTCAGCTGCAAACCAGGAGTTCCCCAGAAGCTGTGGTCATTGCACATTGGCCTACCAGCAAAAACAGAACTCACACTTCAAGTTAATCATAGCCTATGTATTAGCATACTTTTGTAGTAATACAATACACACAGTTTGTGTTGTGATTTAAGAAATAAAAATTAATCA
Organism: Heteronetta atricapilla; assembly: GCA_011075105.1. NCBI lineage: Eukaryota > Metazoa > Chordata > Aves > Anseriformes > Anatidae > Heteronetta > Heteronetta atricapilla. The sequence goes on from CM021735.1 coordinate 19,520,155, forward strand.
TATGTAAAATTAGGCCACTCAAGAAATAACTGCGCAGCAAGTTGGAATTAGAGCTGTATATGAACCATTCAACGCTTGTGCTTACGTCACTGAGCTGGAAAAGCTCAGTAAGCCAGTGAGGCTTAGGTACAGAAGCTGACACTCCAAAAGGGTCTACAGTCCCCTCTTCTTTAAGTAATAAAGATGATACTGCAATGTAACGACAAGGAACAGGGAAGGAGCAAAGAAGAAACGGTAAAGAAAGGATAAGGAAAGAAATCCTTGAGAGAATAGCCAAGAAGAGCAATTTTTTCCAGGGTCTGGTCAAAAACTGTTGTGTTCTATTTAATTCTGAATGCATTTGAGGATCCTCCTTGTTTAATAATTAACTGTAATATAAAATTAAGATAAAAGAGAACACCTTTTCTAAACCTCAAATAAAAAAGATGAAGTGCTCCAATAACAAATTAATTTATCTTATTCCAACATGCCTTTCTCCACTAGCCATATATTTACTACATAGTATATTATGTATATTTGTATCACTGTCTGGCTACACAACATCTGTACTGAACTAAAAATGCTATTTTCACTAAGCTCAATGTAGCTATTTTCTGGGAATTTATAACTGCAAGCCAGTCACATGGTAAATTAACCTAGAGCTAGCCATGTAAGACTTAGCAAATTATTGTGTCACACATCTTTTGGCTTCAGCAGTTTTTACTTTTTCTAGCTATTGTCAGAATTAAATTTTCATTGGTTCTTTTGAAAAGCGGAGGATATAAAAGTCAAGCTATGTCTTCTATGACACACCAGCTCCTTTTGGAGATATTATTTTAGTGAAGACACTACATAACTTCAAATTATAAATCATGTTTTCACGAACTCGTACATCTACATTCACAGCTAGCCAAATACTGCTAATGGAGAGATATTCAAGAAAAATGAGAACACAACCACTTTCCTTTCTTCAACTTACAAAATACCAAGGGAATATCTAAGCTCAACCTTACCCTCCACCCTCAACCTTTTTTTTTTTTTTCTTCTCTTCTTCTCCTGTTTATGAACAGAAAACCAAACCTCTCACCAATGTATTTTTGGCCAGACTAGTTGTGCAGATCTGCCTTTTGATTTCCAGATACTATTTTTAATACAGAACAAATATGACAGGATGAACAGAAGTCTTTTCCTGTTGAAAGGAGGAAGTCAATGCGCTGAAGCAGGGACAGAGGAAATACTGAATATGAAAAAGATAGCCAAAACCTTCCAGAAGAAGAAAGCACAAAACTGTACCCAATTGCAGAAGGTATTTAAAAATACGTTAAGTAAATCCTCTCTTAAAATAGCCACTCACTTTTCAAGGCTCCAGATTGAGATGACCCTAATTTTCCCAAAGATGTTGCTGAAAACTGGTTCTACAGAGTCTGAAGCTTAACCCTAAAAATGAAAGGACACAGAACTAATTTTGCATTGAAAATTTGGCATTTCGTATCTTCTGAGATACTGCAAATGTACTGAACAAACTCTTTGAACTTGCAAGCTAGGTAATGGCTGTAAGGAACAATCAGCCAATAGCAAATTAAATCTAGTATGCAATTTTCACATATCTTTAAAGACAGAAAAATATTACCTGTTCTAAAGAAAGCAAATACATATGTTTGCAGTGAGAGAGAATAAGAGCAGTCAGAGAGAGGGACATAACTGACACTAGAGGATATAGCTGGGTCACATATAGCCCTAAGAAACAGCAACGGTAACATATCTGGCCTGTTTCAGACCCTATTCTTACTGGAAATCTGAGCTAACTAGATGCTGAGTGAATGCATTAGCTGTCTGTATGCTACACAGTTTGAGGTGATCTGGAGGCGCAGCAGGGTTGGTATGGCCACAGACCTGAATGGAAACTGTCACTGAGGAGCTACAGCTTTGGTGGCTACCAATGCCATACAACTTCTGGACAGGCTGCAATTGACAGATAAGAGACACACCGCAGTAGATCCTCTGGCCCTGTTCTTGCTGTGAATGGCACGGAAATGCATTTGCACAGCTCATAGCAAGGCAAATCTGCAGGAGCACGGCTGTTGGGGAGAATGCAGGTGAAGAATTAGACTCTCCAACTTTAAATGTGTTTAATTAGATGTGTGCAAATTAAGCACCTGAATAAACTACTCACCAAAACCAAGCTGCTTAAACACCAAGGCAATAGCCTGAGCTGTATGCAGAAGCAGATGAGAAGTATTCACACATACCGAAGAACATACATCACACACATACATCAGAACTCTAAGCTAATACATTCACAAGCTCTTTCGTTTTGTCTAGTCTTAAACTATGCCTGTACCACAACTGTCTTTTAATATATAATTTGTTAAAAGACATTTTAAATGCCCTTACTCAACACAGCACATCACCATTACTCAACAAATAACCAGAAAAGAAATATTTTCACAGTGAAAGAATAGCAATATAAGCCCAGGTGATGGCTCAAATCAAAACACCGATCCTTACCTTTTCAGTACCAATAATATGAAAGATTAAATTGCCAATAGCACTCACATACAACAGTTTTATTTTGAGACCTAAAGTAGGTAAAATTTCTCCACATAAAATCTTGCAAGCAGAACACTTGTGAATTACGAAGGTCCTTCCTTTTTAAACAAATTTAGAAAATGTAATCATCCTTCACAGGTGAGATATTCTGTTTATTCTATGGAGAATCATTTCAGTCTAAATTAAACTCTTCAAATGGTTTTGATGATTGCTGCAATAAGGACACAACAGGGAAAAGATCTGGGAAGAGTAACACGTGTTAGATGAATGGCTGGCAGAAATATTTCTAGTATATGAAAACCACTGTGATATTTTTTTTAAAACCAAGTATCACTATTATTTTGTTAAGCATAAAAACTAATGCTGCTTATCTGTCTTAAATGAAAATGCCCATCTGCACATTCCTCTTTAATTATCTGCAGTATGGACTGGGTGCTTCATAGATAAATTAGATACTGCTCTTTTCAGCATTCAAAAAGCCACTACTAGGTACAAAGACACAGGGACCAGGCTGTCAGAAAACCCTGCCCATCCACCATTTAAAAATGAGGCTGGTTTTGGTGTCTTGGCCTAGTAACCAAACACAGAGCAGAGTGTATTTTCACTCTGGCTTGTCTGTTAAAAATTTAAGACAAAAGTCCTAACACAAATTGCTTAGAATCTAAGCAACTCAGAATCTCAAAGAGATTTTGATGAGGGGAAAAAAAAAAAAAAAAAAAAAAAAAAAGAGGCTAAAAGCAGAGTATGAATCTCCAACATTGTCTGTTTTCTCTGACCCTAACCTCAAACCTCACAGACAGAAAGAACATAACCAAATAGAAACCCATCAAAAACTTGTGGAAAGGGTTGTTTCATATGCTCCCCTCTTCCAAGCTCTAACTTGTTTAACAGTGTGATTAAGAGCACTACCACGAGCAGTCATGGGAAGGAGCTAATATAAAGTCACACACCTACACCAATACTGATAAACAGGTGAAAGACACCTTAGTATAGACATAGTTTTTTTCTTTAATATGACACGGCTGCTAGTTCAACTACTTAAATTATCTCAGCAACAAATATTTTTAAAAGAAGCCTCAGAAGAATAAAAAGGGATACTGAAATCCTGCTGACTCAAAAACAGCTGTGTGAGTTGCCCTACAAACTGCCTTTTCAACCTCTAACTTGTTCACTGCACTGCTAATATTCTATTCCAAGGAATACTCTGTGATCCTCTGTACACTGCTCAAGGTAAACTGTAGTAAAACTGTGTTTGTTAAGTGTCTCCTTTAAAATTCACTCATCTTTCTTAGTGAAACTTGCTTTCCATAGCAATGTACCCCCTGGAGGCTTTCTTACACAAATGGAGTGGTCAACAAATGGGCTGAAGAAGAAGACCAAAGCTGTCTCTATCTCCTCCCTGGATAAGGGTCCCACGGAGACCCTTTACAGAAGACAGTACAGCTCCAGGCTGCATCATTTGCACAATTCAACCTCCTCTGTAATGAAGAAGTCTCACCAACACCAAAGCTTTCTTGCTAGTGTGGTTGAAACAGGCACACTGACAGAGCTCAGATCCAGACATACAGGGTCTCTGTACAGTAACGCTCAGCCTGCTGCTGGTCCTGACAACTTTGCCAGATTTGTGGACAAGATTTGTGGTTTACTGTACAGTGTGGTCCCTGCCCTCGTTATTGCAGTGACATAATGGGGAACACAAGGTATGAGCCAGCTGGCAGACTCCATGAGGAAGCGATGAACTGCAGCTTAGGGTCAGACCCCTAAGGCAAGAGAAGAAAACAAGGATGGGGACGTGGGACACTGCTCTTGCCAGAGGGTCTGTCTGTCGTATGGAACTTCTGGAAGATAAGGAGTCCACACAAGGGTCATAGGTCTAAGGTTACCATTCTACGTAATTAGGTAATAAGAAGCTTATTACTTGCCTGATTGAGTACCTCATAATTAAAGGTTTGTTCCAAAACCTATTTAAGTCAATAGGAATCTTCTTATTGACATCAAAGGAGTTGTTGATCAATCCCTGCCTACTTAGTAAGATACCTCTCTCCCTATGTCATGCCTTTGCAGTTGCCATCAGGAGGCACTCAAATTGACAGTCTCACTGCTCAGCCACAATGGGGCTGGTGAGAGGACACTTTCATTTAAGGACATTTGACCCTGTTTCTTAACTCCAGCCAATTGCTGATCTTTAATACCGGGGACACCCACTTGGTCAGAAGAGAAAGAATTCATTGACATACCTCGAGGAAAATGGCAGTACTGAGAGACCTCTTGGGTTAACTGGACAAGGGAGGCCCAGGTCTAAATTGGGTTGATCTACGCATGTACCACAGCACAGGCTACTGGCACTGATTACAGAACGTACCAAGATTTTTCAATCCAAAGGCAAGAGGTGAAGGAACAACAAAGTTCCCTCTAAGAGGTATAATACATTATTTATATACGTCCCTGACCATTAGGCAGAGTCATGTAATAATCATTTATACTGTATTTCAACAGTTACATATCTCTGCATACATATTAATTCTGAAAGTGCATACTGTGTGGCCACACTGTAACTTGTCACTGAGAGACATTGTGGAAATCCCCCTTATTTCATGGATCATTGATCCAATGTGTAAATCCTTCTTAGCTTGCAAGCCATTGACCAGATAAACCATAAGGGCTCCAAAGGGAAAGAGCCTTTCTGGTCTGTTGAGCAAATTCAGCAGTAGCACACGTACTTCAAATTCACATGTGAAAACCTCTTTGAAATGAGGGTCCTGATCCTGCCAATACTTAGGCCCATAATCTATAAATCATCCCAATGCAAGTCTAATATACTTATCAGACACCCTTAGAAAAACAACATTGAGCTATTCATGTTAAGTATGTTTGTTTCCAGAATCAGGACCTAAGTACAATTGGAAGAATAGAAATAATCAAACCCTTTAAGGTTTTCCATTAAAAATAAATATTACATTGGAGATTGATTTTTTTTAATTAATAAGTGTGAAAACTTGCATCTCTATACCCTGACTTCTTTAATTTTTGTACTCTCCACAATGTCAAAACAGCTCATTGGACTTTCCTACCATCTTTGATACTACTAAAAATCACAGATTTTAAGCCAATTCTGCACACTTACAGCTATGATTCAACAGCTGAATGCCTTTGAAAATGTATCTGTCAGTAATAGAGACAATGCTCTTACAATAATATTTTGCCTTTTAAGCATTTTGTTACATAACCTATATTTTCCTTAATTTCAGATCTGAGGCAAATACAAATTTAAAATACAGGAACACAAATGTTATTTTCTGTGGTGCTGGCACACTGTTATTTTCCAGATCACCCTAACATGAGGTAACTATTATCGATTGTGAAAGCACAACAGGTGGGTCACATGAAAGGTCACATTAGTTTTGTTCACAGGGCCAAACAGAAGGTTTTCATTATCCCTAATAAAAACAGAAGCAAGTAATAAAATATATCATTGCAATAACATATCTCTCCATTCATATGCAATAACCTCATACATTAGGTCCTACCATTTCAAAATACTGCTGTTGGCTCCAGCAGCACGATTATTTTTGCGGTTGCTACTTATAAAAATAATACTATAAATCATAGTTGGACTTGCAAATTTCTATGCTGTTCTTTTGAACTGCTTTTTGAAATGTTTTTCTGGACAAACCTCCTCAAAGCACACATTCACTTAGACATATTAAGCACTTTAAATGGTCAATAAGGTGGCGAAGATTTTTAGTAATTCCTGTCATTAGCGTAATAGCAAATCATGATGACCTAGGAGTAGTTAGGCACCTTGTTCAAATCCTGATGCTAACCAAAAGTAGAGTTATAACTCAGACATGGTGTAAAGAAGTCAAAACCTATTAGATACTTTCATGACAGTCTTCAGGACAAACCACTTGACCAGCTCCATTCTCCCTGCAACACACAGGCACAAACCCAGTGCTCTCGCACTGCACCCCAGCATGGTCAACAAAGATTTATCACTTCAAGTAAATGTAGGATATCCTTGCTTCTACCAAAACTAGCAGCTTATATTTGTTAACTAGAGTCCTTATATGTATTTTATCCATCTTAAATACATTTCAATGTAAACTGATGTTAGCAGGCCTGTATTTTAAAGAACAGTCAACCTCTCCTAAGAGAAAATGGTTTATGTTTTGCTTCTTTCCCCCATTTTTTTTTTTTACTTTTACTTAAGTTATACATTTATTAATTTCTGAATGATGCCTAAATAATTCTAGGTTTAAGGATCTTTAGCGAATTGGATTTTCTCCCTAGGTTTTTCTAGCGAGACTATTCTCCAATGTCTTCTTGTACTGGTATGCATCCACATCTCAGGATAAAAATGCCTGAAAACAGCATAGAATTGAAATTATGAAGTATAAAATGAATTTGCATTTGCCTTAAGCATTACTTCCCAGTACAACAGGGGTTATAGGCAGTGGCAGTAAGTCCAGTGCCTTCCTGTTGATATTACAGCAACAAAGACCTGCTCTTGAAAGCAGTATCTTGTTATCAGAAAGCAACATGTTATTGGAAACAGCAAATGTATGTAACAATGTGCAGCTATCTGTAAATGCAAAATACCCCTGCTAGAATGAGTTCTAAGTTTGGCTCCAAAAAAAACGAGCTGCTTATCAGCCGGCAGCCTAACTGTGGAAACCTCATCTTGGGGCACGTTGTGTCTGCAGAGCCACTTGGTTCAGGCTGTGAGGCAGCAGCAGCAGCTCACTCTCCTGAGCCCCTCATTCCTACACGTTCTAGGACAAAGCATGTTTTTGCTGGCTCACCATGATTTATCACGGGCTTCTTTAAGAGGTTTAAAAACCCTCTTTCTCACAACTGGAAAATACTAGGCTGCAGCTTCACACTTTTTCACACCTTACTCCTCCCCCTCTCACAGTCTGATGTGCTAATATTAAAAACCCTAGAACATACATCAGTAAGTATATTTCCATGGTGGGTGAGGCAAGGATTAGGAAGATCTGCATTTTAGGTCAGAGATAAGTCTCCTCAGTTGCAGTATATCCGATAAAGATGCATACTGTGGGGTATTCTCCAGTTTACAGGCAATGCCAAAATCTTTATCTAAAAGGTCATCTATAAAAGGTCAGTCTTATTTCTGGACAATCTTTTGAAAGATTTACAGCATTTACAGTCCAGCTATTTCTGCGTCTTTCAAGGTATCGGCACACTAAATTTAGTTTCTCTGCTGCTCATACCAAGGTATAACCTATGTTACAGTTAAAATGGGGGACCTATGTACAAAATGGCTCATAATCAGAGCCCCATCTGCACTATACACTGTTCCCCGGGAATCCATGAGTAACCAGATTTGTTATAAATGGAGGGTGAATTATAGATAATGATATGGTAAGACTGGCACCTATGGTAGCTGTTCCTAAAGCATAACTGATAAAACAGCCGAAACATGAGCATCTAAAGCAAGGCTCCTAATTTCCAGTTTTAGCCACCAAATCAGAGGTGGCCTGACTTTGAGAGGTGCTTGGTAAGCACACTTCCTTCCTGATTCTAAGGGCAAGCACCTTTCAGAAGGAGACCACATCCACTGTGAAGCCTTGGTATGCATCAGAACTCTAACTTAAGACATCCCTACCCTGAAAACATCACCCTGGTGTCACTGGGATCATTTTAGTAAAATCTCCCTAACCGGCATTTGCAACATACCCTTGTGGGTTGGGTTTTGTGTGTCTGTCATTTGCTGTGTCATCGCCGTATCCCTCCTCGCCCTGAGACCTTCCCTGATCAATACTTACCATTGACTAGCTTCCACCACGCACGCCAACCTCCTCTATTTAACACAGGAGCTGACACACCCCTGAAGTTGGCAGGTTTCTGACACTGACGCTAAGTGGCTTTTTCTCGGCTCAGCCTTGAAACAAGCTGCTCTCTAACAACAAACCTAACATTCCTTCAGTATCACACAAACGCATGTGCCCACTCACGCACATATTTTAATGTACATGTACCATATAGCCCTTTCCAGGGAGGACTAACTCCCTTGAAAAATGTATAAAAACAGATGACGGAGACACCTGTTGCATTCCCTCCTTCTGTAGTATGTAAGATACAGACTGAAGTGCTTCTGTATTTTTCCTGTTCGTCTGTCCCATTGTACACGAGGAGCTGCAGGCAGAATGGCTAGTTTCATAAATACAGGTTATTTTTCATCTAACAAAGCAGCTGGCAGTTTGGACTAAGATTTCAAAAAGGTCATGAAAATCTGGAAGAAAACCAATGCCTTCTGCATTCATAAACTGCAAAACCCATCTCACGAATGTATCTTCCTCCCTCGCATTTAACTGTTGGTCTTAGTTCTCAATTATATTTCTTCAATAGCAATGAGAGCGCACACTAACACAACTTTGGCTGGCAGAGCCATCTATGTACAGCGAGGCCAAATCAGAGCCTTAGCCTCTGGATTTCACTTGTATGATTAATCTGTAGTGTCTATAACCTCGGTAGTATTCATATACTATTAATTAATTCCACTAATTTAGGTAACATACACATTGACTTGAGGAAATTTCAGACTCTGGTCAGTATAAGAAATTACATTACATCCTGCAGATGATGAAAAAAGGAAGGAAAAACCTTTGTACCTACCAAATTGAGCTGTTGTGATCTCAAATCAGTTGTTCTGCACGTACGGATATAATGACAGGAAAAAATGTAATTATAATTAGGTGTCTATTTTGATTTTTCTCTTCATAGTATCCGTACTGAATGTCATTTGATTTTAACAAACTATAAAGTCATTTCAGGCAGGCACTGTATATACTCGCAGTTACCGGTCTACTTGGAGTCTCTAGTTTATTTCAACACCATTTTCATATGCAAGCATTTAAATATTTTTAAGACAAAGATAAAAATTAACAAAAAAATCAATAAAAAAAAAAAGCTTAACATGGCGATAATCCAAAAAGGCAAAACAAGTAATTACTCATCTGACCAATGTATCAATGACTCTGCTTTTGAGGGACAAGGTTATGGAAAAAAATCTCAAAAAGCAAAAAGAATAAGAACATAAATCAGCGAGGTGAGGCTCAATTAAGGGTCTCATTTTGTAATTGGAGCTACACTACAGTTATGTCATGATCCCAAGAAAAATCTTATTTGACTTTAATGGGGCTCCGTAACGTGCCTAAGGGCCTGGAACATATAAGGAGGACGTTTATGAGGATCAAGTCCATTTGCAACAAATGCCTTTACTGAAGTTGAATTTCTACTTCTAAAGATGGCCATTTTGCTACTCCTACTTGCCAGGAACAACTAACATCAACTTCACTGGCAGTAATAAAGCTACTCTTACTCTTACTGTCATTACTGGGAAAATCGATAAATTCTTATCAGGCAATATTCACACCACCTGACTTCAGATATCTAGCCTAAACACCTACATCAGGAGCTAGGGTTTTCTGTACCATTACTGATGTTTCCAAAACCATAAATTCAGCACAGCCAGGAGACCGTCCCTCTCTCCTCCCTTCACAAAAGAACCTGAAGTTAGATAAACAGTGCATACTACACAGCATCTATATTTGGAAGACAATAAAGCTCCTTCAATAAGCTCTTAAATCTCAGGTTAACTAAATGTAATATTTCTATAGAGAGAAAAGCCATGCACAGAGTTCAGGATTATGTTTCAGAATTACATTTTGAGGGAAGTTAGTCTTAGAAGTTTGGGTAAGTTTTGAATGTTGATTCTCATCACAGGATGTTCACATCATTACTGAAGATTCACCAATGGCAAAATAAATTAGGTAGAGGAAATTAACTTGATAGTGATGAAACAGATTGTAATAAGTCTATCAAAGTAGGGAATGTTTTCTCACAGATAGCAGTGAAAGTCCAAATACTCCATGGAACGTTTAAAAATACAGTGGAGATGATAAGAAAAAAAGTATTTTAGAATTGCTGTGATAATGAAGAAATGTTTCTATTAATAAGTACAAATGGAAAAAAATGTTTTTTAACAATAGTATTCCAATAGTAACTCAATAGCAACAAAGTAGTATTCCATCCTCCTAGAATTACAAGCTACTTTCAATTTCACATGCATACAGAATGGTGTCATTTGTCATCTGCACCCAGGCTTCCTGCTAGCTATGTCAGTCAGTCAACTTAAACCTTTTCCATTTAGTAGCACCAAAGCCAGTACTGGAGGTTTTTTGGTTGACCAGAACAGATTTAACACTTCTGTGTCTCATATTCTGTGCATTCTTCACAAGACCACAGGCCAAACTATACCATTGCAACCTGGGTTATCTGTAATTCAACCTTCCTAATGAAGGCCTGAAAGTTAAAACAAAGATCACATTTCCTTCATATCAAGACCAGTTGTCCATACCACCGCTTTACAGGTAGAGATTGTTCATACAAAACTGTCTCAGAAATATAGCTTTAAAAGTTGCAGAGTTTATTTAAAAAAAAAAAAAAGAAAAAAAAAAAAGATATAAAATTATTTCCTCTTTCCCTGTTCTACTTGGTCCAGTTAAATATTTTGCTTCTGTGCCATTTCTGTCATAATCCATCCTTAAAATGTCAGATCGTAATGTCAGATGGTTTCCAAATCCAAGAGAGACTTCCAGGACTATGATACCGTATCTTAGAGTGCTGAAATGGCATTTATTGAAAAGTAAAATTACTTCCAGCCTAGTTTTGCTTCCCACCCCACCTTCAGTCTGGTATCCCTTTTTTTTTCTCCCCAGACCAAGCAAATCATTTCTTCAATGCTAGGCCTCGTTTTAGTTTGAGAGGCACATTTTCCAGGAGGCACTGGCACTGAATGGGCTGTGAAACTAAACAGAAGACTCAGACTCAAAATCTCAGCAACAGGATGTTCACTGCCTTTTGACCTCACAGCAAGGAAGTTTCTACCTTATGTTTCCTGGGTGGCAAAATCTTTTCACATCAGAAACACTGCGCAGAAAACTACAAACAACCTTTTTAGGTTTACATCCCGTTATCCTCTCATTAGCAAAGACAGATTACCTGACCAGTGCATCTCCTTCTCCATTTGTCCGGCCTAATTTAACAAACAACCTGAGGCTGGCACAGATAGGGTGGTAAGCACAACTGTTTCTCCTCTCTCTCCGTGACAAAATGCTGTCTATCCCAGCCCAAGAGGAAAAACAGTAAGAATAAACCTAACCTACTTTTACTCTAGTATTTTTGCACACAGGCACCAATTAAATTATTGAATCCATGTGTTAAGTAGCAGGTCTCTCATTCAACATTCACAGCACCTCACCACCACCACACATTGCCTAAAAGTTAAAATGTATCTGTTAAAAAATAAATAAATTGTTTTTTAGTACCAGCAAGCATGTTAATTGTAGTAAAATGAACAATACTGAAATTGTTTGAAGATGGAATTAAATTTAATGACATTCACAAACAAACCCCTTTTAGAAAGTAACAACAGTTTTCTGAACATTAAAGAGAAGCTCATTATATCAAGACAACTCCAATGTAAAAGGCAACCCGACTTCAATCACTGCATATCTGCATGTTAATGAACTTGCTGTGTGCAGCAGGGACTGAACAGTGTAAGTAATGGGAAGACTGTCTTAAAGCATACAGTACACTTAAAAAAAAAAAAAAAAACACACGCCACCTTTAATCAATGAAACACCTTTTCATTCGTACCTTAATAGCAACTGAAATGATTTCAAACGTAACACAAAGGGAAGATGATACTTAATAAAGGTTTCTTTAAGACATAACATTTCTTGCACATTCTTTCAGCATTCACATGCTGTCAGCATCACTGTGGCAAAGACTTTCAAGTTTCAGCAGACAGATACCGCCTAGTACAAAGTCTTTGTCATAATAATTTCATTGCAGCCCCCTGATCAAACATCTAGACAAATCTGAGACTGAAAACTGAGAGCTAACCAGTGACCTTTGATTAGAACCACAAGCACCAGTTTTAATAAAATGCCTCATTCATCGCTTTCCACTGCCAACAAGGAAGGTGTGTTTGAGCCTGAAAAATGTAGTCAATATAGCATTTACACCCATATAATGATTCCTATTATTCACAGTTAGAATTTGTGACTGTAGCAAGTGAAACACAGACATCTTAAAATAGCTAAATGAAAACACCCTGACAACATTCTACCTTTAAAATATATTCAGGAGCCTGCCTCTGCCTTTCTGTTGCCTGCTGCTGGCTTTCATGTCTTGCTGATCGTATTGTAATAGGGTTGTTGTTTTTTCCACAGACACCTTCATTTACACAGTGTTTGGTTTGTTACTATTTCTCAAAATCTATGACTGTTGGCCAAGTCCAGTTTTAAGGGGCCTTTACATCTGTACTTCAGTTAAGTAACAGTGCCCCATTCAAATACACATTTATAAAGCTGCCTTTTTCTATGTCATGATTAATATTTATATATTAAATTTTGAAAATCCAACTTACTTCTGGAGCCAAATATCCTACCAAACTTTGAGAAAAGGTTGTGAAAAAAGACTTTGCAGACTTGAGCAGTTGTTCCACACACTTTTTGGTTTAAAAAAAATAGCCAAGTTGCTGGTATCTAACACAGAGGTTCAAGGGAATACAATTAAAATCCATTTCATATATTTGTGCTTTAGCATATCAAGCAAGAGGACAGAAAGGGGGTCTTATCACATTTATTTCCCACTTGAAAAGAGAAAGTCTTAAGCAGGGTAATAAATATTCAAATGACTTTGCACCACTGAGCTACCATATCAAGCTAATGATCTGTAGTCTGGAGCTCTATAAAAAGAAAGCTTACTGCCTGCCGTCACCTAGAGGTGTTGCTGTAAACACTGTGGGGGGATATTCTCCTCTCAGTGTGTGCTCGCATAGCTACACTTAATGTTGTTTTCAAGACAGAATATATTGCTGAGTTGTAAAACAGAAAGATAGGATGAAACATATGCAGAAAAATTCAAGGACAAAATGAATTAAAAGAAAGTTTCTGGTGGTTTAACTTAACTTCCTCCTTCACTGTGCTAGGAAGAAGTGGGTTTGGATTTCAGGCCTCACTTGCTGTAGCCACAACACGAGAGATACAGATCCTCAGTCATACATACGGTGGGAGCTCATGGCTGGTTAACTAAGAGCAGGATGGGTGAACTCCGCAGCCTGCCAGGGCCTGCTGTAATCTCAACTTCACTGCAACAGAACTACTGACGTTATAAAGTGGTACTGCCTGCTACATAAGAGAGCAGTCCCCTTCCGGGAGGAAGAAAACCAGAATAAACGACAGATTTGTTATGAGCTGTCTGCGTCCTCACTAGAGCATGGATCAAGCAGACATATGCTCCATTGAAAGCCATGGAGAAAAGGCAGCTCTAAGTACAGAAAGAGCTACCTCTAACCACATATGTAATGGTATAAAAAATCTTATCTTTATTACAAAATACTGCATATGAAAGAGAGATGGTCTTCAGTTTAAGTACAGGCCTGGAAATGAGCCATATCTTCTGAGTCTGAATTCTGGCTAGGACTCAAACCATCTTGAAACCTTCCTGCTTCAGTTTCCCAACTGGAAAAGTGAGAATAAACATACTTGCCTACAGTATTTCTCTCTCAAGAGTGGAGGATTAATTAAACACAGTGTACTACTATCTTGCTTATTTAGATGCACTAGTGTCCCTTATCATCTCCATACAAATTTAGAAGACAAGTAGCAATTGTGCGTATTCTCCCTTCTATACACTCACTTTCTAACCTGCAAGACAGTTTAGACATGGCTGGGCAGATGTTTTGGAGAAAAAGAGTGACTGAAAAATACTGCATGGAAAAGGCACAGAGAATCAAAAGGAAAGCTCCTCCACTGTTCACATGAATTTTCTTATGAGTCTTACAAAAGTACTTCTAAACCTGGAGGAACGTGCCTGTCATCAGAAATCCCTAGGAGTGTTTCACCAAATTCACCAGAACTTTATATCTTTACATGACAAATTAACCTGGAACTTAGTAGCAGGTGTGAGTGAAACAATTTGTCATTTTCCCAGCACAGTAATGAAAGCCAGGCTTCTTCTGTCTCTGCATTTTGGTCATTTAGGTTGGACTGCAATCCCTCCTAGCCCAAAGACGGCTGATGGTGTCTTCTTACCTAGTGTATATAGCAAGCAATGCCTTGCCAGTTCTTTGGGCTTTGAGATCAGATAGAAGAGGAAAAGTCCTGTTAAGTTATAAAAATAGTACCTTATTAGATACCAACTACTGACTTACTGCGATTCCATCAGGGCTGAACTAAAGTTTACTCAGCAGCTAAACAAATTTTAAGGCCTGCATCAACAGCAGTTCCCCTCACACCAGTACAGAGCTAAAGATCCCATTCAAGTCTCAGATGGGGGAGATGGCATGCACAACTGTTTATGCCCTCCTTTTGGGACTTGCCTACAGCATCTCCAGTGTCTCTGGCATCTCCAAAAATGGGAGCCCTTAAGTGGCCATTCTCCATTGACTTCATTTCTGGCAGACAACTCTGAAACAGAACTGTCACAAAGAAAGAGTCCAGACTCTGTAAGCACAAATGAGATGTTAAATAAGAATGAGAAGCTAAAACAGCTAAGATTTCTGTAGTGCCTCAATGATCTCTTTAACAGAGGGAAAAAAGGGGGTGGGGGTAAAAAGAGAAAAAAGGACCTTTACTGGGTTTCACTGGAAGGAGAAAAATGTCTCCCTATTATCATTTAAATTGTAATCCATATGGTTTGCTGGTCTTCTGCATTGTCCAAGAACACCAGTATAACTAATGCATGATGTACATGCAAACCTACAGAATCAGGTTCCCAGATTTTGATTTTGTTTTCCCAAAGGCCTTATTGAGTCCTGAAAATATAATACAGGATTCACATTGTGACTCATGATGAATTTACCAAAACAAAACTGAATGGCTGAGAGAAGAAACCTTATCACTTTCCACTGATTATTCCTTTGTTGTATTTATACATTGTAGGCACATGAGAAGAGATTTCTCAGAAGCGTTTAATTACTGTGGAGTCTAACAAAGCCAGGAAAATCTGGAGCTATCTATCTGAAGCTTTCAAGGGATACTGTCTACGCATGTACATACCACACCTTCAATTAATTACTTAGTACTTCTTAGTTCTATGACTGAAAAAGTCAGTGAAAGACTGACCTAGGAGAAAACTAGTTTTCCTTGTTTTTGTTATGTGACGCCTGTGCAATAACACTAAATATATTTTAGATTTAGAATAATATCCTTGCTTCTTCTAAATAATTAAAATTGTGCTTAAAATACATTCACATGCTACACTTTGTTGTAGTTGTTTCCGACTTTCCACTTGCAGCCAACCAAATATAATTGCTGCTGTGATCCACTACAATACTACTGTTTGTTTCTTCTCTGAAACTGCCTGGCCTTCACACGAACATTGCCACCAAAATGGAACAAAAAAGACTGTTAGGCATTAACCCTAAGTTAAGTAGTAACACGATCTATTTAGTGGTACACTTATCAAGTCAGTTCTGATGCTGTTTACTTAAATAGAAATGGAAGTATTGGCTGCTCAATAAACCCTGTGCATTCTGTGCAGGAAATGGAAAGGATTCTAGACCCTCCTATAATGAGAGAACTTTTGACAAGTCCTCCCAGAACAGTTTGCTCTTCTGAAGTAAGTAACATTTCTAATTAATAGTCAAGAAAAGAGATAGTGAAGCTGCAATACAGAAAATGCTGCCAGGACAGACACAGGGCAGATATACTGCTAAGTATCATTACCTGGATTTAACAGCATCCTTCGGCACTGTGATTACAGGCTAAATGAAAGGATACTCTGTCCAAAATAGTAAAATACTCAAATGCATTCCAGACAGTACACATGGCTGACTAGAATTTTTTTCTAAAACACAGTCATACCTGCCACTTTTTCAAATATGGAAGAAATTAAAAAAAAAAAAATCTACTTGTAATCAATCTCTCACACTTGAGGGCATTAGAACTATTTATTGGCCAACAAAGGATGCAACAGATATAGTAGCTAACCAGATCTTGTCATGCACCTTTGTAACCACTTAAACAATTCTCTGCAGCACCCAGCTGTATTACCCACATCCTTCTTTCTTTGTATATACTTCAAATGTTCGGATCTGAAGCTATAGAGCTAAGGGATAATTATGTATTCCACTGCTCCCACCAGACAGTGACATTTCCCAAGGGTAGTGCCACTACTGCCAGAATTTCACACATTTGGATAAAGGGATGGGCTTTTATTCTACACTGGCTGCCTCTGACTGTTCGGTCATAAAGATTCTGGTTTGCCAGTAAGCCTGTTGCAATGCAGGAAAACCAAAGGAGAAGTCGAGCAATGCTATCCAAAAAGTGAAATCATTACGCCTGATCAAAGTTATCATACAGCTAGTTTTTGGTCAATTAGAATATTATCAATAGCAAGTTTTACTGCAATATAAACTTCAAAATTGATCCTACAAGCTTTTAGTCAACAGAGCAGCCTCAAAATAAATGATCGGTTTGATCGTTGCCTGAGGAAGGACTTCAGAATTGCTCCTCTTATTTCTGGCTACATCAAGACAAAAAAAAAAATCCTTCTCAAAGAAAGAGGTATTATTCTGTATGCAATTTCTCTCATGACTGGAAGTATTAAACATACAGATGATTATTTAACATAGGCATTTTAAGGGCTAATTTGCACATAAGTGTAACTTCTTGTCTTCTTAGTTAAAAAAAAAAAAAAAAAAAAAAAAACACTGCAACACTGCATGTGGCTCAGATGTTAGTAATCTCATTCTTAATCTCAATAAGCAAAATTATGCCAGTCCCTTGTTTATGACTAAACAGCATTATTCAACTTCTTACTAGCTTTTTTTGCTGGAAAAGTATTACTCCATTGTACACATTTTCATTTTTAATAGCTGATTCACTTGCTTGATACTAAATGGAACAAATGCCTTAGTAACGTAATCAAAAATATGCAGACGTGTTTCCAAAATTAATTTTGATATTTCCTGTCACTGAACTTGTCTCATCAGAGCATAATAGTAATTTCATAGCTGTAGCAACGCTGATTTCACCACACAAGAATCTACAGGAACATTTCAAGTCGCACACATTCAAGAAATATTTTTGTCCAGAACAGTTACACAGTTAGTTTGCTTCAAATCCCTGTCATCTTCCCTTTCAGCCAGCCAGAAACTGGATTCAGAACTTCCCAAGAACACTAGTCTAAATCGCAATCTATACGTACTTACAGTTTCTCTCTAACAGAAAGATGCAAGTCTCAGAAATCACTATTATGCTTCTGCATGGCACTCAGAGGTCTTTCTTACTGTTTCAGTTTTGTATCTTGATCTTTTTAAGTAATCAATCAGTTAAAAAAAAAAAAAAGGCTATTACAATTATTGTTGAAGGCTTAATTTATACATGCACTGCAAGGTCTATACTGAACACTTATTTTATAAGTCCTTTTCCTTCTGTTCACACAACATTTTTCAGAAAATAATCAGTTGCACAAAAATGCTAACATATGGCAGCATTTTGGAAGTGTTGTAGAAATTAAAGGCAATAAAAATTGCCTTGGACAAGAAAGGACAAATAGGCCAAACCAAACAATTATTCTTGCAGCTTTCTTTAACCACTAACTCCACTTTATATGCAGTTTCCGATCTCTCATATTAACTCTGATCATATATATTTAATTCCATTCTTAAAAATTTCAGTAGACAACTTCAGTGCTAACCTACAACTGCCCTGTCAGAAAATCTTTGATGTCACAGCATAATAGCTCCTGAAAGAACAGCACTAATACTTAATGTAACATGAAACCAAGGCCCTGCAGTGGAGCTGTCTGCTGTCAGGAACAAACAGTTTCGCTGCTGTTCCCCAGAAGTGACAAGATTGAGAACTAACAGGGCAGCACCTCCTCAGTGCTACAGGAGACCTGTGCACCACAGCCTATGGCAAATCCAATTTCATCACTTTAAATGTATCATCATTACTTAAAAACTAAATAAAAACACCCAGCACTACAGTCATTGTTCATCTGAGACATTCATCTGTTGTAAATTCAAATGTTCTGACACCAAAAAAAAAAAAAAATTATTCCTGTGCTGCAAACGATAAAACAGGAATCTGCATTTATGTGGCATTTCTTTATATTTCACGCTTGTAAATAACAATGCCCATGTTGCCTGATGCATCCAAAATTCTCTTCCAGAATTTATAGTTTTCCTCGCTGTAGCCTTTGGATCTCTTGTATTTTGAGTTGAAATTTTAAGATTGGAAGTATTACTAGATGGTCTTCGGCAGAAAACACGTATCTTTCCCGGTGCTAACACCGGGATTATGGGCCCACTTTTTAACTTAAGAACAGATTTTAACTAATGCAAAATATTGTGTCTGACAGAAAGCATTAGAAAGATCAGTTTCTAAAACCTTACGTGGCCCCTGTTCTGAATGGCACCGAATGTCACCTGCCGAGTGCCCCTTTCAGTGGAACTAAAGGCTCTCACAGCACGTATAAGATCCTCACAGGGTCTGCCCCCGTATGTCTCTGTTTTGAGCTCCATTTTTTGACCTCTTTCAAAACATTTTTAAGATGCATGTGTAACATTGCTTTAGGTCAAAATATATTATTATACATGAGGGCATCAAGCTCCCATAGAAATCAGCTCAATTGCTGGATTTATTTTCTCTCTTGGAAAGCTGACTGGTATTTTATAAACTAGCAATAGCTGTATTTTTAAAGTTTATAAAACCTGGCCTCTGGCTAACTTGTAAACATAGGATATATTATCCTTTTGTTTGTAAAGCTTAATCCTACAACTGTCAAGCTGAATAAACCTTTAGAAAAATAGTAAAAATACAAAAAAAAAAGTCATCATTAACAGAAAATTGAACTCTGAGATAAAAACATCAGTGGCACAATTTTTATATATTTTGCAAGTACATATATAACTGTGACCATCTGCATCATTCAAATTTCTCAAAAGCATTGTTGGGCCATCTACTTTTCCAAGTCAATGAAGTGATAAATGCTTTTTAGAAGTATCTGTGCATCACCGTTCTCTCTCGATGAATCTCTGGTAGTTGGCAAAAATAAGCTGTAATGCTTTAATCATGTAGGACCTTATTGACACTGCACCAAAAATGTGATTCTTCTTGTGGATTCTTCTTATGGGTTCCAGGCACATATCCGTACAACGGCACTAAAAACAATATGCTCATAGATTTGCAACTCCTAGTATTTGTTCCTAGAACACACTTGAATACAACACCCATGGTGCAAACATTGAGTTAGAGACAGCGCTTCCCTTATAGCCTAAGTAACTTAACACAAGCGAGCAAAGAAGGGGACTGGGAGTAAAGCAATGTGTCTGTGATCAGCCCACGGCAGCATCACAACGACACTTAGCGCCAAGTTCTCCTCTCTTCAGCGCCATAAGCAATCACACCCACTGCTCCCTGAGGGGCTTATTTTGTTCCTCCTCTTATGAATTTCGCTGGAATTGCTCAAGAAGTCACCAGTCGCTCTGTTAGAACCTACTGCCCCCTCTGCTAAGACGCTACATGGTTTGAGGTGTGGTTTCTGCTAACTCCCTTTGCTATATACAGTGACATTGGAAGCATTCACAGTCATTTACTGCACCTCAGCTGAGAGACAGGAAAAGACCTAAATGCATGATTTCTGCTGTCCCTCCAGCAAAACGTGCAACAACATGCCTGTCTACACTCTAACCTAGGCTAATATATACACACACACACTCACACACTTTACCCCACCTATTTTAAAGATGGAGCACAAAAAGACAAGTGATCAAGATTTAAGATAGCATTTAACCATACCCCTATTCTGTCTTGATGGGAGCAAGCAAAAACTTTTACAGGCACAATGAAAATCTCTTTCCTCAGTGACCTGAAATTAAAAAAAATGAAGTTTGTTCCTACTGTGGAAAAACTGCATCCATTACCTTTGCCTGAAACATCTAAGATTTTCCTTTTTTTTTTTTAATTCCATTTGTTCGATTGGTGCTTTATAATGCTTGCTCATGAATGTAGAAAGACCAATAGCCACGTATGTAGGTGAAATTTTAAAAGTATAACTGGGAATAATTAGACCATAACAGAAAAAGATCCCCTGGCTTCTTTAATTCCAGCAACATGAAGGTAGTGCCAAGACGATGCTTTGTAGCAGAACAGTTGAGGAAGGGGGGATAGGAGACAATTAGAATCATTACCCTACGTGGCCAAGGCATTTTGAGAGACCAACTATCTGACAAAACTGCCTAGAGAACTCAGTTCCAATAAAGCCCACTGCTAATTATTGCCTGAAAAACATTCTTTCAGAACGAGAAAAAAGCTGGTAGAAAGCAATGAGAACTTGGAAACAGAAAAAGTCATTATAAACAAAATATAACTTCAGAATTTGATGTACTAATTGTAGACAGGCATTATTAATTTCTGCAGATAAACAACATAGTTCTAAACAAGGGAAGAAATAAAATGTGGGTCAAAGACCAGTCTCTTGATCAAAAATCTTAGCAATTTCATATTAAATGTAAGTTGATTATAAAGAACATATTTATTTAGCATCAGTAATTATGTAAAATGAGCCATTCCCTCTGGAGATTATCCATAGCCTTCTAGACAAAACAAGCCCCAGAAGTTTTTAATCCTGACCATGTTGAAGGCTGACCATTAAACAAAGGACCAGGTCAGTCAGGAAATTCGTAAGCCAAAAAAATACATAAACCACCACTAGTGAATAAAGATTCAGTCCTCCAAAGTGCTAAGCACGTTGGCTCCAATCCAGAAATGTACTTAACTACATGCTGAATTTTAAGCACATACATAGTCTCATTCCCACTGAGATTATTCACAGGCTTTAAAGCTCAGCATGTGCTTATATAGTGTGTTGAACTGGGACCAGAGCACTTGGTATCTTGTGATCTTAAACTCTGAGTTTTATCAGCTGGACCTGAAACAACTCAAGCAAATGAATTTCCTACCTGTCTTAGTCAATAACTCTGAACCTTCTTTCCCAAGGTTCAAACCATTCAGAGATTATGAGCTCCAACTACCCTTCTTCCGCAACCACAAGTAGGAGAACGAGGGCTCACCATCCATTCCAGTGCTCCACTGCAGCATTTTCTTTTGGGTTGGGGGACAGGGGATGTCAACAACAACAATAAAACATCCATATGGTTTTACCTTAGGCCTAAAAAAAGGACCAAAGCTCATGGACCAAAGCCCATCAGCTTGTCTGGCTCAGAAAAAAAGATAATACTGAACACATGCTGCTGAATTTAATGGCAAGAATCATCACTGCCTCAATTATTGGGAATAAATGACAACTATCCAATTCATCATTGTTGTTTATTTTAATACAAAAATTGTAATAAGTGGCAAAGTGCTCGTCACATATCTGATGTTATTCATATGTCTCCAGCACCAAAGAACTGGCAGCCCACGGCTGTCAGTGCCTTCTGGCATACAAGAGTCTCTTTCCTACTGATTGCCTTTGCCACAGCTCTGGAATTCACTACAAGGGGACTGAGGCCCAAGCATGACCTACGAAAACTGGCTTTGACACACAGCATGCTTTCCAACAAGCAGAACAGCAGAAGAGCTGAAGAGCAAATAAATTAATTTCTCACATCAAACAAGTAATGACTAACGTTAAAACAGCCTTTTATCTATGTGCAAATAGGGTTGGTTTTGTTCTGCCTTTTTTTTTTTAATTTCAGAACCATATTCATTACAAATATATATATATATATATATACCAAATATTTTTAAACACAAGTAAAGGCATTTTATTAGAACACAAATATTCAACCAGCTTAGTAAGATACTGACACATTAGTCAAGTGAGAATTTGCACAGCGAAACTTAAAGGAAATAGAAATCACTTTCACCTTCAGGCCTGAACCAAGATTTGAAACAAGCTGTGGAAGAGTATTTCATGTGGTGGCTGCTGTGCCTCGTTTGGACATCTATATTACATTGTGGCGTGGAAATGAATAAAGTCGTCAGACAGTCAACTGATATGATCTAGCAGTTCTACCTAGACTGAAGATTACTGCGGGGAACCCTGGTACACAGCATTCACCAAGAAAAAAAGCTGCCATGCATCACAGCATATTTTTACACACTCAAGAATTCCAGTCAAGCCACAGTAACAAGTGATCCCACTAAACTTGGATACTCTAAGGAGAGACATGGATGGGTCCTTCCCTGGAAGCTTTAGTAGCTCAGTGCCTCTCATGATGAAGCTTCATAGTTTTGTATTTATAGACCGGTTCCCTATTTGTTACCTCTCCAAAACAACTGGCAGGCTAGTCTGCATCTGTTACTTAAACATGGTGCCCTGGGTCCAGCTGAGCCTAACATGCACAGCTGGGAAACTGCCGGCCATGGGCTAGATCTTCTAAACAAATTGTCTATCACAGGAAGTGCAAAAAAATCCCCTCACTGAAAACAGTATTACAGATGAAGGAACTGCACAATCTTCCAGAAAGCTAAGAAAACAGAAAAAAAAAAAAAAAAAAAAAAAAAAAATCCCTTTAATTTAACAATATATTCCCAGTTCTGGAGCTTACACATCCCAGTTATCAAACAACTGTTCCGTCCTTACTCAACTAATTCCCCATTTGATTGTGAGTGTCAGAAACAATGCTGTTCCTATCTTCTCAGCTTCTTGGAAAGTGGAAGAGTATAGGTGAAGAAGAAAATTAAGTCTTTAAATACCCCTTGAAAGGCTGCATCCACTAATGCTGATCTGCTCCTAAATGTCCTAGTTTTCTTATCTCTTTGCTTCTTACCCCATCCCCTTTCTTCCATTTTTCCCCTCTTCTTTCCTCTCGTTCAAGTATTTTCCCTCCCTTCCTATCCACAGAAACTGCCCACTTTGGGTTCCAAAGCACCTATTTAATTTCTGCTTTGCTTTTAGCTACTCTCAAAATTTCCTCACTAACATGATCAGAAAGCTACCACTCTTCCATTCACAACTATTCTAAAAACATAAAGTACAATTTAATTTCAAATTCAACATTCAGACCACAACTTGGTGTGTAAGTGTACCAGATTACTAATTTATACTGATCATTTAGAATTTGTAAAGCCTTTCGAAAGTATTTGCTATCAATCAGTTATTAGAAGGATTGGTAAAACACAAAAGTGCTCATTATCCACAGGCTTTTCATACATACAATATTGATGTATACATCCAAGATTGACTAAAATACACAAAAATGACCAAACTGATCCACTTGAACCTTCCCCAGAAGTCTACCTTTTCTCAGAGAGCAAGGACATGGAACGCGTTTTTCTAAGTATTTGTTGTGAACAACGTAATGAGCTGCAGAAAACGAATGTGGGCTTAGTCTTTAGCAAGTGCTAAGGAGGACTTCTTTGATCAGTGCATGCTATCTTCTTTGAAAGACAGCATTACACCAGATATACAGAGTTGTAGTAATATAAATGTATTAATCTATCACCAAATACTGATTTTAGAAATTCTCTATGCACGCTCAACCACAATAAGAGCATTAGTTACAATTCAGTTCAACACATTCACTCTTCCCTCCCATCTTTGTCCTTTCATATCCCTTCCTCTCCTCTTCCTCTCCCTTTGCTTTTTCATCCCTTCTTTTTCTCCCACACACTCTCATGAAGGCCCAATTCAGCACAGTGTGGCATCAGCAGAGACCAGCAACAGCTGCTGTTCCAGCCGCAACACTGAGTGGATTTGAAATAAAATAAAAAAATAGAATCAAGGGACAGCTTTAAAGTTAGGGAGAGCTTTTTATATTGAATATGTAATAATTCTACTGAGGATTTGGACTTCAGCTACACTCAATAGGGGTGCTTCATTACCTACTTGTGGGAATGCCACTTGTCTGTGATGAGGTCACAGCCTCCTGGTGATAAATTCCATATCTGCTGTTTAGCCCGGTCAGTTGAAAACAAACTAGCAGATGCCATGCTGATTTGCATCTAGTTGCTATCGATACTAAAGAGACAGTATACGAAAGACAGGAAGTATCATGTGGGAGCCATGCTTAAACAGTCTGACGGGAAACAA
Source organism: Heteronetta atricapilla (assembly GCA_011075105.1). NCBI lineage: Eukaryota > Metazoa > Chordata > Aves > Anseriformes > Anatidae > Heteronetta > Heteronetta atricapilla. The sequence goes on from CM021735.1 coordinate 19,544,767, forward strand.
GTACTCACCTTTATCTAATCATCCCATACTGAAACAATGAAATGGAAAGTCTTTCACAAAAGGAACACACTGATCAAACACAATTTGGGGCTGGATTTTTCTCTTAATGCTTGTTATCCTAGTCATTTATGTGTCGCTTTCATAAAATAAAATACATCAGAAGTAGAATCAGAAACAGTTTATGCCTTAACATTTGCACCTGAATTCAGCCTGTCCAAGGCAGGACTCCATAAATTAGAAATTCAGGAATTAAACTTAATCTTCAGGAATTACTTTTCAATTTTCTTTTTTACTTTTCAATTTTTCTTTCATCTACCTTCTCCTTTTTTTTCCTCTTTCCCTGAGGGAAAAATAAATAAATAAAAAATAAATAATAAAATAATAAAAAAAAAACTGTAAATGCTCAAAAGATTCAAAGCCTTTCATTTTTAGGGCATCATCTTGACCTAGGGTCTGTAATTTGATCCCATTCCCATCAGCCTGTTGTGCAATGGTATTTTAATATCGACTGTTAGTGGACACACCCATTCACCCCATACAATATATTGCATTATTTCCACTAAAATCACTGATTAGAGTTTTTATTACATTCCTAAAATAAACATCACAGATTGAATCATTATTGTTTAGAGGCAATGATGAAGATTAATATGGAGAATTTTCACTGAGTAAGGAAAAAAAAAAAGAAAAAAGAAGAATCATGAGAAAAGGCTTTGTACACAAGCAAGGAAAGGAAAGACTTCTCTGGGCTTTCTCCAAGGCTGAGGGAAGATCTGCAAAGCTGGAAAGACAGGGCCATGTAACTGCTTGAATACTCACTCAGTAGACACTGTGCCTGGAAGTTGAGGGTGAGCATTGGGGGTGAGACGCGCCTGGGATGGCCTGGCCATGCCTGCAGGAGTTTGCATACAGAGGCAGCAAGGGATGAAGAGCCATACAGACTGTTGCACCCAACAGGGGCTGCTTGAAACTTGCCATCCCCCAGGAGCATTGTGTATATGGTGAAGATGTCTAAGGGCATTCAAAAGCACAAGCTAATCTACCCCCAAACTGTGTAAGCCATTCTTGAAGAATACAGGGAGTCTGCGATTTATTTACCTGCAGCAACAGTACATAAGGTTGAATTAGAAGGGCATCTGCTCTCCAAGGCCAAGGTACCCAGATGCCAGAATAGCCAGCATTAGCTCAGACTTCTGCCTCGAGGTATCAGAAGGATTGCCCACACAGTGCTCCCCATCTAGGCAGATCCTCCAGCATGGGAATGTTCCTTTCCTCTCAAGAAGGTATGCTGACAGTTTTGTAACTTGGGGTACTCTAAGAGCAATCAAAATACATTAAAAAAATAATACCACTAAGAAAAGTAAAAAAAAAAAAAAAAAAAAAAAAAAATCTGTTGTCCTACTGTTCAGCAGAAAGGAGAAAGTTTTACCTTACTCCTTTTTCTAGAACATTAGGTGGCAATACATTTCTTTTCTGATCTCTCTTCAATTTTACATTTTTCCATCTCATTACACACCTCTAAACCTACTCCTCTCAGCCTAGGTAGCCCTCATTCCATACTAACACCAGTAAACTGCCTTACAGCCCATGAAATCACGACAAGAAGCTGATCATATCTAACTTGTTTTGAAATAAGAGAGTCCACTGTTACTTTCAGAAAGAAATACCGAAAGTACCATAATTTTGACATAGCATAAACAGGCAGTATAGATGGAACTAAAGCCTATGGAATCAGAAAAGCATGACAGACTTTTCCTAGAATTCATCACTGGCACTTTGGGCAAGCTATGAGAATATAGATACCGTAACAAAAATACTACTAAAAATATGTTGAAACATGCCTAAACATGCCTACTTGTGCACATAAAAAAATGTCGTGCACACCTACCATATACTTGCAGTAAAGGTTGAGTAAAGTACATCTTAATGTAGTGACCTACATGAGTCCCTCAGCAATAGAAAAAAATAAATAAATAAAGGAAGATAGCATGCCCTCAACAAATCAGCTGTGATGGAAAGAAAAAAAAAAAAGAAAGAAAATTCATGGCCACAGAGCCTCCACAGTTACAGGAAGTCAACAGTCAGAATGCCCACGCACTGCACATACTATATCAGAAGTCCTGCTTGGAAAAGTAGATACGGAGAGACAGATGAGCTAGTACATAGTTTACATGAGATGAATTCCTGTTCATGTCAGCTGAAAGCCGTAAGCAACATCATGTAGGTGAACCTGACTCCACCCTAACTGAAACCAAAACAAGTTACTTTCTACGCTGAATTCAATGCGATGTCTTCAAGATGCAACCCCTGCCTCCCAGCACAGTCACAGAATGATCTTTCGATTGAATTCAGGAGGCACTCCTGCATGTCCTAAGGCGTGCACTCATAGCTGTAGTAAAATGGAACCCTTCACCTTAAGTAAATGGAGTTACAGTGGCTTATGCCTGCTGAGAATGTCTCTGTGTGTCTAAAATATTCCTCTTAAATAACTCAAGATTCAAACACTGTGTGTATTAAATCCTTCAAAATGTTCATTCGGATAACAATAAGCCAGTCAGGCACATGAAACCCTTCTCATACAGAAAGCTCCCAAAACATGATCATCTAGTTCCACCTATTACTTCAGTAGTTGAATTTGGTACTTCTGAGGCAAAATGCAGCAAAGTCCTTAGCACGCTGCTCTACTGCATTTAGGAGAGGAAATGAGGATTAACTGAGACGGTTAGAACTGTAAGAAGAATGTAGATGGGCAAATACATCCTATCTTAGCTGGAATTAGGCCATGACATTGAGGTTAACCCCCCTACTTGTGCAAAAATACCATGGGTTTTTACTAACCACAAATGGTCAGGATCTCAGTTTAACAAGCCCATCCACAACAACAAGACAGATGTAAAAAGCATGCAGAACATCATCTGAAAGTGTGGTATTACAGATCAAAGTACTCACGTATTCACACACCAAATGTAATCTAAAACTAGGCAAAATGAAGTGCGATTGCAAGATTATCTTAATGCAATACTTTCACAGTACAAATATCTGTTTAAATATGAAGACTTCCCAAAAGCTTCACCTCAATAGTTCTGGAGCATTAACAGATAGACGCTGTGTAGAACAAGTATCTATGAGTAATGAGGAAATTTGCAGCACTTACTGCCTCCTCCGCACTGGGACACTGACCAATACAGTTTATGAAGTAAACAATTCAACAGCAGCCCTTCCGGAACAGCTCCTCACCATGACGATCTACTCTGGAATTAAAGTCACATTTATTTCAAAACAGAGTACCTAGATAGGGAGCACCCTGCAATATTTTTGGCTGATTCCCCCCCCACGCTTCATCAGCAGGTCTTTGGAGGAATGTATTAATTCTCATTATGTTGTTTAACAGTTAGTTGGAATTAGTAAATACACACCGTATCAGTAAAAAGATTATGTTCCAGCACATGCATTTAATTTGCCAAAAACTATGGTATGTAGGAAATCATGCTATCTTCAGTAAATCTGAAAGATATCATCATTTTTGTTTCCAATAAAAGATATTCCAAGCAAGTAGTAAAATTTCAGTGGTATATGGAAGGGGTCTTAGAGAAGCACACACACACACACACAAAAAAAAAAAAAAAAGACTATAAACAAGCCATCATTCTGGTAAGAAGAAATACAAACAACCAGAATAAAAATAGTTGATGCACAAAAGCCATAATGAGGGGGTTGCTCAAAAAATAACTTCTACTTTGAATGGTTTGGATGAAATACAAATTATCCACAGAAAAGTGTGGACTGGCATAAATGTTTGTACAAAATTATAAGTATATTTCTAGAAGTATGCAAGAGACAACCGCCTGCATGCTGCACAAGGTCCCAACAACGCTCTGCGTAAGTGCTAGTGCACAGAGTCCAAACCACTGCATTTTAATTACTATGCAGCCTCAGATATATTGCCTTTGATATGGAAATGTTCTTGTTCTCTCATCTTCACATACGGTCTCATGCACAGAAATCTTTATCTGATTCATAAAAAATAAACTAGAATCCAATCTCAACACCTGACCTCAGTGCTTAGAAGTTTTTTACTAAGCATGGTGTCACTATAAAAAGAATGGATAATATTGGTATAAAGTTAGATATTTCGAGCAATGATATGAAGGATTTACAGTTAGGAATCAAATCAATACTGCACGCACCTCTGAGGTTTTAGAGTTTCCTGTTGCCTCATGTCAGTCTACCAGAGACTGGAGAAACAATTGACTACTTTTTTCTTGAGCGAGACAGAAAGGTGAAGACAATATTTAAACGACATCGCCTCTTACCACCTATAGAAAAGATGCAACTTGGGCATTCACTGTATGAAATAGGCCCTGAAATCTAATAAATCCCTAACATGCAACTTTCCAGCCTTTTTACTTTGTTTTAATTTGGACATAACATTTTTCTGTATATTCTAAATGTATACAACAAAGTTCACATGGAAAGAAGCAAAATGTTTCCCAAGCTTTACTTGATCAAACAGGTAAAATAAACATATAAAGAATATTTAAAATACAAAAGCAGTACTTCTCTGTATTTCATATTAATATGCTGTCTGCAAGAAGGCTGAAAATTTTTGCTTTGACAAATTCTACCGGTCGCTCAGAAAACATTAAATATTCAGACCTATTTAGATAATTCTCCTAGCTCTACAGAATTACATTCTCTTTTTATAAAGAATATGATCTGTGTAACCTCTGTACAGAAGATAATGACCCATCTGTAAATCATTTTGTTGCAGGTTATCTGTTTTTTATCACTTCTAGTACCTGTCTGTGCCTGATATGATACCCTTAAACACATTAACTTGATGGAATGTTTCGCCCGACTTCAAAAAAAAAATCAATTCATTGATATTTATTCTCCACTCCAAATGAATGACTCCGATTAACCTAGTTTACCAACGCATCTGATTTTATATTACTCTTACCAATTCACAAAGCTCAAGAAATATTTCATTAAAATAATTTCCAAGCAATGATTTTCAAACTCGTGCTACTGTTTTCTTTCTTCTTAATTTAAAGTGACAAAACAGTAAACATAAAACTGATATGAGAATTTTAAAATATACAAGAAAAGGAAAAAAATTTCTATGTACTGATTCTTGTTTCTTTAAGAGAAAATCCATTTTTCAGGTTCCTGTTGTATTAATTGAAAGAGAATTATTTAAAACTTCACTGAATACTTGAATATACGATGGGTATGTGCAGCAGTTTCACCAGTGCCAAAGAACTCTAGACTTTCTGAAAGACAGTAAACTAAAAATTGGCAGGAAATCTCTTACAATGATGTCACAAATATTTGTTGTTGCCACAGAATAATGTTTTAAAAGAACACCTACTTCTGTGCTGAATAGGCTTTGGGAACTTGTAATTATCCAGTTTTATCACTGTAGAAATCGGCCGCTTTCCAGCAAATCCATCTATCAGATCTCTCCCCTCTGCACAGAACTACATCTAAATAAATATACACGTATGTCACACAGACATCACACCAACATAGTACGCAGACTTACTAGTGGTAAGATTTTACCCTATTTTGTTTTTAAAATATGGTATCACAGCTTGCAATGATACATCAACAAATACTGCTACAGAATTGTGCGTCCAGAAATTTTTGAATAGCTTATATAAAACAAAAGGAAATTCAGTTTCTATGTTTTGGTAAGAAGTCCCCTAAAGTTCTCATCCTTGCTGTTCTACCTAAGGGAAAAAAAAAAAAAAAAAAAAAAAAAAGCATATATAAAAAAAATACACAGAAAGACAGCAAAAACAGACAAATAGAAATTAGCTTACTATGGCAAAAACTGGAAACATGCACCTTTGTGCTTTGCTGCTACTTGATGAATAAGCTATACGTGCACTACCGAATACATCATACAGCGGTACTTCTCTTGCAGGTTCATCATGTAGAAATGTTTCAAAGCCCTGTCTCCTTGATTTACTATATTAACTGAAATGTTTTAAAAATATGTCGCTGTATCACTTCAGTTGACATAGCGTATATATACACAAACACCCCTATTTACATAACTTTTAAAACGTTAGTCATTACACACAACCTCTGCCAAACAAGCCCACTGATCTTTCAAGTCACACTATGGAAAGAGAAATATACATCACCCCATTGTATGGGGTATAAAGAAAAGAGCATCGCTGCTTCTCTTTCTTTAGCAAATTCTGTCCCATTAAATAAATAAATAAATAGACTGAAGCCTTTTAAGTGTGATCCATACACTTTTAAGGGGGAAATCAAACCAAGTGTAAAAGATTAATGGATATGCTTCCTGAAGTGATATCTCCCAAGGTGATTACAGTGTTTAGCAGATATAAGGTCGTGACTAAAGAAACTTTCTAGTGCCCACTGAGAACAAAATATTTGGTTTTGCTATCATCATGCAAAGCTCCGGCCTCTATTACCATGAGATATTTCAAGGCCTTTAAGAACACCAGATATACACGGATACTTTCGACTAAAAATATGATCAAAAACATGTGCAAAAACATGTCTGAAGGGAATTTTTCCCCACTGCGCAAAAGAAGTTCAGCTGGAAGTGACCACTAGCAATTGTTGGCCACGTATTAAAAACCACTGGCTAGGGAACAAGCACTGGCAGTGCCCACTTGGGAACAAAATCAACGTGACAGGCGGGGCAACTAACTTTGGACATCAGTTATTATTTTCTACAGGTCAGGCACTGATGACCTAACGAAGGAAACAGACAGGCTCCACTTTGTTCCTCTTCCCGCTTTCAGCAGCGTGTAAACGTTAAGAAGGAAAAAATGAAGCGAAGCGTTACATAAGTTCAGCAGAGAACCAGTGAGGAGGAGGGGGAGGCAGCCGTCCGTCTCGCTCCCCTCACGCTACGTGCAGTAGACATGACACCAGTTTGCACCCTGCGATACAGCAGGGAACGAAGCGAGCTTCAAGGCAGCCCAGCTAAGTCTCGCAGCAGTACCGAAGCGGAGCGGAACTCTAAGGAGGAGAGAGAAAATAATGCGTTTAGCAGAGGATGCGAGGTTGCAGAGAGAAGGGCCTCTCACACTCCCATCGCGGAATGAATTAAAGTTCTGGGGGAGGAGGCCTGAGCAATCGGAGGGAGCGAAGCGAGAGGCATGACACGAGCGAAG
>CM021735.1:19552326-19744925 GCA_011075105.1 Heteronetta atricapilla
CCTGGGAGCGGGCTGCAGGCGAGGCTGCCCGGCTGCGCTTGGCGCGGCGGGACCGGGCGCTGTGTGTGCCTGCTTCGGTTTCCGTATATTCTTTGGCTTTTAATAGCTAGATGAGGAAAAAAGAAAGCATTATTGTTTTCGTTCTTTCCTTCTCTCATTGCCTATTCTAAATTTGACTCCCGAAGTTGAAGCGGTTGAATTGGCTAATTCTGAATACAGTCTATTGAGAGACCAGACACAGCAGTATATCCCTGTATAGCAATAGATACAATGTGCTGAATTGGCAGTCTAATTATAAATGTGGCATTTGGACCTCCTTTCAGACCCAGTGCCACCTTACCTTATGAGGGAACTTCAACTACAGCAACTGTTCAAAACAAAATGCCATTACAGGATCAGCTTCACCCAACACTGGAACCAGCCAGGGGATTGTTTTACAAACAGCCTTTCTCACTTAACACAAGAATGTATTATAAGGAAAAGTTATGGATAGTGCAGAGTCTGAAGAAAACGCGTATGTGGTTTGTGCCAGGTGTCCAGCGACTTCAAACTGCAGCATACTCTAAATGACCTCATGATTTTCCTTTAAATGTACTCACTATAAATAGCTTATTTCTTAGTTTTACTAGAATGAGCAGCTAGGTACGCTCGCTGTTTATATTCCAAGTAGAGTGCACATAACATTGCGAGAACAGAAACACGCGAAATATCCTGGCTCGAAGCAAAAACCTGCAATGATATTTTGCCAAAGAGCTCACGGTGTGCTGAAAAAGTTTTTAAAGTGTCTTTTCCAGGGAAATATTTGTATATAATGGCAGACTGCACGCACATATCTCACATTCATTCTTATTATTTACTTTATGGTATAATGGCTTAATTAAATGAGTGGGCACAAGCACGTCAATAAAACAAGTCAAGTCAAGTAGAAGTCTCAAAACAGGTTTCAAAATTACTCCATTACACGAATACAGAAAGGGAAATTCGTTAATTTTTGGACTTGAAATCCTATGTGAGGACTGGATGAAACTCTTCTCCTGCCCTCACGATCAGCAGTGCTGAAGATGGAAACACCAAAAGTGTTAAAATGAGGGGAAAAGAAAACAGCAGGAACAAAGTGCCGCTCATGTGCCGCAGGCTATTTAAATTAGCTTAATAAACATATACCTTATCTGCAAACAGCAGGCGAAGATATATTACTTTATCACAGAAAGTTTCGCCGTCTGTGTTTTTGGGAAACACCCCTAGGACAGAAGTAATCTGTCGTCCCCAGGCTCCCAACACGCTGGCTTTCCCCGCAACCTCCCGACCCTCATACACAACACTAATTGTCTCCTCACGTTGCCACTTTCCCTCCTTCCCGTTTTTTTTTTTTCTTTAAAAAAAAAAAAAAAAAAAAAAAAAGAAAGAAAAAAACGCGCTGCGAAACGGCCTGCCGAGAGCAAAGCCAGCAATCAAATCGATATGATCAGTGCCTCCGAGTGACCTCAAGGCCCTGCTCTGCGGCAGCACACAGCCCCTGCTGCAAAGCGGGTTAACTGCGCGCTGCTGGGGAGCGCCGAGAGGCAGCGGAGCGGGAGCTGGGGGCAGCGAGGCAGCGGGTGCTGAGCGGCCGCCGGGAGGGACCTGCTCCTGCTCGCATCGCGCCTCTGCCTTCCCCGGGCGGCTGCCGCCGGTCCCCGCGTGCATGCATTACGCGAGCGGTGCCCGCTCCTCCCGCGCCAGGGCGAGCCGCGGAGGCACCCTCATTAGCTCCCACTGATGAGTCCTTTCGGGATCGTGAATGGAACAATTGTCAAAAACTGCGGGAAAAAACAACAAGCCCTGAGACTATTACATACAGACACAGCTTGTGTGCGCGCGTGTGACATTTGCAGGCAACCCAGACCTGTTCGTAAACTCTTGAGCGTTATTCGAGATAAAACATTACATTGCTTATACGGTTAAAGAGGCTGCTTATCCCCGATCAAAAAACAAACAGCTTCGGAGGCAGGGAAAGCCAGGAAACGAACAAGCTCTCCGCCAGACACACCTTGCCTTCCTCGGATCCTACAGCACTGTCTACAAACAGCTGCGCTGTGCTCTTGCAACTGTCACTGCTTCATTTTAAAAGAAGAAGAAGAGTAATAATAATAAGTGAAATACTTCCTGAAAACTTACTTCGCATTTAGTTTAGGCACTATTCTTTTTTTTCAGCTCGCAAAGGAAGCCGTTTTGTCCAGGTTAGGTATTGTCTACTTATGGATCAGCCTCTGGCTAAGGGTTTATTTTAATTTATGGCTTATGCATTCTTTTAAGGTCGATTTGCATGACCTCCGGCAAAGAGCTACGGCAGCAAGAAATCCCAAGCCGAACGTTGCCACAAAGCGGCACACATCGCCCCTTCTCCGGGTGTAAACAGAGCTCGCAGATGATGGACTGCCCCCCCCCCCCCCCACCCCCGTGTATCACGAATTCGGGTGCGATATCAATTTTAAAGTTTTCCGTATAACTTTATCCTAGCCCCCTGCTTGGAGAGATAAGGCGCCGCCGCAGAGCTGCAGCTCCTCGGGACACTGCCCCGCTGTGGCCGAACCCGGCATCGCCGCCGGCGGGTCCCGGAGCTTTGTAGGGTTCCCTGCTCCGCGCACAGCACTCATTTGTGGCCAACTTCAAAGCAGTCACCCACCTCGAACTTAACGGAGAATTTAAAAGCACCACTAAGCTCCTTTCGCCTCGCTCCAGCCCGCGTCTTTCGGGGTGAGCCGTGAAGAGAAGCCCACGCCAATGCTTAGGAGCAGTGACAGCAGCGCTCTGCTCTCAAAGATTTATTTCGGATTTTATTTTTCCTCTCTCTCTCTCTTTCTCCCTCTCGTGTTAGTTCCTTACGTACAATATCTTCCCAGCACCATGTGTTCGCCTGCCGTGGGTGATCTTAAAATACAGCGCTGATCTGTCACTACATTTTAAAATAAACTCTACTCGGGGAGGATGAGAAAGTGTTGTGATTTCGAGGTACTGAGGTCCCTTAATGTCTCTGAAACCTCGGGATTCAAACAGCCCCGGAAACTCGCCCGGGGACGAGACTATAACTACTTTTTCCTAAGGGGGAAAAAGAAAAAAATAAAGGAAAAAAAAAAAAAAAAAAACTCGTGGTACAAAAGTAAATAATCGTGCAGGGGGAGGCGGGGGGAAGGGGTGAATTCAGCAACGTTAAAAGCTAAACAACACATCTACCTCCGGACGCTGCTCCTTTACTCTATTGCAACTAACAACCCATTAAAGACAGCGCAGGGGGAACCGGATTCTCTCCTGCAAAGCGACATAAATCCAGCGAAAACCCATTAAACCACCACCGCCGCCACCAAGCAACGCAGCACTACACACCACAGCAAACAACAGGTATACAACACAATAGGGCTTTTTTTTCCTGGTTACCTCCTCGGGATCCAGTGTGGCACAAAGCACTGGGAGAGCCTCCTTTTTTTTTTGCAACGCGCTTCGGTAATTTTCATTTAAAAAAAAAAAAAAAAAAGAGAGAGAGAGAGCAGGAGGTGAAAGGGGGGAGGGAAGGGGGAATAAATGGGTAGTAATTCGGTAAAATAAAAGAAAAGAAAAGAACTAGAGTCTGCTGGTGTTTCTCCGGGCCATGGATGTGCAGGATCCCGATCGTTAGAAGTTTGCGGATGGGTTGCCTGGAGATTTGGTTACAATCAGGTTCATTATTATTTTTTTTTTCCTCCTGAAACAAGTGAAGGCGATGGTTACTGCTGTCAATCTTGGCAATCAATGTGAGCGGCCATGTCGTAAGTATTCAAAGCATTTCCCGTCGTGCAACATCAGAAAGTGAGTGGCCAGGGCATTGATCTGAGGAAGGCAAAAGGAGGCAGGGCTCCCCCGCCCAGACAGCACAGGCAAGATGAGACAACACAGAGAGAGAGAGAGAGAGAGAGAGAGAGGGAGAGAGAGGGAGAGAGAGAGAGAGAGAGGGAAAGGCAGAGAGGGAGAGGGAGGCTCAGAGCGAGTGAGCGGGGAAAGCAACAACTGCAGAGAAAGTGAGCACAAAACAGAAAGTGAAATCACCCCAGGCTGCCAGCCGCATCCCCGAGAAGCTATCACCACTCACATTGCTATTAGACAAATGAAACCTAAAACCTCTCTCCTCTAATGACCACTGATTGCCCGGAGTGGTGAGGAAAGGTACCAGAAAGTTACCGGGCGGGGGGGCGAGGGCGGGGAGGGGGAGGGCGGCCGGGGGCCGGAAGAGGGGGAGGGCGGCCGGGGGGGCCGGGGGAGCCGCTGCGGGGCCGGGGCTGCGCGGGGCGAGCGGCGCGGAACTCCCGGCGCGGCCCCCCCGGCGCCCCCCGCCCGGCCCGGCAGGGAGGCGGGCACACGCCGCCGAGCCCCGGCCGGCTCCTGCTCCCGGAGGAGGAGAGGCCGGACAGACGGACGGACAGAAAGAAAAGAAGAAGGGGGCGGGGGGGGAGCCGCTCCGCAGGACCCGGGATGGGCCGGCGGGGACGCAGGAGGAAGGCACTCGAGGAGCGCTGACTGACAGCTGATAAGTGGGGCTCCGAGGAGCCCGCTCGGGGGGAAAAAGCGGACGAAACAAAGTGTAAATCCCACCCGAGGTGGGAGCCCGGTTCCGGGAGCCCACGGGACAGGAGCACGGAGAAGGCGCCCGGAGCCGCCTGCCCGCTGCGCGGGGCGTTGCGCGGGGGCGGCCCGGGGCAGGGGGAGCCGGGCACGGGCACCCCCGGGCCGGAGCTGCGGCTGGGCTCCTCGCGGCGGCGGGCAGAGCTCTTAGCAGCGGCAACACGAGCATCTCGCTCCCTCTCCTACCAAAAGGCAGCAGATTTAGGAACTCACGCGCCCTTGGAAGTGCTAATTGGGGGGGGGGGGGGAAGGGGAAAAGTCTGAGGAGAGGATCAGCCAAAGGCACGGAGTACTGCAACACCCAGCAAGTCTCTCCCCTGTATTTTTACATGCCAAAGGTAAACATAAAAGAGCCTTTCAAACTGGCAGGGGCCCGCAGATCAGGTGGGCAAACAGCGCTGCAAAGCCAGCGTCTCCCTCGTTTGATATTATTCACACCTAGGCTAAACTGTTGTTAAGATGGGAGTGCGGAAAGCAACCTCAAGCCCACAAAATGAGAGAGAGAGAGAAGTTGTTGATTCATCTCTGTATTTTTGGCACTTTCTCCCCATTTTCCAGAAGGCGCCTGGAACAGTTAGTAACAGAGAAACTTTTTAATTTTAAAATAGCTTCCTAACTTATAGAGGCCAAAAAGACGAGGAGAAAGCCTCATTTCGCTTTTCTCCTCTCTCAAGTAGAAATTTGCAGAATAGGTTAAAGCCAGAGGTATACTCAGCCCTCCCGTAAATGAACCTTGCTTTCTAAGGACGTGCTGAAAATCGAGCAGCAACGTGATGGCACAGAACTGATCTGCTCTGGCTCCGCTTCATTTTGTTAACAAGCTGTAAAACTCAAAGCACGGCGAGAGTCGGGCACACTGCAGCCTCTACCTTGCTACCCGGGGTGCCATCGTCCCTCTCTAGTCCAGTCCAGGGAAAACAAGTTTTAAGTCAGAACCTCGTGGAAGAACGGACCTAGTTCATAAAGTATTTGTGGCAATTCCACTACGGTAACAGGAGCAAGCGAGTCTTATTCGGCAAGCAACAAACACCTTGAAACAGAACTTGAAATTTATCTAGTAAGGCTTTACCGTCAAATTAGCTGGCTGAGGGCATAGCAGATAATTTCCATGCATTCTTTCAATTTTAATGAAAGATACTAAAAACCTGTAATTCGGAGACGGGGGTAAATTGTTAGATTGCAGCTGCTGAGTGTGTATTCACCTGCGTTCAGCTAATTCAAAGTATTCATCTTGCTGCAGTTATCTAAGGTAGGGATTTAACAACAGGAAGCAGCTTCCCTTCCAGATATTGCTACGTCCTTTTTAATCTTTAATTGTAAGAATTCCTGCGATAGGTCAGTAACACTTCCCTTGTAATGCATTCAGACCTGCTGCAAGTAAAGGAAACAACCTGACTTTACGCTTAACTAGTGGCTTTGGCGCACAGAAAATGAGTTCTGCAAGAAAACAGATGTAAGCAGAACACAAGGACGACCCGTCCTATCCGAATTCACTACCCCACCAATTTTTTGCTGGAAGTGGTTTTCTTTCAAGAAAAAAAAAAAAAAAAAGGAAAAAAAAAAAGGAAAAAACACCTACGTCCTCAAATGCAACATCCTCCTTCGAACAACTTATAAAGTACGAGGCGGTAATGGGACAAGAGATAATTAAGGCATCAGAAAAATTTAACCGCCCACCTAGGTCCAAATCTGAGGAGCATCCCTCTGCACTCCCGAAAATCCCGTGCAGGGAATGACACTCAGCTGGGGCAGGACAGCGCAGAGATGCGCCCACATTCCCAGGCGGAGCGTGAATAATGCTCTCTAGCTTGTTGCTTCCCCTGTGTGATCAATTAAGTTACAGATGCAGCACACACTGCCAGAGCGCTTCAACTTCTCTGCGGTAGAAAACGAGGACTCCGTGGGCATTGTATGCAAATACGCGTGTATGTGCGCTGCACAGGAATAATTGCGTTTCCCTCTTTGTTTGCATAAGTGAACATCCGCCGTGCAGATACGCACACACGTGCAGAGAAACATGAAAACGCTTTTACTTCTAGCATTGCCATGCGTTTAGAGACTAGGCTGCATTTTAAGTTAGTTCTCTAGCTTTTTCTTCGTGAAGGGTACAGACAGCCGCAGCAGCCGGCGTGGGCAGATGTTGGGGGCTGCTGGGCTGCTGTGGGTCCCCGCAGAGGGAAGGAATCGGAGCCTCTCAGTTCACGTCGGGGCACTTACCTGTTCGCAGCTGTCAGCGCATTTTGCGCCGTCTCTCTCATTAAATACACAAAAGTAAAGCCATGTTCAACAAGCAAAGCAACCTGTCTGTGCGTTAAGTTTTACATACCCCGTCTTTAACCAGCTGAACAAACCTACAACTCCTGTAGAGTTGGTGGAACAGTCTCTGAAGTTTTGATTCAAAGAGCAAGAAATTCCGCCTTAAAAGTCATTCACACAATTGTAAACTCCCCTCTCTCCCCAGTTAATGCCGGGCAATTAACAGGCACGTTCCAAAATTCCCTCTCCTGACACTCTCCGACAATGAAGACTTTTCACAGGCACGTTAAAGATGTTCAGAAAAACTTTTGCAAAATAATCAACAGCATCTGAGAGAAAGCTAAAGGAAAAGAAGTTAAAGCCTGATCATCCGATTGGGAGAAAGTTTTGCTAGACAAGATAAAAGCACATCACTGCACGTCTTTTCACGAGCAGCCCCACCAGCTGATGCGAGTTCCCCTAGAACCAGAACCTCTGGCGATCTCCTCAAAATTTAGGGGACGTTTGCATTTCGTAACGCCTAAAGCTAAAAATCTGACTGAAAACAAAAACCTCTGAATTCCTTAGAGCGTCATCTGCCAACAGTGTATTGTCCTGGCAGAAACAGGATCAAGGAGATTTTAATTTCATTTGAAACTGTGCATCATCTTGACAGTAAAGCCAAAAGCCGCAGCAACAACCTCCCCACTCCCCCCCCCCCACGTTAAAAAAAAAAAATAGAAAAAAACATAAACTTTTACAAAGAAAATAAAAGCAAGTTTAATATGAAAACCCCATCCTGTCTCGAAAGTTCATTTTAAAGGTCCCCTCTGTAAATCTAAAGTGCAAACACCAGGCTAAGGTAGTGAGTGGCTGGAATTTGCATGCTGATAAGAGAAGGCTGTTGTACTTACAGTGACAGAGGGCAGGCTGCGGAAGAAAAGCTGTTTGTGTTAGCCTGAGAGTCACCCAGGGCTGCAATGAGAGGAGAAGAGAGGAGTGGGAGTGCCAAGCTGGATACACCTTCACCGCATCTCATCACATCTGCCAGCCTCTCTCTCCCTCTCTCTTTCATTTCCACATTCCCTTTGTTCCTGAAAAAAAAAATCTACACGTCACATCAGTCCCCAGATGCAGTCTACACCAAAGAAAAAAAAATGAATAATTCAATCAAACTGTGCATAGTCTCTAAGGCAATAAATCTATTGCACTTAAAGAAACGAAGGGTAATTACCGCTATAGAATTAGAATAAGGCCAGAGCGCGCAGGGATCCCAGGGTCTGTAAACTCCACGGTCAAATAAAGTTTCATTTATTTAATCCTTTGACAACCCCAATGTAAACTAAAGGGGAGGATCAGAACTTATTCCGCTTGGGTTTGAGAATGCTTGAAGTGAATGTTATAAAAGCACAGCGCCCGTGATCTGTAACAAACACAATGCAAGGAAGTAGAAGTGTTTCACCGCATCACCTCCAGGGTCCGTTCCCCCCTCCCTAATGAAGAGCAGACCACACTCCCACCGGCTTCTGCTGCTCTCTGCAAGTGCAGCGGGAATCGCTGGCAGCCAGCAGCCGCCTTACCTGCTCCTGTATTGCCAATGAAGCCTGACAAAAACTCAGGCTAACCGGCAATTTCGTTCCACGCTCTGGCGGAGAGAAGCCACGGGGGATTTGCACCAGCGAGGATTGACTCGGAACGCTGCCCCCGACTTCGGGATTTGCGCTGGGCTGAGTTTGGGGACTGCCTGCCGGGGGGCGGGGGGAGCACGCTGGGGAGCGGATCCCAGCTGGGCAGGCGGCAGCGCTGCCGGAGCCCTGCCACAGAGCGGCCGGGCTGGGACGGCGGAGAGCCGCGCTCTTCCCTCTCCTACCTCTAACGCTGCGCTCCCGGCTCGGAGGTAAGATGACTATACTGGGGTTATTCTCGCCGGGTAACTCGGGTCCCAGGGGCATGCTTCGGGATTAATGAGGGCGGCGGCTCGGGGCTGCGTCTCCTCAGATCGTTACGCTCAAATCAAGCTGGAGTTTAACGTCGGCATCTGCTGCTTTGCACTTTCAATCACCTTCTTTGTAAACTTTTCCTGGGGGGCTAGGGGAGGAGAGAGGGAAGGGGAAGAAAAACAGCCCCAGGTGAGACCGCGCCGGCAGGGCGAGGCGGGCACGCGCTCTAGCCCTGCGCGGCTCCGCGCCGGCCGGGAAGATGCGAGCACCTTCCACCGAGGCCGGGCAGCGCATCTCCCGGGCCTGAACCGCTTTAATAGGCAGGTTTGATTTATCCAAAACATTAACGGAACTGTTATTCTAATAAAGGTAAACTAGAAAACACGCTTGCCTCTCCGCTCGCTCGGGCTTTGTTTATGTGCTTAAAACGCCACCGTGAGGCCAGCGCACATACAGCAGCGAGAGCGACCGCCTGCCAAGGAGCTCTCGGATTAGCACTTGGCAAAGCAAAACAAACAGCGGCAGCGCGAAAGTCAGCGCAGAACCCGCTGCCGGCGGGCGCGGGGCCGCGGGCGGGAGGAGAAGGGGCGGAATGTAAGGCTTGGAGCGTGGAACGCACAGAGAGAAGGAGAAGGGGGAAGAAGAAGGCGAAGGAGAAGGCGTTCTCCCGACTCGGCCGCCCCGCGTCCCCCTGCGCTGCCGCCCGCCACCCCCGGCCGCTGGCTCCCGGCGCCGGGGAGCGCTGCGGGCATCGCCAGGGGCCGGGGCTTCGGCAGCAATCCGGGTGCTCGCAGGTCAGAGCCTGGGTTTATAATCGACGTTTGATTCATTTTTTCAACAGAAGGGGAATTAAAAAAAAAAAAAAAAAAGGTGGCTGCTGTGCCCCACGGACAGCGCGTGCAGCGGCAGCGCCTCCCGCTGTGGCAAGGCTCGGCGCGGGGGGCGTTAGGCACGCTCCAGGCACACGGGAGCCATCGCAGCGGCTGGGCTGCAGGCCACGACGATGCCGTCCTCAGCGCCACAAAAAGGCTGAGGGCCGGCGGGGGCCCTCCCGGGGCACCGCCCGCAGGGGGACGCCGCAGCCCCCCCAGCGCCGGAGAGCGCCCGGCGCGGCGGGGGGCCCGGCCCCAGCCCGGTCACCGAGCTCTTGGTCACAAGTTGCACTGGCAAACCAAGTTCTGCTGTCAGTCGTGAGAACACTAACAAGTTTTTTTTTTTTTTTTTAATTAAGTTAAACTCAGATGTGATTAGAAATGACAGTAGGACTGCATACCTGGGCCTGTGCAGGTATGGAGTAAAACAAGAGAAGTAGGGGTGCAAATAACTGTGTATGGAAGGTGTTTCTGCCACTGAGAAGCATTTGCTCTTCCCAGTCTGGGTATTTCAGCTAAAAGCAACATTTGTCTCGTTGTCACCTCGACCATTTTTCTACTGCCACCCCGGTATACCAGGATGGCCACTGGCCACAAAACACTGTTATATAAAAAAGCATTTGAAGACGAACGATCACTTCAAAAGCCCCTTTCAGAAGCAAGTAAGGGCCACACAGATGACACGAGCAGCAAGCATGGCAGTCACACTAAGGCACCTCTTCCCCGAGCATGCACCTGGGGGGCCTCTGCTGGACCAGTGTCCCCAGCCTCAAGGCTCACGGGCTGTGCCTTGCGAAGGAGGAAGGACAGCCACACAAATACTGGTACCTCCGTGCCCACCACGTTTGAGGAGCTGGGAGGGCATGCAAGCTACAAGACCCCTTACATACCACGCTGCTCCTATTTTGTAGCCCCAGGCAAATCGTAGGTCACAATACAAATGCGCAGGCTGCTGAATATTTTTCCCTAGAATCTCATTCACAGAAAAGCCTAGGCTCACCGTGATTATTGCTGTCCCTGCGGGCTACTGTAAGGGGTTATCAGCCCACCACAGGGCTTTTCTTCTCCTTACTGGCTACGTCCCATCCTGACAGCGCCTGCTGGAATTCAGCTGGAGAGGTATAAATTCTATAGTACAGCACCGTACCTATTGGTTTATTTCTGTTTGGGACATCAAAAAAAAAATGGCAACAACAAAGCGCAATTTTAAAAGTTCCTGACCTAACTAACATGTTACAAACAAGACACTGTGTAAAAACCAAAAAACCCGAAAGCCAGAATAAATACACAAAGCTGTCTTTGACCTGGGGACTGGCCCACATGACAAACAAATGCATTGCCACTAAGCCACATACATATGCCTCATGAACTGAAATAAAAGTACTCAGGGTAGGCCAGGGATTTTGTATTTTATACCACTACTGCCGTGCACTTCTAAACTGCATCAGTTCTAAGATGTTCCTGTGATTTTGCGATAATCCAGCCTAAACTTGTAGGCCTGTGTCACAGTCAATTGTTTCACCCACAAGCCCAAATGCTGTGCATGTAAAGTGCATGCTTCTTGTCATGAGGATCAAGGTGACCATGCCAAAATGGATAAACTGTTTAGAAAATATTCAGAAAAAAAGGTGAAAATGCCTACAAAGAAATATTGGGGTACAAAGTTGTTTTGGATGGTCCCATCTTGCACAAAGCTTACGAAGCTGGTGGCATACTGAACGGGCACTATGGCCGTCTCCTCTCTTTGATCACCCCTAAGAACACCTCACATTTTCTAACCAAAATAGGCAGTAGTAACTTCTCGCACCAAAGTTGACTAAGAAGCAAAGCACTGTATAAATCTTTCAAAACATGTTTAAATATAGCTTACTGAACTGAGACCACTGGGCAGAAACTGCTGAAACTATTCAGACTGTTAAAAACTGAAATGCGACATGATCTCAACATATGTGAACATTCAATTATATGATTTTTTTTCCAACGTAATATCAAATTTAAGACTGAAGTAAAGTAAATGTGACTTGACTGCTTTGGAATCTTCCTAAGACAAATGACTGGAAGAGAAAGGTGTTTTATTTCCTATTTGAATCAATGATCAATAAGTCTTCTACACGAGAATCATGAATTTGGAATATAAAACACACTTTTTTAATATGTGTAAGTTAAACTGAATAAAATAACTATGTTTTTAGAGCAAAACTCAACTATTTTTTAAGTCACTGCAGTCCGTAATTATGAAGTAACTTGAATAAGGCATCTTACATTGGTCCTAAATTTTTTACTCAAGTAAAACACTCATTGATTCCAATGTGAGTGTTGCCTGAGTAATAGAGTTCCCTGTCAAACTGTTAAAATCAGGTAACTTCTAAAAGCCTGCAGATTGATGGAATAGCATGATTATACTGAAGGTATGTATTTAATACGGAAAAAATAATTCAAGCTACCAGGCAAAAGCTTTTTAACATTTACAATCAAACGAAGCGGTAATCTACGCAGGTATTTTAAGGCGGTTTATAATTCTGTGCCTGGTCATACAGACTCTTAGGCTTGTGACTTTATTTATGAAAGTGAATCAGTACTCTCGTGACACAAACATATGAGGTTTAGCATCTAGGACAAAAGAAATAGGAATAAATGGGCTTTAAATAATCCACTAGCAAAACAAGTCTATTTGTAACTCAGTTAAGGTGGATTACAGTGTAGGAGTTGTTTTGGAATGTCGTATTTAAAAGTTTGTGACTGATGATACACATTTTCTTTGTCTGATTGCATAAGCTCTTCATCAGCATTGCATAAAGTACAGTCAGATTTTTTTAAATGTTCTTATAAAAATTAGAACTCCGTTACAAAAACACCAACATCAAGCAAACAAAAAACGCCAAAATACACCTTGTTCTTTTTTTAAAAATGAAGTATTGAAATCTTAATTCTAACAAGAATACTAAGTAAATAAATGTTAACTCTGCCCAGTATTAGCATAGTTGAAATCGCAGTTTATAAATTTTTGAGAGCATCGACATCATGATATGGTTGTCATAGAAACTGCAACAATATGTCATTTCAATTATTTTTACATGCAGTGATGCTGAGGTCTGTGTAATTTTTTTTTAAGAAGTTATTGAAGTAAATATTGAAAAGCAGGAATAAAAATATGAATAGGTAACAGTTCCCTTCAACTATTATTTAATTAAGAAAATAGGGAGAAATCTAAATACCGTTAAAACTGTAATTCAGCACATAGCTGGAGAAACTAGTTATGTAGACTAGTACTTTCACTTCAAAACCAGTGAAATTAAAAGAGGAAAGACAGAAACATTCAAACTAATTGAAAATAGTATCATTTTCCAATGAAGCAGATTTGACAAAATATGTAAAAAAAAAAAAAAAAGATTTATTCCTCTAAGAAATACAAAATATTAAATAGTTTTAAACCATGAATGGTCCCTTTATGTGTCTAAGAAGCAAAAAGTCAAATGTTACAAATCCAGAACCAAATACAATAATAATAAAAAAGCTTTAAAGGTAGGAAATGTAACATGAATAGATTTATTTTTCCTGTATAATGCAGCTACTGTGTGTTATGAATGCCACCTTAAGTAAATTATTGCCAGACACACTTAACTGACATTAATGACTTGATTATTAGAACAGAAAAGCTAACCAAAATAAAGGCAGTGGTTCTTGTTGTTGTTTTGCTTTTTAAAAAATAATTGTTTTAGTGGTTTTTTTTGCTTTTTTTTTTTTTTTACTGTTACAGGATAACTTCAGCATATAGTCCAGTTTTTGTATTGCACGTATATGATACAATACCTAATCCAATAGTTTATACATGAAAGAAAATACTGAGCAGATCCTAGTGAGAAAGAATGTAGGTTTTCAACACATTTTACACAGTAATCAATAATTACACAGTATATTTTGTTTAAATTTACGGAGTTGACACATAGAGTAGAATATGCAAGACCTTTCAAACTGAGACATGAAACAAGCTGTAAGTAAATGGAAACTACCAATATTGAAAACAAAACCAGAGAAAGGAAAAAAAGAAAAAAAAAACCAGCAGCCTAAAGAAGCTATCTGAAGCGAGAAAGGAGAAGCATCTACAGCTATCCTTTCTGATAGGATTAAGGAATGCTACAAAAGCATTTAAATCTCTAGTTTTCCCTGACAATTAACAATGAAAAGCAGATGTTTACAAAGCTATTTTACATGCTGGTTTATAAGATGCTAAAAGATGGTTTGTGGATGGTAAGAAGGAAGAGCTGGATAACTGCTTGTCTGGTGTATATTTAAAAGCATTTTCATTGGCTCAGTTATTGTTAATAATGAAAGAAACACTTTGTGCTGTATGGCTGTGACTATAGAAAACTGCCGTCATAAAGTCCTCAGCAAACTCTTAAGATGCAATTTACAAAGATAATAATAACACAGAATTATTTCACTTCTCTGAATGCTACACATTTGCATACCAGGACTGTGTACAATATACTCATAATGCACATTCATAACAACAAGGACTTCTTAACACTGCAACAGCACAAGATCTGTGCATTAAAAATCTACAGTTCCAAGTTTTTCTTTCTGGTGGCAAACCATTTGTCTGTATCAGCCAGATGCTCTGCATCTACACTGGGTAAGCCCACATTCAATTCTACACCTTCACTGAATGTCATCATCGCAAGAAAATTATTAAACATTGGACCGTAGCAATAATACAAACCAGTTCGCTCTCCTATTGAAATATGGCAAATTAACTTTTCACACAAATTAAAGAAGCAGTCTGGTCTACAACTGTGAGTCAGGAGATGTGGGTTCTATTCCTGGCTGTGCTACAAACCTACGGAGTGTTTTTGAACAAGTCACTTACACCAAGTCACTTGAGCAAAAAAAATTCAAAGAATGCATGCCTCAAGCTCAATTTAGACAGATCCCTATCTGCTTATATCGGATGCATGCAAATGTAGGCATATGTCTCTGAAATGCTGGGGCCTATCCTTTCTGGACTTTTCATCTTGTCCTATTTCTTTGTTGGGAAACGTAATTCATAAAAGACTGCTCACATCAATTATATTTATGTGTAACAAGAGCACCATTAAAAGTCCCAGCCCTGCAAAGACTCACATGCACGTTTCACTTCACACATTTGTGGTAGTCCAATTTACTCTAATAGAATTATTCACTCTGTATAATTCTAGGCATATAAACTTCTGCAGTATCAGGAACTAGGTTAATGGAATAGATAACGTGTAAAAATACTCCTTCAAGTTAGTAATGAGGCTCAGACTTCACATCCTTGAAGTCCTACATCACATTCTATAGAAGGATTCTTTAGATACTGCTATTACAATGGCCTAATAGAAGCAAGAGATGCACAGCCAACTTGACATTTAAAATGTTGGCTATCGTATCACATCTACGTTTTCAAAACAAACAAAAACCTCTTTGTGCCATATAAAATATTTTTTTTTTAAAAAAACTTTAGTTCTAATCGCAGGAGATACTCATAAATCACCTGCGCGTTACCACCATCCAAACTGGGTTTGATTTTACCTCAGACACTGAATAAATTCCAATTCCTGTTAAAGCTTATGTTCTTCCTACTATTTACTCTGTTATGAATGAATATATTGCACTGAAGTACAAAAATATTTAATTCATATTAGCTGGCCAGATTTCATTTCTTTGATGGACTCTTAAACAACTCAGAATTCCCATCTATAGGCTACTCTCTTGGAGTAAAATTATGCTACATATATAATGATATGCAAAGTAGGTCAAGTTCCCAATTTGCAGATACAGCCATACTTAAAACTTCACCCAAATGGGGACTGCTTATGGTTTAAACTAAACATGAATATAAATGTTTACAGAATTGGGGCAGAAAGTAGCAAACAGTCTTCCTGATTTAGATGGATTTTTACACAAATTATAAATAACACAAATTATTTACACAGAAATCTAACAGCAAGGCATTATTGAAAATATTTTGTATACCTTTTAAAGAACACCATGGGGAAAATACCTTCTCAGCAGCAGTTATTGGTAGGGGAGATGGGGACAAAAGGAGGGAACTTCTCCCTCAGTCTGTAAGAGCCCGCACTACCGCCAAGCCCTGTAACAGCCAGCACAACGCATCGTGTATCTGCCTGGTTTTAGTACTGCCAGCTTCCTCAGCCCTGAGATACAGAAGGCATCACCCCTTCTCCCTCCCCTGCTTCCCCCAGAAATTATACTCCTGGTTGCCCCCTTGACTTCCGGCCTGCCACAACCCAGGGCAAAGGGGCCACGATTTGCCTCTGTCTCACGATTTTGCCATTATTTTAATTTGATGGCATTTTAATAATATGGACTGGTTAGATTTCTCAGACATCTAAAATGTCTGTGACTAAGGCTTCTTTTTTTTTTTTTTTTCTTTCCCCTTTCCTTTTCGGTTTTTAACATGTTTTTCAATTAGCTTTCTAGTTTATGCAATAGAAAGGCATGCCCAAGGTGAACATTTAGTTTGAAAAAAATAAATAGGAAATGTTCACAGTCTTCAGCAACGGAGCCCACGTTCGTGGAAGTTGGAATTTTAAACAAAATTACGGTGAGCAAAAGGAGAGCACTGTACAATCAATATGGTCAGCACCACCACCCTGAAATCCCCAGCTCTCATGATCAGAAATATAAAGTATCATTAGTGTGGTAATTTTCCATTTAAGCATTGCAACCCAGAGTGGATTGTGAGGATATTTTCAAGGGGTCATAGCTTCTGCTTTTGCTTTTCCTGTCCTTTCTAGATCTCACAGCTGCAAGGAAAAGTTGTCATGTTATGGTTTTTAATGTACAAAACTAGGGAGAGTTCAGCATGGAATTAACAACGTATTAGGCTTGAATGCACACATCTATTGTGGCCACAAATGATGAAAATTCTGTAATACATCCTGCATAATCGTTGTGTTTGGCACAGGTAGCAATTCCTAAAAAATGCAGACATGCTTTCTAAGGTTCTGCATCACATAAGGATTTATTAAGGTCAATGAAAAAGTGAGGCAGGAAAAGACTAAAACTGGTGCTTTAAATGTAGTATCCCATGCTGAATCTTTTTTTCAATTCTTGAATTTCAGATTCTGAAATGCCCAGTCCTCTCCTATAGTGCATTTGGCACACTTGTTTTCTAAGAGTGGGATTCAAACTTTTCAAAGCCTTTACATGAGGAACTTGTTTCTTTTTAGCTCAAGAAATTAATGAAAGATAGGAATCCTTTGATTTAGAGAGAAGTTTTATTTTGTGGAGAATATTAAGGGATTTTACTGTTGATATTTTCACATTAATATACATTATTTATCTCCACAGGGTGGCGAAAAAGAGAAAATTGCAAAGACTTACTGGGTGGCAGGAAGTGGGATTCACTATAATCAACAGCAGCAGGGGACTCTTTGAGGTTGTGTTGCAAGATATATTCAAGATTTTAGCAGAAAGAAAATAATTGCATTTAATATTGTGCTGGTGGGAAATAACATATGTTCAATCTTTTCCAGCTTTTATACTTACATTCAGATTTAGACTCTTGCCCTTAAGATGCAGAGATACTACTCCTTAAGATTTTTTTTATCTTAATTTTTTACTACAGTTATGCAGAGCATGTTATATTATTAGCCAGGTAGAGCTCTATGCTATTTGCAAATTTGCTATTTCACATCAAAAATTTACCAAAATTTCATGAACGTACTCACTGGACAGAATAAACAGCCCTGTGTTCAATAACCAAGTTATTTCCAACCTATAATGAAGTTTCCAGCATTATGTTCAGATTTGTGAATGAAAAATAATGTGAAAAATAATGTGATTTCTCAGATGGTTGCTTAAAAATTCTTTCTGGGTCAAATCACTACGCTTCATACAAATTCAGAGCTTCTTTAAAGCGGATGTAATTCTGTCTATGTAAAGAGTAGCTGATAAGTTGATGAAATAATTTAAGTTTCTTAATACAAAAAAGCTGCTGTTCTTACAAAGGTTTTCTGCACTGAAGGGTGGAAAAAAAATTGTGCATATGATAAACTAACATTGAGACTCAATTATAACTCGTATAACTTCAGGAAATTAAAAGTAGCTGTCTAGTCTAAGCTAATTGTGTAGAATTCCTTTATAATCAAATACATACATGCAGAGAGGTATCTCCATGACATGTTTCAGAATTGCCCTGCTATGCCCATAAAAAACTGAAGTAGAAAAGGAAAAACTGGCCACTGGAGGAGTCTGCCCCTTTCCCCGAAGAAGGACTTTGAAACAATTAATTTAGGCTAGAGCTATCTTTTAGTGACTACAGCAGGTGAGATGAATGCTATCTTGCAAGACTACTGCGGCCCTTGTCTGGTCTCACCATTTATGACAATTTCAATGAAAGTTGATTAAATCACTCCTTCTCTTAACCCTATTGTTTTCTGTATTTTCTGCATAAAAACACATCTTAAACTTCTGGAATACGAGAGATGCCAGAGCTGGGCTGTACGTTGACATAGACCTACAAGTGTCTGCAAAAAGACTTGAACCTGGAGCTGTGTGTTGAAGGAGAAGGTGGGGGGGAACAACCTTCTGTTCAAGAAAAGCCTTCTTGAAAGTAGTATCAAGGCTAAGCAGACCAGTTTCATTTGTACATCTGGGTGCTGGTGCGGAGATCATTCCACTGCTTTGAGCTTAAAGGAGGAGTGGAAGCACAGCCTGCGGATGTGATCCTGTGGCCCATTAAACAGACAAACAGTCAGTTGACACAGTCCTGCCTCCCATCCTTTCTGTACCAAATAAGCATTTCTATTCTTTCCCTTGCATCAGCACTAACACCCACACAAGTGTGCAGGAGCCAATTCAGGGAGGTGACTTGTCTGGAAGCTAACCCCACAGCAGTGAAGAAAAAAAAAGAGACCAAACAAAAAAACTTTTCAACCAGATCTGCTCCAAGGAGCAATTCACAGAACGATCACACTAGGGCTAGTGCCAGCACAATGGAGAAGGTGGAAACACAGAGCCAGAGGCAATAGAGGAGAGGACAAAGCAGCCCAAACTTAGATCAACTCCAGCTGTGATGGACCCGGAGCCAGAGCCAGCCTGACCACTTACAAGCTTCCTCTAAAACCTCCGCACTTTTTTTTTGAAAACACTGTGATAGAATGAGTAAGTATATGGAGTCTGAATCACCAAGATGCCAAAGAAAAACAAGAAATAAAATCAGGAAGCTTACTTATACGCTGAAAGAGGCAAGAAACAAGAAAAAACACCATGGTCTTAAAGTTGTCTAGCATAGTTTCTGTAAAATGTAATAAGCAAGGACAAATCATTCCTGACTCAAGTACTGGAGCTATACAGACCACACTTTGGAGTGAGTTTCCACTTTCTAAGCCTTCATTGTGTAGTTTTGGGCTGACAGGAAGACATTAGCAGTGACTTCAGACAGCATTCCTTATAGTTTGCAGGACTCCGTAACACCATCATTACAGAACATGTTATTCCACATACTATTTTTTAGATAACTAAACCAAACAAACGTTTGCAATGCAGTCATCACTGAGATGAGAAGATAAGGCAGAGACAGCTTCAGGA
Source organism: Heteronetta atricapilla (assembly GCA_011075105.1). Taxonomy (NCBI): domain Eukaryota; kingdom Metazoa; phylum Chordata; class Aves; order Anseriformes; family Anatidae; genus Heteronetta; species Heteronetta atricapilla. The sequence goes on from CM021735.1 coordinate 19,571,582, forward strand.
AGACAGCAAAAGCCTGAGACTGAGAAAACCAAGAGCCAGCATTTGGAAAATTAGTGGTGCTCAAGACAGGACTTCTTTTCTCTATGCACGCATCTTAACTCTGCCTCCCTGCAAACACAAAAATGTGAATCTTTTGTTATTTGAGGATGTTCAGCCTTTCAGTACAAACAAATTTACCCTAGCTTAAGTTTGCAAGGGCCACTATGTAAGATGTGATCAAGTGTCGGAAAAATGGATTTAAAAGAAGGGAGAAAAATCTTTATTTACAGGGAAATAATATCAACAACAAAAGGATTTCTAGTATTGCATTCACACTGTAAATATAAAAGCAACATCTCCTATGGTGGCTACAGTAGCAATACTAAGAAAAATATCAAAATCTCTGCAAGAGATAAATTTTCTTAAAGCATTGGAAATTCCAAGCAGACAAAAGCTGAAGGGAAGGCATGTTAATTCCTGAAAGAGAACAAGCTCTTTGAAAGTAACTTTGATTAGATCAGTAAGCCAGTTACTTTGATGGTCTGAGCCAGTCTCCATGTATTTCATTAGTTTATGTATGCAAGGTGTGTAAATAAATAGGTATTAGTTAGTAGGTTTAGGCTTTCTATCTGCAGCCTTACTAGTTGGCAGGAAGCTAAAACCTATCACTGATTTAGAGGAAAACACATATGAAAATATTTTTTTTTAAATGGTATTGACCCCCTGACTCGTCACAAAGGCCCAGAATGAAGGACTGTAACAGACACCAAAGTGACGCTTAGCATCATGAAACCTCTGGTCCCAAGAATACATATTGACTAGCAGACAGGTCTCTACATCTAAGTAGGTTAAAGCTGCATTTACATATACATTTGTGCTCTCACTGTTGTAGTATTTCCCTGTACTGAATTACAAGTGTTCTCTGTCCTCCCCTGAAAACTAAGTAATTAGTAACCCTGCATAAATTATATGACAGCATAAAAAGATTTCAGGAAGTTCACTACAAGGGTCAAGGTACATTAAAGGTTAACACAAAGATTTGAACACAAGATCAGATTAAAATGCCTGCTTCTAGAGAATGGCAGTAGAATATCGAGGAAAGAGTATAAAGGATACTTCAAGGGGAAATGATGGAAAAGAGCTGTCTAATGAATTCAGAGAAAAGGGATCAGAAGTAATTCACGTGCAATCAGTCTGTTTTCAGATTTGAAGAATTCTAGGATTACAGTTTTCTAGAAATGAAAGTTTCTCTGAAGCCTTTTCATGTACGACTTTCCTTGGACCTATGTACAGACGTTGAAGGGAGGAGAGGAAAGGAAGTAGCCTTATGAAGCTTTGATTACTGGCCTGTCCTGGAGGAGGCCATAAAAACAAAGTTTAGTTGACATAATATAATTTTTATTTTATTTTTTATTTTTGTTACTAGCAGAAAGCATCCTGGGAAGGGAAAGCCACCAGGAGAAGAGGACAGCATCTTTGAATGTGGGAAAAGGAAACACAGGCTTTGATGATACGAATGCAAAACCACCTGCAATTCCCATGCCTTTTCAGTCTGTTTTCTTTATGCAGATTTGGTTGCAGTCCTCAAAACGGAGTTGTCATTTGTCAAGCAGATCAAGTCAGGTGAGCTTAAACTGCCTGTAGGAGCACAGCTTGAGAATTCAACCACACTTAGTGGCTAGACTTAATTAGATTCAGCATCTGAACATTTTTTCCTAAAGGAATTTGTCACAGAGACAGGGCACTTTTTCTTTTTTTTTTTAAAAAAAAAGGCACAGTTTCATTTTAGCAGAAAGATAGTAAAAGATATGAATAAGAATGTAAGAACCACAGAATGGCTTTCCTATCTACAGTATTTTAATGTACAAACTACATCTCTTGTCTAAGCCATCAAGAGTCCAGAGATTGCAGCTGACTGCACCTTTCCAACCAGCGTGTCGGTGTGCAGCTGGGTACCTTTGAGGAAAGCCCGCAACTGCTGCCTTCACATTGGATGCTTCAGGCAAGGTTTTGCAACTCCCCATCCTGTGTACCACAGGACTACCCACTCCAGCATACCTCCTCACAGTCCTACCGTCATCACACTGAATTACGGCACGCATGCAGAAAACGTTGCGATAACACAATTAGGAAGTACCCACCCTAAATTACTAGATCACATACAGTATTCCAAAACCAAAACACATTTCCCACCTAACATTTTTAAACAACGTTACTACTGAGAGATCACATCCTTTCAGGATCTTGATATCAAATGGCCTCTTTATCAATTGGCAGCCATCAGGAGAATTAATGGGTGAATCGGTGGTCTTTTAAAGTCTGGTGGATTGTCACTCACCTCCTCTAATACACTAAACATGATGTTTCTTGATTAGACATTGTGGTACACACACACAAAAATGGCAAGTCTTAAAAAATAATAAATAAAAAATAATTTTAAAAAAGGTGAATTGAAGGTTTGCAAATGCTTATTAGTGCAGCAGGTATAAATTGCCTTATAAAAACTGTGAAGTAGATAATCAGTATGCCAAGACGCCAGATACCAAGGTTGTATTTAATTTTATTGTTTCTAAACAGACTGAAGCTATGTTCAACTCACTCTCAAAATTCAGATACTCCCATGGAATGATGTAAAAAGGGTAAATCCCTAGACAACGAAGAAAAACCAAAGTCCTCTATCCTAAACTGTCACCAGGATGTACAAATCAATTAATTACAATGCAACAATATAAGCTAGGTTGCTTACTGGTAACATAACGTGTAAACTTATAACTATACCACACTGAAGGTTCACTTTTCAGGCATGCTGTCCTGTACTAGGCTTAAGTATCTTTCCCTGCACAACTATTAAAAGTGCTTTCAAGTATGTGTACGCAGTGTACATTTCTCAAGAATTATAAGTTTGAACATTTGAAGTTCAGATTTCTTAACTAAATTACTTGTAGTTATAGATTGCGGCTTGGTCTCTCACAATTTTAAAGTGATTTTAAAAATACAGTAGTTGCATATTTACATGTTAAAATGGAAATGGTTATGGTTCCAATCTGCTTCTCATAACATACAAAAATATCAGTGATGCATAATTCTAGTGAGCACTGCACTTTATTATATTAGCATTTAGACACACACACACAAAAAGGCAATTTTTCTTTACCAGAAGTTTATGAACTAGTTGGAAAGTTGGTCTATAAATCAAGCAACGAATTTCCCTATCAAAGACTTTCTCTCTTGCTTCAAAGTATCTATTGCACAGAGACTTCTTTGAACTGGACTGCAAAAAGAAGAAGTTACACAATAATATTCACCTTACTTGTTGCAGCTTTAATGTACTTCAGTGTATTATCACATACTTCAAAATCAGTAATCAGTAACCTTATATTTGAAATTCCTTAGCTGTTTTTCACCAACAAAGTATTTCAAAAACAATTGTTCCTTTAATAACACTGCAAATATTAGCTTCATTACACATAAAATGAAATTAATTAGTTATCCAAGAACAATGTAAGTTTCAAAGTTACATTAACAAATATTAATAAAATTAATAAAATTAATATTAATAATAAATAAAAATATAGATTGTAGTGCTGAGAGAAGGTAAGCAAGCATTTCCTACTCACGCAGGAAGACCATGGCACAGCTAAATATTACACCAGATCTCATGCTGCCTTCTAACACAGAATAATTCCTTCCTTGGTTTCTGCATACATATGGCTTTCCTTGCCTTTCAGCAGAACTTATGAATTATTAAAACTCAGAGCAAGACAAACAAGGTATTTAGGACCTCTATGCTCTTCTTCAAATTAAAATCTTCAAATTAAAATTACCAAGCTAAACAGCAAGTTTGAAGTATCACCTGTCAAGACCACAATGTGAGCTTGTCCCTTACTTGCTGCTAACAGCTTCCTTTCCCTCAAGGCTTATGGAAGGATGCTTGAAGTAACAGGTTTTCATCTAGTGAGTAAAGGAAGAAACTATCATCTGAAACTTTCCTTTGCCATCTTAGAATATGATCACGCAGGTATGACTGGGGGAATTAATTGCTAGCATTATCCCCATCTCCTCATGCCATTCCTAATTCTTAGTTCACCCATTCACCTAACAAGAAATACATAAGCTAGAATGTACTTCATTCCATTCCAGTATAATAATCATATGAGATAGTATACATGCATTCACATTTTTAACCGTTCATATGTGTGTGTGTGTATTTATATGCATGGAGACACGGGAAGCCCATTTATAATATGCAGACAGACATATGTACGTGTACTTCCAGATGAAATCAAAATACTTGAAAGAAGAAAATTTTGACCACGCTCATTACCTGTTAATGAGCCATTTGTTCAGGCTTTTCTTAGGAAAATACAGTCATGACCTTTAATATAAATATTAAAAAAAAAACGTTCAGCACGTTTGTAATGTAACCCAATAATATGATCTGAAAATGCCCCTTCTATCTGAAGGAATAGCACCCGCATAAATAAAATTAATGCTCAGCATTCTAGCACCAAGGAGTGAAATCAGTGGCTGTTCTAAAACGAGCTGAGAGGGGCCAGCACAGCTCCAATCGGCTGGGTTTGTTGTGGCCTTTCTGACACACGTCTTCCTATGCCAGGCTGTGTAGCTCCTTCCTTTGCCATTTCTCTACTACTAAGCCTCACCTCCATGACAGAAGCTACAAGTCCAGTCAAAGTCAAAGCAAAACCGTGAGTAGGGTAGTATTCCCATAGGTCAAAACAAGCGTGGGAATGAAAGCCCGCCTCCATCTCCAGCACCATGCTTTAACGTGACTTCAGGCAAAACTTCCCTTCTGGCCTCCGGAGTCTGACCAACACCTTTGTTCTGCTTCCAACACGCATGGGTATCACCACTGCAGTCATCAAACTGCTGGTGAAGCCAGGTATTCACAAAATAATACATTAAAATAATGGGAATACTGTTTAGCAGAGAATGTATTCTGCGGAGCTCTGTATAGTTCTAGAGGCACCAATGCCCTGGAAGACTTCACAGTGCCATACTTGCTTTCCCTGACTGGAAAATCAGAGCCCCCTTTCAACCAAAGGTAAGATTTCATTTTCAACTTAATCTGTCCTTATTCTTCAGCTGTATTTCTGCAGGCATATTTATCCAGTGTTGCAATTTGTCTGTCACCAAATTATTGCATGTTTTATTCTTTGTTTTATCCTGCAGATTTTGTTGGTTTTGTTGCCTAAAGCACCAAGCAGAACAACAAATAGTTCCAAGTAAGCTCCTCTTACACAGCTGTGGACATGCTGAAAATCCTAAAGCCTGATCACAAGTGAAAGGGGCTTGAATTTTATCAGTCCTCAAAACAAAACATTTTTATTTGTTCTGACATAAACTTGATGAAATTTGGATTAAAAAAAAAAAAAGCCGCATCACTGTAAAACAGAACGAAATGTCCTATTTCTCAATAGCACTCAAGAAGAACACTCTGGATGTTCATTTAAATACAGAAAGTAAGCTTATGAAATAAAGTGCATGGACTTGTCAAACAAAAGCAGATTTTTGGCTCTTCGCTTTCACCCGTCCACAGTTCTCCTGATTTATATTAACTAGATTGCTGCCGCTGACAGTCTTTTTGCTGCTGCATTTCACATGAATACAAACATAAAACTAATTTTAGAAATAATGTAAGCATCCTGGTAGAAGTACCCCCCCCCCCCATTATTATTTTTTTTTCCCCAGTAAACATTCTCCTCATACATATCAAGGAGGTAATTGATACTGATTATCTAATTGATTTTTAAAAGTCCAGCCCCCTCATTTCTCCACCTCTAAAGAGAGCTGGGCATCAGCATGGAGCAGCAGGTTGAAACACTTAAAATAATTGACAGGACAACGTGCGGACTCCAAAAAGCTTTCTTGTATGGGTGTCTTCTAAATCTAATATTAAGCTTTTCCCTGAGTTTATAATGTGTGAGATACAGTCCAATGACTTGTTTGTTACAGTCTTTTTCCCTCCCTTCTGTTTTCGTGGTGTTTTTTTGTTTGCTTTTTGTCTCACAACTTCCCCTCAGATAAATAGCTGTCACGCTGAGGCGTTCAGCATCTTCACAGCAAAACAAGCCTGCTTAAACAGTTTAAAATGGAGAAATCAGCCTATATTGGTACATCTAACTTAGAACCACTTAAGCAAAGTGCCCTCAATGTGGTTTTCAGACTCACCAAGCAGCGATTACTGAAAGATGAAATTACTTGTTTTTCCAAGACTACTTTTTTGGAAGAGTGGCTTTGCCCACTATGAAATATTTTTCAAATCCCAACACCTAAAGCTGCTATATTGTACCCATAAAAGTAAATGTGTGCACTTTTCAACAATAATAAAGAAAGTAACACCCCATCACACGCTGGAAGTACCATCTCCAGTGTACCTACAGAGAAACAGAGCTATAGGATGAGGACTTAATTGAGCCCATTCACAAAGAATGTCTGTAGCATAGCTGCAAGGAAAACCCTGTCTTCTTGAATCCTTATGCCTTAACCGCTCCACCAACATAAACACTGCACTGCTCCTTAATAATTATTTCCGAAGAAATAAGCATAGCACACTTGAAAACTGCAGCACAGATAAGACTGAAACAGCTGTTCAGCTGCTTATACTTACAGATACAAACAGTACACAGTGCATAATCCACCTGGAGTTTTCAGAAGGTTTTGATGTCAATGCTATTCAAACACATCTTCTAAAATGTTGAGTCTATAATCCCTCAGTATGTGACAGATAAAGGATTCCTTATTGATTTGAGGCCAGGATTTCAGCTTAGTGTAACTCATGCAAACTTAAGGCTTTTTATGTTGTTTCTTTTCCTTTGTCTGGCTACTCCTTTTTCACTTTTAAACACGCAATCTGTGATCCGTAAGACTTAAGAAAAAATCCAGAACTGTTTTCCTTGTAATTCAGTACACCCAGATAAAACCATACTGGAAGGTTATTACTGATGTTTTGTTTGCTCTTGCTATACACACTATCTATTATATGTACTCCTTGGATCATTGCTAAAATTAAAGACCTTTTGTTTGAACTTGAAGTTTTGGTGACTGAAAGGCATGTGCCATCAGAAGAAAAGACTAGCAAAAGAGCTGCAGAAGACTATGCCTCCTTACTCCTACCGCTTTTTGCAAACAAGCCATTAAAGAAGTGTGCTACGGTAACATCAACAAATTGGTTCAGGTGCCTAAGATTAAGATTCACAGGGCTTTCCTGGGACATATCTTGCCCTCCTTAGCACTGCCAGAGTTGCATCATTATCTCATTAAGTTTACTGAAAAACTTTTCACCCTATTTGTGTGAGAGGCTGCAACTAACAGGCTGTTTTGTAAACCATGCAAGTCTATTCGTGTTCTGTGTTCATGCAATGCTTGAGATTTGTCTACATACAAATGTTATGCTTAACTACATCGATTTACCTTAATCAGCTCAGGCCCTGGACTGTGATGAGACCTAAGACTGTTTTCTACATGTGAAGTTCCTCGTGTTATGGAAGACAGACGTGGCCCTTTCCTGCTATTGTAGCTGCATCCCCATCCACGTTACACCTGCACAACTGCTTCAGTAAACCTAGTACATAGCCAAAGCACTCCCACTTCTCTAGAACCTGTGTTTAGGACAAAACATAAACCTGAAAGAGCAGATGCTCCTTAGAAGTTTTGGTAAGAGATTTCATTAGGAAGTAAGACACTATTATTTTTCATGTGTACCATTTTAGTGCTGAAGGAAAGTTCCAGATATACTAGTCTCTAGTGGAAGAGAAAATGGAATGAGTACTGGCAGAAACAGTTCCCTTAGTTTCTGTGTCATCCCAATGGATGAGGTGGTGTTTCCATTTACAAGGCAAATAATCACCAACTTTGAGTGCTTTTAAATAGCATTCAGGATGTATTTATATTTGTTGCCTAGGAAATGAAAGGCTGAAGATGCCAGGTTATCTCACAGATTCTAGTAAATATTTGAAATTTCAGAAAGTGTTGAAAACGTCCCAGAATTTCTTTAAATTTAGGATGAGATTTCAGCATTTTGCAGAATATAATGCCTCTTCATTTTTATAGTTCAGAGCCAGTGCTACCATGTAGTAATGTGAAATATTAATCATTTAAAATTTTCTTAATGGAAATATCTGATAAGAAATCTTAATTGTTGATGGTATTACTGTTTTTATAAATGAGCAGGAACCTCCATTCTGGGGCACTAGGCATGGGGGAAGGGGAACAACAAATATTTAGGTATTACAGGGATCCTATAAAAAGGAAGTTTCATTAATAGAATTTCAACAGATGTGAACAGTTTTAATGAACAAATTGCTCTGTAAGCAATAGAAAGTTTCGTAGAGGGGCTACCAGACCTGCGCTCTTATCACGCTCACGTGGGTCTGACCAGAGTAATTTCCATTTTTTGCTTGTATCTCCTGTGACCTCTCCCTCCAATTTCCCCTGACCACGGTAATACCAGGAGCTCTGGTTCCTTTCAGCCCTTCACCCGGGAATGCAGCTGGGTACTCAGCAGGGCAACACGCAGTTCGGACAGAAATGATGACAAGCTGCCTGGTTGGCTGCAGGTCCTGCTGCATGTGTCTGCCTCAGTCTCACCAGTATAGAGGAACACTTGGGATCACTCTCTTTTCCTAGCTACTCACCAACTCTTCTGAAGCTCCCAAAACTTGGAAAGTTTAGGATTCTGCCCAATTGTCAAATTCTATTGAAATCAGCCAACATTTTCTGAAATACAGACTGGCATAGACATCGTAGATGTGTTCCTTCCAGAAACAAGGTGAAAATAGACTCGAATTATGAATGTAAACATACCAAATTTTTCTGGAGGTAAGTGCTTGTCTTGCTTTTCTACTTCCGGATTCCTAAACTTTGTCCCTCTATGTCAGGTTTGTACATGAGGTCTCATGTTACGTAGCCTCAACATTTGGGATTCCACAGATTTGTTAAATTCCACCATCATCAATAGTGCTAAGCAATTTGCTACTCCAGTAGCATAAAAATGTTATCAACTACATGGATATAATGACAGAAGCATTTGAAATGCTATCAGACTGTAAAAGCAGCATGCTATGGAAGCCCAGAATATTGGGCAACAGGATACGGAATATCCTAGATGAGTTTTCAATTATGGATAGATAACATTGTTTATATATGGAAATTTTAAGGTACTGTATTGTTCCCTCACAAAATGCCTGTAGATTCAGAGGTAAAAACACAAAGAAGTGTAAGAGTTAGATATGTGAATGACATGGTGGATGCAAAAGGTTGTGTGCTGTTACTCATATTCTTGTCATTTGTACGTTGTTTATAATGGCTATCACATGAGCAATTCACACAGTATAAATGCATATTCATGTATGAATTGAAGCTCCTATGACATTCAGCATAAGGTAACAAAAATGTAGAAACACTTAAACACTTACAGATAAGCATTTAGGCCTCTCACTCTAATTTCTGATGTCCACTGTAAAGCAAAAGCTGTCTGAAATGGTCAAACCTGTCTTCAACAGACATACGTTTTTAACTAGGTATATATATGTGATACACAGTCTAAAAACTTTGACGTCTCAAATCCCTTCTGAAATAACAATGGATTTATAACTCTCTCTCAATAACAGAAACAACTTCAGGACCAGGAAGGTTGCATGATATACCCTCATTCAGTATTGTTTAGATCCAAGAGCTCTCAAAGTTATTAGCATGGCATAAGGCTTTTGGAACTGCAGTATATTTACCATTGTTCATATTCAAAATCTCAATTTAAATATTTTGAAACTTTCTGAAGTTTTATTAAGGAACGTTTATTGGTTATTAAAACACTTCCCACCTTGTTGCTCTACAGGACAACACTGCGTGCCCATTCATCCTCTTCAAGGCTTGGGTGGCCTAACAGAGTCTGTGGCTGGTCTCAAACTCCACTTGCTAGATATATTTACCTTACTTCTGCCATTTCATATGGAATTACTTGTCAGTTTCAGTGCCATTCCTTCCTCTGAGCCACAGCTTTCATTTTGCTTAATTTTTATCTTTTAGTTTCATTTTGTCTCTTCAAGGGATAAAGAAAGGGATGAACTAACTGCAAATGTAACTTCCTGTGTCTCCCATCTCTTTGTGATAGCCCTCTAGATAAGTAGGGACATTATTCAAAGTACAACGATACACTCCTTTGTATGCTAATCTGTCGCCAGATCCCACAAATAAGCACCAAAAAAAATTTATAATACGCAATTTCAGCTTAGATGGTCACAAATTAACCAGAGAGGGGTATAGGTCAGTTTAAACAAATTATTCACATTTTCCATTTTTGCACTATACCATAAGAAATTAGTTAATTTTAAATGCAAAACTTTGTACAGCGTGCAAATCATGTCTGTATGTCAAAGTAAAATAACAAACCTAATGAGGAATGTTAAAAAAGCAAGACCCATTAGTTTAAAGATACATGGAAGCAGCCAAAGATGACAAACATGCATAAAATTCAAAACATGATGGAAAAGGGAACAGGCACTGAACCACATAAATCAGTGTTTTGAATTCTATTTCTCTGTGGGTATAATTGTACCTTAGTTTCTTATAATGATTTATTGAGGTAAATAGTCTGTATGGTTTAACAGCTACAGCTTCAAAGTGTCAGGCACAGACTCTCCTTTATTCATGAGGCAGCTGAGTATTGGGATGTGAATTAGCTTCTGTATTCTGGGACTTGGCAAAGTTTGTTTTTAAGGTCCTTATAAAGGATTCATGTTGATGCAGCTATTCAAATGTGAAAAACACTGTGCTGTAATGGATGAAATAAATAGAAAAGCTTTACAGTAATTCTGGAGAAAAAGAAAAAAAAAGTAAAAACATTGAAATAAACCGTTCAGAATTACCTTCGGCAAAAGAAAGGAATGCCCTAGAGTTAATTTTAATACATTATATCATTTTGGGGAACACGGGAAAAAAATTATTGATGAAGAACAAAAGCGTGAGGGGATTCCATAATTTACTTTTAAGTTAAAATAAAAGATATTATGAAAAAGGTAGAAGTTTAAGCTGTGATATTCTCACCTACGGTTGATTGCCAAACCACACGTTCTATTGCTCTCAGACCAGGATAAACCAACCATTAACTAATCAAAAGAATCATCATCCATGAAAGCTATGATGGCATTTTAACAGTTCTTAATCTATTAATAAGAAAGAATAATTTGCAAGAGATATTCCCTCTTCTGTTTATATTCATAGGGCCATTCTTAGCAGAAATTATATGTAAGCTCCCATGGTGTAGAAACCCCATGAAAGTCATGAAAATTCACTAAGCTTCCTTGCGTACAGTGCCAAGATATTCAGCAGGAACTTTGGTCCTTGCCAAGAAACACGTGTGCCTCAGATACAGAAGCTCTGCATGTACCGGTATTTCAACATTCCTGGAGAGAAATGTGACCCCTTGATGCATACACTGGTTTGCTGGCATGCTTGCATTCCTCCCCATCTGTCAGAGTGGCATTCTGCCTTCTCACAAGGTGGGATGCCAGTTTTGGAGCACAGGTGCCAACCAAATATAGGTTCAGGCTAATACTCTGCAAAATGCGGCAAATGACATTTCACCTGCAAGCAGATCGTCCTACCTCCGACCCATGCCAAATAGGATTGCGTGCCTCATTAACAAAGGGGGTCATCTTCTGAAAATCATAGGCAGCACCAGAAATGCTGGTTTTCTCTGTAACATCTCCTAGCTGAGAGTCTTCAGCTTCTGTGGCTTCATTTACAATACCCCAGATTTTCCTAACATTGCGGACATACAGCCCTTTTGAGAAAGCTGCCATAGACCATGGGCAGAGAGAAGCTGAATTCATCCCCCAGAACTCAGTTCTGACCAATTCCAGGATTCTTAAAAAGGGAAGGTGAATTAACAGCGAGGGAAAAGCACAAGTAAAGACTTGTGTTATCTTTAAGGGGTTCTGCTGGCAACACAAAGAAAACTACCTTTATTATGACTGGCAAAAAACAAAAACAAAACACCACCACTTGTTATCAACCACCAAAGTACTCACATAATTTTAAAATTCTTAAGAGAGAATCAGGTGTTTCTATAAGAAAATTTGACCCAAAATACAAAAAAAAAAAAAATCCTAAATTAGCTTTTAGTTTGAGAATTTACATATTTACATAGACGTGAAAGCACACTAATAAAAGAACAGCCACTGAACAAAAACTTCAATATACAATAAAAATACTGGTTAATATTAAATGGTATCTCAATATCCTCAGAATAAGGTATGTTTCGAACTCCTTTAATGAAAACATTCCACACTCTTTAATCTAAAGAGAAAAATTAAATATTCACTTGATCAATAAACAGAATAACCCCAAAATAGTATTGTTTTTGCTTTCAGATTACCGTAGCTCACTTGATATATAAACGTACACAACAAAACCAAAGCACTGGTAGTCTAAAAAAAAATACCTCCTTTCCGGAAACAACTCATTTTCCCATCTTTGGCAATTTGTTATGATTTCTGCAATTTATTTATCCCAGGATGCACCTGATATATTAGCAGCTTTAGGTGATTTTGTTAAACTGATTATCCACAAATGAGAGTCGTTATGCACAATTCTGCATTATTTAGATTGTGCTGAGAGTATGCCACTGCTATTCCCCAATGGCAAACTCAAAGCTATTAGTTCTCACTAGCACAAAATTATAATCCAATACCTTGAATTCTATAATTTTAATTCAATACATTAAGATGCAGAGCCCTGCATCTGAGATAGAATAACCCCATGCAACAGGACAGGCTGGGGGCCAACTGGCTAGAAAGCCTATTTGCAAGGAAAAAAAAAAAAAAAAAAAAAAAAACCTGGAGGTTCCTGTGGACGACGAGCTCATCATGAACCAGCAGTGCACCCTGGCAGCAAGGAAGGCCAACAGCATCCTGGGCTGTTTTAACAGAAGCACTGCGGGCAGACTGAGGGACCCGATAACTCCCCTCTTTCCGGCACTCGTCGGACTGCATCAGGAGCAGCGTCTCCAGCTCTGGTCTCCCCAGTTCAAGAAAGATACTGAAAGAGTGGTGCACGTCAGCAGAGGCACTGAGGCAATTGGCAAGACGCACAAGGAGGAGCTGAGATAGCTGGGTCTGCTCTGCCTGGGGAACAGCGGATGAAAGGGAGAGCTTATTGCTGCCTGCAACTGCTGGATGAGAGAGAGTAGGGAAGATGAAACACAGATCCTCACAGAGGTGCGCCGTGAAATGACAAGAGGCAGTGGGATGCAAGGATAATTATGGGAAATTCCAATTCAATATAAAGATAAAAAAATACCACGAAGGTGGTCAAACATTGGGCCAGGTTGCCAAGAAGCAATGTGGCATCGCCATCCTTGGAGATGCTCCAAACCTGGCAGGACGTGGCCCTGGGCAACCTGCTCAAATGGGACCTGCATTGGGCAGGAGGCAGGACAAGACGAGCCCTGGCCAACCCTTCCAGCCTACACAATTCTGTGCTTCTGTGACACACACGGGTTTGTAAGATACACCTACCAGTTTTGACAGTGCCATATACAGAGGTGTTTGTTAGTACCACACTCTAGGCATTCACTAAGCTATTTAGGGACAGCATACAGCCTCACATTTGCTTTTTTCAGCCTTCCATTCAAACAAACAAAACATCTCAGTCTTCTGTACCAAACGTACTTCTAGTAAATTAACAGCATCATATGGGGCTTTCTTACGAAGCCTTCCCAAATGCTTTAGAAAGAATGGATTATTTAAACTAGGAAAAGGCACCTGGTATGCCCCCAGGGAAAACAAGGACAATGGCCTAAAGTCAGTAGAAAAGCGTATTTTTTTTTTCCTGGCACATTGTGCCTGTGTCCCGATGTAAAACTGCTTTCTAGGCAGGATACCATTACAGTCTCAGCCCTATCATAAACATCATGACAGAAAGAAGGACATAATCTTTCATGCCTAGGTTAATTTAAGATTTATTATTTCAAACACTTAAAAATACCCTGATCCCTGGGCTACAAATTCCTACGCTCAAAGTCAAAATGTACATAAATTGCTGCAGTCCTGCACCTGCAACTTAATGTTGTTTATTATAAGAGAATGCATTCCAAAATGTTCAAGTCAGCTGCAGCGTAAGGCAGAATGCACAGTAGGTTCTTGGCAAAGTTGACAGATAGTTTATAGTTTATTAATACTGTGTATAGCTTGAAAAGTTCACTACATTAATTTTAAAGACCTGATGGAAGAAATAAGATGTTGGTGTTAAGCAGGTAAAAGAGGGTAATGAATTTCACTTTTATTTTTGTATTTATTGGTCACTCAAAACCAACAGGCTGTGACTGATACCCAATTAATAATCCATGGGCCCAGTACACGGACAAAGTGAAAGAGCAATTATCTATCTGTATGCCTTTTCGTACAGTGAAAATCTTACAGTAGCAAAACTCAGCACGGCCAAGGAGACAGGCTGTCTACATGTGAAGTAACAAGAGACACCAAAACATAGACAAACTGGCTGCAACCAACCTGTTTGATCTTACAGGCTCCTGTAAATAAGAGGGGTAGTGAATAACCACTTATGTGGAACATACACAATTGGGACACAAATTAATGAGAAGATTTTTGCAGGAGGAAAAAAAAAATGTGATGCAGTGGCCACAGACAGTATAGTGGTGAAGCTCTATCATGGAGAAGCAGATTATTGTCAGTCTTCAACGTTTATTTGGACACTGGGTGCACATGAAAAGCCCGTGTGTTCCACTGAGCATGCAAGTCAAACAGAAACATTTATTTTCAAAAAGGACTCTGACTTGGGAGCTATGCAAATATATCAGAGTTTTAACGTGCACCCCCCCCCCTTTTTTTTTCCAAACCTTTAGAATCTTTTCCAAGTCATTTTGGATTGAATTAAAGTTATACATATAAAGATAGCTAGTGTTATTTCTTGTACCTTTCTACTGACTCTTCCACAAATGTTACTGACCCTAAGGAGGAGCAACTACTCCAGACCCACAGGGCTAGGAAGGAGGGCATGCAGAGCCATGGTTTCTCCCCTACCAATTACATTTCTTTCTAGTCTCTCTTTGCCCATACAGTAAAAGATTCAAAGGTATTAGGAACAGGAATAATTATCTGAAAAGACAAATTCTGTATGCAGACAACTTTCAACTGACTTCAGAGACTTGGGCTTTCACAGCGCTACATGACTCAAAAAGTACAATGTTGATTTTGTTCAGCCTTTTCCAGAGAAGAATTTTCACTGAAATATGTAAAGGAGAGGTTTGTCCATAACATTTTCAAATTACCCAATAATTTAAATTCCCTAATAGAAACAGATGGAAATGTTGGATTCCCATGAGGTTTTTCGATTTTCCTTGAAGTATTCTGCTTCACTACAGATGGATGAAACAGAAGATATACCAAACGGAGGAACTACCGAGTTTTCACTCTAAACAAAAACAATTCATTTTGATAATGCTGAAGATTTTGTCTCATCATTCAGACTCACAGCAGAATAACTGAATTTGGCAGATAATTTCTGCGAAATGCCTTGTCTTTACTAGTGCTTTTATGTGCTAGCAAGCACAAAAGAAAAAGAAGACAAAACAGAGAGAAATACAAATCCATATCTTCATTGCAATTAAAAAAAAAGGTTTTTACTCAGGTACCTTATTCTAGCACTATGCCAGGCACAGTGGTACACAATGAAGCCCAGTCAGTCTAATACGACGTAAAATCTTAGTGGAAGCAAAGCACTAGGTTTTCTTATTTTGATGGAGCTTGTTCAAATCAACTCTAAGTAAGAGATACATGCCTGGCCTTGACTGGCTACACAGATATAAAAACAACCTGGGTCCTGTCTCCACCAGGACTGTACCCAGAGAAAGCTGGACTAACTTACCTTTTATCATGTTAAAAATGGGGATTTTTAAATCTTTGTACTGAGAACAAAGCCTAATACATACAATAGTAGTGGAAGCCTGCACAGTGCTAGGTTCAAGGACATAATTTCTTCATTCTTTGTTTTCATCATTTGTTAAACCGGGGCAACAATTCTTTTTGCTGTGGTGTTGAATAATGGCCTGCTCTGCTAGAGTAGAAATAAAAGTAAGTGAAGATAGTCTTTGTATTGATGTGCTGCCTGTCTTGTTTACGACAGAAACTATTTTGTTTTTAGAAAGGAAGTGTTCTAAGAAAAGCTTTTATAACAGGTTCAGAAATATAAAAGCCATTTCAGGATGAGGACATCTCTATCCTTTATTTTGTTAGGCCTTGAAAGGGCTTTTTAAATGTTAACAGCTATGACTGCCTTCCCTCAACTGATGCTCCCTTCTCAGCAATCCTTTTGTTGACATCTCTTTTTTGCTCTTAGCTTGTCTCTCCTTCTTCCCGACTCCTTAAAACAAAACTTAGCAAGAGCTTGGAACTGAACTTTTGGCAGACATTGTGACACTAAAACATACTGAGTAAGTATGTTGCATAAGTCAGATTTCAATTAAAAAAAAAAAATCTTTCCTCACCTCCAGTGATATACAGAATACTTTCCACTCTTCTCTGGGGTAACCTCTATATATTGCACTGACAACTACTAAACAAAGCTGGTTAGAAATCAAGAAGTATTTTAATCTTAAAATATGCTGAAAGAGATGAAACATTTTTGAAACGCAAGGGCAATGTCCTGTTTCCATTTAAAAAGAAATAGAGCTTTCTGTTAAAAGGAAATGTAATTTAAACTGTGCACTTAATGTAGGTGTGTGTATACATATGATATGTACTTTTTTTATTTCAAGCTTTAAAAAATCAGTAGTTGCCTTGCTAAGCTTTCCTGCAGACAAATCCTGGCAACATTCCCTGTCTCACAGCGATAGGTACTTTGAAAATCAGAAGTTCATTAGTAACAATTAAAAATTCTACAGCACTTGAGAAGAGGTTGCTCCTATTTTATATAACAAAGTCAGTTAGCACATCATAAATTACAGTAGTCCAATTACACTGTAGCTAATGTTTAGCACTTATACATTGCTTTGAGCAGAATGTGCAACCATTAATTAAGTCTAAAGGCTGGAAAGGAGATATATTGTCTGCATTTTGTAGATAAAGCAGAAAGGTGAGGTATGCCAAAGGCCACTTGTTCTTGGGCACAGCCAGGACCATTACAGGGGAAGATTTGGCTCTACAACCAAGCCAGGTCTGTCCTGTCTCATTACTGCAGCTCAGTCAACGAGTGCATGGCAAAGACATCCTTATCACATCACACAATGAAAAAAGCCTTCTGGCTGTCAGACCTAGCTGTGCTTTAATCTACCCTACCTCAACACAGACATCTCAAATATATATATATATACTTTTTTTTTTTTTTTCAAAGATTGTACATCAGATTCTTCAAAGATAAAACTACTTCTGCCAGACCTAGTTAAGCTTCTGCTTTCCCATACCTAGCTATCCTAAGTGGTTGTCTGCCTGGAAGTTTTTATTGCTGAGGTTCCGAACTTGGAATTGGACTGGTGCAGAAAATCTTCATCAAGGTAGTTTTTATTCCTGTAACAGGGTTGCTTTCCCTCGACTCCCAAAGATGGTTCCCATCCAGAGACTGGAGCTCACCACCAAAGCAGAGTTACTGAGAAAAGCCTGAGATGGTAACTGTACATAACAGTAACTTTGTCATCTTACTGGTCATTACACCTCATCACACTCTCACCGTGTCGGCTGCCTCTCTCTGTTTGCCATTCCAACCAGAAGCCTTTTCGCTCCTCCCTGCTGTTCCTTAGCTATACCGATGGGCAGACACTTAATCCAAGTCTGATTTCTGCATCACAGTCAGTTTCTACTCCATGGCAAAACCTTACCTCCTGTGACTGGAACGCTAATGTATGTAATGGACTATGTACAGAACCGTGGAAAACTCACACAAACGTTGCACTGCATCCTTACCAACTGTTTTGTTTATATACTGAAACAGCCTCACATGCACTCAAGATGACATGCTTAAAAGCCAATCTGTCTCGTTATCCTGTGAATCATTCTATTTTTCAGTTGTTCAAAGACTACAGCTAATACAACACTGGATCTTAGCATGACAGGATTTTAACTTTACCCTTTCTTACCATTTACTAGTATTACTGGAATTAAATCGAGCTCCTTAGTCACACATCCTCAGAATTATCTGTAATATCTCCATAAAGATAAATGAAAACCTTTGCATCATCAGTCTTCTACTGAGAGAATCCACATTTTTGCTAGCACCCTGATCACTCCATTTTAAGTTCCCCCATACGTAGAGGAACACCATATGATGCTAGGGATATATTTTTTTTATTTTTTATTTTTAATTAAGGTAACACTTTTCTGCAAAAGCAGAGCATTTGTATCCCAAACGAGCAGTAAGATCAGGAAGACAAATATTTATAAAATCCCCTTACTAAAATGTTATTAGCACATCTTATTCAAAATGTAAACAAAACAGCAAACCATTGCAGCCATATAAACAATCATATGTTTCAGTCATCCTGAAAAGAACTTGAAGTTAACTGTAACCCACAACTTAGACACAATTAAAAAAACTCATTGCAACTTTAGCAACCAGCCTGATTTTCTTGCACCTTTTTTTTCCAATGGCAATCCTTTTCCGTTTGTCCCATAAAGAAACCACAACCATAAAGTTCAAATTTTGCACTTGTTTTTCTTAAGGAACAGGTCTTTTAAGCATAGTAGTACACAAACTGTAATAAAAGCTTAACTAAAACAAATGGAAAAGATACAATTTCACTAGTAGTAGATTACCACAATTCCTATCAACAGACTAAAAATGCTGCTAGATACTACAAAAACAAAAACCAATAGTGATGTTATTTTTTACATTTTGTACCCCTTCCATGAGAAATCGTTTATTAAAGTACCAGAATTTCAATTAAGCCACAATTATAGTCATTATATAATTATATATTGAGCTACATTAAAATAAGCTGAAGTTGTAAATACATTATTCTCTCATATTAGTGCTCCCTTCTGCTCTTTATCATTGTCAAACCACAACTATGGAAGTTTTAGAGAACAGGCTGTGCCTTTCTATTTGGTTTTGCACACTCAGGTAGTACAATATACGTGAACATGAATTTAAATATTACTATCCTAGTGTTGTTTTGTATAAAAAATAATTGAAAATAATGACAATCTACAAATATCTGTAACTCAGTCTACCTACCCAGGAGTGGCAGGGCTATATCAGCACATCTCTGCATTACTAGGTCTGCTGAGCTTTTGTGCTCCATCTTCTAGAATATGTTCTTATCAACTCTTCTTTCGCTGTACTTCAGTCCTACAAAAAAAGTGATGGGTGACATCTGAGTAACAAGGCTGAGGAAAAGTGTTAAAAAGATATAAAAATGACCAAATATTTTAAATGCCATACTCAAAAAAAAAAACAAAAAAAAAAAAAAAAAAAAAAAACGACATTGTAATGACACGCTTTTAACCTCCTCTATTTTTCCTCCTCTGTAAAGATATTCATAAAGACCAACTTAACTGAGAGCAGGTCATCCTCTAAGCATAGAGATTCCTCTCATGGAGAGTTCAGAGCAGAAACCTAAATTTAGAAGCCCTATAAACTTCTATAGGAACTTTTCACCCACTTGCAAGGAACTGAGCACCCTTTATGAGATAAGTTGTCCACCAGCATCTTTACACTGTGTGTAGACCCTGTGTTAGGAGCTCTTCACCTTTAGTCAGTCTCTGTAGTGGGGTCTTTTGCCTTGCAGGTGGACTACACGTGGTGTTTGCAGTCATAGCCTACTTCATCCTGCCTTGCCTCTAACCTTCAAAACCCCCAAATCTCCTTGATCTAGCACAGAGATAGTGGGGTGAGGGGGCAGACTTTATTGCCCCAAGCCTGAGATGTTTAACTGTTGTAGTAACAAAGAAAAACAGTAAAAGTGCCAATAACAACTTGGGAATAGAAGAAACCAAGCCAAAACAAACTACTGAAGATGAGTAGATGCAATGAAATGCAGCTTAGATCTCTGCCAGTCAAAAATAAGTTCAGACTCACCCCGACTACTGAGAGGAACGGCAGATTTGGGGGCACGTTCTGACTATCTATACTGTGTGTGCACAGCATGTGAGAAGGTTTAAGAGTACAGCAACTATAGATGAAAAGTCTGTGGCTGAACTGACTGCACAAAGACAACACGAACGCACTGACTGAAAAACATTCAGAACAGACCTAATTAAGACTTTACCTGTTTAGCTCTTTCACTAAACAAAAAACATTGCAATCACTTGTTTTGAACCAGGTGTTAAGGCAGTTTCAACAGGACCGAGTACATTCACACGTATTCACGGCTGTTTTCATCCGGAGTGGTTTATTTCGGTTCGGTTTTGAAAGCCCGCCACCGAACAACCTTAACCCTGTGCACGCTCGGACCTCCTGGCGTTAGCTAGTCTGCTACAGCTCTACCGGGTGGCCAGGTCGCTACGGGACGAGGAGATTAAAACAGAACGGGGTTCGTAACCGGGAGACGAGGATGAGCGGCAGTGCTCGGCAGGCGCTGATGGGCCGGGCGGCTGCTGAGGTGATCCGAAAGCAGGGGGAGGGGCCGCGCGCCTCCGTCACCGCCCCTCAGAGCGGGGAAGTAACGGCCCGCCTCGCGCCCGCCCAACGGACCGCCTCGCGCCCCCTAACGGCCCGCCTCGAGCCCGCGCTCGCGAGCCCCCCCATCTCCCCCGCCAATCAGCGCGCAGGGCCGCCCCTGCCGCCGCGGAGGCCTCTGGGCTTTGTAGTCCTCTCCAGCCCGCTCCGCGCCGCGCAGGCCGCGGGGAGAACTACACGTCCCGGCTCCCCCCGCGGCCTCCCCGCCCCGGGGCCGCGACCCGGCGCTGTGGGCGGGAGCGGCGCCGGCAGGAAGGCGGCAGCGGGGCCCGGACAGCAGCCGCGGCCATGAGCTCGGCGCGGGACTCGCAGCCTCAGCACGGCCTCAAGCGAGCGGCCTCGCCCGACGTAATGGGCGCGGGGGAACGGGACGGGGCCGGGGACCCGGGATGGGGACGGGACGAGACGAGACGGGACGGGATGGAGACGGGCGCCGGGGGGCCGGGGCCTGAGGGCCGGAGCCTGAGGGCTTGCGGCCGGGCGCAGCGAGCGTGTGCTCCCCGCAGGGCTCCAGCAGCTGGGAGGCGGCGGACCTGGGCAACGAGGAGCGCAAGCAGAAGTTCCTGAGGCTGATGGGCGCCGCCAAGGTGAGGCCAAGCCCTTGGGGGGGGGGTTCGGGGGGGAGGTGCCTGCTGCCCCTGGGTGTTGGAGCAGCGCGGGGCCGTAAGTGCCCGGGGCCCCCTGCCGTGTGCCGCCGCTTCGTGCCGAGCGGCTGCTGGCCCGATGGGCTGGTGAGCACCGGCCGCACAGCGGGACCGCCGTGGGACGCGGAGGGCCGAGCTGTCGCGTCGTGTCGGAGGCTGGGAGGGTAATCCTGTTGGAACCCCGACCCGCGCTCGTCTGGCGTTGGTGTCGCCCGCTTTTCGTATCACACGGCCACCGTGCTTCCCTGTGTAGCGTGGTAGCGTGGCTTGTCTTCGGTGTGGCAAAAAAACGAGGAGGAAAAGAGACAGCTTTGGGGCGTGGGGAGAGGAGAGAATATCTAGTTGTTGGAGCTTCTTTTTCAGAAGAATTCAGTGAACCGTAAAAATGAAATGAGCTCCGTCAATAGACAGCAGTAGGTAGCTTACAAAACGTACAGTCGGTTGTCAAGATTTGCTTGGAAGTCTTTCCCATTTGAGATTTCCAGAACGCTGGCAGAGCTGTCAGTGCCTAAAGCTCCAAAACAAACTGCATTTTCTTTTAGAAAGAACATACTGGCCGCCTTGTTATCGGAGACCACAGATCAACCTCTCACTTCAGGACAGGTCAGTTTATCCAACAGCTGCTACGAAATTGGGAATCAAATGCCCGCTTAGGAACATCCCAGAACTTTGAGCATGGTCAGTGTTGCAGGGAGGGATTTCAGGTTTTGTGGCTGAAGGTGAAGACAGATCCGTTTGTGAAGCTGGTAAATTCTTGTTAGAACCCTGACAGTGTCTCTGACTGCACGCATACATCTTCTGAAGTCCACGGTCAGAAAAGTACTTGATGGTCAGCTAAACGTGTGTACAGATGCCTTGTAAAACAGAGTCTGCAGGTCCTTATTTTCTTATCGAAATAAGAAAGTAAAGTGTTAATTGCTTTTAGTATCTAGCAGTATTATGCTGCTTCTGTGCTGCCAGGTATGGCTATCCACACCTCTAACTCAGTGCGGGGGGGGGAGAAGAGAGGGAAGAGAACAACAAAAAAACAGGATTGATTTCTCTTCCAACCTGCTTACCTATTGAATGGAAATATCTCTACCTTAAAGCAACAAGATAAAAGAGAAGATATGCAAGGTCATCTTGGAGTTAGCACTAGTCTGATGTGCTACAACTCCTTATCAGACTTGCTCAGTCAAAGTACACCGAAATGAAACTGGGCTGGACTGTCTGACAGAAACTGTAATAAAACTGTATAGAAGAGCAACTGTCAAGAGGTTCACAAAACTTTTTTCCCTGATAGGCCCCATAAGTCATTTTTCAGCTGATGAAAAATGATGTACAGGCCAAAACACCAAAGGAAGCCTGGGGATTGTTTCCAGGCTCTATTAGCCTGCAGAGTGACTGTGAATCCTCTCCTTTTACCTGAATTTCCTAGGATGCCGCTTCTTAAGGAATAAATACTCAGAACTGCATTGTTATTAGCAAGAAGTGCTAATTTTTCACAAAAAATCAGGACAGCTATTTTTGTACCACTTTCTTCCCTTTTCCAGCATACGGTTTTCCTCCTCCTGGAGTAACAGATGCCTCTACCTTTTAAATGAGAAAAAGTTTGTAATACATTTTTGCTTTTCAGTGATACAGATTAAAAATGAGTGTTGTAGGCCTTTTTGAGGGGAAGACTTAAGAGTTTTCTATTTTTCACAAGAACAGAGGATACTCAGCTATTTTGGATCATATTTTTCCCCCCAGCAGAAATGCTCCTTGGTTTACTTAAACAAGTAGTAGTAAAGGGCATGTAGAAGTTGTAGCTCATGTTCTGTTAACTAGATAAGAAAATTAGTTTTCCTGCTAATTCCTAAAGGTGGGCAAGAGTAAAGAGTTACTGCTCCTGATAATCCAGGCTGCATGAAATAATTCCTCATAAACAAGAGTGGTAGTATTTTTCTAATTGCTAATGCACTATATTAATTACAGTTTAATTATGGTTATCGTGTGCTGTATAGTGAAGGTCAGAAATTTTGTCCTGTCTGAAGGCGTCAGGTCTTAGGAACAGACTGTCCCAGCAGACAGATGTGTCACAGCAGTTTTGCTTGCACACTTGATAAAACCGCTTTGAAATCTGAAAGGTTTGTATGCAGTAATACCCAATCCAGTAGTTTGTAAGGAAGGTGGCTAAATTTAAACCTCTTCAGCTATATTGTGATAAACTTTGAAAGTCTTGTGACTTGGTGTAATTTGATGTCTTTGTTAATTTGAATGAACCATAACCAAAGTACACTGGACATGCAGGGGAAGAAGACAAGAAAATGAATGAAGAACTGGAGTCTCAGTACCAACAAAGCATGGACAGCACCATGTCCGGACGAAACCGGCGCCACTGTGGACTTGGTTTCAGTGAGGTAGTAAGTTAATTATTTCTCTAATGATTTGGCTGCCACTTCCCTAAGACAAGCCAATACACGGTTTAAAAATCTAGTAACCGTGCATTGTGGTGAACCTGCACAGTTTGGGTTAAATGAGGATCTGACTGGAGTCACTTGGCCCTTATTTGTGTGCGCTGTGTAGGTGCCTGGAAATGAGGGATGCTTTTCGTTGTTCTGAACAGTGCTACGACATACTCCATAGTAGTCAAGACTGATTAGGACAAAGTTGCAAATATATCAAATGAGTGTTGTCACAGAGTGTGTAAGGGGAGGGGGGGAGTGTTGCAGTCTCTGTGACATCTGCATTGTCACAGAGAGTTAATTAATCTGTTTTGGCTTCTTGCTGCTGTGAGGTGCGTACCTCCCTATGGCCCTGGAAACTAAGCAGAAATAGAGGGGTCAGATGAGGGAAATCAGTCCTTCAGTGGGCTGACACCCACCTGGTCTTGTACTTGCAAAGAATTACCTAGGGATGTGCAGAAAGCGAAGTGTGACACACACACACACACAAAAAAATTGGGTTATTAGGAAGCTCTCCTTATTTGCCAGTTGACATGTCTCTTTTTTTTCTCCTGTTGACACCTATTATGGCATGAAAATGTAGATAATGTTTTCAGAGAGAGTAAAACCCAGAGAGAGTAAAACAACTCATGCTTAGAGTTCTTAGTACTTAAACATGGACGCATTGCTCCTTAGGTGCATGAACAAATTTCATTTTTTGGATCATTCTTTTTAGCGGTAGCATTGGATTACTTCAGCGCTCCTAATGCTGTGCTAAACTTATTTTCAAAGATTAGTCATGACTAATCATCAGAATTCTTGATGATCTATCAGTTAATGTCAGTATGTGTCATTCCCTGACAAGCATGTAAGTGTCATTGTGTACCCTGTACACAAAAGTAAAGGATTACTGAAGTGACGGAAACCGAAACTTTTCTAACTCATTTAATGCAGTCTTTAACGTTTCTACTGTAACTAAATAGGAAAGTGGCCAAAGAAGAATCTTTGGCTGTTAGAGTCAGTGCTGTTAACCAGGCTGGTGGGGTTCCTTTCTGTCTAATAATTTGTATATCAAAGACCCGTGTTTAGCAAGCTAGCCCATTTTAGTTCTGATACGAAAGGAGCCATTTAGCACAACATTCTCACTGGGCACATCTAAGAGCCGCAATGGAGTTGCCAGGAAATAAGGGTTTAATCTGTCTCATAATCTGAACTTGTAGTTTCAGGAAGGTGAAGAAGAGGCAGCTGGACACTCCTCTGAACACGAGAGTTCAGAGGACTCCGAAAGCGGCTCTGAGTCGGAGCAAGACGAGTCTGCAGAGGAGCTGCAAGCTGCTGAAAAGCATGATGAAGCTGAGGTTCCAGAAAACAAAAAGGAAGCAAAAAACAATTACAAGATGATGTTTGTTAAAGCTAGTGGTTCATAACTGCAGATGTAACAGCTTTGTATTTAAAGTACAGTAAGCCTTATTGTTACAGTGCGAAGTGGAGGACTGCTACAGCACAAATCTTTGTATTATGATTTTAAAAAGACCCTGTTAGATGACAAAAAGTAGTATTTGCTTTCAGTTGCCATGGATAATGTTTTTATGGGCACAGTGAGACTCCTGGTTTTTGTAAAGTGTATAAAATACTGGATGAAGAAATAAATTCTTTTTGTTCCTGCCCAATCTGTACTATATGTTATCTAAACTATTTCATGCCAGAAGAGGAAAATGCCTGTTAGTGGCTTATTCAGTTAATACCCTAGTCTTGAATTTTTAACTGTAACATTAGATGTGAATTATTGGATGTTGCATTAGTTGTAAAATACCAATATCAGCACTATTTTGTGATGTGCTAGAGCTTTAAACAATGATTTTGTCTATAGATGCTAGTGTTGACAGGGCTAAGAACAGAAATCGCTCACTTTTGTGACAGCATTAATCACTGTATCCATCTGAAGTCCTACAACAGTTGTTGGGAAAAGAGGGTTTAGAAATGCTTTATACAATAGGAGTTGAGGTGCTTCTTTCTTTCAGTTTGTAATAATGATGGGGAAAAGAAACTGCAGGGAGGGTGATGTGTAGTCCTTTATACCTTTCGCTAGAAAAAAAGTGATTTTGAACGATCAGCACCTAGCTATAACACTAAGCTGTTATTTTTAATAACACTGCCTGAAGACATCATTTTACTTTGAAAGAGAAAATATACTTTAATAATGAAAAGGATATAAAAATCATTTAGCTCTTTAATATAGAGAGTACAGAGTTTCATGCAAGTCTTTCTTCCTTTCCTTGCCATACACACACCACTTGGATGTCTATGTAAATTACCACAAGAAGGTTGTACCTTTCAAAGTAAAGCTATGTGCTTAAAGAGTCAGGACTTCTGGTAACTCCTTCCAACAAGAATTAAGCGTATCCCTTCCTTTGCAAATTTATAGCTTCTCATATTAAAGTAATCAGTAAAAATAACAGAACTTTTTGGACTTAATTTCCTCATGAATTAATGACCTGCCTCTGCTGGGAGGGCAGGACAGCAGATCTGTACGTGGAGCTCAGCCTCATTCTTTCACAACAGCGTTTCAAGAAACACTCCAGATGCTTGTGGGAAATCTTCCATTTCTGTACACTATTTATTACATAGAGATAAAATTTGCAAGCCATGTGGCTTACATGAAAGCACTAGTATGTGCTGTGGTATAGGATTATTGAATAAATAAATACAGGTTTATTGAATAAACATAAACAGTGCAGCATCAATTGTTGGGGCAGGACTTGGAATAAGATACTTTATGGAAAAAATAAAAGCAAGATAATAAATAGTTTAATTAAGGTAGCTATTTCACTGTAGTTGTGCTTAATACCAATTTTTTAAGTCATTAACTTTTAAGAACAACTTAGAACAGCAGCCACTCAAGTTCAGAGATTTCTACTTTACTTGTATGGATTTTTTTTTTGTTTTCCCAATATTTCAACATTCTAATATGTAGATAGAAATTAAAGTTGCTTGTATGTGGTTAAGAAAAGTCTCTCCATGACTTAATTTGCCTAAAGAAAGGAGCAGCTTTACTGAGACACTTAAAGCACACAAGTTAAAGAACTGTTATTCCTATTTGAAAGCAGGCTTTGAACTCACACTACATAGACAACTTCACAGACAAGATATTTTCATAGAAGCCTTTCATATCTTCATCAAGATGTGGCTTTGGCCAAGGCCTAAAATAACAGGAAATTTGAGAAAGATGCTAGAGAATACAAGTATAGGTAGACCTGTGTTCTTACCAGATCTTTGGGATTTTTTCTCTATTTTGGATTTTATTTTTTTCCTAATTGCAGAAGAAGAGGTTAGTGATACGGTTTAGTGGAGGACTTGTTAGTGTTAGGTCAGATGTTGGACTTGGTGATCTTGGAGGTCTCTTCCAACCTAGACGATTCTGTGATTGAGATTTGGCTGCTACCTACTATTGCCTCAAGTGGAGTGCAATCACAAAATTAAAGTGCAGGCTGCAACATGGTGCATATACACCAACCTGCTTTCTCTGTCCCAGCACTGAAGCCAGCACTGCTCATGCACCCTTTTCTTCTGCAGCTGCTCGGCATCCGCAGGGATCTCGTGACTTAACGCCATGGTGCATCTAGGCAGGGACTCCAAGTGATGGAATCCATCCCTGCAGGCCCTGCTGCTTTCCTGCTAGCCTTGAAGGAAGGGTGTATTAAACCCTCACCTGAGGGGTTTTCTCCACAGTGCAACCAACCTGGGAAGGCCCAGGAAAAGCAGATCCCCCTGGTAGTCCCCGCGTAGTTCTCTGCCTACACAACAGGCTGCCACAATGAGCACTGCCAGGGGCCTCCTTGGCCCAGCTCTGCCCTGAACTGGCTGCAGCCTCCTGCCTCATAAAACAGATTTAGGCATCGCTCCCAAATACAAATAAATAGATCACAAAATAATAAAAACTAAACTGAAATTAAGTATTTCTGATAAAAGCTGTTGCCAGGAAGAGGCAGCGCAGCGTAGCTGCCGTTCCTGAAGCACACAGCCAGTAACGTAGCAAACATCCGACGAGGTTTGGTGCAACGCATTTCTAACGCTGAACTAAGACTAACCTGCTCAGAACACAATCATACCCATTTCTGTGTAACACACATCATGTCAGCACCTGCATTTCCATCCACGAATCAGCACCTTTGAGAAATTTCTTATATGCTGAGAAAAGCTGATTTAGTTCAGTGTAAATTGTGCAATTTTAAATTCAACAGTCAGCTTTAGCAATATTTGGTATAAAAGCATCAGGATTAGTGACTTACAGCAGCAGAACACTTTCAGCTCTCAGCAGAGAGAGAACTGAGACGAAGATCAAGATTGTGTTTTGGCTGCTTCTGTAGTTCTCTGCCTTTTCAGGCTGATGTGGAAATTGCTCCAAGATGACAGCAGAACACACACACAGATCCTGAACCAAAGAGGCCAACTGCATTTGTCTTTTCAAACAAGATTTGGCCACTGAAATTCCTCAACTCAAAGACCAGCTCAGTAGAAAGGCAGAAGTCTGCCCGTACTCGTACATGCCTTTGGAAACAACCGAAGAAAGTTAGATCTGTCACAGAGCAACCACCACATCTGGTGATGTCCCTACACCCCACTGACACTTTACCCACACCGAGGTTAATACCGGCATTTCGAGGCCCGAGAACACTTGAGCAGGTGGGAAGAAGCAGTGCGCCTGTTCCCCCTCCACCTGCCCTGGAGCAGGGAACCTCAAGCTGAGCACCATCGCAGCCCTGCTGCCCACAAGGCCCCGCAATCACAAAAGAGGATGCTCCTAAGCCAAGGAAAATGGGATCTGTCTTCTCACCATCGAACAGGAATTCTTCAAGGCCAAGGAAACCTGATATGTAAGGTGCCCTGTAGCTTTATGCAACTGCTTTACAGTTTACTCTCCTTTTTTTTTTCCCCCAAAGAGGAGGCTGACAACTTGATTCCTGAAAGCACAATTTATAGGCCAGCTTCAAAGCTATAGGTCCTTCTGAGGCTCTGGTTGGGGAATTCACTTCAAAGATGATGTGCACATGTTGTTCTGATGTCAGGGAGGACGGCTGGCAGAAGCCTCTGTGGATTTACTACAGTCCCCAGAACAGGGATTAAATTATGCACTGAAGCTGCCTCTGTAAACTGCAGGAGACAAAGAGAATAAGTGGCACTGCAATATCTCCTAATCAAAGCCTGGCACAGTTATTTGCATCGGTCTCTTGGAAACCGTCAGGGGATTAAGAGAAGGGACATGTGTCAAGGCACCCTCACGGAAGGGACAAAGTGGAAGTTGGTTTTGTTTGTTTTTAAGACTGCCACCTCAAGTACGCTTCTTCCTGAGAAAAATATCTGAGTAGTACACAGGTGCTCAGTATCATGATGGATAAATAAAGTTTCCTCGGTTTTTGCACAGCATTAAAGAAGCAAAATGCTTAGTGACTTAATCTCATTTGACATGGGTTTGAAGTGCAGGTGCAGAATGAGATCACACCAACAATTTGTGCTATTATCTGCCTCAACTCAGTACCATTTATGGTGTCCATAGCTTGGGAAGATCTAGTACAGGAGAAAAAAAAACTACCAGAAGAATGGAAACTAACATGTAAGAGAAGAGAGGTTTTTTATACCATCAGTCAAGCAATACAAGAGCTCCTATAAAAACAACTTCCTCACTCTGAACTTTTACACAACTGTCCACCTTGACCTGCAGGGAAATTCTCTTGAACCACTGCAGTACGTGTGCTCATCACAGGTGTATCAAGCCACATTAAAGACTGCAGAAAAAAAGTTAGACAATCTGAACTGGTTTCTTTTCACCCGCAGATTTATTGCTAAATAAATTGCACCAAATGCAGGTGAAGCTTTGATCCGTAAATGTTTGGGGCCAAGTCCCCTCCTTCTCAGCCACTAAAATCTAGTGATTGTGAACTGTTTGTAAGGATGCCATCAGCACCTCTCTTTCCAAAACATTTTTTGTTGTTGTTAAAAAAGTGACAGTCTTAACATAAGAAGTCAGTACCTGACAGGAAAGAAAAAAAGATCCAATTTACTCAGAGTCTTGCAGAGACTTTACTCAGAGAGTTGCACAGTGAGCAGAGCAGTTCTGGCACTCATCTCAGCGATGGTCTCCCAGCTTCTGCTGATTCTGCCTCTTAGCATCAAATGAAAAGAGAAGGGGACCAACACGTGTCCCCGTGTGCACAAAGCCACCACAAACCTCTGCTGGGCAGAAGACAAAACCCTGCTCCATGCGGGTGGAGAAGAAGATCCTCAAAGGCCCCGTATGGAAGAAGCAGAGCAAGGACACAGACGAACTGCTCAGCATGAACAAGTGGCCAGAAAAACCAGTAACAGAGACAATATAAGAGACAAACAGAATTTGAAGTGACGTTTCTGCTGTCAGCTAGCTTTTCCCCCCAGCATGGTAGAGCTCAGTGCAACGACAAAGCCAACTACTTCATTCCATCCGGGTTCCACCCATCAGCCAGCATTTCAAAAAAAGCCTCTCGTACAGCAAGAGATGAACCAGAAAACAACGTTAAGGCTTTTCTCAATTCTGGCTCTGGAGATCAAGACAAGGCAGCCCAGCCCGAGACTACCGCAGGCCCCGCAGCACTGCACCTTGCAACAGCTGAGCACAGTGGCTGGGAGAGGGACACTCGCTGGGGCCAGGGGTGATCAGCCTTTTCTACCCCCGGCTCTGGGACGAGCTGCTTCTGTGGGGAAGAGGAGGGTTTCACCGATACTAGCCATTCTTCACTGGAATTTGGCTGAGAAAAACAAAGGAAAGCAGCTAGCAACAGCAAAGAACCTTCCTATAACCAAAACACTACGTTACGCCACCGGTGATTGTCTCCATCCACTGCC
Organism: Heteronetta atricapilla; assembly: GCA_011075105.1. Taxonomy (NCBI): domain Eukaryota; kingdom Metazoa; phylum Chordata; class Aves; order Anseriformes; family Anatidae; genus Heteronetta; species Heteronetta atricapilla. Next base: position 19,602,132 of record CM021735.1, read on the forward strand.
ACCATCAACACTCTACTTTTATCTATCCCCTTCACAAAAGTGTTTTTGGTTTTGTTTTGTTTTTACTAGTACAATGAACTTACATATTTGCCAGGTATTCTTACCGCCCCCTGTACAATTTAGCCCAACTCCCTTTATCAAAGCGTTTTGCTTCTGCCAGAGCCAATGCATTTCAGCTCCTCCAAGCTTTTTCCAGGTATCTCACCTCAAACCACTAGGCTGTTCCCCCTCACCTCCAGCCTCTTGCTTAGTCTTGTTTGCAGATACATCTCTGCCATTATTTCCTACCGCTCACTACTCACCCTCGTTTTCTTAATTTCTTTCATCCTTCAGTGCTTTCTTATGCTTAGCTCCTGGTACAAGGTTTCTTTTAGTGGGAAGAAGAAGAAAAAAACATTATTCTTTAAGCTTACATCTTATAACACTCTTTCATCAATAACTGCTAGCTGAAAAAACAAAAAAAGCTAATTCATTTAATGTTTTGTCTGGAGGCTGTTTTACACTCTCTGTAAAGCAATCAGGAACACTTACAAGTAAATAACAGGTAAACAGGGCACAAATTTGTGCATATGCAGTGCCTGCTGGTTTTATTTTCTTTTATAATTAGCACTCCGAGTTATTCTGTCACCTCCACCTCCCCGTAATTTCATGGTAAGCCTTATAATTTTACCTTCCTCTTAGGTGTACCTGTAGTTTAACATTCAAAGTATGGTTGTTGCACAGAATACCTCAACAGACTTGTATTAAAAATGCTCTTTAAAATTCCAAAGCTTTGAACTAAAGAAATATCTCGAGAAGTTTTCATGGAAAGTTCATCTCAGTTGGTTCAATTCAGCCACAGTTAGATGCACCTTTTCAAATAATGGAAAAAAAAACCGTAAAGGGGTCAGACCCAATCAATACACTTGTTCAAACAGAATTTCAGGCACTGTGATGTGTGTACTTTTTGTGCTCTTTCTTTGTACTGCTCCACTGTGAAGAAAGGTTGCTTTTGCTAGTAGAGCAATAAAAGTCTTCGCCTTTTGAATACAGCCCACTAACCAATGGGAATGTTTACTAGGTGTGGAAAATATAGCTATTTTTCATGTCTTTCCTGTGCTCATCTTTGTTCTTTTTATAACTACGCAATACATACACACACACACCACAAGCAAACACTTTAAAATACCCGCAGACAGACATAAATCAGAGGACTAACATCAGATCATGCCTTCCGTACCTTCTGAGTTTTGACACTAAGTAAATCCAGTCTTTCCTTCATATAACATCCAGAAGTTAATTGCTAAGACACCTGGGAAACGTGCGGTTTTACAGAGAGCAAAACCCAACAATGTAAAATGCACGCACACGTTTCAAGCACTGGAAATCGGAGGGGCAAGCGAGGCTGGTGCAAAAACGACCCTGTGCTCTGGGCGTGCTCTGCCTGTGCCCAGCACCAACCTCCCCTCCAAAGGGGGGCCTCAGGCCACCTCGCCCGACTTTGGCAAGTTTTCTGAGATAGCAACACACAGGTTTAGTGGTATCTTTGAGTAGCTTTCCGTTACAGATTTATGCAGCTTTCCAAAATAGCATCCCTCAGTACAATTGTTTCCTGAAAAATCTCTTTAGCGAAAATGGGTTTGTTTGGTTTTGTTTTTCCTCCAGCTGTTCCAAAACAGGCTGGATGCCTCCAAGTACAGTCGCTACCCAGTCCTTCAAAACACACAGCTTCATATGCTCATACAAAGGCAGGCAACAGCTCAACAGGATTTCCTAACAGCCTATCAATACACACAGCAGTGCAATGGGGGGGCGAGGGGGTGTTACACAAGTTCAGAAAGGCGAAAGCTGTGCTACTTATAACTATTAGGCTGCAGTTTGATAAATTCAGCTGTGTGATAAATGAAACACTAATAATGTTAGTACAAGAAATTGAAAACGTAGAAGGGGAAAGAATGCACTCTACTTAATTTTTGCTTAGTCGAACATTACAAAACACTAGTTAGAAAACAGTGCCTTCAAAAGAACTGCTTTCTAATTACATTTGTTTAATTATAATTACACTTAATCTTCTTAACAGGCAGAGGAAAAGCGTTACCTTCTGACTGAAATGATATTGAACAGCAGTCTGCAAGTAGTCAGCATTTTTTCTAGTCTTGATATCAGAAGTAAGACCTATAAAATAACAGTTGGATGGAAACAGAACTGAAAAAGAAAATCGTCCCAAAGCAAACACTAGATACAAATGAAACTTAGCTGTAATTATTTAAAGACTACACCCATCCCTGTAAAAGGACAGTCACTGAAGAACAGCATTGCACTTATTAAATAAAAAGTTTTAGAAGAAAATCAATCTTGACTTTTTTTTCCCCCCTGAAGTTTGCAATTAACTGTAGACACAGAGCAAAATCTTCAGAGAGGCTCATCTCACTGAAAACATTCACGGTATAACCATTTAGGGCAAAATCCTCCTCTTTCATGCAAGCTTGAGTAAGCAGATTTTGTGTGCACGACTGAAGGAAAGAAAATGAACATCTCCTGCAACCTGCAGAGCCAAGCTGCCCGCAGCCCTTCCCCTTCATTGCCAGGGCAGCGGAGGACTGCGCTCCTCACCCACCAGCTATGGCCACGTACTCTTCCAGCCTGCACAACAAAGCTTCTGGAGAAAGAATGCAGCTGCACTGACCCACAAAACATGTGGTCAAAGGCTCCTTTGTGTTTCCAGCCCGAGCGTCTGAGAAACAGGAGGAGCACGTCCTAAGCAGCTCAACTCTGAGTTCCTGCTTGGTGCGGCTGGAGCTCAGCTACGCCCATCGTTAAATGCTTGCTCTCGAGGTCACCGAGTCGATGCTAAGCCACAGAAATACCTCTAACTGCTTCTCTGCATTTTGTTCTACATATCAAGTTCCAGAAGAAGCAAGCATTTCCAGTGCACTCGTCAAACTCCTGTCTGCTGAGTTACAGCAGAAATCAGTACCGGCCAGTGGCAGAGTGCAATCTGCAGGGCCAGCTGACCACCAGCCAGCTCTTTGGCCAATGCCACTTTCACCTCCACGTTCAGGTGATGAGCGAGTGATTCAGTGTGAGTTACTTTTCATACTTCATGTCACCAGAAACTAAAGGACCGAGAGAGTGTCAGACAAACACACACCTGCGAAACAGAAAGGACAGCATTGTAGTAGTTGTATTGGTAACGGGAAGAAACGTTTCTAAAAAAAATGAAGCTTTTATGGAGGGGGGAACTTGATTCACATCCTAATGGTACAAGTGCAAAATCTGGGAGCTCCAATGGGATTTGAACCAAAGAAGAGCAAAACCTGGTAGCAACACGAGCAACTCTGGATTTCCAACTGGATGGATGCTGATAAGAGAGCAGATGAGACAGAGGCGAAAGGAGGCAGTTATGTTAATATTTTAATCTGTACATATACCATTTTCCAAACGGTTACATTTTATTTAAATTAATGTTTTCTTGCAAAATAGTCATTTATGCTTTCAAAACTTTTTATAAAGGCAAAAATAAATCATTATTTTGGCAAAAGGCTTTGAAGTTGATACTGGCAGTATTGAGGTAAAATAGATTACATTAGCTAAATATATATTTTTAGGAGTATTTCTGAGTACAGTGTTAATATAATACGATTTGTGTCAAAATCTGAAACTTGAAGGTCAGTCAGTTTCCAGGGAACTATATCTATCACTTGGATATAGCAAATAAACAAGTTAGTGGTTTCACAAAATACCGCAGAAGTATTTCTCAGCCATTCCTCATCTAGAGCTGAACTCAACTCACCATTACATAGTACCAGGTAATTTTTGCGTATCTTGCACTTAGTTCTGTTTTGTTTTCTTCAAGTAAAGCAGTTGCAGCCATTCATTTAATCTTATTTTCTCCTGATGTAACCACCTCACCCTTTGCCCTACAAGTAAGCAAAACACTGAATTTCAAAGTTTGGCAAAGTAAAGCACCAGGTGAACTTACATACAAAATTAGCAGGTGCCACGTTACATCATTTTTACCATTTCCAGGATAAATACTAGTCAATATTATACTGTTTATTGAAAAAAAATCGAAAGAAAATATATTTTCTAGTAAAATGGCATACCCTATTTTTTATTGCTTACTTCACATATTGTAATTTAAAGTTTTCTTCTTCCACATCTCAACTTTAAAAATATATATATAATTTGTTAGCTGTTACTGCTGTCAAGAGGAACCTAACAGACTGTATATCAATACCATCAAGTTAATCATACGCAATCAAGAAAGGACACAGGAGTTAAAATTGGTTATCATTATGGCTTTCATGGAAAATTTCATCTATACAGTGGTTATTAATATTTAGAAAATCAAACTAAAAGTTCCTTGCAAAGTATCATTTCATGGGCAAAAGGGTGGGCGATGAACTCTACAAAAATATTCAATCCAAAACACTCTGGCAATTAAACCTCTCACTTGAGTTAGCTCTACCCATACCCTATGAACGTGCATCTAAGATTGTTCAATTGACATTTTTTTCATGAAACTTTACATTGCGCATCTGAGCCTCAGGGGGAAGTAACAGCCTCCTGTAACAACTACCTAAGTAGTTCCTCTTAAAACGAACACAGCCCTTGATTTAAACAAATTCTAAAATACATTCTGTTCTAAAAATACATTGTCAGTATTTTACAGAGTTTATTAAAAGTGCCATTTATTCATATAAAAAGTCTGAACTAAGCTGAATTCAGAATAAAAGGTTTTGCAATTCTCTTCATTTTCATAGAAAATCCCCCCATTTTTCTCTGAGCGTATTTCCAGAAGAACGTGTGATCAGCTGACGAGCATCTCCACGGAAAGCAGCTGACGAACCTCTTCCTTCTCTGCGGTGTCACCAGGTGGGATCTGCTTTGAGTCTTAGGTCAGTGCTCGCTCACTGCTTTGGCTGGCGTGAAGTAAAACGAAACACGGTTAAACGTGAAAGCAAGCAAACCGTCGCCAAGCAGCAAGCACTTTCAGGAAACGTATTGCTGCGTCAAAGCCTCCTGCAGCTGGACAGAATGAACAATTAATACAGACGCATTAAGCAAACGGCCATCCCACGGCATCACCGAGCTCAAACTCTTGGGTGCCCTGCGTGTTGCTGGTTATTGCAGTCCCTTGCTTAGCGATTTTCCAGGCACACATGCATACACATGTATGTCCGTATTTTTATACGGACATACATGTTAAGGCTCTTTTATTTACATTCTTATATTTTGCACAGGTATTGGACTCCTACTTTAAATACCTTTGTTTTCAGTCTCACTAAAGATAAACACCATTTGAGGTGTTCACTCGATCAATCCTCTTTACTGCTTCATCTGCGTTTTGTGGCTTTATCCAGCATCAGGCAATAAAATTTGGCCAAAGGAAATCAGAAAGATGAAAATAATTTCAAAAGGAACTAGGGACACGTGGTGAGTGCTATAACCAGGGCACTTCTAGCAGGCGAGTATCATATTTACATTTCCCTATTTCAAATAGAGAAAACACCGTAAATACTACTGGGAAGAGATGGTCCACGCTTCTTTATAAGGGCAACAAAATTAACTTAATACTTGAAATGTCAAAATTACCTAATCAGAGACAAAAATTAATTATTCTGTTAGCACAATTCAGTGAAAAACACACCCAAGGCACAAAACAGTCAAACACTATTGCAGAATTAGTTACGCGGGGCCAAATTTTCAGCTCACCTCAATTAAGACTCAAATTTTAGTCCACGTGCTTTTAGATGACAGCCCCAAAAATGAACCCCCCTGCTCACCCAACTTTGTTTGCACGTTGGGTTCTCTCGTGAAGCAAACGCACGTGCCCCGTGCGGGCAAACAGCCCTCCAGGCCCCAGCTGCAGCCACAGCAGTACCCAACGCCCGCCCTGGGAGTGCAAACTGCGGCTGAAAATCTGGCCCCATGCTACCCAGCGCAGAGAGGTCTCTCTCCTTCACCACAGTAAGATTACGGAAGTTCCTTATCTGTAAAGCTCCAGCAGTTATTTGAAGCCTTCATTAGCCCACAGGTTATTAGTAGCAATGTTTGTTACACAGGAATGAAAGGTTTCTGAAAAATGGGTGCATGCGTTCATTTGGATCCGATTTTAGTAAAACTTGTTAAAATTCAGCAAGCCACAGCAACGATACAATGGCAAATCAGACATGCCGAGAGCAGTTAGTTCTTACTTTTAAGGTGTTTAAACAAATGTGTAGTGAAATCCATTGCTTAAGGGGGAGTGAGGTGGCTGTGGTACAGAAGGTGAGGGTGCTTTAGGTGGAAAGGTCAACTGCTGAGCTAGAAGGGATCACATACACGAATTAGGCTGCACAATCAAACATTTGTATCAAAACAGAGCCACTTCAATTTTCTACCATGTGGATAGGAAACCTGATTAGTAACGCAATGAGGTGTTACATTATTTTAGTTACCCGGAACTCAAGTTAAACATTTCTACTTGCTATTTTTTTTCTATTAGTTGCCTTAAGTTACGCAAATAAACACTCCTGTTTTGATGAGAACATGGACAATTATCTTAAGGTGAAGTTTCACTGGAACGCATTAAGGCACACAATACTGACATATCTTCATCAAATTCTGCTTTTAAAATCACAGTTCCGGAATAGGACCCAAGCTTCCTAACCTGGTTTCAGGATTTTACTGCAGTTGTACAGCTCTCAACATTTCATTTGTTACATGCCAAAAAACTGATATAAAGGTGCTATATAGAAAATCACACACACAAATATTATAGATGCATATAAATATTTGGCTTAATACAGTGCATGATAAATACATTTTCAGATCTCAGCTTGAAACATCAGAATAAAAAATATACAACAGCATAAGTATACTTGTTTATAAAGCAGAGTGATGGTAATCTGAGAACTACAGAGACTGAAACTCAATCTTAAATTCTGTTTGTTTTTTTTTTTTTTTTTTTTTTTTTTTTTTCATTTTGGAAGGCCAGAGGTAGACCTGTTTCCAAAAAAACTGGGAAATATTGGCAACTGACTTCTTGAGACACATACATTTGACTTTAATCTTTCAGACTCTTGGCATGATTTCTGTTTACAATGTTGATTTCCAACATGCTGCACTACAGGAGTTAGATAAATGCACAATTTATATTGAAAGTGACTTATAATATCACAGCATCCTAACACAAGTTCTCTGCTTTACAAAATTAAAATTGGAAAAGTTAATCCTTAGTTTCTTTCAACACAAATCTTGTTACAAAATCTGATCATTTAGGTTTGGATTTTCAGATACGGCCTGCTTCATCAGCAAGAAGCAACTTTGGCAATACATATTTTCAATTTGAACTACAAAAATAAGAATGTGAAGGAATCTGTAAAACCAAAATAAATCAGAATGTGCAATCAGATGTGCAACACATTACATAACTTTCTTTGTTAACCACTTCAGATCATCTTAAAATTTCCCATAACCCCGAGCTCTTTTTATGGTTTGTATATTTTCAATCAAAACCAAACTAATACGGCTTGCTTTTTTTTTTTTTTTAAGAATTATCCACATTTTTGATCTTGTTTGTTTTTAAAGGAGAAAGTAATAATTGCAATCATTGTATAAGAAATGAGTATTTGAGGCAGAAATGTACAGCAAACTGGGCACAGATGTAAACGTGGACTTCCTTAAACCATCAATTCCTTGACTATTACCTATTTTTTTGTTTTGTTTTGTTTGTTTGTTAAGTGTCTGAAAGAAAAATAAGCCAGGTGCTATGTTTCACAAAGGTATTAAGCTAATATTAAAACAAACATCTCACAACTGACTGCAAATGTATTTTTCAAGCAGCACTTAAGCATTTCAGGGAAGACACATTTTAATTCTCTCTTTAGGGAGAAGCATAAAGAATTAAGTAGATTTCTGTGGTGCCATATACCCCAGCATGTGTGTTAATCTCATTTTGAAATAATTATAATAAAAACTTTTAAATGTAAAAGCAAAAATTGTACTACATAGCTATTACTAGCTACTTCACAACTACTACATTAACTATAAAATATGGACAGATCAAACATATTTCAGTGCCGTGCACCTACTGCACCTTCACACACACCAAGGAGTATGTTAGCTGTCCCCATGAAGACTACTTACTGTGGCAGCCTCTCTGCTCTTGCTGTACTGACATGGGAAAAATTTCAAGAAAGGGCTGTGCTCACCCTTGCTGGTCTTAGTTTTGGTGCCATCTTTTCCCAGAAGAAGCCAACGCTCACGTGGCAAAATGCTGTGTTGGTTCCTACCTCCCAAGCACAAAGCCCCACTCCGTAACCAAAGCGTGCAAGTCAGTGTTACGGTACTGGGGACCTGCTTGCTAGAACTGGGACCAGACTGCTTGGGGAGAAGCTGTTTCTATGCACAGATGCCTGAAGTTCCAAGAGGTTTCCCCTGAAATGCTCCCAACACCTTACAGTTCTGTTTATTTATACTATCTAGCTTCCTCAGTGAATCCTTATTATTCCTTCAAGTCTGTTAATTTCCCACAGAACCCCTCCAAAATCTCAAGTTTGATCACCTGAAAACGCATGCCTTCCCTTGAAAAATCACATTCCCCTTAGCTTTAGCTGCCACCACATCTGAGTATACAGCCACATTCAACCAGTCTGTTACTACAGATGTGTGTTACGCATCTGAGCATTGGAATAATCTGTCCTTAATGGAAAGGCCTTGAAAGCTTCTGTGGCAAGTACCATATGTTTAAACTGACAACTTCAGATGAGAAATGTGCATATTTTTTCTCCATCATAGTTAAAGCTTCCATTATTTCCATTCTCCACTGGTACAGTGAACTGTGCAAGTTATAAATGGCTAGTCAGGTACTTGCTAGAATAGCTGCTGCATGTATTAATATGCCTTACAAATCTGATAACTTTTTTTTTCTTTTACTTATTTAAACTATAAAGCAATCAAGAGTGAAATTATCATCTTTAATAACACATTACAAAGGGTCTACTGATTTCCAGGCATCAAGCAGAATTCATGCATGGTTGTCTTGCTCTGATCTCTAATCTTGGTCACCAGACAGAAACATACCAACACCCATTTTACAATGTCTTTTTCAGCCTGTTGTTACATAGCTCAAGCTGCAAATGATTATACTAGAGTTTCAATCATCAGCCCAGTGAATCTTTCTGTTAAAAATAAATATTTTCCCTTCATTATATACACCATTCACCATTTTACTTTTAAAAGTGATTACAGATAAAGCTCCCTTCAGATATAGTTCACATTCATTGAAAATGTTTTTTGTGCTATTAGGAACAGTGAGTTTCCGAGTTCTGAACTTTCTGATCGCACTATTTTCTCCCATTCACCCTGTTCACTGAATACCAGATACTACTCAATGTAAACCTTTAGCTTGTCTGAATTTGTTACCGATACACACTTCTCACTATTTTGAATGTGAATGGCCCAAATTCTCTCTTTTGCCAGAAGCTCAGCAACAACCACACACAACTGTAGAAGCAAGTAAGAAATAGCTGTTATTTTGTAAATAACTAAGTATTACCTGCTACCTCCTTGCTCCTCTGAGAGGCTTCAGAAGCCAAAGCGTATGATATGGTAATGATGCGTTCCTGCTCTTGCAGCTGTGAATCTAAATCAACTGAGTTGTGCTTGTCCTGGGCAATAGTGGGCTGTAGATTGTGCATACTAGCAGGAGAGTGCAAAACAACATTAACATTTACAAAGATAAAGAAAAATCCACTCTGCAAATGAGAACAAGCTTCAATACATACAGCAAGTTTCGGATCTCACACATTGAGCTCCATAGTTAATTGAAATTCTTTGATGGAGCGTTAGATATTGTACGTAAATGACCGTGGCAAACAGACAATTGATGCAGCCATTCCACATTCAGTCACAGTATCTGCATACCCTTAAGTACATCTGAAAGTCCTTTGTAGTGCATGGGTTGTTTACACAAAAGCACTACAAAAATGTTATTTATTTGAAGTTGTTAATAAAATTTCTTGTTAGAGCTCGGAGGAAGAGATGTAGCCTGGTGGTCCTCAGATGCAGACCCGTCTACAGTCTAGCAAAGAAACTATATTTGCAGGCATTTGAGGTAACCAAATTATTGAAACTGAATGTTTCAGCTGACTCTACATTAGCTCTAAGTATCCAAAAGAGTTCTTCTAGAACTCCACCTCTCTGCAGATAACAGAAGCTTGCTGTCACATTGACTTATATTCTGCTCTGTGCCTTTCCTTCCTCTTCACCTTCATCTACAAGCTGTTTGGTAAAGACTCACTCCTGTTTTAGGATGCTCTGAACAAGAAAATGGACATATACAAAACCTGTCATTATTAATCTCTCTCCTGTATCCTGTTCTGTGAAGGAGCTTTAAGCATACTAAGTATACTACACTGTATGCATTTTCTACCACGCTTAGATAAAAAAAGCCACCACACTCAGATAATTAAATTGAACAGGAAATAGACTGTCATATGAAGTCAGATCCTAATGTTTAACACCAAACTACATACATGAGCTGAAAAATAACTGACCTTGATTTAGTAAGAATACTCTTTATCTTCTCTGCTTTACGCTGCCTTGCTGCCAGTTCTTCTGTAGAAAGAGGTTCTTCTGGCTCCAATTCAACATAGCGTTCTGGAATTGCAACCTTCTCAGGTTTTGAAAGCTGTGGGAAGAAAGCAAGCATCAAGTTTTAATAACAAGGACTTAAACTCTGGGATATATTCTCCTCAATGTGAGAACACAACGGAAACAATAAAGCAGAAGTCTTCACAGTCAGTACATGTAGCCAATGCTAAACATTCCCTTTGGACATAAGCTGATGCCCTTTTAACAGTGTCTTTTTCCTTCTTTCAGAAGATAGATCAAACAGATATTAAAGGGGATTACAAAATAAATTAGAATCAATAGGTAACCTTTTCTTCAGCTCAGTTTAGAGCCCAAAGTAGGGCACTACCTCAAGTTGCTGCAGTAGAAAGAAGAAACCGTATACAAGAATGAATGGACAGAGTTTTTAAAAGAACACTGGAAAATATTTATGTGGTGCCAGTGAGAATTTCCTATAACTGAACGGAGATGGCACCTAAAGTTTTAATCTAGGGTATCGTTCTTTTGAGACCACATTATCTTTCTCTGTGAGCAGCAGCAAAGGGAAAAAAAAATCCTCAAACCAACACTTTATAATCATTGTTGAAAATTCCTTGACTCTAGATTCTGAAACCTTAGGTGTTCAAAAGTTGTCTAGGGAACTGGCCCAGAAATACACTTACATTGGGCATTTAACAACATGTTGAATACACACAGTTATGTAGACTGAAAATTTTAATAAGTGAACCAACTGCACAAAAGCTAGCAACAAGATTTTGTCAGGATCAGATCTTGGCAGAAAAAAATTGCTTCACGTAAGAGACCTCAACCATCTAATGAAAATTCAGTTTACAAATGGACATTGAAAATGAATGCTTAGAACACGAAATGGACTTAGAAAATAAATGCTTAGTAGAACAGACTACTTTTCAAAATGCACAAACAGCAAGTGCATGGATAAACAAAAGTGATAAAAGGAGAACCTTCCCTCCCGTCCCCGTTGGATTTCTGTAAAACACTCATAAGGCCATGAGTTTCCAAAACTCGAAGTTTTAAATGGTGGCCATAATGACACAACTGAGCACCTTGCCTTATGAGGTACAGAAGTGGCCAGGTAAAGAGGACGGGCAAATGAAACGGAAAAGGACAGCATGGGTAACCTGAGAAGCTTTAAATCCAGATCTTCAGGCCCATTTCAGTCACTCTGGGGTATGACAGAAATGCCTACACACAAACGTTTCCTGTCTTAGGCTGGAGGTGCTAGTTTGAATGTAACAAGTGATTCAAGAAGCCCTGGAGGCCTTCTGGAAAATACTTTAATAGAGTACAACAAGGAAAGGCAATGTAATAAAAGCATTTTTTCTATTTCTGAGGTTTACAGCATTTTCTGTAGAACATATTGAAAGATTAATGAAAGACACATTTGAACAGAGCAATCAACAGATAACAGCCCATGTTCATCCTCTTAAAAACCTCTCTCCATCTATCACGGGATTTTACACAATGCACACTTGTCTTTCCACTTGTTCTGCTCTTTCCTTTCCACCAGATGGCTCAATCGCATTTCAAACAAATACTACACTCAGTGGAGCTGGAAACAAACCTTGTGTCCAGAACACAAGATCACCTGGAAAGCCAGCAGACAGGTTCTTTCTCTTCCGGCCAGGATAAAGCTGCGCTCCCTCTTCTCTAATATGTTTTGCCAGATCAAATGAAGAGTAATGCAGTTCTGCGGAACGAACTTTTCTTCCTAGCAGTTTCTTATTATAAATACTCTTCATGTTGCCTTCTCATCTTTTTTCCCCCCTATTTTTTACATAACATTGCCTAACTTAATAACTTTTTCTCTATAAAGCATGACATATATTTCACACAGTAAAGCCAACCTTTCAGTTTGTTCTCTCCACTAGAGCACCACATGAACACAAACATTACAGAAACTCTAGGAGCCAGGCCATAAATATGCTTCCTTTTCAATACTCAAATGAATCCTTTTTGTTGGAACTTGCAGCTCACTTTTGAAACAAAAGACACGAATTCACTACCTAGAACTTAGAGAAAGGTTAAAACTTTGGGGGATAAGATCAGAAGCAAATAATTATGAGTGTTACCTCTCTGCTGATATCTAAATCATAGTCTTGAGGCTCCAGGTCTGTCTCTGTTACTGCTACTGCTATCGGCTGAACTTTTAGCCATTCATTTTCATCCTTGTCTTCTCCACGAATGGCCCTCTCAAGTAACTGCAAATCAAATTCTTGCTCTCGTTTCCACTGGTAATAGATACAAAACAATTAATAGCATTCAACCATACTGACAAATTCAACATTTAGCAATGTACATAACTACAGCTGCAAATGCTATATTGCTGAAAGAATCCATACAGCAAACTCCTTAACTGACAGGAAGAAAAATACGCTACTGTATTTCCTGGAACGTTTGGCTGTGAGATTTGATCTCTAGCTGTGCTGCATGGATCTCGGAGTAGTGTTTAATTCTACAGACAACATTCAGCTGTGTTAAATTCTAACAAATACATTAATCACAATTCACATATGCTGATTAACATGGCACCAGCACCAACATCCATGGAAGCATAGATGTCAGCATAAGCGAGTCTGTGGAGGGACAGCCTTGCCCTAGGCGTTATAACCATGCAGTGCTGTGTGAGCTTGAATGGCCCCACAGAAAGGACATTCATACTGCAGATTGGCAATTGCCATTTGTAAATTGTATGCTAGAAAAAGACTTGGTAATTAAAGTTGATATTTTATGTACTACCATTAACTTGTCTTGAATTCATAGTCATTTTCATAACTCCTAAGCTCTTATGACTTTGCTGAAAGCCATTCTGTTCAACTAGCTACCTGCAAAGATTAAAAATCTTTCATATTGCCTTTACAAGAGAAAGGCTGAGCAGTAAAAAATTCGGAGCATATTTAAATTAAGCAGCATATTTTAGAGTTCCCAAATTACCGCATAGTAGCCCCTTCACAGCTACAATACAGCTGCATATAAACTCACACTTACAAACCCTACCAACACATTTTTTGTTCATAAATATCAAAAAATTAAGTTCTGCTGCAGCACCATTCCATCCAGCAAATCGCAGCAACTTTACCATACAGACCTGAAACACTGTATTAAAAGCAGTGAGAAAAAAGGGACAAAATCAACAACAAAATTATCTCCTCAAGTATTTGAGGCTATCAACAGGAGAATGTGCCATCATGTTTATTAAGAACATGCCTAACATTTCTATTACAAATCTCTAGCTTGATTTGCTTGAATTTTGAACTCAATATGAAGTCCTTAGCCTCCATTACGCTACTTGCATTATTAAATCTACTTGAAACCTATTCATGCACAAGCTCTCAATCTTCACTCAAAAGATATGTCTTCCATATGTATTTAAAAAGTTAAATAGCTAAAAGACAATTACATCTCAAAAATTAAGATTTTTTTTTCCAGAATTCGAAAGAGAAAAAATGTTTTCTCATTCTATTACTCCAAACTTCTTATTCTACTCATATTCGAACCAGGCCTGATTGACATAGTATATTTCAAATACACATTATCATTTTCAAATTATTAAATGTAATTAAGAAAAACATCAAACCATTATTACAAAGCAGAGTTTTTATTGGCTTTGATGTTGCAACTTTTACATTAAAAAGGCATTTTATATAACAAGTGAATTCATGTACTGTGATCAATACTTAAAATGTCATTCTACATTTGCGAGCTGACCAATTAAAAATTCGAGTTACATATACAATGTATGTTTAAAGCAAATGTTACATACTGAGCAGCATTTCAATTATACATTTAACTGTTTGCCATTTTGGCTGCTAAATAATTGCAATGCTGTAAGTAATTGTGCTATCAAACATGCTTTTTGCGTGTTGAAGCCCTGTAGGTACAAGAGATGACCTCTACAAAACACTGCTAGGGCTGAATTCAATTTTAATTCTCCACAGCAAGAAAAAGACCAAGATGGCACCCAAATTTATAGACAAAGTATTTGCCACAAAGGTTAATAAGGAGTGTCACAAAAATGTTTAAATTCAGCTCGTGTATGTTATGTTAGACTCAGGAAACATTAGAAGCTCAGATTTAGTTCTAATTAAAATATGAAAGTAACAGTTATCCTATAGTTCTACAATTCCCACATACTATGCACTATCTTTAATAAATTTGTGATTGCAAAACAGAAGACAAAATAGATGAATGTCTCCAAGTAGTGCACTCATTTACTGGGAAAGTAAATATAAATAACTGGCTGTAAAAGTGTGTTACTGAGCGGTGGGAATGAAAGGCTGAATATTATAGGGTTTTTTAAATGCTAGCAATTGACACACACGTACTAAATGCAATTAAGCCTGGTAAAAATTGAGTAGTCCAGTTAGAAATTGTAAAATAACTACAAAATTTTGCAAATTAAAAACAAGCAAACAAAAGAAAAAAAGAGGCATTAGGTATGATGAGTGACAAATCTAAAAGCAAGAGATCTTGTGCAATGAATTAGGTAAAACAAGGTGATCATTCTAAAGCTCTAGTGGACCAAATGAAAAATAAATTAAAAGACTACAGCATAAGTGCAATTACAGTACAATCTTGGTTTAGCACCAAGTGAGAAACTGGGTAGCTTCACCAATTAGAATTGCTTTGGTTAGTATCCAAACCATATAACTACAAACTTATATTCTGTACAGCATTTAATCTCAGAATGCAACAGAAATCCTTTTCTTCAGCAGCTTAAATTTGAGCCTTATTAGAATATTCTATATTTTGAGCTTTAAAGGAAAATTTGTGCCAACTGAAAGACATGAGCTCTTAGAAAATTTTCTAGTAAGTGCAATTAGGTTTCAAAACTGATTATCCATTTCACTTTTTTTTTATATATAAAAAACAACAACAACAACAAAAAAAAACAGAAACAAACACACACACAAAACCCAACCAAATATACAGACTGCATGGCCTGATATTAACATTACTATCTTGCAGCCTAATTTATGAATTTAAAAGAAAAAAATAACCTTGGCAAGTAAGAACATTCTAAAAGGCCCATTCCATTATGAAGCAGTTTAAAAACCATACAAGCTTCTTACACTTTCTAAATACAATTCCAATGAAAAACAAAACCATGTCTCCGAAATCACTCCAATATACTCTCATCTCCACTCAGCACACTAACCTCTGACCAACTTACCTGCTGAACCTGCTACATATATTGTTAAGTACTAGTAAAAATGATCATCTGTTACTCACGCTCTCTGACCTCGTTTTATACTGTATAATACTAATTTAATTAGACTAGAAGCATCACACACGCTCAAGTGAAAGTGCTTGCTAGGAAAAAAAAATCCAAAGATATTTTTAGTTTAGTCCTTTTAAGGCATATCTAACATACTGAGCCTATGTCTGCAGAAATGGGCCTGACGAAAGACCGAGATGAAACAGACTGCCTTTCTCCTTGGCTAAGAGTTCTCTTGCGTTCCCGAACTAACGCCTTCTGATGTCGTTTCATTCTTTCTAGTTGCTCCTCTGCACTCATCTTGCCTCTTTGGTGGTCTCCAGAGTATAAACGTTCCAAGGCACTCTTTGGTCTCTCCTGAAGAAGTCACAAGGCACACAAAACGTGTGGGAATCAATAGTTCATAAGTAGTATGCAAAAAAACCACCCTTCTCCTACCTTATTACTAAATTAAGATGATTTTGCTCTATTACTTTGTATTAATTTGCATATTTAAACTCTAAAATTTGTATTAGTACTGGTGATTTTTGGTTCTAAACATTGCTTTATAAATCTATTACAAATGCAATACATTGTCTGTCTACTTCCTGATTCATTTAAGAGAGTGAGAAAAATTGGATTACATCACAGGTGTTGGGTTCTCTCCCATGCTACTAGAAACCTATCTTCTGCTAGGCAAAATATACTCTAGGCTTAAGAATATTTTGAACGATCCAGACGTTTGCTTTCAGATGTTCAACTACAACTTACCTTGGACCTATCCCTTCGAAGCGTTGCATATGATGAAATGGTAGATGATTGGTGCAATCTGGAAGTTGATCCAGATAAACCTTCGTAAAGAAAAAGAGAACGCTTTAAAACTAAATGACAGAAGGAAGATGTCTGTGAAGAAAGTCAAATCTTAACAACATTTGCAGGTAGAGGGGTAAGAAACAAGAAGAAAATAAATTTAAAAAATGAACCTCCTTTTCCCAAGCGTCCTCTCTATCCTCATTTTTGAAACAAAGACAGAATTGTAGCACAGTGGAACGTAGCGACAAGTCACGTGTAGTGTTTGATGGCATTATGTTGTTATTCGTTAGCGCTTCCACTTATTTGACTTCCACAGGCAATTAAAGTGTTTAAAAAATACTTGACTTTGTAAATACAATACAGAAATCATGAGGAATAATAATTCTGAATACAGGAGACATTCTAACAGCTAACTTCATGTTTTGCTATTTTTTAAAGCATTACATATGAAGTTGCTTTACAAAGGGCTGGTTATCTACAATGGCACCATTAAAAACCACAAAATTTTTAGAATTCCATCGTATTACACAGTTAACCTAAAATAATGATCTTAAAATAAAGACTACTTCCAGAAAATCCTAAGAGAGTAAAGCTCCTATGCAGAAAGTACCATTAAAAATCAGCCATGTAAAATCCTGGCTTACCACGGGTAGGTAATGTCTGGTATCCACTATCAGAGCTTATTAAACCGCTGGAAGGTTGGCTGAGGTCACCGCCTATCGTTGCTAGTTCTGGTTCACTCACATATGAACGCAGCTCTACCTGTGTGGACAAACACTTACTGGCTCAAATGAAATCACAGACGGCAAGTCTTAATAGTCTTAAACCAAACCCCAGAAGTTTTGTTCATGGCTTACTGAATCTCTCTCTGCCCTTACTATACAGCATAGATCCATTCTCTGTCTCTTTGTTACAAAACAGTATCTTGCACTATAGGTTCACACAGTCTTAAAGCGCAGGTGTGTAAGTCTGTGAGTGCTCACCCTATAGTCTCCGTTTACATACTGTCCTAGTTCTCTGTCTCTCTTTCTTTCATCTGACTGACGTTTCAGGCCCCGCACTGATGTGTGCCTGATGACAGTGGCTTCTCTTGGGAGAGGTGGAACAGCTGGTGGCTGATCTTCAGGACTGTATAACTGAGGGAGAGGAGGTCTGGGTGGTGCTTCATCTTCCTGGTAACAGCAAAACACAGGTATTTAGCAAACAGTCTGCAAACTGTCTGGCATAAACTGTCTGAAATTTCATTACACTACGTGAGTTATTTATGATTGCTTTAGCATGCCCTTCTCTGTCCTCCAGGGCTTGAGGTGTTAAAAGCAAACAAGACCCAAGAAAGCTAACAACCAATCAACCAGAAAGCATTTCCAAAGAAGAGCAAGGAAGGCTCTGCCTTGGTATGCTGTAAAGCAGTATACGGTGCAGAAACCTCCAGGTTAGAGGTGTACATTCTCCTGTATCTGTTACAGCTCGGTTTCAATACAAACACCTGAAGTGTCTCCTTGTTGTGACCCCACACTGCATTCACTTAGTAACCATGAAAGCTTTCAGTGTTTCTGCCAGAAGCAAATGGAAACGGTGGCGAAGGAGTCTCACAACAGCAGTACTTACAACCTTTGGCTTTAGCCTAACTGGTGACTGAAGAGGCGGCTCGATTTTTTTCAGCTGCGGTGCTTGGTGCTGTGTTCTGGCCTGGAAATAAGGCTGCGGATACAGCCTCACCTCCAAAGAAGGTTTGACCGGGCTGGGCGGAGGGCTCTGCGGAATGGAGGGTTTGTTCTCCACGGCTGTGAGAGGAGCTGGTAAGGAAGGCACTGTAGACTGAGAAAATGAAGGCACTATTTTTCTCTCTAGGGGAGAAATATGCACATATGTTAGATGCTGTTAGATATGTGTTTCTTATATCTATCAACTATGTTCACGAGAGTAGAAATTAACATCCTTAGACTTTAAAAAACAGCCTTAACACTGCAGGTTATTTTCAACACAAATGGTTTGCTTTTTTTTTGGAATATAAAAATCTATGATTGGTAGATTATAGGAAGGATGGGCAACATTTTCTTGATGAGGTTCAAACATGCCCTTCAGGCTAAAAATAAAGACCTACACTTTAATATCAGCCAGTGAAATCTCCTGAGAGAGGGTCAGAAGGAAGGAAAAGCCCGAGTCATATGCAAGCAGTTCACCAGCGGGATATGGCCCCACTCAACAGATTCCTTAAGATGCCTATAGATCTAGACACAGCTAAGCACAACAGCCATACCTTAAATAACATAAAATCTCACCATCTGAGAACAATTTCATCTCTGTGCATACAAGATAAGCAAAGATACTTTAAATATGAAGTGAGTTTGCAGGAGGCATTAACAGCCTCTTGCAATCCCAACGTGTCAGGTCTTTTCTTTGAAACATAATAAAGCAATTGAAATGCAGACCGCACACGCTTTCCCTTCCTCTTTTCCGTAGCTGATGTTGTTGCTCTGCCCACCAAACACCTGCCTGAAGAGGGAGGGGGAAGGCAACTACGGCAAGGGCAGCTGGGGAGCATCCAAGGGAAAAACAGCAAACGAGCGCAGAGAGGAGCTCCTGGATGCAATGCAGGGTAGATGCTGCTATGGTATGAGCCTGTTATGTGAGAGCAGTTCTTCCTGCATCTTGCACAGCTTACCCCACTATTATTATTATTGTTGCCTTTTCTACGGCTTGTTACATTTTAGTGTGTCAAAACAAATGAAAAACATCTTAAGATCTCAACCAAAGAAACACCACGATAATGTGCTCAAGCTACAGAGATTTCTGCTACAGTGCAGAATTACCTGCATTTTCTGCATTAGAACTTACTTCTAGACAATTCCCGCAGACCCAAAGATTCACCTGCATTTGTGTATTTTTAATGGTTTAATTATGTTCTCCTTACCTGGATTCTTGATAGAGTCTACTATGGTTTTGTAATTTGCTTTATTCGCACTCAAGCCAGCTGTAACATCTTCAATCCTCCACAAGTCTTTTTGTATTTGTGCTTTCTCCTGATTGTTTATAATAAAAGAGAATATATATATATATATAACCCATTTTCATTTATAATGGGCTTACCCCTGTTTTTGATACCAGAACCAAACTCACTTTCCAGAACTTACGTTGAGAACTTAGGAGTCTAGAACTGGGTTAAATGTTTATTTTAAAATTTAAAAAACAAACAAACCACCCCCAACCAACATATCTTGCATAAAATTTAGAGCATTTTCTGAGTTTAATAGTTTATTATAGTTTATTTAATTAGTTTCATATTCTACATAAAATGAGCTTACAGAAAATTTTAATTTGACCCCAAATTAAATGTTCACATCATTCTAACACGCTTCAGGCTGATCAGGCAGTATTACCAAACTTCATGCATTTCGGGGAAATGGCTAATATTAAACAGAAAAAAAAGTATAGTCTGCCTGAATGCTGCCGCGAACTACGTTATGGCTTTTAATGGATGAAATATAAAATTAACTAAGAAGGGATGACAAATTTCATTTCACTTTATACTTGGGTGGTTAGACATGATGTATTAGAGGTTGAAACAATATACCTCTGTTCTTCCAGGATTCAGTCTCATCTTGTACCCTATTTGCTCTGCTGATTCTTTCCACCAGGCAAGAACGGGAAGCTCTGTCTACAGTCCGCATCCTGCCTCTGACTGTATCTTGTGCCTGGAAGCCCTGGCTGCTGAAGCCACCACTTCAGCCATGCATTTATTGCAATCATCATAAATAGCTGTTTTCCCCTCTGATTGTGGATTTTTATTTTTTTCCCCCGGTTTGGGAGTAATCTTGATACTTTATGGTAAGCCATTATTATTTTCTAAGGAATTAATGCCTGATAATTTTTCCTTCAAAAATCGGCATTAAGAAAAAACTTAATGATATGGTTTTCCTTGTGGTTTTATAACGAAAGCTGAAGGCACTGCAATGCTTTAGTTAGGAATTGCTTACAAACTCCTTAAAACCTAGAAATCCATCACTTGCCGGGAGCTGCAAAATAACCACTAATTAATCCTATAAACCTGAAAGAGAAAAACTTTAGTAAAAGCTCTTAAACCTCACAGAACTAGGGAAAACATATCAATTGCTTTCTACTTTCTGTCTCAGATCAGAAAATATGGCCAGCAAAGTAACAGAGCAGGAAACAGGGTGCCAAGAACACAAACATTTAAATGATGGAGAACGTTATTTGCCTGTAGTAAACTGACTCGATAGATGGGACATATCTTGAAAGATTGTCAGGATGAAAACTATAAATTTACACATTTCATTTCATTTTTCCGAGATTAATCATCCTAGAAGGAACAAAATGATGGATTTACAATAATCAAGCCTCAAGACTGGTCACAAAAAACAACACGCACATACAAAAAATTCTTTTTCTGAAACCACTCAGAAAAATGTTTGATCCATCACATCTAAAAACCAGGAGATCTTTTAACGTTATTTCTTCCCGTTACTTAAATCTTTATGTGGAGACAGTATTTTAAACCAAAAATGGAATAGATCCAAAAGATAAACAGATTAATTTATTTTTACATTATGAAAACCAGGACTGCTGTTTACCAGAGGGTATAAATATACGTTATGGGCAAGCATGAAAAGTTGGCTTGGAGAGAGAAATTAATTTCTCTAACTTCCTTCACACAGAAACATAATTTAGCATGATTTATAAAACCAGAGCAGAAACACTTAACAACTGAGAAGTCATCGCTGACAAAATGTAACTTCAAAGTTAATTTCAGCATGACCACATCCCAACCCTTAAGCAAAAGACAATGAAGCTACAATCTTGAAAGCAAGACTTACTTCAACCAAGCTGCTCGGACCATTTAGTTTTTAACCTCTTAATTAATGATACATAAAAACAATATTAGCCATTTCCTATGGCAGCTTGAGCCTGCAATTTTATTGATTTTTCACTAATATTCCAGGAAGACTGCAGGCTTTTTTGTGTGTGCAGTGTTGTGGGTTTTTTTTTTTTTGGTTTCTTTGTTTTGATTTGGCTTGGTTTGTTGTTGTGTGTGTGTGTTTGTTTGCTTTTTGTTGCTGTTGTTTTTAAATACAACTTGTATTTAATGCTACTGTAAAATGCTAGATAGTCTTGAGCCTCTGGGCAGACACCTAAAGACCCTAATGATTATGGGTATTTAAAATCAGCCTTTTTTGAAAGACTGTGATTTTAAGAATATTCAGTACTTTCCGGAAAAATCAGCTCCCCTTAATGTCCCGAAAATGGATATTCAGAAACATTTTAAAAAGTCTTAGCCAAAGACAAACTTATCTCTGCATATATTTAAATGTGCATGTACGTATTTAAGTATGCACACATAAAACACGTCTCATGTGTAGGTCTGTTTGCATGCATATATGTACCTGATAAGAGATGCTGAACTATGTTCACATTTTTTTCTGTGCAAGCCATCTTCCCTTCCACAGGTACTGCTAAGTCACATGCCATACAGCCAGTATTTTAAGCATGTTCAATGCAAAACTGAAAACTGTTTGTTAAAGTACTTTTTTAAAGTATATTCCCTGTAAACCTGTAATTTCCCTTTGTTAATCAGAATGACTTCATACAGGGATGATCTTATTCTACTCCTGGGATTTTTTGGAGGAATGTATTCTACAGCTGATCTCAAATAAGTAACACTCTGGCTCTAGAAACTAAACACAAACACACCCCAAAATGAAAAGTGGCTGAAAATGGAATTTTAAGATTGATGAAATCTAAGAAGGTTTTACTCCCCTTTTGTTCTGAGACAAGTTCATACATTAATGGCAAAAACTAACAGACTAACTCACATCTGATTGGATGTTTGTTGCAAATATTACATTTAAAAACTCAACTAGTGAGCTATTTCATTCCAGAGTATTTGGGAAAGTAGGCTAGGAGTCTATAGGCGAATTATATACATTGGGTTTGTTCCTTGTGTTTTGTTGTTTAAAATAGAACTATTCTGCTTTGACACAGGAAAAGCAATCTGGACTGTATTCCTTGCTCTGTGAGAAAAAATCATCAGTTGTAAGCAGGTATGTTTAGCCAGATCCAGTTCAGCAAGCAGAATAGCTTAGCTTCAAACAAGGCTTCTTTGTGAGGTTCAAAACAGAATAACTGATTTAAAACTGAGATGCCTTTCAATTACTGATGGCTGTTAAACACTTATTCCACTTCACCAAACAAGCTGCAGAGATAAGTCTTCCATAAACAGAAGAACGTGACGAGGAACAAGTAACTACAATAACAAGCTAGAGGCTGATGTTCTTATAAATGGATAAAGAAGCCAACGTCAGAACAAATAAATGGAAGACTAAGAAAGCCCTGCACAGTCTTATAAATTAAATACATTATCAATGTCAGGATGTCAGCCCATAATAAAAACATAATAAAATAATGACAAATTTGCAGAGACAACTTATGAGAAACTATTAGACAGGCTGGAAGATAGCTAGTTACTGTGCAGCTATGCTGTTACAATTTCTGAACTCTGCAAACTAAGACGTGACAGATGAATACAGTGCAAACATTGCAGACGTTCTCTCTTACGAGAGGATAGCTTTCAAGTTCAGATAAAATCTTCTCACAAGTAAGCCAGTGTCGGGAAACAGACTCACCTGAGATACCAAAGAACTATTCATCTGTTCCTGTAAGGCTTTTTTCAGCTGGCTCACATCGTTTTCTAGTTTCAGATATTCATTCCAGGCATTTTCCATTTCCTAATAACAAATGAAATATTCTAATGCAACGTTATGATAAACCTGGATATTGCTCTATGCATTCTCTAATTGAGCAATTAGATGTTTTTAAGACGGTGTTGTTCCTTTGCAAAAAGAAGAAAAAAAGTGTTTTGTGGCCTACACTTTCTCTCTGACTTGAAGGCAGGCTTCAAAATGCTTTCTAGCTTTGCAAGACCAAGTCAGCAATACCTAGCTAAGAAATTTTGGCCAGCTTTCTGACACAAAGCTATTTCTTAAGCATAAAACTGGTGTTTAACGCTTGAACTGACTCTACCGTGCTATGAAAGAAGAAAGTCTACTCCAGTTCTATTTCCCTGTACCTTCCTCCTCTATTTAAAATAAATTTGTAATTAGAATTCAGTAACCTAAACCAGAATTCGTATTATGAAACATGAAGTAGGATATGCTTTAAAAGTTCTGCTGTCTGCACTGCGATGTCATTATAAGCAAATAAACAAGCAGACACCTGGAAAATAAAGCTATCCCAATCATCCTTACGTTACTTAGACTACTTCCAACACCGCTGGCACCACAGCCTGCCTTCTGACCCAGACCTGCAAAAAATCTCAAGTCTGGAGCAGTTCCTATGTAAGCAGTGATGGAGTAGGGTATGTTGTTGTTGTTTGTTTTTTCTCTAAAGTTTGGAAAAGACGTAACTCGGGAGTTGAGGGGAAGAAATAACGGAGGTTTACAAAACCCAGAGAAACTGACTGGCTGTTCCCCATCCTTTCTCATACAAGAATAAGGGTCAACCACATCAAACAAGTGTGAGTCTGGCTCTAAACAAATGAAGTGGCTGTCCACACAGTCGGGAACAGTTCCATGCAATACTTTGCCAAATGATGGTTTGGATGCAAAAGGTTCACCGAATTTAATAGGAGTCTTGGACAGACACTCTGAAATAAGATATACTGAGGATTACTAAATAGATAAAAAAATAACAGTGTGAAGAATTCTCCGATCAACAAATAGTTAGAAGCTGGACTGATCATCACAGGAAACAGCACACACACCTCCCATCCTTTCTCTTCCCTAAACATGTGCTTCTGCCCACTGCTAAAGCCAGAACCCTGGACCAGAAGGAACCTAGGACTGGACCAGTGCAAACATACTCATACTTACTTGCTACTTACGGCCCCAGTCAGATATTAAAGGCTGTCTGTGAAAGTTATTAGTTTTTCTACAGGCACAAAACACTGTACATATACATTTAAATACTACTGGCATCTTAACGTTCAGATCTTACCATAGAACAAGCATTCTAGAAACAATCTTACGAAGAGATGATCCCATATTCACTAAGAGGTAAGAATAATACAGTGAGTGCACAGCACCCAGGCTTAAAATGTTCTCTTTCACAGCCAATTCTTACAAATATTTTTGGTTTTAAAATTTTCTATTAGATCATAATATTAACAGTACATTTTGACTGAAATATAAACAGACATTCCCAAGCCCTTTTCCCCTGGAAAAATACCATGGAATCATGCTTGTATTTCCACTGTGAAAAGGGCTACCTGAAAGATTTGCAGTTGAAGCCCCATACATAAATGACAGAACTATAAACAAATCTTCAAGCACTTTTTGGGGGTGGGGAGCGCAGAACGAGAAGGGTGCATTGAAGAGGAAAGCTGGAGAAGTAGTTTGTTTAAATTGTTTGTGCTGATTTAGTGTCTGTACCTTAACAAAATTAGTTCACAATAGGACTTAATTTCCCCATCCAAATGGAAAAATGCTGTTTAGCTGGCGTTTTAATTACTCTTTCCTTGACATAACCAAAACCACATACCGTCGAAACTTTGGATATTTCAGCCCGAATATGTATGAGATCCTCTTGCAAAAGTCTCTGCTGGTAGGAAATTTTTTCTGCATGCTGTGGTTGGTCTTTGTACTGTTCCATCTGCCTGTGTAAAACCTCCAAAACTGACTCCAGCTGATCCTAACAGAGAAGCAGGCAGCAGTAAGCTTACAGCATTTACAGCAAACTTCACTGAATTACCTGTGTGAATACAAAAGCTGTTTTTCATGCCCCCAGTATTTCCTCTAAGCCACTAGATTAGCATTGACCTCCTATTGTGGAGAGTAGGATGTAAAGGAAAACATGCAAGAGCTTTAATTAATCACTATAACCAAAATTCTTTGATATTTTCCACTCTATCTGCTTCAATAGCCAAACCTGTACCAAAAAAAAACACAAAGCAGTGAGATTTTTTCTATTTGCAGTCTGTGCAAAACTGTAATTTATAGTTTCAGAAAATCTCCTCAAGTACTACAGCATTGTGATAGCCACAGCACAGCATTAACTATTTATATGTAGCTTCTCATTCACTGCTAGAGCTCGTGGGCAGGAAAGCAGGTAAAGGTGCACGCATGCAAGGGAAGTCAAGGAAACCCTTTTGTTACTGGTCACAACTCAAATTGTGACCTGAATGGGCATGGAGGAAAGGAGGAGGGCTCCAACTTGTCACAGAAAATATTCCAGCATTTCAGACATAAACCTCAGAATAAGGCTCACCATACGTCTCAAATCACTACAAATCAGTATCGTTTTTTTTTCCTTTTTTTTTTCTTTAAATAAAGGCGACACAAGTTACAGAGAGTGCTCAGTACGGACCTTGCTAGCACACAAGCACACTGCTGTTTATGCAAACAATGTTTGCGCAGGTGGGAAGAAGTGCAAAGAAACCTGATTCTGCCTCCCACCACATGCATATTGAGGCACTAAGCAGTAGACAGAAATGTGTATGCACCCCCGTTTTTGAAAAATGCCAGAAAATTAAAATATATGTAGTTTGAAAACGTTTATTTTCAAAACCTCATTTTCTAAAAGCACGTAACTCAACCCTAACATTATATAACATTGTATTTTTCCTTATATGTTTATATATACATTCAAAGAAAAATATTGCAATGCAAACAGCATGCAGTAATTTGATTTTTTCTTTGCAAATCTTTAGTTTATAAGTATTTATTTTATAAAGATCTTTTTAATCTACTCACTTTATTTTCCTTCAGAGCTCTTATTTTGTCCTCCAAGTCCTGCAGAATTCTGTCCTGCTCACAGAAAATGCTCAGCTTGACCTGAAAAAAAATCATTTAAATATTACATATAATATTAAATTAATGCAATAATATTAAATTTCTAAAAAGAAGAATAGTGTCCACGAACAATAACTTACCCCAACGAGCATAATAAATACAAACAATTAACAGTGCAAATAGCCAAAACGATGCAAAAGGTTCCGAAGTGGTATTTGATACTTACATCAATATCGCTTTCTGCAATCTTGACAGGTTTTGCACTTCGTTCTTTTAATGTGTCACGCCCTGTCACCTAAGAGGAAAAGTTTGTAAAGATCTGAGAAATTTGTTTCCAACTAGAACTTAGCTATGCTTCAGCAATGAAAAAAAGGTTTGTTAAATATTCAAGTTTATCAACAAAGACAAAATTTTGGATATGTGTCTTTTCAAAAATGCTACTATTTTTTCAGGGAGGTAATCAGAAAGGATTATTAGTTATATTAGGCTATTTAATTACTCTTAGAATAGCTTAAAATTCTGTACAAAATAGCATAATCCCATCTGTCTATGGTTACAACGGTCCTGTTCCTGAACAACCTAACAGCCTGCACCTTTAATACCTTCTTGAACCCAAAGGACCTGAATAGTTCCTTTAAATGCATGATTGCAAGAATAACAGCATTAATTAAGGACTAAAAATATACCTTTCTAGCAACTATTTCATTCTACAAAGGACAGTCTCTTCCATAGTACGAGGTGAATTTTATTAAAGACAGACCGCTAAAAGAGTGCTAGGGTGGAATTTAAATGTAATTAATCTATTTTGACATGTTTGTAATATACCAAATCTCTCATTCCATAAATCACTGCTTCCACATGCCATTTCTGGTGAGATTATCATCTTCTCACATAACGCGGTTTTTACATCAGTGCAGAAACTACACTATGTTGTACTTCCAGCAATCTTAGAAGGAAGGTTTTCTATCCCCGTAGAAAAGTTTGTTACGCCCACTGTTTATATTCGATCCTTTTGGCAAATATCTAAGGCTAAGAGAATTGTCATATAATATAGCTCACAAATCACATAGGTTTTGTGAGCTTTAAAATCAAAAGACTAAATGTGGCTCAATTAGAACACTTCTATATTTCGTTAAAGCAAATACTATCTTACGAAAGAAACAGCTGGCATTCAGTACAGCGCTCATATATCTTGTATTCTTTCATAAAGGAAAGAATTTATGAATAAATGTTCACCTGATTATTGTATTCATTCAATAATATCAAATCAAAAGGGTTGTTGTTGTTGTTTGTGGTGGTTTTGTTTTGTTTTACCTTTTTTTAGCGGGAGAGAAGGGGCGGTTTGCTATTTGCTGGCTCTGGTACAGATTTCAAGTGACACGGTTTACTTCTCAACCTACCGGGGGTCCTACAGGATCACGCTACCTTTCTTTAAAGTAGTTGAATTTTACTGCAAGTGTAAATAAATCTTTGATACTACCTCAGTTTCTCCTTTAATATGGTACACAAAGTTTGACAGCTACAGATAGTATTTGCAAAGAAACTACATTTAAGACAGAAGATTATGTTCATTTATGTTTAACGTCTCCTCTCCTCCAGCTGTGGTCTCCATTCACATCCTTATCATAGGATTTCACGGGGGGAAAGGTACACATTTGCTACTTCCCCACCACCAAAATCAAAAGCATTTACTACCTCTGGAAAGAAACATTTCCATTTTCAAATGTTTTCATCTTCAACAGTGTTATGCTTTATCTAAGAAGAACCCCTGTCTTTTAAAGACATTAATGGAATTATTTAAATACTAACTCCTACGTATAATAGTAAGAAATAATTGCATACGAACAGAACTTTACCATGTCCAAATATTAATTTTGCATATTTTATTACCCGCAAATTAACAGGATGCAAAAGCCTTTTTCAAAGCAATGAAATTAACACAAAGACACAGCCTACAGTTTTGGGGGCTATTTTAAATTACATAATCGCAACTGTAAAGCTTTAATTTTCAAGCAGCGAACGTGAGGACATAACGAAGATTCAGCATGCTTTCACATTTTCAGAACCGCACAGAGGAGTCACTACTTGACACAATCATTTTCAAAACATGGTAAAATGAAACCAAACACTGAGGTCAGCCATCACTTTGCATACAGGCTCCAAAGTGGCGAGGCGGAACCAAAAAGAAAAAAATAATTAAAAAAAAAAAAAAAAAGGAAGAAAATCTTACAGAAAGCTCTACTGTTTACTCCAAGACACCTGTGAAAGCCAGAACATGTAAACATCGACTGCTAAGGGAAAAAGCAATGGGATGAGCGCATTTCAGATGCAAGCAGTCTTACATGTATACTGGAAAGTAACCCCTGTGCTGAGTTCTTCAGCACTTTGTAAATCATGTTGATCAGAGGTCCGTTATTTTCTATCTGTTTCAAACAAAAGTTTAGTAATAGCTTGTTACAGATTGAAAAAACAAAACCTTAGCACACAACACTCCCCGAGCAGCGGCAATCTCATGCTCTTCTTTCACACACATCCTCGAGGTTTTGAATCCGTTTAATCTCCCATTACAGAAGCTGTACCTGGCCATCTATCTAGCTTGTTACATTTTGGATAGGTTGTCTTGGACCCTACGACTTCTTTCCTTGCCCAAAGCCCACATATAAACACACAACACAACCCAGGATTTATTCAGCTGCAGTTTAAGAAGTGCCAGGAATCAGAGCAAGACGTTTTCCGTTGTGTAATATGCCATGCTTGCACCATGAGCTCTGGGCTGCTAACTTGAGCAGCCCAGTGAAGCCCTTAGTGACCCAAGTCACTCCAGTCCCACTTACCACTACTGCCGTAACACACGTGTGGCACAACCTCGCACTAGCAACCTCTTCCAACTGCCGCGGAAACAGAACAGCTTCAGATATTAGAGCGTGACGGCAGAAGAACGAAGCAGGACCGCTGCTAAACCACTGAGAGGGCCCCAGATTTGCTTAAATTGGTTGCACGATTTGTACCTAGCAGCACAAACTTTGCTCTACTCCAGCAGGCCTTATTCACGGGTAGCATAAGCCCCCTGGGAATGTTTGGGAACTATTCTGAAGTGCGACCACCCGTCCCCATCCCTCCCGTAGGCTGCTTGCATTTGGTTTCGTAGTCATGAAAAGGGAAACTTCCTTCCCCGTTTCTGTTTCACCTAGAAGCTTGTAGGAAAATGTGTTTTTCTATCCCTTACTATTCCTTACCGCTTTTCTAATACAGGGTCACACTTTTTCACCTCCATTTTTGGGATAAAAAAAAGCTGTAACACACAACTGTGGAAATCCATTTGCAGAAAAGGCATGGTTATGCTATAGCATAGAGATACAACATTTCTTTCATGCCCTATATACCTCTATTTAATGTGTGAAAAGGAATAGGGAGTCATTGGTTTATTCTTTTTCCTTTTTTAAATGTCAGAAGTATCTTGCTTGCAGGAGAAAAATACTGAGATTGATTAATATCTGTAAAGTACATCCATTTCATTTATACAAGTGTCACGACAACGCACTATAATACTGAACTGTGGTATCAACATAAAATGTTTCTTAGATAATACTTTAAAGCTTTTAAATAATACTCAAAAATAGACTGATAAAGCGAGGACAAAACATCAGTGTTATGACAAATTACTAAATGCCGTGTAACCAGTTACTACAATCTGTTTTAATACTGTGGCATGAATTATGCAGTTAATTAAATGCTTAATCACTACTCCATGTTGAAGAGTTATATTTCAAAACCTCTAGGAAGAAATATCTTCAGAGATAATGGATGAAGTAAAAAAATGTTTAGCTTCAGTTCTAAAGTCTTTAATCCTATTTGAAATTGTTTAATCAGAGTGGAGCTAACTCAAAGCCCAATGAACTCAAAAGACAGACTTGAAATAAAAGGCATTATATCTAAGCCTTCAGTGTCTTAAATGCAAGATCCCATATATATTAACTGTGAATTTGCCATGTTCCGCCGTTACCAAATCAGTATGTACTTTGCTTTGTTTCATTGAGCACTCTATTTTCCACATGCTGCTAAACAAAGTCTCTCTTCGATAATTTATATTAAGCAGCAAAACACAAATTCAAGCAAAACAAAGATACCCGCTCAATTTTCACAAGGTCTCTTTAATCTCTCGACACCCTGACCTGAATTTCCCATTTTTGGACCACAGCTGAAATAGGGTTATTCTTCTGAGCTTGAGGATATTTACCTGAGAAAGACTCGACCACTTGGCAAACCAGATGACTCTTACAGAAACACACTTGACACTTTGGCTGTCAAACTTTTTCATAAGGGAGTTCAAACTAACGTTACCTTTCCACAGAAAGAGCAGGTTGCCCCCATACATTTTTCTTTCTGACTCCTTTTGGTAGGTGCTACGCAGGCTGCACCTGGGATACAGTTAATTTGGCACAGCCACGAACAACCATGAACAAGGCCCGAAGGGAAACGTGTCCAACTGATTTTATATCTGTATATTTGTGATGACGACAGCTTATATACGTGATCATTTACACTACGCATACCACATACGGTCTGCGATACATAAAACGTATAACGTATTGCTCCTATTTTCTATTGATCTATCTGGTTGTATATTCAGCCACTCAGACATCAGATGAAATTGAAATTCACACAACAGTGGTCCAGGTAGCTTACGAGTGGCACACACGCAATGCTCCCTTGGCATCAGGGAGAGCCACAGGCACACAGATGGTAAGGCGTCCCGCTTCACTCCACCTTGGTTCACAGAAACACCACAGGATTTATATATGGTGAGGCACGCCAAACGGCGTGGAAAGCAGCAGACTGCTTCACTAAGCAAAATGATTATGCAGTTTGTTTTTGCTCCAAAACCTGGTATTAGTAAATCTAGATTTGCCTTTGAACTGCCAACTGTCAGGTGTAGCAGATACAGAAGGAATTTAGTTTAGATGGATGTTTTGATGCTCAGTACCGTATTTTATTATTATTAGGAAATCGGATGTAATATTACACAAACATATTTGTGCATGGGTAAATAGATTTTATATCTCTTAGCCATAATAACATGAAAATAAATGAAAGGTGCCAATTAATCACCATATTTTCACAAAAAATTGTAAGAGACCATATATACAGGATATTTTAAAAACAAGGAAAGAGTTCAAGTAGGTTTCAAGGGAAAAGCTGAATTGAAAGAACATCTTATGTTAACTTAGAGGAGTTGACTTCATATTGGTTCTCGTGCTACAGCGAAAAAGCATTTTGAATCTATTTTTTTAATCTGGTTTCTCTAAACCCACAAAATGCCATTCATCTGGAGTACCAATAATACAAGTTCTACCTACAAACGGAAGCACCTGTATTTTCTGAGTTTGCACGTTAGTTCTAAAGCCACTAATATGAACACATTCAACATTTTAAGCACAACAGTGACGGCAAAAGACAGAGTTTCTGCCTCTGGACCCAAAGTGATTTGAAAACCTGAAGGAACAAAGACGATACATAAAAGATTGCTGGGTTAAAGATGATGGAATTAGACTCTTATAAAGTCTTACCTTCAGATCCAAATACTCCAAATCCTTTTTCAGTTGGATGTAAGTGTCATCAGCCTTGAGGTAATTACATGGAAAAAAAAAAAAAAACAAAAAACAATATATTTGAAGGTTTGAAAAATAATTCAGAATTCTTGGATTGGCTATGTATACTAAAATGATGAAAGAGGAACCAAAATAACAGAGTAGAAAGTACATGAAAAGCACATTTGCTCCACCAGCATATTGCTATTTACAGCTCAAAGATGGGCAAAATATTTCCTGAGTACATTACTACCTCATGCCCACCCTCTGAAGATATGGATTTGAATCCTCCAGCTCTACTAAGGCACATCACTGCCTTAAACAATAGATTTTCAAAAGTTATTTTTTTTCAAGACCTTTTTTTGCTGACTATCCCTTCTTCAAAAAAGTTATGGGGTTGTCGTCCAACACAGTATGTCCCCTCGGGAAAAGACTTTACCTAACTGAATATCAGATATAAATAGAGGCCTCTATATATTGCATCGTTAGAAAACTGAGCAGATTTCATACACGTTAAGATACGCATTCCTTTATTTAAGGAATATAAGAAATAAGCTTCATTAATGAAATACTGAATAAGATCTCACTTATGCAATTGGAGAATCCACTTCACTTGTTAGGCGATAGCATTCAGCTTGGTCCCTGTTTCTCAGTGGCTAACTCCTAGCTGCTGTCAGCTTAATGTTATGCTTACATTCTTCTAGCAACATCTTCATTATAGTCATTTAATGAAAAGCGTGCACACAAGTCATAATAGAGTTGTTGTTTTTTTAATATATCTGAGAGGTATTTGCAACATGTAACAAAGTAAAACTTCACTGTTGCAAATGGATTTTTTTCGTCAGCCTAAATTCCCACATTTTTTTTCTGATATGATTATAATTTTATATCCTCGGTTCTTTAAACTTCAGAGTAAAAGAAATACACAACGATACCTTATTCAGGTTTTGAACCGATCAGAATGTGTATTTAAAGAAGGAAATAAATCTTCTTTTTGCCATAAAATCAATAAATCACATTTGCATTTTTTCAGAGGTGTTCACTTAAATTTATGTCCAATCACCCTGTAAATCTGCCTGAGGACTTGACTAGAAAGTCAAGTTTTTAAGGAGAAATCCCATTGTTATAGCCCACCTTAGTGAAACTGTTCTGTAGGTGAGGTTAGTACAGAAAATAAACTTTTCCGAATTTAAAAATAAAAGGCCTGTAAGTTTAGGCCAATAAAAGCCGCCACCAATGACAAACATTTTATCCCTATTTTTGCAGCTCTAATACAGGCCAAAGAGCTCAGCAAGTACATTTGTTTCATCTCACATCCATGTTTCAAACACCAGCGCAATCAAGAGCGCTGTTAGTTTGGTTTATGACTCAAGATGCCCACCAACTTTTATGAGCTACTGTTCACCTGCAGAACTGACACAGTTACAAGCTGATACCAACGCACAAACTGGCTGATGCATTTCAACTTGCAGGTGACACAGCACGTAGAACGAGGAGCCAATCCCATCATGAAAGCAGCACAAAGAAATGGCTTTGCCTTAGAGTGAGCGTTATCTTTTAACCCGCATTTCTGAAGATGCAGCATTTTCAGAAATAATATAAAAAGGAAGGACACAGAACACTGTAGCATATGCACTGGCACCCTATAGCTTCAAATGCTTATTATCTCTTAGAGCGAGTACAGCAGCAAAGAAAAACTGCAAACGACCTGGGAATTGTGGAACTCCGAAGAATGGGCAAGAAAGCACAGACTGAGCATGCCACTGACGAAGCATTTGCAGAGTCACAAAACGTCGTACAGCACAGAAGAGCCAAGCAGCAGCTGACCTGATAGGTGGAATTAGTTGGCAAGTGCTGCAGCAATTGTGCGATTGTATAATTTCGTATACTAGCCAACTTAGCCTGATGTCTCCTTAATCGAATGAGAAGCAATGTTAGCTCTTCAGGCTGCAGGTATTTAGACACATTGTAAAGAGGAAATTAGCAGTCTTCAGGGAGAGTAACTGTAATTATATTTTTCACCTCAGTGCCCAGAAAGCAGTTACTTGACATGATTAAGCAATTATTTCATTAACTCTACATTTGGCCAAATAAACATAATAAAAGTTGAATCCTGTAATAAAGGAGAGCTCACTCCCATTCACATCGCAAGTAACAGCAACATTCCTACAGGCTTCGTTATTCCTATAGGTTGGCTAAGATCAAGTTTCAGATTCAGGTTATTTACGTTTAAACTAATAAAAATAACCACCATGGAATAAGCAGAATTTTTAAAATTTACTATATTATGACGACAAAAAAAGGAAACAAAATTGCTCTTTCAACTTACCGACTTGCCATGCAAACTGGGCGCGCTCACAGTATGGGTCATGTAGCCCATAGCTGGCATGGAGCGTCGATCAACGTGAGCTGAGCTCTGTAAGAAGCCACAGGCAGAACTGTAAGGATTGTCTCAGGTGAGAGCTATGCTACACTTGAGGGGAAATTCAGAAGATAGGCACCTCTGCTAGAAATTTTCTGTTTGAATTCAAGCCGTGCTTAGATCAGGGAACATTCACGGGCCAGCCAGATCCTTGAGGATTAAGAGCTTATAAAAGAACAAATGCAACCAGCTTAGAACCTGTGATGCTGGACAGAGCAGTGGCTTCTGGCAGCGCGAGATACTTCACAAGCTTTTCAGAAAGTTAAAAATATATATATATATATATTCATAAAATTTCCGTCTCGCTCCCAAACACACACACACGTAATGTCTCCCAGAGAAAGGCTGCTTGGCTGATGCCCTTAAATAGCAGGCTTGTGCTCCAGACGGTAACAACTGTGAATGCCCTCCTTTAGCCACGGAACAGGTCTCCACTAAGCTCCTGACATGAGTGACACCTGGTGGCAATGGGTCCCGTTAATAGCAGGCTTTATTTGATAGGCCTCTTTCTGCTTACCATATAAAAACCTACTTCACATCCATTCTTCCATCTTTTCCTCAGTGCCAAACTCTTCGGCTTTCCTCAACACAGAGTGAATGTCTGATGATTTATTTTCGTTCCTCTGAATTTTACTGTATGCTGTTTTGTTTTGCCCCCCCCCCCGCCCCCCCCCCCCCTTTTAAAAGTGTAACTGAATAGAATTAAGTAAAGCATTCCAGGGAGGGGAAGTATCCCAGATTTCTGTACACACATGCACTTAAATAAAAAATGATGCTGTGTGCTTACACGAACACAAATGTTTTTCTCCAGAAACGTCTAAGAAAAAATTTTACAGACAACAAAATTTTTGTTTTCATAAATTGGTAAAACCAATATGACATAAAAACGTTTTGTTCTGTGAGTAGAATTTATGCAGCTACATTACACAGGAAGGGAAGAGACTTCTGCACATTCCTTCATAAGGGATGTAATGCTGCTTCAACGTACACGTGGAGAAGCCAATGCCTGGTCTAACATAATCAGGAGTTAAAAAAACAGCAATAATTCTCAGTGCTGCACATCACCAGACTACCTCATTCTCTGACGGAATATTATAAATCTAGAGATGCTGAAAGACATCTGACAGCTACACAGCAAGTACTAGGAAAAATCTCAGCTGCGCATGAAGCTGGCATGCAGCCTCAGATCGTGGTCCTGAACAGCCATGCTGTATGTGCATGTGCAAGACTCTGCAAATACTTTCCCCATCTGAGCCCATGGATGAAGTTAAAGAATTGGCTGAATCCAGAGGCTTTCATTTCCACTTATTCCGGTGCAAAAGCTCCCAAGGCCAGTTCTACATCGATTCCATCCTGAACTTCCCTAATTTCCTCAGGCAAGGAGAGTTATGTGGAGTACTGAGTGAGAAAACCTCCGAATTAGAGTTTAAAATGGTGACTACAATCAACTGCTCTGCAATTCTGCAGAAGGTTAAAGTTTCAGACCAACACAATTTGACTTTGGTTAGCCCAGTGCTATCAACTCCACAAAGGGCATAAACTATCAAATCCATGAAAAAGTCTGATGCTTTTAGCCATAACTAAAAACTCAATCAGCTCCAAGACTAATAAAAGGTTAAGAGAAAGTAGATATGGCAAGCACTTCAGACCACGGCCATAAATATCCAATCGAGGAAGAGTTCATCCTGCTGTCTTTTATATTCTTGCCTTTGTACTCTATAAACTAAAATTCTACAATTTGTATGTTTTTTATACACATATGTAAAATTCCAGCTTTTGAACAAAAATATTCCAAATCCATGTGATGTGCCTCAAATATTTTTTGTTTGGAAAGGCAAATTAATGAATCTGAAATGATCCCAAATATATGAATTTTAGGAGAAAGCTGCTCATTGTATAACTCTTACAACTTGCATGACCTTTCATACACAAGGCAGGACGTAATATAAGTTCCTAAATGAAATAATACACGATGCTACATGTCAAGTAGTTTGAAATTATTGTTATGCTGCATACAAACCTTTACAGCGTGACTTTGTATCTTCCTGGGTGATCCAGCGAAAGGGCTGTCTGCAGTCTGTCTCTCATCAGATGGTTTAACTGTAAGCCTTTCTGCAGGAGTGTGTGGTCTCCTCGGGGGAAAGCTTTTCGGTGGCCCAGGTGGAGGAATATCAGATGGAGAGGGTGGAACGGATATTGATCGTGGAACGTCCAACGAACTTTTTGACTTACCCCGGTCCATAAAGTCCGAAGAGCCTACGTACAGCGGGGCAGTGGGGCTGCCATGCTTAAACTGCTGTCTCTGCTGCCACTCATAGAGCTGCCAAACAGTTCCGTCCTTATTTGCTTTCCTTTCCTCCTGGGACATCTTCAAGTGGCTAACCCGGTCTTGTGCATACTTGTAGTCACTCGGCAGATGGCGGTTTGGTGGTGGTGGTGAGCTCCCTGAAGGCTGCCTGGTATTCTTTGGCAAAGTGTGATAGTTTTCAGGAAAAGGTGGGTTGGGGCCCTGACGCGTAAGAGTCTGATCAGAAGCAAGGCTGTAAAAGGAAGGGAGGGAAGGGTAAAAATTAAGCATATATCGATGAGTAGAAGCGGGTGATTAAAATAAAATAAAATCCTCTAATAACATTAGCTACAGTAAACAACACACGGAAATCGTTTAAAAAGAATTTACAGCAACGTTACCAAAGTAATATTGATGAAACCTACCCTGCACAGAAGTATTACATTGTATTCATGGACTGATAATAATACCATAAATAGAGGCTACTAATTTAGTGTCTGCCCTAGAATGACCTACTAGAAATAATCTTAAGGGACAGCTGATTATCAGTACTTAGACCAAAAAAAAAAGGCGCGAAGAACATGAAGAAGGGCATCACTGTTAGATTTAAAGAGCAATCTGTGAATTAATGTGCATTTTTTTCTGAAAGCCTGTTCACCACCAGGTGGTGCAGCTTGCGAGGAACAAATACCCGCTCAGCGCGAACAATTACCTTCAGGAAAAGGAAGCAATCTCACCCACTGCAGAACGAGCATCTCACACATCTTTTGCTTTGTTTACATGAACAAAAAAATTACATCGCACAGGGAAAGCCATGAAACTTTGATGCAATTGCCTAGGTACAGGCAGGTTATAATTCCTCCGTGTATGAACCTCCAGCTAAGACAACAGGCTTGAATCAAGCGGCACCTCCTACCACACAAGGCTTCAGACCCTTAAAAGTCATTTGTGTTATGTAAAAACAACCACTCTGACAACATACCAATATCTAGAACAGGAAAGGAACAGCCTCCTGAGTGACACAATTAGCCCATAATGAACTGTGGACGCTTGCTTTTGTCAGAAATGAAGAGTAAAATGAACAGAAGTAGCTGTTCTTGAGACTCTCCCTCTCTTAAAGGATGAGGTGTAACGAATACAAGAAGAAAAGCAGACA
The DNA here is from genome assembly GCA_011075105.1 of Heteronetta atricapilla. NCBI lineage: Eukaryota > Metazoa > Chordata > Aves > Anseriformes > Anatidae > Heteronetta > Heteronetta atricapilla. Next base: position 19,640,015 of record CM021735.1, read on the forward strand.
ATGAAGAGTGAAAAAAAAAATGGCCTATGCCATAAGATTATTTACCACAAAAGTCATTCAGGATCTGCCATGGTAAGCAACTACACAGAAGGTGGTGTAGAGAGAGCAGTTAATTGTTCAAAAGAGAACAAATGCAATTATTGGAAACATGATGTCCATTCCTGGCAACACACCAAAGCTAACAAAGGCAAGTAAAGTCTCTTCCTATCCAGCTCAGGAAGATTTCTGCACAGTAGGAAAATAAATATGATTACCACTGCATTTGCAAGAAAGGAAATTCCTCAACGCGACATTATTTAGTTGGGAAACTATTAGGCTTACATTTATCAGACTGATTTTTTTGGTAGGATGAATAAACTGTGCATTCACTGTGTCTATCCAGGCACTGAAATCAGATCAAAGACAAACAGTTTCTGGACAGGTGCTGGTCCCAACCTTTAAATACTTAAAATTCCTTTCAAGGTGCTGTCCAAGCTCTAGATTTCTCTCAAAGGCTGAGACGAACCTTACCGAGGTAGCTACTCCCCTCTGCTGAGAGCAGGGAGGGTTAAAACGACTCCCCTGGACTGCAGTGCACCTACCGGTTAGTCTCCAGAATTCTAGAATATTAAACAATACTTAAAAGTATTAGAGCTTCATTAAGAGTAATTCCAAAGGTAAGAAAGTAGAAGGGGCTTCTAAACAGAATTAGCCAGCCTTAAATTTCTCACTGTATCCGTGTTGACAAATGTTAGCTTCAATAAGCATTAAAAAAAAAACAAAACTCCAAAATGTTTTTTTCTTCCTAAAAACGTTAATGTCTCCCATTGTTCCACATTACAATTAAATTTTAGCAGACACGTAAGGTACTAACTCAGTCAGTTACCCACGTCTGAAAAACCCTCACACTCAGCAGAGAGCGCAGCTGCCTTGCCTGCCACTTGACCCAAGGTGACATCAGAGGCACATAGCCATCGCTTCATTCTCTCAAGCTGGTTCATAATCTGACTGCACATTTTGAAAGTAAAGCAATTATGAGATTTTCAAATTACAAAAGCATTCCAGCATGCATTCCAGCTCCTGGTACGATTTATGTAATTTTTGGGGACTGAAAAGGGAAAAGAGAATCCTGGAGACCATGGGAACATCCCAGGACCTCTTAATTAATTAAATGAATATCCAGAGACCTTTCAATATGCGTTGCACACATTGTGACTTTGAATGCAGTCATGTTATGTATAGAAGTGAATGGATGTTGGGAAGAGGAGCAAAAGAAAAAAAAAACAGCATTCTTTATTTTTTACTTTTAGGAGGAATGATTATCTGTAGTTTACATCGTCTAGCTGCTTTTGAATAAGAGGTAACAGGGCTCCACTTCACTTTCCGTCCCTCTTGTGTAGGCAAATTTTAAAAGGTTTTAAGCATCTACAGTGATTAAAAACACTTTTTTTAAGAAGTAGCACTCTAATCTCACCTTTTCTATTTGCAATGTAGTGACAACACTAAAGGAATTTGATTAGCCAATCCCATATTGACTTTTGCATGAGATAAACACCTGAAAAATACCATTCTGTACTGGGGAAGGACAAAGCAAGTTTTGTAGTATATTGCCTCTGTAAAATATTGCTCTAATTTGCACAAAGCATATTCCAAATGCATATTCCTTTAATTTATGAACATTCTGTTTGGCAGTCTCTTTAAAGACGGGCCTATTACTAACCTTTTTGTATCTCCTTTTTGGACTTTTACCCAGTGCTCCACTTGAGCCATATTACTTTTTCTTTGAATCTGTTTATCTGGATTTGTTCTGGGAACAAACCCTCTTTTATATGAGCTGGTCCCATTCTGCTCCACTAGGCCAGCACTCATACTTAATGAACTAGGAAGCGTTCCATTCTTCTCAACGGGCAGAGGCTGAGCCGCTTCAGACCGTGGTGCATTCGTTAAATCTGGAAATAATGAATCAACTTCTGTTAACGCATGCTTAGCCTTTCCCTTCTTAGTGTCCAGAGCTTCTTTTCTGAGGATGTAACGCTCCTCCTCCTCTTTTTCTCTTCTCGTTTCTTCACGCTTATCGTAACCAAGCATTTCAGCAGATTTTTGGTAACTTTCTTTTGTATCTGTACTCTCCGACTTCACACACACTTTACAGGCATCCACATGATTCACTTGGGGAACAGCTTGCTGATCCGCTTTTTCATTTTCCCTGAGAAAAAAAAAAGTGTAATGAACACTGCTTAATTGTCAGAAGCTGACGTGATCTTGTTAATATTTTAGAAAAGACAGCTACAAAAAGCACCTTCTCCAGGCTGTGATGATTCCAACCAAAGTATGTATGTTAAGATAGATATGCTCACCAGAACTCGAGCTGTTATCCCAGTCAGACAAAAGTTACCTTTACAGTGCTATCAAGTAAGCACAAATCATTTATATGCATCTGTAAAAAGGACTGAAAATATTGAAACTGTATGAAAAGCGTTGAACTTTCATAATATTGTGTACATACAATTGTAAAAAAAAAAAAAAAAAAAAAAAAAAAAAAATCTTCCAAGCCTTGAAAGCAATGGAAGCCAAAAACCAGAAAATGAACTGCCAAATGCACATTTCAGAGTCAAAAAAGTATTTCATATCTTCATAGATGTCCTAAGGACTAGCTATTTCTAGCCAAGAAAATGGAACAACATCTACACTTGAGTCAATACAACCACTGTCTAGGGAATCTATAACTTTATAATTTTGCTATTCCTTAAAAACAAAATGAAAAAAGTTAAACCTACACTGCTCCTAACACATGCCATACACACGAGTTTACTAATTTGCCTTATCATCTAAATATTTGAAAAATTCCGTATCAGAATTCTTGATATCAAACTTGTCACAGTCCTAAGAGCTTGATGTTGCTTTTGACTCATAACACGCTTCATTTACAATTTTGTTCATCTACTTATAGTCATAAGCTTCCCCACAAGACTTTTCTCTAACAGTTCCATAGTATCATTGATCTGTGGGTAGTGCCTCATTTTCTGTGAAATTAAGTTCAGTTTCTTTAAAGCTTTATAGGAGGTGGACTCCAAGCAGGCACCACAAAACAATTATCTTGAGTCTATTTTTGAGTCTATTTAGTGTCTCAAAGCGAATAGTCTGCTAGGACCAAGGACACTATATCAATACATCTAACTTGCCAGGCTTCCTTGACTTTTTTTTTTTCCCCAATTACTCCTATCCTTATAAAGAAGATAAAGAAGAACAAGTAACAGGTTACATATTTTTTGAAGTTAAAATTAAATCCAGAAAACCCTAACACAAAATCATACTGAATGCAAAAGTCTGGAAGAGATCCTGGATCTCTGCTGGTGTTAGATTAAATTAACCAGAGGCAAGCACTACAGCAAAGCACCCTGAGAAACTGCACCATGACATTTTAATTCGCAGAGCCCCACGGGTTAAAAGCTGGGCTACCTCACAGTACGGAGACTTCCTTCACAAGGGGTTTTAGGGCAAGAATCCCATTCCCAAAGTCAAACCATCGGGAAGGCCACATCCAGTTCAATAGAAAGGAATAACTGGTAGCACATGAAGGCACAGCTGAATTTGTTTGCTTCAAGCACTGGTTTAGAACAATGGACCAAAAGGACATCCTCCGTTTTTAACAGGGCTTTTTTCTACACCAAGGAAACGTAAAACGCTTACAAGTACTAAAAGCCACCAAAGTAAGCCAAAAATAAGCAGTTAATACACGGATAAATTAGTTGATATCTTTAACCATGCATTTACCCAACTTTAACTTTCTTCTCCTGCATAACGGCATTTGATCCTTGTTCTAAACACTCGTTTGAAACAACTCTTCTCTCTTTTGTCATTTCCCTTCTATTTACTTTCCTTAAGGCTGCCATTTGGCTGTTGCAGGTGCATGAATTCGCTCACAAATTTTGTAACCCTTTAACTGAATTTCCCTAAATATCCACACACACATATACATAAATAAATCCGTGTCATTCCACGTGGGCATAGAGTTCGTATGTAAAAACAAATACTGAACACCAGCCTTTATTAATTGTCAGCTAACTGATTTGCAACAGGAAGAAATCATTGCAGAAAGGAAATTAAACAGAACTATTTCTTTAAAACTGGAATAAGTTTCATAGCACGTTTCAGAAATCATCATCATTCTGATTTTTTAGCAGAATTTGTATGTTTTTAAGCTAGGAATTGGTGTATTGAACTTGCCTCTTCAGCGAAGAGCGTGTTTGCATAAGAGCAGCTTGGTTCATAGCCCGGATCCAGCCATTCATATCCTCCTGGGTATCTGCACTGAAGTAGTATGTCCGCATCCCTGAATGCTCTGCCTGAGAGCCAATAACAGAATTCTTGTTATAAATATATGCCCGCATTCCTGTATGAACAGCCTGTCACCAAAATAAAGAGCAAAAATACAAGAAATAGTAATCAGACATCGCTTCCATTTTCTTCCCAGAAAGTTTATTGCAACTTTTCCTGATACCTTAACAAACAAATAAATGAATACAAATTTTCACGATTCTTTGACTGTTTCTTGAATTTAGGGTGGAATGATTATCCTGCCACACCTGGCAGTTGTGCAGCCAACTCCAATGGCACTCTAATTTTTCCTGAAATTCTTCTACCTCTTTCTCACACTTCTGAGCTACAAATGCAGCCCTTCTGTTTTTCAGAGCAGGAACGTTCAGCTTTTCATTTTCTCTTAGCTGATATATCTCATTTACCATGAATACCATACAAAACAAATTAAAGGAATTCTCACTGAGACATGCGTAAGTGAGCAAATTTTCCCAGCTCATTTCATAAAGCAATTTAGTCGGACGAAACACAGACAAGAACCTTGCAATTCCAGCAATTAAAATGCTTACTTAAGAACTGATTATAATGCATGTTAAGATCGTTCAGTTAAAGCGTGCACTTGAGCCTCTATATATTAGCTGCAAAATCACAAGTCTTACTGAGAGTTAGTAATACTGATGGAATTATCAAAGTGCCTAAAACACTGACAACTACCTCCTCGTCGCAAAATACCCCATGAAATTCCACTGAAACCTAGAGGTAGTCAAAAATTCCTCTATAAACACAATAAATAACTTAATATTAATGGCATGCTCAAAAAAATATTCAAAATGAAACGTCTTTGTAACTCCAGGCCAGTTGAATTTAATCAAATCCTATCCATTTTTGTATAAGTGATAGCACAGATATTACTAAATCCTACAGTGAAGTGCTTCAGGACTAATATTTCCTCCATCCTACTTTCCAGATCCAGCTGCTGCTTAGCACTTCAGGTGCTTTTCACTACTGTTAACACAATCAGTAGGAAAAGACTCGTTTCCTTACTTCTTTTCAAAAAACTGAAGCGAGTATATTCAACATGAAAGCTCTTGTAACAATATTAAAACTAAATTAATAATGTAAACTGCTTTCAGTAAAACTAAGACTGCTGCCACATATGAAAGCCAGCGGCACAAAACACTGCTGAGACAGGCGCTGGGTTTATTTTTAAAAGGAAAGAAGTTCTCTCAACTGTTTCATTAGGCTACGTCTTCTTTTGAAGGTTAAACATATTTCATAAGTTTTCCCTAAAAGACTGGTCCTTTTATTTTGATGCAATCTTCTCCCTTTCCTTATTGCAAATTAAAAACCACTCTACAGTCACAGGTGGATTTAGAAACACCAATAGTTTTAACAAAACCCAGGCTATTTAATCTGTTGAAGCCTTCCCTAAGAGATGTATTTTCAGCTGTTTACGCCGATATTGTAATCTTAGAGATTCATATCAACAATTCTGACAAGCAAAATATTTGCTTGTTCTTACAGCTTGAACTTTTGCAGAAAATTTCCTCCCTCCCTACTGCATCCCGTTCTTACAAACGTGTGCCACGTGGCCTTTCTGCTGCAGGGCTTCAGCAAGAAAATCCCTTTTGAAAGCTCTGGCAGTGCAGTTTTTGTAGCAGTCAGCCCTTGGACTGCCCCTGTGCCCACAGAGGCGAGGCTGAGACGCAGCACAAGAGCCAGCCAGAAAGAGGAGGAGGAAGAGGAAGGGCTGATACAATTCCAAGACTCTCCTGCACAGACTTTTCTCTGCTTCCTAACAGCACTGGCTGACAACCCAATACAAGGTGGTGCTTTCCTTCCCACCATCACCTACCTTAACACAGTAAAGCAGGATTTAAATATAGGAAATAATAGCTCTGATCAGTTGCATAGTTAGGAATCAAAGGGCTTGCTTTTGTGTGCGGCTGGTTGAGTTTTTTGGGTTTGGGTTTTCTTTGCTGTTGGGGGTCTGCCCTTTTTTTTTTTTGAAATGACCTTCTTGAAACTACTACAGATATATTCAAAACAAACATGGTTTAGAATAATTTAATTCACCATGGTTAATGAGTAGTGCCCAGTGCAAGAACAGACCAAGAAAAGGAGCTCCAGGTGGAAAAGAAATCAGTAACTTTAAAACTAGATTTTACAACTACAGCGTGCCTATACACACCGTGCTGAGTCTCTAGAAGATGCTAGAATATGGAAATGAATCAAACCTCTGCAAAAAGCAGACTGAGTGTGCCCCACTGCGGATCATGCAGTAGGACCTTAGCCTTCTACTGGTTATTCACGTGCTGTATTAAAACAAAAAGCAGCACAACCTTGGATAACTAACTGTGAAGACTGCGTACCGCATCAATAAACGGATTTAATTCACCTGTATGTCCTGATCAACATAATCAGTTTGTCTTTCATGTTCTCCTTCAGTGGTGAATGATGAACACAGCTGAAAGCATCGCCTAAGAGGCTACAGGTAAACCGGAATAAAAACACAAAGCATGTTGCACCATTCCCAAGAGACTGAAGCTATCACAGCTATAACCATTCATAGCTTCAGAAGGGGCAACGGAGATGGTTTTTGTTACCAACAAAGCTGACGTTCTGAAGTTTCTAATGCATGAGACCAGTTAAGGGAAAATTCATATACCTTACGGTTATTAATTAGCGGCATGTCTAATATGCAAGAAAGCCACTTTGTGCTAACGTCCTGTAGCTGTCACTGCTAGCTGACACAGAAGCTAGTGGGGTTTTTGTTTGTTTTTCAAGCAAGAGCTATTAGGATGACTACAGCATACAAAAAAGCCAAAAACACAGCACATGCGCACACAGACACTGTACACAACAGGGAAAAAAATAATATTGGTACCTATTCATGCATTCAGCTGCCTTAATGCGGAGAGATTGAGAAGAGAAGCAGTCTCTCTCCCATAATGCACAGAAGGAGAAATGGAGAGTAAACCCCAAGAGCATATTGATAGAACAAGACAAGGACAAAAAGTTAAACAAGTTTAAATTGTGTAAAGATTCATGTATCCAAAGAAAATATTTAACAAAAGACTGTAGTAATAAAAGTATGCAGTAGCTAAAGTCTACAGCTGTTATGTTCACTCCCATTAATTTAAAATGCCTATGAGAGAAAAAGGCAGAGTTTACTGAACAGAGGAAAAGCAATCATTTTATAATAATTGTAACCTTCAAGTTTAGTGCTCCCAATAAGCTATAAAATACCAGAAACCCACCCTTCTTCTAAAGTTTGATATTTACGAAGCATTTATGAATAAAAATTGGAACAATACACTGTCCCCTTACTACAAACACAACAACACACTACAATCTAACTTCTGTCCCCCTCAAGTAATACTGAGCTTTTTCAGAACTTCCAGATGCTGGTACCTTCCCTCCTCTCTTTCAAACTCTTAAATGACTCCGCAGACCCAGTGAAGCTTTGTAAGTAACATGGGAGCCTAAGGAACCAAAAATTGTTGTGAGAACACAAAGGAACAAATGTGAGATTTTTTTTTTTTTTAAGAAAACCAGTAAGATCACAGGCCAAGAATTAAGTCTGCCCTGGTGCCATCAGGTCTGAGCAATGAACAGATACTTGCATCAGTATATCTTCAGTATCAATAATGGGAAGGATGTTAAAAAAAAGATTTTTGTCTGGAAATAATGCTTTGGCCTGGCTTCCTTGGCTCTCAGTGTCCTCACACTGACTGGGTAGACCTCTGAAAAAAATGTCATGGGTAGTATTGAAAGGAGTTTTGTTTTCTTCATTTCTAACTCCAGTGGTACTTTCTGTCTCTTAGACAAGTGTCAGAGCACATGTACCTAAATGCAGACATATACTTGCATACAATGGCTTTGCTTGAAGTTTTCTTGCTTTCCTTACGGCAGACACAAGTACGCCTTCCAATTTTCTCAATTTGTATCAAAGTCAGATTTGTATAATGAATTTACTCTGAGTATTCTCTCATATTTTTAACACACAAGATCAATTAAAATGATCTTCTTAACTGAGGACAGTGAGGCTTCTGAAGAGACTGCACTGACTTTAACTTCCATACATTGCTAATAAGGTTTCCAACTGTAACACTAAGGAGTACAGTGAATTCTCTGTCACAAGGAGTATTTTCAGGTATACATTAATGTTGTGCACACTTTGTCCACAGTGAGTCCAGACAAAGGATTTGTGATACCTCACATCTGCATCAGCACAAAGTTACTATATGAAGAAACAGAGCAGTTAATTAAATACCCATGTTAGCCGCAGAAGTGAATGTGCAGCCAAGATCTTCCATTTTAAAGGCACAGCTTCAGGTGAGTAGCTTGTGGCTAATCACAGGACTTTGCTTGGGACAAATGAACAATGTGAAAAGATTGTCATGGACAAAGAAGCAAAGTTTCTAAACAAAACAGTTTAATATGCAAACTTCTACACTTCAAAAGGTCTTGATCGGATTTGAACAGCCCATACACTATTCTACAGGCCTGTCACATTTAAAAAAAAATCCTCAGCTGGACTTTAGGAGGTCATGGAAGGAACCCAAGTTTGAGAATATCAACAGGGTACATTTTATCTGCTACAGGGCTTAGCGTATTTCTCACTAAGCATGTATTTCTTCTAATTGAATCATACAAAAAGCATCCATATATTTGCTACGTAAATTTCCTTCTTTTAAGTTTTACAAAATAAAATTTTCAGAGTTTGACTGCTTACCCTGGCTTAAAAAACTCACTGCTACTTAAAAAAAAAAAAAGGTAATTTAAGATGGAGGCCTCTATTGTCCCCAGCAGCTTACAACAACAGGAGTAGATGACGGGCCAAACGCAAGAAGCGACGTGGCGCATTCTCCTCCTCATTCAGGACTTAAATGTGAAAAAGTCCTATCTTTATTTTGGGCTTAATCTTCTTCTGTTTTCTATTTCTGGCTGTGCTACGTTGTGAGACAGAATGTCCATCCGTGCTGCGGCTATCGAAGCAGATTAGATAAAGGTAATGGCTGGTGAGTGATGGAATGCCAGCGCGGCGGGCTCCTGCCACGCTGCACCCCCAGCCGATGCTGCCAGCGTTGGATGGGGTCTTTGTGACAGGAATCACACAAAATCCTCCCGCTGCCCTAGGAGTTGGTTCTAAAAGCATGCAAGCGCAACGTCAAGCCTGCAGTCAATCCTCAAACGCCTCAAGCAGAGTCAAGACCGGCCCAATGAACTTCGAAACCTGAAGTGTGTGATGTGGACTTTTTATATCAGTTTTCTGGCATAGAGTTTGTTTCACCAACAACTCCTGATTTCTCTATCAACTTTTCACTAACAACCTTACCCTGAAAATTCCGGGTTACTGGCTCATGCTGATTTTCAGAGAAGACTCAGATTAATGACTTAGTAGAGCTAGTATGGGTATAATATTCTAAACAGAACTGAGGAAGCCTGCAATTGCTTCTGAAGCGTTTAACCATGATCACAACCACGGCTTCTGTTCTGCAGGAAGAGAGAGGCAGCAGTGACTGAGACCTTGCCTACAGAACAGGTCACATAGGAACTACGTGTGCATATGTATGTTCATATACATAAAAACCTACGTATGAGTGCATGTATATACGTGGGTGTGTATGTACAGACACTTTCATGCACCAGGGTTCCTTTCCCTTTATCACCGATGTCTTAAACTGGATAACAATCCTAACGTGCACTTCAACATTTGCAAACATCCTTCCACGAAATTAAAAAGATATTTTTAAAACATCGAAGCAACATGGTTTAAGTAGATACTATTGCTAGTTTCTTTATCTCCTTCCCTTCCTACGCTAACAGTAAGACATGTAGAAGCCTAAATATACACTGGGCCCTCCTTTTTTGGTACCTGCTTCTGCCTAAGAAAAGGCTTGAGAAACAAACTTCATGAATCACACTTAATAAATATTAGAGTGAACTGCCTTTTTTAACAAAGGTTCTTTTGTAGCTTGTCCTGCTATCTCACATTCAATGCGTTTGAAAGAGCATAACAAATATTCCCATAAAGAGCACCAGGTCTTTCTTAAAACACATCTCCCAGGTTAATATTTGTTTAATACATTTCAAACCATTACCCACTTGAAAATAAATCCTAACGCAACAAAGGACAGTCTGTGATTTTAAAACACCCCATGAATCAAAACACAAGAGCAGCATAAACCAAAGACACTCTTTGTAATTTCAGCAAAGATATAAACAGTTTTCTTCTACATCTCAAGCTATACCCGACTGAAAACTGATTTTTCGTTTGTTTCTTTTTTACTAGTAGTAGTTTTTTGCTTGATATAAAACCAGGTTCTGCTCCAAGTATCAGAATAATTTAAATTTGCAAACAAACACAGACATTTCTAAACTTTGTCTTAGTGCTGCTGCTCAAACAATCAGTAGGAGAGGCAGGTTGTTCCACTGTCATGAAGGAATGCATGTTTTATTACATCTTCCTCGTTTTTTATAACAGTGAATAGAACTGCAAATGATACGATTACATGGGAAAAAAAAACACATAAGTGAGCTGTATCAAACAGGAGTATCTGTACCTTAAAAATTCAGAAAATTACTCATTGTCACTTAGCACAGTTATTGCTCCCAAACAAAAATACAAAAAAGGAGAATAAATTGGTTACTCTTTCTTTCCTTGAAAAGAGGAAATTATGTGTCAAAAGCCAAGGTATTGTCATTTTCTCACTGTGAAAACTGAGCTGCTTATTTTATTATCAAAAAAAGGCCATCAGTCTGCTACAAGGTTAAGAATTCTAAAAAGAAAAAAAAAAGTCCACTTTTCTTTCAATATGAAAAAGAGTACTGGAACAACTTATCAGCATTAGTTTCTAATTTTAGAAACAGTATCCTTAACTCACAGACTTGTAATTAAGCTCTGAAGGCACTTACATAGTAACAGATATATGAAAATCAATTTCTAAATAACAAAGCTGCTATGTGACATTTGAATAGCCCATCAATGAACCTGTCTGCTTTTCAAAAGTAAATTTAAAAATACAGGGAAGCAGATATTTCTGCTTATGACGGTATCTTTTCTAATGCAAATGAGTATTTCAAAACATGAAGAGGTAATAAGTTGTTTTTTTTTTTTTTAAACTGTACCTTGAAGGAAAATTTGCGATTTATGCGATCTTCAGGTCCAACTGGAGATATTACGTAACTAGGCAGTGGTATGCTACCCAACACAGATTCTTCTCTGCTGTCTGTAAAATAAAAAGAAAAAAACCATCTAATTAATTGCACTTTTCAATAGGGTGATAAACACATTCTCCTTTATGGACACGGTGGTGTAATACAGAGGGACAACAGACAGCAGGCATGAAGGTGAAAGAAAAGCAGTTTAGACTGCATATCAGGAGAAGAAGTTTCTCCGCGAGGACAGAGCTGACCAGGGAGGCTTTGCCATCTCCATCCTTGGAGGTTTTCAGTGTGCGACAGGATTAACCCCTGAGCAAATTGGTCTGACCTCTTTTTTCGGACTCAGATTTGAGCAGGAGGTTGGACAGGGCTCTTCCTGAAATCTGAATTTTCTTACAACTCAATGCCAATAATTCAGAAAAATGTTTTATTTTTAAGGAAGTAATATTGACATATTGGAAAGAAATACATTTTTTTGTTTTGTTTTCTGTTGGTTCACACAAAAGAACACACTTCCTGAACAAAGCTTATTTTGACAAATGAACTCTGATAGGCTGCGTAACACAATAGACCTTCCATTTAGCATTCTCCATGTAGGCTAATTACTACAATTAAGAAACCTCTATTACCACTGGCTCTAAAGCAATCAGCAGGAGAAGTGCTGTGCCTACAAACATGAATTTGAGCTTCACATTCTACAATGCTTTCCAAAAACTGTAACATGCTATACAACATTCAAAACTTACTAATAACCTTGTGTAACCATTACACCATTATTCCTGTTCAGAGGAAGACTACATCTAGCCTTTTTTGGTAGAAATGCTAGCTTCAGGGTTTCTCTCTTATATTATCACTTGGACTAAAGCTGCCCTGATAGGGCCAAAGTGCATTCCCAAAATCAAGTATGCAATCACAATGAAGTAGGTACACAGAACAGGGATAAGAAAAATCTTAAACAGGAATTGCTGCCAAGCATTTTGTAATGTAAATCTTGGCATGTAGCAAAGACAAGTTGCATGACAAAAGATCAGCACCCACTTAGTCCCCAAAAGTGGGACTGAGCTTGAAATTTGTTACACATTAAAGACGGATAGGTAAGTCATTGTTTCATGATGCATCTCAGAACACCTAAATGTATCTAAAAAAATCAATTGCAGTGTGATCTGAACTTGTAAACTGTTAACAGACTAACTCAAAAGAGCTATTATTATCTACTCACCTTTGTAGTAAAACAAACAATAATCAGCAAGCACAAACCATCGTCTTTTCCATAATCTCATACCAGAGCTATCCTGAAATGCAAGAAAGGTGATAGACTTTTCATCCAATGAGAATAACAGTTTATCACACAATGCCGTATCCATGAGTAGCCTACCAAACATCTGCATATGGGATTAACTGCAAAAATATGCATTTTGTATTTTAGTGAAACACTACATACATAAGAGGCACGGAATAAGAGCCAAAACATCCAACTATAAAATAATCAGGTTAGAATATTCAAACTGCTGATTTTCATTAAGTAATTAAACTTGCATCCAGGCAGCATTCAGATTAACCTTTTACACAATCAATGGACATTTTTACTAGACAGCTTTGTCCCACAATAAAGAAACAAATGTATGCATCCTGATGGAACAAACTCCAACAAAGATTGCCTGTGTACCAAGATGAAAGTCACTACGCAGCTGTGATGTATGACCTCACATTTCAGACTATGATCTCCTGTAAATCTACAGTCAATTTCCCATATGTTACCCTTGCTCAGAATGTAATTTAATCAAATGTTCCTTGTGAAATAATACAGGGTGCATAATGTGCAAACTTTAATGAAGTATAATTCAATATGCCTGTAGAGATATCTCTCTCTCCATATAATATACATCACCTTGTCAAAATGAGTAATATTTACATTGAAATTAATTTTAGAAGCCTGTAAAATTGCCAAACTGTAACGTCAGCAAGTACAACTCATTAAACTGAAGTAGGCTTTGATGAGACCAACAGTATAGAAAGCATCTTTGGTGTTTAAGAGCTTGCAACTAGAGGTAGGCAGACAGAAGGAAATAGCTAGAGGAATATGGTACATAGAATTTATTTTCCTGCCTTTTGCACTCATGTTAAGTACACAAGGACTTCATTTCCTTTCTTTTTTCATGCTACAATGCTGCCAACACATAGAGTGTCTGACCTCCAGTTCTGTCCTTGGAACCGATGGACTCAGATAGTGGATGTCAACAGAACTGATCGTGGAAGAAAGACCTCCACACAGGAGGAAGTGAACAGCTGTCAGCAATTTAACTTCCCTTTGTATGTAGAATCATAACTTTAAGCCTTAGATTTCAGCTTTCTTCTACTGATTCCTTAACTTAGCAGCTAAATCTCTGATAATGATCTGGTGGACACTGACTGCCAAATTAAAAGCAGGGAAATACTCTCATAGAACACCCGGCTTTATTTACTTTTTGCACTCAAGGACATGCTTTTGCTAGCTTAAGAGTTCAAGATGCAGCAGCTTTAAAATTCTGTTTGTTGAAAGAAATTCTATAATCCACTCATTGCTTGGCCACTGGCCTTGGTGACAGAATGTGTGGTGAATGGGACCCTGTCTCTCCCTTTATCATCTCCCTCCTGCTTCTGGAGAACAAAATGCAAGTGAGTTGGAATTAAGCCTTTGATCTAGGGTGTAAGGGTGTTAGCAAACTGATGACCTTCGTAGCCAGCCTCAGGTGAGCAGTGTGTTCTGAGGGAGACTGGAATCAGCACAACAACAAGCCAGTGGGATAAAACAGGCAAAATAACCAGAATTGGACAACAAAGTTATAGCCTCAGCATTTAACCAGGATAACTGTGTCCGTTTATCGTTTCCACTTGCAAATCAAACCTGTATGTAAATCTCAGTTTTGGTACTTGCTGAGCACAAGCCCCTCATGACAGAAGCCCACGGGTGTTCCCACCACCACCACCGCCACTTCAGCTTCTGCCTTTTTGGGGATCTGAAAGGCTCTAGCTTTTACCTGATGATTGAGTATGGACGGAAACAGATGATTGCATACTTACCTGTTTGTGTAGCCAGCCTCTTACTATGACAGGAACATTGGGGTTCCTTCTGATAGCTTGCTCCCTCTTTCCAAAGCTATGAACTTTGTTTCCAGTCTTCACTACCTGTAAGGAAGTACAACAAAGCAGTGTTTTTTAAACTGCGCTGACACACACTTCATGTTTTAAATAACTTCACTGCAGTAATTCATTACACAGTAACAAAGCATTTACAGCATTCTCAAGGGCAAGTAAATAGACAATAATATTTACAACGTAGCAAAGTCCATTTCCCACTCTCATCAACATATCAGTGCTAGGCTGGCGTGGCTCAAGTCTGAAAGGCAGAACTGCTCCAGTTCTATTGTGCTTGGCAAGTATTTTTGAGTGCACTACTTGCAAGTCTCTCCCTACAACATGGCACAAGTCTTATACACACACAGAACTTTGTATGCAGGAATCCTAATCATGCTCTTTGTTGCTTTTTTTGTTGTTGTTGTTCATTTGTTTTTCCTGTTTAAATTCAAATAACATCAGTTTAATAAAATGCTTGGACTTTGACCCTGCAAACAAAAGGAGAAGATGCAGCGTGACTGCTAAGAGACCTAGATTGCAGTAAGTGGAAAACACGAGGGCTACATAATGGTTTGCTTTACTGCAACCTTGGTTTTGACTCACAGTGGCAAAATGAGTTCAAAAACAAGAAGGGAAGGCCTACCAGTCTGTGAAAAATAAAATAAAAATAAAAAAAAAAACAGCAAGACCCTCCTAAATGATCTGCCTATTCTTTCCCAGCCTCAGCAGTTTGCTACTGCAATTGCGTTAGGAATCCGAGGGGCACAAACCACCCTTAAAGTTGCACCCCATCTCTGCAAGGGAAGAGCTGTCCAGATCCACGCCCTGTCTCCTTCCCACCATGTCCCTGCAATGTCTCATTTGATCAAATCTCTCAGCTGACCAGTTCTGATGTTCCCTCAGCTGCAGACAAACAGCAGCTCTGGAAAATGAACACATCTGTCACACGCAAGGGATGGTATCATGAAGATCCTTGAGTGTACTGCTTCTGCCTGTCAGGCAACATCTGGACTAGAAGACAGCATGCATCATCATAAAATACTCCAACAATATACAGAACAGAGTATTTCAGTTGGCAGCGACCGAAGTACAGGGGAACACGGTAACATTTGCAAGCTTCTATTCACACTGTTGGAAATTATTCTCAAACTGAACCAGACCTTTATTTCTCCATATCCTTTATTCATAATCAATATGAATGGCTTTTAATGTGGTTCATAATGGGTGAAAATCCTCATCTGTAGTGACTGCAGTGGTCTAAATGCAGTCTTAAGGTGACTTAGACAGTGCCAGCATGTAAATGGTGAGGCCCACCCCAAGAATCTATGCACATTTCTGCAACTGCCCACCTTAGGTGTCTTGGAAAACGAGGAATTATGTATTTACATGTACATCACTAAAACAGAATAAGAGGTTGATAAGTATAAGCCTTAGTTTGAGTTGGTAGCGGTTTTGTTTTGTTTCCAGCACTCTCCTCTCCTTGTGCAGTGTGCAACTGACATTGTTGGAGAGTGCATGTGAAATTCTCTTTCCAAACAATTACTTCTTATTTCAGAAGTTTTATTCAAGCCAAGTTCAGACTTGAATACTGCAGCAAGCAAGCCAGTAGGCTTTGTTTCTTTCATCTTAAACCGAGAATGACAAATCTATCATGCAGCTGGCAGCTTACCTTCCCTCTCCACCCCAAACATAGCAATTGTGAGCTGTCAGCTCTTTGCAGAAGAATCAAGCTGAAAGCCCTGTACCTGCTCCTACACCTTCTGATTTGGTACAATTCCAGTGCACATAGCTCTCTATAAAAATCAGTTTGAATTTGGCCAGGATTCCAACCCTACGCCTACACAGTGTCAGTTTTGTGACAGCATCTGCAGGACAAAACAGTGAAAGCATTTCATGAAAGGTGATAACCAGCTACGGGTAGCTACAGGAACTTGCCATGACAAACAGAATGTACTACTGGCTTCATGACTGTCTCCCAGGTCTGTGTCTGGGAACTCACTCTTCCAAAAGAATGATTATAGAATTCATGAAAGAAAACATTCAGAAAACCGAGGAAAGGTTCTTAACATCTACCCGTGGAATGTTACAAAACAAGCCCAAAATGGGCACCGGTTATTCACTTTACAGCCTTTGTTCTTGGTGCTGGTTAACTTGACTTAATTCTGATATGGTAGTTTGTGAAGGAATTTAACAGATCTCCTTCTGACTCTACGGAACATGGGGAGTATTTTCAAGCTTGGAAACACATGCGATGATGAACCAAAGTGTCTATGAGAAAGACTATGGTTCTCTGTACTAATTAAAACTCCAGTAAAGTATTTATCAAGGGTCCACAGCTGGATGGATCTCATATAAACAAATTTGGTGGAGAATGAAAGTACAAACAAGTCCTCTATGAGATGTCTACTTGAAGTCTAAAGGTGCAGAGTATTTAAAAGAATGTCACATCTAGCAACCTGGCAGAAGCATACACTGGCACACTTCTACTGGACAGCAAACGAATTAACAGCAGAGACCAGAAACGGATCAGCTGATGTTTTGGGAGGAGATTCTGGATATTCTCCAAGCTGTGATGGAAAGAGCATTACTATCCCATTCAGCTGTGCAGTTCTCCTGTTTCCTGTGAATTAGTTCCTTCACGTGGGTGGGCCTCTAAGTTGTATCCAGTCGTCATTATCATTCTCTATGTTTTGCAAAGCCTGACTACATCAGTGCAATCACATGACAAAGGAAAGCAGCAGGAGCAGGTGGCAAGGGGTGCACACTTACTGGCAAAAGTGTGATCAAAAGTAAGTTAAAGCCAACTGCATCACTGGAAAAATTCCTCATCTCAAGCAGAGTACCAGGTCCCCAGTAAGTTAACTGATTTTTAGGAGTGAAAAAAATGAACCTTTTCTCTCTAATGCTGGCATTAATAAAAATGACAATGAGCACAAAAACAGTATACTCAAATGCAGAAGTACCTTGTTAAGTCCTAGTCTTCTAGTTTAATTCACGGACCGATTAAAATCGACACTAAGATAACATCGGCCTTAAAGCAAGCAAAGTTGTAATCATCAAGTTCAAACAACAGTCTGTTTCCTTTACCTTAGAACCAGGCTTTGTAACAACAGCAGACATAGTTACTGCAGTGGATGATTCACTGACCATGCTGGAAGGTCTTTGGTTTATTTGTTGCTTGGACATAGGTGAATTTAATCTAGAAAACAAAAACAAACAGATACTGTAAAGCACATCTGGTTTTGAACACTTAGCTTTGCCTTTTTATACTGAAGACTCCCAGTGAGCAAATGAATGACAGGCTAGTCAAACACAAGGCAAACATGTCCCATTTCCCGCTTCCATTACACTACCCCTATTATTTTGATTTCAGGTATTTCTCAGGCAGACTCTGTCAGTGACATCTGATAATTAGTGTTTGCCGATGTATCAGGAGGCAGAAACCTCCCAGATTGCAAATCCAACAGAGAATCGAGATGTAACAAAGAGCACTCCGAGAAGATAATGCTCATGCACAGAAACTGAACTGTGCCCAAAACAGGGGCTTGGCCCCAAACGTGTGGAAGAGACAGCAGTGGGAAGGGAAGGGGTAGGAGTCAGCACACTTTGCAATTACAGATTTATTGCTTAAACTAACAGTGTGCATAACCTGACGTTTGATCTTTCATTCTGCCCAAAACACAAGTCACGCTACAATATAAATTGGTAAAATCAGAACATCTTTTAAGTGAAATGATTAAATTCATGGCAGATATTGTTAGAAATAGCCTCCGAGTCATACTAGGATACAAGACATCTAGATACCTAGCTCAGATAGAGACACCCACTTAAATCATAGTGAGATGAATCCTACTGCAAGAACCTGCTCAACACGTAAGGATTCAGTACAGCTGCCCCGGTGGAGAAACGAGAGGACACATGCAAGTACAGACTCCTGGGGAATTCCACACACGGATTGTTAGCACAAGCCTCAGCGGCCAAGCTTGTGAATTAAATCAACAGGTGTTATTTTCAAAAATCATTAAGAGCAGTTTAGTAAATTATATTTTAGAAACACCAAATCATTAGGAGGTATCAATACCATCACACCAAGAAATACTGTTAACAAATAAATTCCTTTTCGCATTTCAGGAAGTTACTGAAACACTTATTTAAAATAAAACAAACAAAACTAAAACCAAACAAAACATGATACAAACCACACCAAGCATTCTTGCTGCCACCACTAAAATTCAACCAAGTTCTGAATGCGGCAGAGACCAGTAATTGTGAGGGGTCTCCCCCCTAGGACCAGAGAGGTTGCTGCCCACAGCAGACCAATACATGGCTTAACTGAGGAGGACGAGGTGCTTGCCACCACTGCGCTCTCTCAGTTAAAACCTGAACAGTTCTCTCTCCAAAAGCATTTGCAGTCGATGTCAGAGAAAGCACATTCTCCCTTTTGTGACCACAGCTTGAATTAAGCTTGCCAGGAAGTAATACCACAACTTTGATCCCATTTCCTTTACGCATCACTTATCTGGCCTAAGTTCTCTCTTTCTAGCTTTGGGACGTAAATTCAGGTCCCAGATATGAGAACAAACTACAGCGAGTCCCAAAAATCCCAGGCCAGCCTCCAATGTGTGAGAGCTGCATCACCTCAGTTTGCGCTGATCTGTCTTACCTCTTAGGGACCGGGCACCCTGGGGTAGCATTTCACCTGCTCTAGGAATCCCCAGTCCCAGCAAGGAGTAGATTAAGGCTCTTCCTGCACACAACACAGCCTGCCCACGCTTCCTGTTGATCAGCCAGTCTTATTATCTCCTTTTGACCCAACTTTCACCAGTTACATTTCCACTCTATAAACTTTCAGAACAGGTAGTAAACACGAAGCTACATTGCCTGCATTTTTCTTGCAGAAGCAAGGTATTTGCCTTTTCCTAATATTTCCTTTAGATTCTCTGCAATTTCCACCCCACAAACTATTGGGTCATCCAGGAGGAGAGTCCCTTAATGCACGGTACTGATTGTCCAGGTACTCACTGGGGCAAGGAGGGAAGGTGGAGGAGGTGGAGGGCAGAGAAAGGAATACTTGACATACATATTCAGAAAACCCGTGGGCTGGGAAGCCTGCGGACAATCTGCCTTGATTATGTTTCTTCATTTTATAGAGTGGCTATTTCATATAGAGAGAGAGCATACTAATTGTCTCAGGAAACAGAAAAATGAAGAATAAGAACTAAAGTTTTTAACATATTAGAAATTAATTTTTGCAATAAAAGCATTAATATGGAAAAATAAATTACCCCATAGGAATGCCTTTAATTGCAAATCAGAGTAGGTAAACTCAAATTGAAGCATGTTCACTGTTCAACAAGATACTGTTTCACAGGAGGGCAAGCTTTGTGCAGTTAAAAAAAAAATGGGAGTAACAGAACAAGGTTCAGAACTACAAAAATAAGCTTTATGCATTTAATGAGATCTATTGGAAAATCACTAGCACTACGAGAAAGCTGCAAGGCAATAAAAACAACAAGTGCACAATTTTAAAGAACTGATAATTTTGCCATTTGGTGATTTCTCTTCCACTTACTGAAAACAGTCACTGTCAATAAACAAAGCTTTCATTTGTTAGCAGTACCAGGATTAATGATGAACTTCAGCTGGAAAAAGAACAGAATTAAAAAATGAATAAAAAATAAAAGAGCAAGGTTGTTGCCATGGAAGAACTCGCATAGCCAGCACAAGAAACAGTAAGTCGGATGAAACAGAGAAAAAAAAATAAGAAAAAAAGAAAAACCACAACAAAACATTATTATTCCCCTGAAACAATGCCTTTGGTAGCAAACACTGGTGATCCAACCTTTTTGTACCTGAGATGTAACAGAAAACACAAAACAGCATTGACAATGAATTGAAAATATTCAAACATAGCATTGCAATTATTAAATACTGTAACAGATTTGCATTAAACCAAACTCAAGCTCAAGTCTCTTAAGAGCCAATTAATATTCTCTGTTTTAAATTGAGAAGAAAAACGTGGAGAATATTCAGAATTACCTGCAACAGCCCAACAAGCTTAATGGAGGTAAGACTGTCTCAACAGTGTTTAGAGATTCATCTTCACAAATAAGTGAATAAAGCATTAACCCCGTGCAGTCAGAAGCATGAGGTCAGAATCACCATTACCACACACGTTTCATAACGGCTGTTATTGGAGATCCTGCATTTTGTCTTCACAGTGCTGGGTTGTGTCTGTGTTCTGGACAGTTTTCTTGCTGCTTCCCCCAGGGGGGTGCATACACACACAAAATGGCAGCGTGTGCATGCGGTGCTCCAGCCCCTTGTAAATCTTTATGAAATACTCGAAAATAACTCCCTACATAATGTATCTCCTGTCTAGCAACTCCCTGCTCTACTTAAGCCATGCTGGGATGTCTAAAGAAACCACATTTTACTACCTACAAGAATCACATGGCCCATCTTTAGTTTATTTTAAAAAAATAACAAAAGGGGATTTTACACCAGTAGTCTGTATCTAAAAATGTGAAACGCATGAGAGAAGCAACTCCTTTTCTCTAAAGGATCATAAGATTACTTGACTAAAAAGATCCACATTCATAGCAGTGACTTAAAAAGTTTATTTTGCTGGAACAAAATAACAACACTAATCTAGTTCTGATACTAATAAACCTCCTAGATAAAAATTAACTGTCTTTGTATTTCTATACAGGTAAACATGCCAGATGTTTCTTTTGGGGCTGCTTAGGTTTCCTCCTGTCTATCCACCTGGTATTTTTGCTGCTATAGTAACCATATGCAATAGAAAAAATAGGATGTCTCTCTCTCCAGTGATAATACACAAGGTTTATCAGTTGCACAAAAAACAGGTAAAAGGGTAACAGTAATTGCATTAAATACTTTTCTGTATTTCTACATTTGCATTGAAGTTTTATCCTTTTTAACTTTAATGAACTGTTTTCTCATTTGCACGCATAATGCTATCACAAATACCGTGTATCATTCCTAATGCACAACTACTAGTGTTTAGCAACAGATGCAGGTATCTATGTCCCTGTAAGCGCCTGCTTAATCCTTCCTGTATCAAGGTAAGAACTGCTATTTATAGAAAAATACTAGAGAAGAAAACTAAACATTGCACAATTGCTATCCTAAGCAATTCCATCATCGGTTTTTCAAAGAAATGCATATATAACGATCACAGAATGATGGTTTGGGTTGGAAGGGACCTTAAAGACCATCGAATTCCAACCCCCTGCCATGGGCAGGGACACCTCCCACCAGGCCAGGCTGCCCAAAGCCCCATCCAGCCTGGGCTTGGGCACCTCCAGGATGGGGCGGGCAGGCTGTGCCAGTGCCTCACCACCCTCAAAGACTTTCTTCCCAATATCTAATGCAAACCTACCCTCTTTTGGTTTAAAACCATTCCCCCTTGTCCTATCAATACACTCCTGACAAAGAGTGCCTCCCCAGCTTCCCTGTAGGCCCCCTATAAGGTCTCCCGAGTCTTCCCTTCTCCAGGCTGAACAACCCCAACTCCCTCAGCCTGTCTTCACAGGAGAGGTGCTCCGGCTTCGTGGCCTTCCTCTTGGACTCATTCTAATACTTCCACATCCTTCTTGTGCTGGGGATGCCAGGGCTGAATGCAGGGCTCCAGGCGGGGTCCCACGGGAGCCGAGCAGAGGGGCAGAATGCCCTCCCTCGCCCTGCTGGCCACGCTGCTTTTGGAGCAGCCCAGGGTACGGATGGCTTTCTGGGCTGCAAGAGCACGTTGCTGGCTCATGCCAAGCTTCTCCTCAACCAACACCCCCAGGTCCTTCTCCTCAGGGCTGCTTTCAATCCATTCTCCTCCCAGTCTGTATTTGTGCTAAGCACGTAATGATGTGTTTAAGCTAGATCTGACGCCTGTCCAGCAGCCTGAGAATGAGAGGTGGGGATGTGACAGTGGTCTTAGCTAAGAAAGGGCTAGGAAATAAGGAATCACTAATCACTACTTCTAATAATAATATAAGTCTAAATAAAAACACCTTCAGGAAGCAGGAATAGCATAAGGATCAAAAGACAACATAACTCAAAAGTTACAGGTTCCAAGCAATACTCGTTGTGTTTGTCTTCCAATTACAATGGATTTGAGAAAACTGGAGTCTGGCTTAATCATCAAGACAAATGTGATATGGTTTAAAAGGCAAAACGCCTTGGGAAACCACTAGCGAGGCACAGTCTCAGCCTCCTACTGAAAGCATCCCTGTTCTCATTTGATCAAGTGAGGCAAGGGCTTCTGGTTCATCACTGATCGTAAGTACATTAGGATGAAATCATTCACCAGTTCCCGAAACTCTTCTTTTCAAATCTTTTTTCCAGTACGTTGCTTCCCAGATAAGAAATGGCCTGAACAGTCCATACATTCATCATCTCTAGATTATTGTAAATTACTTTCCTGATGTTAAATGTATCCTCTGAACAGATGTTTGTTGCAACTTGAACAAGTTTGTGCCTAGGTCTCCCCACTAGTCCTAGTCGACTCCTGGCTTTGGCCCTAATCTGAAATTAAAATCAAGCTTTAAGTAATAAATCATGTCATAGCGCTGGAGAAGAAGTTGATGTATAAGAAACCCTTAAGAGAGCTGCTACTTCAGACAGAATGCTTGAGCTACAGGATAAAAAAGAAGAAGAGTACCCTTGGTCAAAAGGATCTTACAATGGAAACAGTTTCCACAGATCACGCAAACCCAGGGACTACCTTTTGGACTGCCTCCTGTTTGTGAAATTCATTTCATTACACGGTGTGATCTACCACACAGATTCCAAACTAATATACATCCTACAACACTGATTCCATACAAATCCTGGATGCCTGACAGAAAAGAACTGAAAGCGTCACGCAGCCTCATTACAATTCCTACATCTAGAGACAGGGAGGTGCTGACAGCTCCCGTGATTTCAGCAGAGACATCCACAGATGTCAACAGTGTCATCTGCCAGAAACTCAGATGTGATGGCAGTGAACAGAGTCTGTATAAAACCCACACTGCTGCAAGCAGTGGTACAAAGCTAAGGAAATCAGAGTATCTCAGGCACTTAATGTCATCTTTTAAGCAATTTTAACTGACATATTAAAAATATCTAATGTTAAAAACACTCTGTACTTCAGGCCAATAACAAAGCTTAGAAAAATGTTCTCACAAAGACTGTTTCCTGAGTAGTTACTACAAACACATACCCTTCTCTATATCCCTCCAGGCATTCCCTCTTCACTTGGAATAAAAACCACTTGTCTCTATTAATTCTACTGCATTGCAAGATTGTTTTTTTCTGCTTTTGATATCATCTCAGTATGAGTAATTGAAGTCTGCAGATGACAAGTTATGCCTGCTCATCTGTTTGCCCTCCAAATAAACACCTCAATTTCTCTTCTAAAAATGCTCCTGATGTATACAGAAGATCAATAAAATGCCATCAGCCAGTTAGTCTTTCAATCCCTACAGCATTTTTTCTGCTACCCCGATTACAAAACCAGAAACAACCCAAGGAAGTGTGTGTAACCCAGGGCAGCACTCCAGTTCTGTCCAAACACCTACTTTCCTTGACACGTGTACAAATTTTCTCCATTCTAAATTTGAGTGACACTGTCCAGCAGAATAATGAGCTATTAGTGGCCGGAAGCCAGAACACAGATGGACTGTGGCTGTTGTCTGTACTGCCTTGGAGATTTCTCACTGCAAGATACCTGTTCTCCTTGCTAAATGACTGGGAACAGCTCCTTTGTGTGCTTGTAACGAGCCAGCCCCCTCCTGAGCAGCAAGCCACGCACATACCACTGAACGCTTGGGGTGACCTCCGGCTCAGCAGCATTTCCACACTCTTTACACCTAGTCACAGCAAAACGTGGGCAACATTTTACTTTGTGCTGGTTCTTAGCATGGGCCTTAGCATAGGATTGGCTCTTGGATTTGCTTCTTTCCTCTCCAGGTCCACAGCAGAAGGCATTGCCACAAAAGGCTCAGTCTCCTGGGAGCCTCATGAGGCCCTTCTCTAAGCCGGTGAATTCAATACCAGCTCACCACCCTTAATGCAATACTGCTTTAAATTAAATGTGAAGCGGATTAAAATGCCACCTAATTTGAAATATAAAGTGCTCAAAATCATGAGGGCAACCTTACAAACCACCACGTGCAGGCTGCTGCAACGTGGTGTCTGGGCTCTGTCATGTGTGAAGAGGAGCACGTGAGGGCTGGAGGCTGCTGAAGCAGTGTTGTAAGACAAGGCTGGAACAGGGAAAGATACCTGGTGTCGTCCTCTTGCTCTCTGGGGTAGTTTTAGAAGTGACGTAGCACTGAAGGGATACCCAGCCACCCAGTTACAGAAGGGATTCCAGGATCTCCTACCTATTCCAATCTAACGAGCAGCATGGATGACAGAAGTAGGAAATACATTGGAAATATATGATTTTATTTCTCTAGAATAAATTGAAGAATGAATGAACAAAAATTTTTGAATAAAAAGCAGCCCCAAGACACAATCAACGTAGAAAAACTAAAGCGTAAGAAAAGCAATGAATTACAACATAAAATAGCAATATTACAGTGTATTGCAGTTTCAGTACAAACCTTTCAGTTTCCTGGAAAGACACGTGAAAGCTTTGTTATGTATGTGTGACACAAACAATGACAATTTATGTAAATATCCTACTTAAATGCCTCTTTTTTTCTTTTTCTTTAAATAAAGAACTAGTAGAGTTTTCCTCTCCAGCCCTTATGTGGAACAGTGCTAGACTCAAAAACATGCTATCTCAACGAGAATTACATTTTTAAGCACCAAGCTGTACGACATTCTTGCTACAGTACCAGAAGAATCATCAAACTGCTAAACCACTGTAATTAAATGTGTTAGTATATTAGATCTCTTGCCATAGGTATAGAACTACTTACTCTTCATGCAAAATAAATTCAATATTTTCTGGAGAAACCTGTCCTGTCACAGGATGTCTAAATGACGTGGTCTGCTGATTATGGCTGAAAGGAAAACAAAAAGAAAAAAAAAGAAAAAAAATTAATATTGAAGTGCTAAACTCTGTAAAATATACCAATGATACCTAAAAAGGCAGAACATTTTATACTGATGCTTGGCGTCTGCTACTCTAACGTAACTCTTAGGTACTTTTCAAACTTCTTGCTGCATTCTTGTTGACTGCCAATGGCATACCACACCTTTTAATTATTAAGGAGGTTAATGTTTTAAAAGAAACTAGTTACAAAGCTTAGTTAGGGAGACGCACTTGAATTTCTGATTATTTATACCTGACTATTACCGTATGATTTAAACACTAACATATAAGCAACACAACATAAATTATTGATTCATATTTCTGTAAATTCCACCCAGCAAACTAGTCAAATGAGTTAAAATGCTGCTGGACAGTTCACAGTCCCACACATTTTATAACATTTAATGAGATCACTGAGAGATGTTTTGTGGAAGCCATCTATTAAATGTTTTTTTTTCCTCCCTAGTATATCTTCAGTGCTTTTTGTTTGTACCTCTACACATAAGATTACTTTTAACCTTAACTGTTTAGATGCATAGCCTATATAAAGCTACATAACTTAGTATTTCAGCTGAGTTGAATTAATTTTTTTTTTTGTAATCAACCTTCCCCCCTCAGAGTACTATCTACGTGTTTTACCACCCTTTATAAACCATTACTGCCCATTAAAGGCAATTACTTCACCTACCTGTATAACTGTACTCATATTATGCAAAAATGTGAAGTGAAGGAAGTTTATTTCAAGATAAACTGGTTGTCTTTCCACCTCCCGAAGCAGGGACATATACAAATTACAAATCTTAAAGAAATATGATATTTAAGATCTTAGTTCCTAATTACAACAGCTGTGACCGACTCACTGCTAGGGAGCCTTAGAATGAGCGAGTAACGAACCAGTTCACTCAATGCTCTGAATTTCTACGCTAGTAGTTAACAATATTTAGGTAAACAACATCCCAAAGTAGAATTCCCATCAAATGCAGCAAAACGTTAACAAAAGCAATAAAACAAAACTATAAGAAAATAAGGCTGCTAAATGGTTTATACCTCAAAGATTCAAAAATAAATACTTCTCCTTTCTTCTGTTTTCAAGTGTGTTTTTTTCCTCTCCTGTAATGACCAGCCATTGCAGGCCTTACAGATTGGACCTGGTAGTCCAGCATAGCAGGATGTCCACCCAGAAACAGAGCAGGGCGTAAGGAAGTATTCTGGGGTTTCAAAATAAACAAATTCCAAAAAGGTTACAGCCTTTCTACAGCATCCATGACAGCTGAAAATCAAACAGCTCACACAAACATAACATTCAAATGTCAATAGCATAGGACATGCCTGGATTAAATAAATATGCAGTTGAGTCTCCTCTCAGTTCTTACTGATACCTGCTCCCACAAAGTCTCATTTAAACCACGAGCGGCAGAGGATGCTGGCTGTACTGCAAACCTTCCACCCCTCTTCCAACCTGCCTTGCTACAGACTGCCGTAAATAAGGGACTAGTAAAATAAACGTCAGTGATAAAACGAGAGCAGTGACAACTTCTGCTGCACCAAAAGGACTTTTCCAAGCCCCAGCTCTAACACAAATTCTAGCCTTAGAGCCAGTACAAGCTGCGACCAACGATCAGGCCATCCGCCACCCAGCACAGCAGTGGCAGCGTTCATTGCCCAGGCTGGCGAGAGCCAACCTCTGCTGCAGAGGCGGCAGTGTGACAGAAGCTGTCAGCTCCTACCTCCTCAGCTTGCTCCTGAAACCAGAGATGGGGAGAAAGCAGTTACAGTAACCCCGCGGTGCCAGTATCTACAAAGCAGCCCTGGTCTGCTTTGTAGAAGGAGGCTGAGCAGCCTGTAGAGGACTGAGCAGCATCGTTCTCTGAAGAGGCAGCGCTTTAACCTCCGTTTGTATCCTAGGGCTGGGTATACATCCCAAGAAAGGAATATGAACTTGCAGATGTTTTCACAGAAATTAATAAACTATAACAGTAACAATTAAGTTCCATTTTCACCACACAGTCCAAACAGTTTGGAGCTGAAAGCATTTCCTTTCAGATCAGGACCGAAGCAGTCTGTTTAACCTTTGATACGTAGGCTAGGAGTACAACCAGAAATGCAATTACACTGTCAGCCATAAGAATGAAAGTACATTGTCAGCTTTATTCTCCAGAGGCTGACAAACTGTCAACAAGTTTTCATCTGCAGGCTTTTAGTCATTAATAACTCTATAATTAAGACCAAGAAAAAGGACTCTATTCCAGAAGTGCTCCAGGGCAATTTGGGAAATGAAGTTATCCATTATACCATACTCGCACTTTTACAGATCTTCTATTATTTCCCATGAAATAAATTCTCCAGGCCTTTGGAATAGGAATTGGTTCTGTTGCTGTAATTACAGAGCAAGTTCATTAGTAATAGACTCAATACTACTTGCTAATGATAAAAGTTTCGGCTGGAAAGCAAACACCTCTCCAGTACTGAGCCACTGCATTTTGGAATAGCTTTCCGTTTTGAACGGGAAGAGCAGAGGAACAGAAGCACAGCTATGTTCTCAGAAAGCGCAGCTAGTAATTTCCCAGACAAAGACACATACCGGGCCCAAACTTTATGCAAATCTGCAAGTTCAACACTTGGCGCTTGACGAGGAGGAGAGAAACAGCACCACAGGCAGTTCTGCGGAGCGCAGTGCTTTATTTGAATTTGAAAAGTGAGAATTTAAATGTTTTGCCTCGTAGGACTCGTTTAGAATAAGCGATACCGCTCAAAACAATCTATACAACAGATGGCTAATGCCTTGCAACAAGGAATTAGAGAGCAGGGAGATTTCTGCCCACAATGAGAGCAGTCAGACACTGGAAGAGGTTGCCTAGCAAGGCTGTGGAATCTCCGTCCTTGGAAACACACCAAACGTGGACAGAGAAGGCCCCGAGCAACCTCAAACTTCGCGGTTGGTTCCATCTTTGAAGCTGCTTTGCACGGGAGGGGCTGGATCTGAAAGGGTCCTGAGGTTCCTTCCCACCCAAGTTATTCTGGTCTGTCACCCTCTGCTGCTCCCTCCTCCGCAAGTACCTCTCCGATTACAATGAAATAAATCCCGAACTGGTATTAGATTTTTAGGCTTAGATCATGGTATTTCTTGTGCTCGTGTTTTTCAGCCATTGGCTTTGCAGTAATTCCTCTGCTTACGTGGCGCTGAGAACAAGAACATCGCTGGGGACAGCGAGCTGGTGACCCCGCGCAGGGAAAGCTGTCCCTCGTTCCCGAGCAGAGATGAAGACAAGCCCTGGCACAGCTGTCCTTCAGGCACACAGGCTAACCAAGCCTCCCGTCCTTAATAAAAGGACACATGGTATGCTGCTGTCACTCTTCGTGCCCTTTTTCTTCCTTTTTCTCCAGAGAAGACCTGATACCCCTGACAAAATGGGGGAAAGCTTCCGATACTTCGCCGTGGGAGCTCTGAAGGCCCCGTGGCCTGCACTGGCACACCGCACATCCAAAATGCTCAACTTTCATCTGCGTGATTCAGTTACGGTATTTTTGTTAGCCACTGTCCTTTAACCTGTTAGCTTACACAACACTCACACACATCAGAACCAACGGCAACCCGCTACATTTCTTAATGCTACATGGCAGTTCAGAAAGACTCGAGGCCGTCACGCTGTATCTACCGCTCTCTCACCTGGCTAATATTGGCCACGTGTCAAGTTGGCTGCTCTAACACCCAACATAACCTCCGAGCTGGCCCTGGGCTAGGGGCTGCAACCAGCTAACCTCCTGCAACCTACATGCCATTTGTCATCCTCCTGCGGGGTGGGAGCGTGACAGCCCGATAGCCTTTGCCGACACCCTGCTGCTTGCCATCAGGGTACAGCCCACGAGATTTCTCAAGTAGTACTGATTAAACAAGTCTGCAAATTTAGCATTGCCTACTGTTTGTTTGCACTAAGGTAACCTATAGGATCCTGAAATTTAACCAATTTAAATACTGAAAAACCTCACGACTGCAATACAGGCTCCAGTCCTGCAATGTAATTCACAAGGGCAGGCCCTTTTCCCAATATCACTGATAATCAACACAAAACACAACTTCACCTATTTTTACCTTTCAGTTCATTTTGTATTTGAAGTGAAGCCAGATTTTAATAACTAACTTTTGGCCATGACTTACGTTGATGACCTTGCATTTGAAGCCGAGCAAGTTTATATATTGCCTCTAGAGTAATTTAAATGCCCACACAGATGAATCTTGAAATGTGTGAATCAACTACCGATAGAGTGTACCTCATCAGCTTAACAACAAACGTACAGCTCGCAAAAGTAACTCATGCTGCTATTGGATAGCCTATCCTATCAATTATTACATTATAAATTATTTCTATGATATTTACTTCTGCTGGCTGACTCCGTTATGCTTATCTTCAAGAGCAGCCAAGCACCAACAGCTTCATGCTGGAAGTCCCAAATGCAGTGAGAGTTAGGGGTGCTCCTAAGGGACACCCTGCTGTGGGGGCAGCTGGCAGAAGAACTCGAGTGGCGAAGCGCTGCTGGTCTGCAGTGACAGCGAGTTCCCCAACAGGATCAAGTGCTTGCATCTAGCCAGGCAACCACGCAGGTGTGGGTTGCTTTATTTCGTAACGCATTGCTGAAATACACAAATAGCTTCAAAACAGCTTAAACGTTGCTGAGGGGCTTTTGTTTGTATTTTCATTTCAGTGTATTTTCATTTCAGCTTTGAGAATTGGTTGGAAAGAATATCTAAGACATTCCAAGAAAATCAGTGCCACGGAAGTTCTGTGAAGAATATTCTTCTAAGAATAACGCAGGGTAATACTGACAAAATTTAGAAGAATTTTAATCAATACCAGTAGTACCCACTACTACAAGCCAGGTGCACACCACAAACATCTTTTCAGGATTTTAGTTTAAAATAGCTAGGTGCCTCTTCAGAGTAGCAGTAAAATCCTTGCTCCACTGAAATCAACATCCAGTAGATTTAATAAGGTCACAACCATCACCCTCTCCTATAGAATCGTAGGATAGTTTAACTAACATCTTAGCCCATTAGCTTTTAGGGAACAATCACAGAGTAAACACGATTCTCTCAAGTCCCATATCCTCCTTAGAACATCACAAGCTTTTAGCTGTTAGAACGCAGCTCTGTAACTAGCATGAGCAGCTCTGTCTGCGACTACAACCAACACAAAAGCCCAAAGGCAGATAAGGGGATCACTTGCATGACATCAGATTGTATCACTCATTCCCACTTTTCTTTGCATTTGAAAAAAAAAAAATGTATGCTAGTTAAAGTTTTTAAGAGAAGAAAATCCTCAGAAAAGGGGGCATTCCTGAAAAATCAGATCTGATTTTATTTCTTTACTTTCCCGCCTCCTATACTCCTCGCCTTCAAAATTTCAGCTGAAGAAAAATCACCTCCCAAAAATCACCTCATACCAAAATAAAATTAGAAAAGCAAAAAACCGCCTTATCATATCACACCGTACCACACCATCTTAATAAATCAGGCTTGTAACTCACTTAGGACTGTTCTTCTCTTTCTTTCCCACTCAAGTATTTGAAGTTAGTTGGGTGATGTCTCCACAAACAAAACGCACTACCTTCAAAAATATCTAAATGAATTTGGAACCTTGTGACCTAAACAGAAGAGTTTTTGACAATGAGTGACAAAGAGTGACAATGAAATGTCACCAATACCGCAATGGGAGCAGCAGACCTAACTGATAGTACAGTACTTTACAGAAACCGTGTGAACCTCTATGCCAAATTTTGAAAGTCTGAAATGAAAACAGGAGTAGGTTCAACAGTTAAATACATGTATCAATGATATATGCACACATATATTTTAATGCATACATGTACACAAACATATGTGCATATAGATGTGTATCTATGAGATGAATATTGATCTATAAAAATATATATAAATGTATTTCTCCCAGTTACCATCTCCAATGCTGGCACAGCTATTTCTTCAATGATGTAGATAACTGGCTCCTCTGGGTTTAATTTTCATCCCTCCTTCCTACAAATGGTCCCAATGGTCCAATTAGATTCAGAAACTGAAAATGGATGCTCACTTAGGAGGCAAGTATTCTTTTAATCAAATATTTTTGGGAAGCATGGATTTTGTTGTTGTTTGTTTTGTACTGGGATCATTGATGCGACAGGGAAGCAGCACCTTTTATCACTAGTAAATTCTATACCACACATGAAGCAGTATTTTCCTGATAGGCTGTCATACAGAAGAAAACTATACAGACACGACACAACCGTAGCACAGTAGCCAAGCTGCAGAATAGTTATACACAAAATGCTGCTATAAACCAATCCTTCCACAATAAAAGAAACACGTAAAGAGCAACACAGGTTGCTCTTTACCAGCTTTTTAACACTGAACAGAGATTTCAACTTAAGTCACTTCTGATATGTTGGTTTTAATGCATAATGTGACTAAGCAATTGTCAGAGCAGAGGACAGCACTGCAGATTAAGAGACCTTGCTTGGCTGCTGTGTGTGACCTCAGACAGACTGCAGAAAGACATTGCCCTTCTCCTCCCTCCATAGCATGGGAAGGCTTTATCCATAACCTGTATCAGAAGAACGAAGCTTTACTCAAATACTGTTTTCTTACACAATCACAAGAGTTCAGAGCAGGATTAAAGAATTATAGCTATTATCAATGAACTTCCCTCAAAGGTACAGCCTAGAGTGCTGCATTCAATTTCAGACCCCACTACAGGAAAGACATCAACAAATTGAAGCAAATTTAGCAGAGGGGCAGCAAGATGTTCAGGAGCACCTGACCTGCGAGGAGAGGCGGAGGGAGCCAGGCTCGTTGGGCCTGGAGAAAGACAGCTTCAAGGGGACCTACCAGCGGCCTTCTGCAAGGAGCTGGCGAGAAGGCTCTTCACAGCAGGGCCTGACAGGAGAGCAGGAGAAAACAGGCATACATTGAACCAAAAGAAGTTCAGGCAACACCTAGGAGAAACTTTTTCACCTCAAGGATACAAAGATGGATGGAGCTGATGGCAGGGCACTGGCATGGGTTCCCCACATGGGCTGCGCAGTCTCTGCCCTGGGAAGTTCTCAACCCCAGACCGCAGGAAGAGCTGAGCAAGCTGGTCTGACCTCACAGCTGACGCTGATTTGAGTCCATTTAATTTCTTCCAATACAAATTCCACGAAAGATGGAAATTTATTCAGCCTGGGTTCCTCTGGCTACGTGCTTTTTACCTAGTAGGGCACATGTCCCTGCCGAAGTTTTTCCTGTAGTTAAGGACATACAAAATGCTCATGGCTTTGTTTCACTCCCTTCTCCATCCCCACCCCTATTCTCTGCCCCTTCACAGTCCTCCTGAGGCATGAAAGGCAATCCTACAACTCCATCTCCTTCAGACATCAGGCTGAAGAATAAACAAGTCGCCTCACAGGTGGATTAAACGTGCTGCATCTCCTCCAGATGTAAATGCATTTGGAGAAGAGAAGTATCTTTCCCCATCAAATCGTTAGTATAAGGGGGACTGCAGCACTCCTGCAAGGCATTTAACATCAAAGCTTTTGCTTGGGAGAAGACTGGTAATAAAAGAACATCTTGCCTCAGGTAACGAGGGCAAACTGAGGCATTCTGTCAGGCCCGCTCTCCAGAGCTGAGTTGTGCAGACACGGGTTATTTACCCTCCCGTCCCCAGAGGCCTGGGGCACACAGAACTGAAATACTCCGACATACGAAAGCCATGACTTCAGTATCAGTTCATAGGCCCCTGGCACAACTCATGTGATTCGGTATGGACCCAGAGGCGAATGTCTCTGGATTTATACCAACGGAAGGCTGCTCATGAGCTGGGGCAGTGAGGGCCGAAGCCTGGCCTGCAGCAGACCCGTGTGGGGCACGCACGAGCAGTGGGCAGGGGTCCTGCTGGTCAAAGAGTAAACTGCTTTAGGAAAAAAAAAACTACAAATTTCAGTCAATCGGTACAGTATGACAAGTTACTGTGCATTATCATGGTCTTTCATGCCTCAGAAAATGGTTCTGAAGCCACGGCTATAAAGCTGATAAAGCTGTGCTAAAATGTTATTTACCCAAATGTTTCCATCATACGGTTACATCAAATATATCCCCATTGCGTAGCGAGAGACATGTTTTTCATAGCCTAAAACTAATCCCAGATTAATATTTTAGGAATTAAAATTGTAAAACAGATGTGGAAGATTTTCTTTTTAGATTATACAGAGCTTATAAAATTATCCAGAAATGTATTTTTAATTCATCAAAAAGCTCTTTGGCATTAAAAGAAAAAAAAAAAAAAAAGATTTATAGCTGTATCAGTTTACAGGACTTCAGTAAAACCAAGTCAAAAAAATAGCCTAGACCAAACTCTTCCTTACAGAGATGTTGAAATGCTCAGTGGCTCCCAGTCAGACAAGCAGAGAAATTCTGAGACACTTCCAAGCAATCACAGAAATATTGCCATGGAATTAAATTCTAGCAGTCTTTATGGCATCTACACAATGGAAAATATGCTAAGATATACACATTAATGCTAGATAAAACTTTATACAACCAACAAGCCAAGAAAATAGCACTAGTAAAGGGAATTATGACAGCATACTAAACAGTCCTGAACTCTGTAAAACTTTTCTGTTTTTAATACTCACCACTTTATTTGATGCAGAAACCCAAGCAAATTGTTTTGAAAATGAACTATTTTGGTTGTATTCAATGCCAGAATTTCTTTTACTAAACATAAACCAACAAAATAAATCCAAAGAAAGAGAATGAATTATTTTTGGTTAAGCAGTGTTTCCTCCCCAGCCCTCAAATCCACTGCTATGTAATCAAAGAATGTTGAGTCACATTATAACCTATAACAAATTAATAACAATTTATATTATTGGCATAATGTAGTAGCGCTGAATTTAGTATATTTTATGTCTATGTATGTGAATCAAATGTAAATCAAATATGAAAACTCTTGTATAATGACATTGTGTTTAATTTCTTGAATCAACACTCACATTGCACCATCAGAAAGTGAAAACTTGAGAATAAAACATTACAATAAAATACAAAAAAGACAGCTGTGAGAAAAGTGGCACTGAAAACAAGGCATCAGTGGAAGACACATTTGGATTTTCTTGATGGCTCTAAGTAGACACACCAATGGTGCTCAAACAGCCAGCGTTGAGTAAGTCCCCAGAAGACAAAGGTGATACCAATACGAAGAGCTAGCGGCTAAGAAAAACAGCACAAGGAACATAGAAATAAACATTTGTGCCCTTTCAGTCTCAAAGTTTTAACTAGCAAAGACATTTTAAAAACAACTTTGTTGGTTTTGTATGCAGGGGTAAGGAGCTTACATTTATATCAACCAATGTCAACACGCTTTGTTGGTAGCAAAGTCATTTGGGGACACCATGCATCTTTAAAATCAGCTCTGAATTAGACTCTGTGTGAAACCACATTATCCCATTGGGAAATAAGAAAATTCTTCCTTAAATACATGAAGAGTGCTATTATTTTTCAAATTAACTGGAAGGATGAAGCAACTACAACCTTTCACAATAAGCCTGGAAATCAACAGCCAAATGCAACAGCCAAAAGAAAAACTGGCAGAGGAGACATAAAATGAAGCTCCTTGACTTTGGTTCGGGGAGCAAGGCTGCAGCAAAACCCAACAGCTCTTAGCACATCACTAAATATAGCAGAGCTATCAGCTACATTCCTCCTGCACCACTTGAGCAGCACGTTTCGGTCTCTTGTCTGGTTCTTGTCCTACAGCTCTACCATGCTGAACCTGCAGCCGAGCCCTCCCTCGCCACCGAGACAAAGCTGGTGCAGATAATGCCTCTGGGAGTCCAACTCCTGCAGCCTGATCCCTGGGACCTTCACAGCCCCTACGGCTCCACAAGAGAGCTTGCACGGCTGAATAGCAAAGAAACATGCCCCGACATCAGACCGTGCCCAAAAGACCTCCAACGTTGCCATCGGTGAGGATGGAACAGCTTCTCACCTTCACAAGGCGAGGACAGGTTCCCCGCCACTTCCCCAAACCGACCCACAGCGGGAGCAACGCCGAGACAAGGGAATCTGGCAGCGAACAAGCTCTCACGCTGCTGACAAGGCCTGGGGTGAGCTGGGCAGGATTAGAGATCGAAAGAAATTCCAAAAACTTTTTCAGAACCTGTGTTAACTCCACTCGATGCCAAGTAAGCCTCTATCAAGCATGTGACTGAAACTTGGCAGCTAGGAAGGTGAAGTAACTTGACGTGAAATGTTTGTTCTTTAGGTAATTATTTAACGACACTTACAATGACTGAATGATTTAGGAAACTGTACATCTTCCACTTAGAGAAAACTTTGTTATCTCTCAAAAATACAGTTATTAAATAATCCTTCACTATTTGGGGAATTAAAAAGGCTTTATCCCCGTTAAAATGCATTAAGATTGAAGTGCTCCAAAGCACCTGATGGAGCTGTGCCAGAACTGAGCACTCCACACTCCAGATAAGTCCAGGCCAGCACTGCAGCAAAAATGGTTTTATTCAATGCCAAGCTTTAAAATTTAAAAAAAAGGGCAACACATTGAACATTATATTTATATTATATGCATATACATTTGATCAAGAGGATCACAAGCAGCACAGTACCTTTTCAAGCTTCCCGTGTTTTCAGCTGCATTTTAATTTACTAACTATAGCAAATACACATTATCAAAATTGCTGAGGTATATAATTTAGCACTTCAATTATTTTCAAAAGAAGATTCACTGTATACGTTACAGTATAGATAATGAAAATTGCGTACAACTAAACCACCTCCAGACAAGAACCTGGCAACAATTTTCTCAGTAACCCTTAGGATCTCCCCCTCTTCTCTAAAACTATATTGGACACTACCGCAATGGAAACCAAAGCTATTTCCACCTTCTTGGAAGGTGTGCCACACTATAATAAATTCTTTTCAGCTCTAGCTCCATAAGACGTACTTAAGTTTCTCTGCTTTTCACTTTAGAAACACTAATAAAACACTATTAAAAAAATCAATCTGCAAGAAGCAGAGGAAAGAGAACTACTTCAGAGTGGCAGTTTTTGAGTCATCGCTGACTCAGAGTGATTCTGCTTAATGGTTAAATTCATTTGGCAGTAGAAAGTTGAAACAATTGGAATTCACTGAGTGATGGCATTTCAGTTATTTTGGACACTGGGGCAGGACTTCGGAGTCTGTCCTTACACAGAAGCGTGTTTCTGCTACAAGGAAAGAGAAAGAAGTATCTACGTCTGTAAAATCTTTAGTGCAGGAAGTTTTTCTGTATCCGTAACAAAAAACAGAAGTTAATGGTTTGGGCACTACCACATCAGGATTCGGAAGATTGGGATTCAGATCTTAGCTCTGAAGCAGATTTCTTGTGTGACCTTGAGCCATCCTGTTTTTGTAAAATCACTGTTTCATTAACATTTAAGACCCTGAAAAGAAAGACCGGTGCCTACCTATCTCGAGTCTTAACCTCCTATGCAGCTTTCTGGGCACAGTACATAAATGCAAAATCATTCGCTGTTTTCAACAGCAAAGAGGACCACCTCGGCCTGCCCAAAGAATTCCAGCAAACCTCAGAGGTCAGACAGACTGGAAATGCTGAATGAGCTGCACGTGCCACATTGCTGTCTTACAAGTTAAACTGTTCACAGATTGACAGAAAATCTCTTCCAGTGCATGGAAGTTTCTTCCTTATAGTATTTGTAGCCATCACAAAACCTTCCTTATTATGAAGGCAGGATTTTGGCTATCTATCGATATTCTTTTTATTTCGAGTACCAGGTGTATGGATGCAGGAAGAAGATTATTGCCTTTTTTTTTACTAGTGTACTTTTTCACAGCTGTGAAGTAAAACACTGTACAACAGAATACAAGTCTGTACAAATACAATAAAGTCTAATGCATTACAATAACCAGAAAGCAAATTTAATAAAGTTACTTGTCACGATTAAATTGCCAGAGAGGTTCTACAAACCTCAAGCCACAATGCCATCTGAAACTTGCACCTTCGTATGCAAGTCTCCAAAGTTAAACCCACAAAGATTACCTTGCCAGTACTACTTAAGCAACATCTTTCTGCTCCTTTACTTACTTCCCAGTCTCTATTAACTTAATTCACCCACGTATGACCTAAAAATAACTGCACCAAAACATCAAGCTCAGCCTAAGATACCTCTGAATGTTTGCTTTTGTGGTATCACACACTGTCCTCTTGGTGCTGTCAACTTCTTTAAAACAATCTAAGAATCTAAATTAGCCACGTTAATACAGTAAATTAAATTCCAAAAGCAATGAGTGGCAATATTCATTCATCTCAAAGTACAGCACTGTAAAGACAACTACATTCTAATGCAAACTAATGTCAAGTCAGAATAAAAGGACAGAAAATGCCCTGCTTCTGAATAACAAGACTCTCTCTAGGAAAAATAAGATAATGAATTCGTCTCATCTTGTGTGATGTAGACATCATCTCTGTTTTATGCCCAGCATTCTGGGACTTGCACGTTATACATATTATACATCCTTACTGTAAGTTTTAATACCTCTGAACTGTTTTCAGACAGCTCACAAATTCTGCAAATACCACGTGCATATTTTACATTCCTTTGACATGAACAGGTTGCAGAGTAAGCTGCTGCGTTCTCAGGACATTACGAAAAAGCAACGCAAACTTTCTGACACCTTGGAATTTCTGGTCCTACATGCCTTCCTGCCTTCACTCTCACATATTTATATTGACATGGATGCAAATTTTATCTGCCTGAGAACTAGCAAATAGACGTGAAAGCTATTTTGTTAATACTTTAGAAGATGACAGTTGAGAATTATGGTGAGAAAAAAAGAAAAAGAAAAAACCCCTACCACCCAAGTTCCGTAGTTCTGTTTGGAAGTAGTCAATCACATTTTAGGGACAGAAACCGGCGGCTCTAAATAATTTTCTTTCAAATAATATGGCTTAAAGAAAATTAGCAATATAATTGATTGAAGTTTGAACAGTAATGTCCCTGATTAGTCAGCATGCCCTACAGTGAAGGACAAAAAAAAAAATAGAAAGGGGAAAAAAAAGCCTCACAATCTCACCTTCTGAGATGCACCTGAAAGGGATCCGCCTTCATCCATCCAGACTCCAACGCACACTCCTACTTCCATTAGGAAACCGCGGATAACTTACTCCTTAGCAGACATTGTAAAGAGCTGCTTTACTGAAACTGAATTCCCATGACTTAGATACAAATATTTTACTATTAGTTCTTATCTGTAATAGCCTCCCCATCAGCTGAGGGAACCCCAAACTCCCCCATGGGCAGAAGACCCCAACCACCCAGCTGCACCAAGTGCGCTGCGGCGCAGCGGAGAGCAGTCCAACACGCGGTTGTGGATTGATTGTGAGACCAGCTCCTGCACTTACAGCAAACAGTCATGGGGGCGGGGAACCAAAAATAGCCTTGACATCAGGACCAAGAATCCCAGTATGTTTGTTAACAGTCTTCCCTGGACGTTTATTGGAAGGAAGAAGAAAAGAAAGAAAAGAGGCACACCATTTTAACCAAGCGACGTTACCCAACCCGCAGGATCGTGAACCTAAGGATCGTAGCTGCATTTTAAGGTTATTTCATGCCACAGTTCAGAGCACATTCTTAAACAGAGAGGAAAATTCACATAGATGATATGCAACACCAATTATTTTTGGAAGCACGGCACCTTCATCTAATGCCAAGTGGCACATATTGAAGATATGTGCCAGAAGCCAGTCTTGCAACTGCTTACCAACGGAAGTGGGAAAAACTTCAGGAAATCCTTTCATGGTATCATTAATAAGGCAACCAATAAGTAAACACAAGGGAACGACCAACTTTTTTAATGGCTGTTTTTCCATTAAGTTGCATTGACAGTTTATACAATTCAACCCCACGACTTGCCGGCAGAATTGACATGTCAGTGTATTTGCTAGAAATATATAAAAAGGGTGCTGAAAATACCTGAAACACAAATTATTCTACTGTCATCTTACATACTTTTTTAAAAGCAGTTGCAGATCACAAACTACCCCAATCCACAAGATAATTACAGCATTACACTGCTCCAGCATCGATGTAGGTCAACAAGCAGCTCATTGATAAGGTGGAGGCCACACGTTTCCCTTCTACCCATCACATTCAATTTGCATTCAGCCAAAACAGTGGGGCAGAGGGGACTGGCAAGAAATTGCACATCCTTCGCTAGGCAAGTGACAACGCAACACACACAGCACAAGTCATGGGCCTTTTCCTAGGGCAAACCATAGGCAACCAACTAAAAGTTACAGAAGTGCTATGGGGATTTTCCTGGTGTCCTAATCCTCTGCCCGTGAGATGTTATCTTCTGTTCCCAGCTGTTCCCTGGGGCTGGAGTACAGGTTATTCCAGCTCACCAAAGAAATATCCTGTCCTCTTCTTCACACAATAACTAGCATTATGCCTGCATTATAATTGTATTACAATTGTGTATATTATATGCAGGTGTAATTACACAACTTTAATAATCATGATCAGTATACATTCATAAATTAAAGAATCAAAAATAACTGACCTCGAGATTCCACATGGAGAACACTTTCTAAAATGAAGATGTTCAGAACTCGGAATGTGGGGCATTAGCAGCAGCTTTTCCTACAGATTAAATCTCAGTGGTATCAATTAGCAGATTTCTCAGGAAATAATTAAAATGGGATTCTCAATTCAGTCTTTAAAATGCTGTTTCTCATGCAACTTCCGTAACACAATAGACTTTCAAAAACTTTTCCTGTAACATTTTCTGAGAGCCTGCATTTGCAGTATTATTTTGTAAATGAGAAGCTTCAGACACTCGCATCCCCAAATATTATAGCAATGCTGCGCACGTATTGCTCCAGGCTCTCCCACCCCCATTCTCCCTCACCTCCAAGCAGGATTTTCCCTTTGCACTACTTTTAGTTCGACCAGTCTGTCATACCACTGTGATCACTATAGAAATGCTGAATTCAGAGCAGGCAGATTGCACAGATGTATTGTACCTCCCCCAGACCAGCTGAAGTTCAAGACGCATCCATATCCAGCTTTCTAAAGATTATTGTACACTACCTTTCCCCAGTCTTCATTCACAGGAAGCTATCAGGCATCTGTAACAAGCTGGCACCAAGCACACAAAGATAAAGAGAACGCAGTCCCTTGAGTGACAGAATAACATTGCTCTTGCACAGTTTCCCTTCCCTTGTCTGTTTCCTTCACCTTTGTCAGAAATGCCTTTTTTTTTTCTTGTTGCCGAAAGGTCATCATACCACAGAGGGAAAACCGTGTTAAAGCATCTCAGGACTTCCATTGTAGAATTTCTAATCCATAGCAAACTTCAACAGCCAGTACTTCTAAAAAGCACGAACTAAAGGCATTACAATTGAACCCATAAAAATTACTTACACATCCTCTAACACACGAATTAGAGTAGGTAATGCTTCCAGATCATAAATTAAGAATTACCACAATGCAAACGACGGACCATGGTAGAACTTGGAAGATGCCAACTATTCTCGGCTTGTGTATGTTTTTGTCCATCGAGTATTTTGTATTCATTTTAACTGGCAAAAAGCGTGTTTTCCTACAGAGGACCGATGAAGGAAGTGGGGTAATAGCACTATCCAACGGGAAATACGGGTGTTTTATGTGAAAAGCAAAGATTGCATCACCTGCTGATTGGATCAAAAAACAGGCATGCTTCATACTGCATTTATTCGCCAGGTTAAAAGGAGCTGTGTTATGAAATCTTTCCTTCCATTTGTTCCTTTAAATGACAAGCTTCTGCACACATTTTTTTCCTCTTTCTCCAAGAGGAGACTAACACCACACATTATTCTTTCTGAACAAGTACACCATACATTACTTCAATTAAAATGTCTAGAAATGACTCCTCACACTAGAAAAACTCAACACTAATTTTAACACATACTATGTCTATCATTTGAGCACAAGTTTTGCTAGTAAGCAAATGAAACGTGTACAAAACAGTTTTCAAAACAAACAACACTACCATAATGTTTAAATGATTAACCAGAAACCACATTACCTTCATCGGTAAGGAAAAAATTATGCATTGACAGAAGCTCCAGGTTCCACGGAACAGCACGGCTGCTACAACACAGTACAACGACATCCTCTGTAGAGCTGAGACCTGCTAGAAGTACCACTTGGAAGTCTGAATCGCAGCACTGACACTACTTAAATTACTTAAGAGACAAACAGAACAGTAAAAACGGAACGTGAAAAAATGAAATTTCATTTACCTTCTACAATATAAAAACTGTAAATTAAAAGCTTAATTTACAGGTACTGAAGAGGACAACTTGCATTTCCCAGTGCTTGCAGCACTAGGATCAATGGACAAAGCAGCACCTCTGCTTTTGTCTGTATGTAAACGATTTTTGCAAAAAGACATCTTAGAAAATCAATACTGAAATATTCTCCCAAGATGATCAAAACAGAGAGATAACCTTAGAAAATGAAAGTCTCCTTATAAAAGGCATAGGGAACAATGTCATTTACAGTTTGCAACGAAGGGAAAAATACTTCAGCGCTCTTAATGTATTGGGCCCATTGCGAAACACCACTTTTCACGTAAGAATTTACTCCAAATCGCTGAGCTCGTGAAGTTACATACCAGACACAGACAGA
This sequence comes from Heteronetta atricapilla, assembly GCA_011075105.1. Classification (NCBI taxonomy): domain Eukaryota; kingdom Metazoa; phylum Chordata; class Aves; order Anseriformes; family Anatidae; genus Heteronetta; species Heteronetta atricapilla. Next base: position 19,682,358 of record CM021735.1, read on the forward strand.
AGAGGACTTCAAACACCCTTACTTCACTTACTCCTCGGCAAACAGAACAGAAATCTGGCAGGGCTTACCAGGGGTAGAATGACAGCTCAGATCTAAGGTGTTTCACAATCACTAAGAAAAGTCTGACCAAATTTGTTTGAATTCATAGATTTGAAGAAAATTCCATAGCATACTCTCAAAGACCTCTCCTCTACAAACACAGCAGTCCTTTAGCTCTCCAGCTGTTCCAGTAAGCAGTCTGCTTCAAGTCTGGCTAACCGGGTTTCCTGAACTTACGTGGTCAAAAAAGAAAATAAAAATGACTCCCTGTTCCTGCTGCTTTTTACTAACAATAAAAATAAAATATTTACATACATATTTAATAAATATGTATTTACTTGTAAGAATAATTTAATAAATATTTACTTGCACTGTTACATAAATACACACAGTTTTAAAGATTGAGCACATGGGCACGCATGTGCATGCCCACGCACACATACTGGAGGTTTTCATTTTGAGACCAGACACAGGAGATAGACACATGAATCCAAGCAGCACTATCAAGGCAGAATGAAGAAGTTAAAATCCAACAGACCCAAAATTCATCTTATTATCAATAAGCTACTGAGATCCCAGAAACTCCTGTGAATCAGTTAGTGCTTGCCAGTGTTCAGAAGACCACAAAGTCAGGCAGCCAGGCACCACAATGCACGGCAATGGTCACGTGCAATTCTTATTTCAAGGAATCTTGAACTAACCTGATGTCACTACGATCTATACATTTGAAACGAAAGCTGTATTTAAAATATTTTTCCTGAAAAAACTCCCAGAACTTCAGAGAAGAATCCCAATAGGCTGGAAATACAGATGAATGGGGTGCATGCAACCAGGTTCCTGCTCCATATGTGAGACCAACGCATTTGTTAGTGCAGCACTACCTCAGGCAAAACACAGTTTACAAGCACCCTTACAACTTGCACATTTTATTTCCTTGCCATTCCTGAAATCACGGAATCAACAGAGGTAAAAAGTCACGTGGAGACTGCAAAATCAAGAATACAGCTTTTCACACTAAATGCGTAACGTCCACTACTCAGAAACGGGATTTGCAGAAACTCTTCAGGCTTCAGAAAGCAAGTATAACCCTAAGGCAACTTTTCCAGCACAATCCTACAAAAATAAATTTATAAAACATTTGTACATGCAATGAAGTTTTTATAATCCAACACTACTCTATGACACACGATCCATTAAAACTTGCCACCTGAAACACATCGCAAATCACTAAGATGCAGTACGGTGTGCAGGCAGAGGACGTGCATCTTCTAGGATAAAATGCTTCCATACCCATGCTGCGAAAGGAAAGCGTGCTAGAGAGGACAAAAAGCAACATAAAGGACTTGTGGGACACTGAACATTCTAACAGTACCCAGTGGCACTTCCCGGGAATTTGGTCCTTCTAATGACAGCAGGCCAAGAAACAGCCACTAGCAATGATACTTCACGTGGTTATTAAAAAGAAGCTTCTGAATCAAACTCATCTAAACAGTACTTCCTTATACAAAAACATTAGGTTCAAGAAAGATGTTCTGAAAGCCCAGCACCGAAAACCCACTTTGTCCTGCAGTCCCCTCTGAAAGATCACAGACGTCAATGCTAGAGCTCTCAGCAGCAATTGCTCGCTTCGGAGCTGTCGCTCAGCTGTCCCTGTGACAACAAACCCCTCCGCTCCCCTGGAGAAGATAACGGGAATTTTAATTACTGCCATTCATTCTGCTGACACCTCGAGCGAGACAAAGTTCTCCTCTAAAGAAGTACAGATACCAATTTAAGATTTCAAGAACAAGTTTTCCCTCAAACATCTTTGTATTTTTTCCCACGTTTATACTGAACGCTTGCTGTTTACCAAATACATTTGTGAATAGGGGTTTGTACGGTGGCCGTTGGAACTCTCTCCACCTAAGCGCAGAGCGAGTTTTACAAGTCACCTCAGTGGGGAATCTCAGATATTTACTGGGGACTGACTTCGCCAAGTACCATCCCGGAGATTTCACTGCAAAAACCTGTAGGCAAAGCTGCAGGCGTGGTTTCTCATCTCTTTTCCAGCTGGTCCCAACAGCATGCAAGATTTTAGTCTTGGAGAAAAATAAAGACAATGTTCTTTTAAGTGTCTGGTTTTTGGTTTTGTTTAAATACTATTCTGCATGCTGTTTTGAGAAAAATAATCGCGGTTCTGATCCTGCAGATTCTTAAGGCCATTCATTAGTCACAGGATGCATGAACGAGCCTGGGGATCAGAAAATATTTTCAGTTCCCTGATAAAAATGCATGAGGGGATAAAAAGAGGAACACTTGGCGGTAATTCTTCCTGTTGCTACTACAATACGCAGACCGCAGGAGTTATTTAGTGTAACCACACAGCAGTGGTTTTCTCCAACGAGCTGGCAAATGGATACAGCTTGATTATCTCCTGGTTTGTCCTTAGTTATAGCACATTTGGACCATCAGGTTAGATCAGTGAGCAAAGACATCACTCCTCTTTTGATGCTCATCCACCATCAAATGTCGTATCAGGAAATGTGAAAAAAGAAACTCATGCCATAGAAGAATACATGCATTAAAATCCAAAATGGCAGGAAAATTGTATTTGGATAGATTTAGAGTAATCACTTTGCTTAGAAATTTTATCGTAGACAAATATGGGATATGAATCAACTGGAAATGCAGTTACATTTCCCAGCCACAACAACAAAAACTTCTTCCTTTTAATATTAAGGATGCTGGCTTATGGCACGAGAAAAAAATGGACCACTAGGCATGGAAGTTTAGGTTATGCAAATAAATTCATACAGAATGTATGATATCCTCATCAATAACACAATAGGATTTTTTACAGACTATGTGAATAGATGACATTTCAAATCCCACGCTTGAACAAATAAAATAAAAAAGTAAGTTCACAGAAGAATAAGGCACAACGAACGGGAATGATCTCAAATGTCCCAGGACATGAAGCCTAAATGAAAACTCTGAGCGTAGATTACCACCATCATGATGAACCACAACACACACACATACAAAAAAAGCAACAGAACAAATGTGTAGAAGAATCAAGAAAAGTTACTGTTTCTGATATTACAGGATGTCCTGAGTAGGAAATCTACATTCAACCTAGAAGAGTCATCCAGGGTTGAAAAAGTTCCAAAACCAACATTCAAGGAGAACGCTTGGGAAGCTTTAATACTGAGAAGTTTCCAGTTCAACCTGGAGAACAAAACCACATTTTCGACACAGTGAGAAAGGAAAATCTTCGTATCAATGAAAAGATGGTATTACATGGAGAATGCCAAATTAATTACTGGTCTTCAAAAAGTAAAAAGGACGAAAGGAAAGTTAAAATTTTGGAAGGAAGCATTCAACTCAGTCTTGGAAGAATGAAATTCCAAACTAAATAGAGTTTCATTAATACCATAAATACTTAATGAGCCTGGCCAAACTTACTGAAAATGCCACACTGGAGCAAAGCAATTCAGAAGTATTTCAGAAGCCTCAAATCTGTCTAGAGCAAGCATCTCAACAACTACTGTGCAGGAAGTGATCTAAACCACTAGGAGAAGAGGCACAGGTGGAAAAAAGCACAGTACATGCTGAATGGTCTACTGCTGCTACATATAGTACTTAATAAATAATTTCCAGTCTCGGTATTTAATTCCTACAAATCGGATTTCTACTCACCTGAACTTCTTGATCAAGGACATCGCGTCTATTGTCATCCGGTATTCTTCAAGGATACTTAATGAAGTAGAAAGGACTCAATCCAGCAGAAAGGACAAAGAGTAGACTTGACTACTCTCCAAAAACACAAACCTATTCTTCTACTAAAAACGTCCTTCTATGTAGAATTAGTGTTAAATTACTTATTATTACGAGGGCAAGAAGTGGTAGTGAGTCAAAGCCCTTTATTTCTTCATGTTTTTCCAAACCATGACCAAACAATGCTGAACGCCGACTGCCTTTCTGAAATGCACATTTAACAAAGGCAAGTCGTGACACAAGCTCATCCGTGCAATTTAGAGGCTTCTACAGGAAGAACGTTCTAAATCAGGACACACACGCACAAATTCTGCCATGTGTGCTGATTGAAAGGAAAATCATATAAATAGAAATCTACAGCACTAATAACCCGTATTTACTTTGTTTGAATCATCACGCTATAGAAGTTAATGGACAAAAGCTGTAGAGTCTTTTTCACAAACATTGATTTAAATCAAATTTCCTACAGGGACCAAATTACTCTGGTGGACTAATGGGATTAGTTAAATCAGTATCTTGAATCCAGACCGGGCTGGTAAGGACAGTAAATCACCAGCATATAGCACCTGGGTAGAGGGTTTTATGAAATATTAATGTAATCAATCCTTACCACAAAAGCCTCCAGTGCTACAAGTTGCCAGCATCACTTGAGAAATCCAAGCCTTTTTAAGAAGTGTCAGACTTTGCTATTTATCTAACAGCTGATCACTCGTAGCAGGCCCTATTAGGAAGAAATACACAGATGCACAAGCTACTTGTGTTACGCGATACCAAATCTGCTAGTTGTAGGACATTTCACTTCAACAACGGGTAAGATTTTCTAGAGTAACAGATAAACAAAGATCAGGATTCAAGATGAAAAATCCACATTGTGATACTGGCATTAGAGTTATCCATAGCCATTAGAGTGGTAAGAAAAGTAATGAGATTTAGACACATATATTTCATAGCTGTATTTTCCTGTTGATACTAAAATTTGTTCCTGTTTAAGGCTTAACCAGCAGCATTACAAGCCAGGTGAGAAACTGGTGCTCTTAGTTCCAAGGAGATTTACTATACCTTTAACTAACTGAAAGTGAAGCATTCCCGAAAGCCACATCTGAAATAGAGGAAGAACTATTTCATCCTGCCAACTCTTAATTACTCGCTTATATCATTCTAAACATTTTGCTGGCTATCTTCAGCACCCGGACTTCCATTTTAATCACATACTGGCTACGTAACACACAGATGGTGGAAGAACGGTTTTGTTACTGCCACCTTCAGCTCTCCTGTGCCCCAGGAAACAGCTCACCTATTAGCAGCAGTGGGTTCTATTTGTGCTCTGCCCCATTTTTATGTCAGATTCTTTGAATTTTAAAGTTTACTGATAAAAGTACAAAGTGATGGAAGCTAGTATCAACTACCGATAGGTATTCATATATTAAACTAAAAAAATATGCCAGTAAGGGATTTCAGCCCTTATGTTTGGCGATCCACCCGATCGTGTAAATGCTGCCATTTGTACTACGCACACAGGACGAAACTTCTGTGGTGTCAGAAAGCAAAACACTAGTTTTACTACTGGAAAGGAGCAGTGGCTCAGAAACAACAGCTTCCTGATACCAGGGATATTAATATTAACCAGGCTACCTACTCCTAGCCCAAGGGTTACGGAAACTATTTCAATCATTACCTGGTATTCCAGAAAGATCTGAATAGGAACTCCCAAATCCACAAACATCGGGATAGGCTATACAAGGCAAAGAGTATATCTGAGCAAATTACAAATACTCGATTTAAAAGGGTGCACAATTTCAGCATGAGTTCTAATTTTGGTTAAAGTAAGTTCCAAGTTAAAATTATAACCAGGTCTTTCAATGTAGCAAATAGAAAAATGCCACATTTTTAAGGTGTTTTTACACTTGGTGTATCTCATATTTACAGGAAGAATTATTTACTTATTTACATCACAAAATTATTTGCCTCAAACTTTTATCCAGACATAAATAGTCGTTTCCCTCTTTGTCCTGTAAAAGTTCTTTTTGCCTGTACATTCGCAATAAACTGCGGTTAAAAAAAAATCCTTTTCTTGTTACTAATCAAAGAAAACAAGCAAACAAAAAGAAATCCTCAAGGAGCTGACCTGAAGATACTCACAGTAAGAGAGCTCCTAGTGGTTGACCGGATGACCACATGGACATTTACTGCCAGATTAAACTTCCATGTATGTCCACATACTAGCACTGCAACTTAGAGATCCTTAGGGGCAGTAAACAAGACTACACCACCTTTGAAACATGCTTTACCTTTGCAAAGCACCAGCGCCCTGCAAGTACGTTACCTGGGATATTTTCCAAAAATAGTAATTCAAGGCCATGCTGCAGCTTCATAGACAGCTGATACAAGGACTGCAAAGTCACCCCAGTCTTAAAGGTGTCCCTTATTTCACTTTCTGACCTTTCTTTGTAAAAGAAAACTTCATCAGATCCTGCATACGTGAGAATTGCTCACACGAGATCACAGCAAGATGTGCAAATGATGAATCTGAGCCCCATCACGACGACTTTGAATTCAGAATAAATCAACAGCAGAAAGGAAGCAACAGATGCTATTTGGAAACAAATGATGATGTTTCACAAACAATGGCCTTAGTACTAAGGGCATAGCTCGGACATCCAGCTTCCAGAGATGGATACTGTCAGAATTCAGAGCATCAGATCTTAACAGCATGGTCCCAGGTACTTGTTGTTTTTTTAAGGTAAAACTGGGCAGTAGTATATTAATAGCTTTACGCTGTCCAGAAAGGGAAGCTTTCTTTGAAAAGCAACTCAACCTTCTGAGCTGTTATTTCTAAACTCGAATCACAGACCCCTGCACAATATACAGTGACGCCAGCTGGGCTCCAGTCAAAGCTGCCAATATTTCGTCAGGTTGCTATGAAGTACATCAACACGTATGGCTGGGATCCAAGGCATGTCCTAACACTTACAGATCTCCACTTCCATATTAAACGGGGCTTAACACGCTCTGTGTGATGCAATGAGAAGCTGAATAAACTGTCAAGAAAAACAAACAACACGTGGGTGTGCACAACTGGAAAAACAACCAGCAAGATGCAATAGTTTAAAAATAACACAGCAGAGAATGGATTCAGGTATTGGAACTATACTTCCTTGGTTTAAAAAAAAAAAAAAAAAAAAAAGAAAATAAGAGAAAAATAGCAGCACCTAACACGACTAACTAGCAGGGCTTCAGACGCTTGGTAGTTCTGGCCCATCCAGGACTGATGCAGAAAAGAAAAGCTGCCACTTACAACACATCTGTAATGCTTCTAACTTCTGGAAATTCCCGGTCGTAATACAAAAAACAGAGGTTAGGGGGTATGCTGGTGAACTTGGAGAAACCACACTCCACCTAGGTTTAAGGTGAATACAAAAGGATGCCGTCCCAAGAATAATTTACTGGATGCTAATATTGCAAAACTGCATGCTGCAGTGATTTGAAAGAAACTTCCTAGGTAAATTACCCAGACTTACTACCTGCAAACATCCAACAGCTTAGGCTTCAGGAAAATTTGGGTTTAAAACATGGAAAATTATGACCTTTAAGCAACCGAGGTTTTGTGAACAGCTTGTGCTTAAGAAGAAGGGGCTTGTCTCCAGGAGCTTTTAGCATCTGAAATACAGCAAACCATGACCCAGCGGGGTGAGAGTGGGCAGAAGAAATAGAGAGAGAAAGCACAATGGAGTGAAATTAAGGGCCATGGTGCACAGCAATAGAAAAGTTTACATTAGCAAATCCACTGCAGATTTGTCTAATGTTTTCAGCACATGGAAATAAGGCAGACCTGACAGACAGACGCAATAAATCCATAAAAGAAAAACATTCTGCCAGTGAAGGAAAACAAAAGACTCTCGGTAGGTATTAATAGATCAGGGCTGCTTTTCATCAATTTGAACAATTCTGAATTGTGAACCAAGATTTTAGGATTACAAATTGACACAGGCCCCATACTGAATATTCTGCATTTTACAAGATTTATTATCCACCTATGGTAACACAGCGAAGGGCAAAAATAAATCTGTTTGTAAGCTTTCCACGTGATTTTCTTTGTGGTCGGAATCTGAACAACAACTTGCCTGCATCTTTCCCCATCCAAAAGCAACACCAAAATCGTTACCGCTCTACAGACATCACACAGCAGCTCACACCCGCCAGAGATAAAGCAAAGGGGTACCTGGCCGACACATCTGAAAATCATTCTCATTAAAATCCAGCTGACCTGCAAAATAATATACATTCATTTCTCTAATCCATGTACACCCAAGGACTCTTTTCAATAGTGTGAGCAACTTGCAATGGAGAAACCCTTGAAAAAAAATGTTTCTAGATCTCTGACATCACCTGGAACCCATCTTTCCTTGCATCATGCCAACAGAAATCAGAGGCAGAATTAAAAGACTTCGCAATTACAGGCAACGCTCTGACATTGTCTTCATTTTCCTTGAGGCATCTTTTCAAGCAGTGGAACAGACAGGCTGTAAGAAAATGAAGGGAAACATTCTAGCTTTTTTACCTGTAAGGGGTGAGGAGGAGGGAAAGGAAATCAGTGAAAAACAAATCTGTCTGAGAAAGACAAAAGATAATTAACTTTTCAGAACAGTAATAAGTGAATAATTACTCTTACACTCCAAGAGCTACAAGTACCATAAACCATGGCATATTTCAAGTCTAAAAGTCTTACCTACCCAGCAGCAGACAAATGTAAAAATCATTTTTACTACAGCCCCGTTTGAATAGACTTACACAGAGGGAGTAACCTGGCAAGAAACCAGAGTAGAGACAGAGCTAATGACATGTCTTTAAAGCAAGAAAGACAAGCTTGAACTTGATGCAGTATAATGGAGAGCCAAGAAACGGATTTTCTAAAATGGGTGATGCAGTTAAAGCAGCAGGTTAAATGTGGCTTGCTTACGTGGGAATAAGGAGAAGAGGGTAGGGAGGAAGTGCTGCAGAGCACCGAGAAGCTACGGTCACCCAGCAGAGTGATCAGGCCTCTACCAGGAGGCTCTGGAAATCCTTCGGAAACAGGGACACGACTTCTGCAAGGAAAGGGGCAGCGATGTGTGGGCACAGTTGGAATCTGGGGAGTAAAAGAGAACGGGAGGGATGATTTACCCCATCAAGAGCCAGTGACAGACACAGGAAATACACAACTAACATCACGAGTGTCTCAGCAAGCAAAACGTAATAGGAAAGCACCCAAGAGTTTCCAAGGAAAGAGGACTAATGCACAGAGATGCCTGGAAATGACACAGGTCTTAATTTCTGACAGCAGTCTGTTTTTTCACTTGGGGCAAGTCATATCTGAGCCAGACGTGCTGGGGAAGCAGGAACAACCTTGGGCACGACTACGCACTGCCTGGCACCTCCCCACATGAGGTCACACTCTGAGCCACCGCGAACCTCCCCACTACCGTGGCACATCTTCAGCAGATTATTATTCCTTACCTAAAGTTACGAATAAATGAAACCACCGAGAGCGCCGAAAACCTGATGTAAATTTTAAAAACGTTAGCAGCATGGGTATGACCTGCATTGTAGTCCTCTGCTCAGTGTACAGAGGCATTTGCACATTCAGACGTCAACAGGAGTGACCGTCTGTTTCAAGTGTCTTTAATTTAAGATGGCTCTCCTCAGCGCATCAGGAAGCAGTAGGCTATTTCTGAAAAACATCTAAAAACAGAATGCCTACGTATCCAGCTACTGAGTGCTCAAATTTACCCTTATTTTCTGCAGGAAAATGTCCTTCAGACGAATTGCAGGACTCACAAAACTGGATTAACAATGTCATGTATCATACACCTGTCAAAATAACAGCATAAAAAGTGAGACTAAATATAATCCCCACCTTATTTGAATAGATACCATCTGTATTTAACAATTTGTTATAATGCAAATATTAGCTGACACTTATTAAAATTTAAACACAAATCACTACATTGGTTATAACATTCCTACGGTTAATTGCTTTAAAAATAACACATTTAAGCTACTGCAATGTCCCCATTTCTGATTTAATAAGAAGCTCTGAATTTTCACAAAGAAGAAACTTGCAAATTTACGCCCTAGAAATTTTCCAGCAGTGCTCCAACTCCAAACCAAATTGCAAGCAAATCCTACACTGCACATTTCACTAACAACCCACTGGAGTGCTGCACGAACCAGGGCTTTTCAAGGACCATCTTTTAAACTGTAAAGTCAATTTTTTAAACTTGCAAGTCAATGTCTCCTTTATTTCTACTGGAAAGAAGGGTCATTTCTCTCCAGAGTCAGTTTCTAAAACACGCTCAATGTGAGTTTCAATATTTATGTTCAAAAACAATGTATTAAGAGCATAAACTCTCAGCTTTGTAGGATGGCTCTCTGATGTTCATTTTGCTGCATAAGGACCCCTGAACACACCAAGTAAATCTCAGAAAAGCTCAGGATACATCCCTGCAAGGTCTTCTAAGGGATCCAAGAGGTAGAAGATAACTGTTAGAAGAAAAAGTAACACAGAACTTGTTGTAACTGGTTCTGCTGGCCAAATACCAATGTCATTACAAGAACTACCATTACAATTCTGTGCACAAGAGCCTGAAATACCAGATACCACAAAATAAATACAAAGAAATATTCAAAGTTTCAGTAAGAATTAATTCAGAAAGTAAGAATTAAAATCAGAGCTGTTACGTTGAATCACATCCAGTTTACACCGTTGCCTTCTTTTAAGGAGGCTAACAGATAGCATTATTACAGTGCCCCCATTTTTCTTCAGAGCTCCTCTTTTCTGACAGAATGATTTATAATGGACTGTAGCGATCTGCAACCGCATTCATCTGATTACACCCTTACCGCCAGGTGTAACCGGAGCCATGCTAGGAATGTGGAAGGAGACCTGAGGAGCCAGAAAGTAACACGGGTGAAGCAAGCGACACGCACGCCCACAGAAGGCAGTATCCAGTACACTTCAAGAGGGGTGAAACCAGCAGCCTTCCACTGCCAACAGGCTTGCAAGTGCCCAGTTCAACACTGGTACAGCATTGGGACCCTTGCAGTTTCCAGGTCTGTCCCGTAGATCACAAGGGAGCCACGTTTGGGAACATCGACCTGCCGGCCACTCGCAAGCAGATGAGGGTTTTAATTTCCCAGTGAGATCTGACAGCAGAGGGGAGATCAAAAGAAGTGAATAAAACACACTAAGGGCAAAAAATGGGGCGCAGGAGATGAAGAAGAGAGAAGAGACTTCCCATAACAAAGACATTTTGTAAGAAAAACATTCTTACCTAGCAGTACTTTGCAAAGGAAGCACCTGAAAGTCGTACAGGAACTGCAGCCCGTACCTTAATCAACATCTCCTACTCCCGGTTCTGTGCCTGTAGCTCCTGGACAAAAGTCAGAGGTGGTGATCTTGCAACCTGCCACGTCTTTAACAGTTTTCCTACTATTTTGTCTTCTCAGAGAGCAGCCTGTACTTAAGATTTATTCCCTGCAAGCAAAACTCTTTTTCAAGTTCAATCTTGCTTAATGAGTTACTTTTTATTACGTGAAGCTTTTTAATGCGTTGTTTGTTCTGTCAAGCCCAAGTAACTGCTGACATTCTAATCATGGGGCTCCTTGGAAATTTTTTTTTTGGTTTGGTGTGATTTGTTTAAAAGCAATCTTTGTATTTGCCCGCAAAGCAACTACATAATATTTAAACCATTTGAATATTTAAAATGCAGGCGGGCTGTTTCTATATTGTAGAGCATAAAATATATAAAGCTTTCTTCTTCATAGTTTAGTACCTCTCAAATGTGAATTTAACCTATTCTTTTTTGACGTAAATGAGATGGCTAGTGTGAGCAGCACCAGCTTTCTTCATCAGCTCTCTCCAGTCCTGAAAAAGGATCATCTATCTAACACGCAGCCACCCATCTCCCTCTCTCCAGCATGAAGGCCACTGTTCCTGTAGGCATACACGGAATTAAGTTCTATGGGGAAACAGCTTCTACAGCCAGCTCGAATGTAGCACACCATGTTCTTGCATTCATTTTGTCAATAACTTTGCCCTCCCCTTTCAACTCCTGTTCCTCCTACAGGGAAAGGGAACGGCTCTGCACAAACAAAGAACAAAAAATACAGGAAGTTTTGCTTAACTAATTATTCCAAGAAAATGCAACTGTAAATTCTGGTCATATGCATGCATACTTCCAAATGCAGTGGCGTTAAATAGTTACCCAGGAGCTTGGTTCATGCCAACAAGCAAGCAAATAGTTTAATATATTTTTTGTCCTTCACTTTATTCTTGATTGCTCGTTGCCTGACCTCATTATTTCTTAGAGATTTTAGTTCCATTGAGCTTGTCAGATTATGCTATAAAGGAAGCTCGGTAATTGCTTTGTTTCTTTAAAAGCAATGCCTTTCTCCTAAGACTCAGCAACACAGAGGAATAAATCTTGATCACCCCCATCAGTAAGAAATACCCTCTGTTAAATTTAAGGACTCGATGCTAATTAAATACCAACATTTGAAACGGGCAGTGGCTTCCTCCTCAAAGAAAAAGCAGCAGATTCATGCAGCAACATCTCTCTGCACAGCTGAGCGCTGTCAGGTTGTTGCTTAGTCTCAGTTACAACAGCTTACCTAGGACATGGCTATGGCTGGCTGGGACCTGCAACACTGCATTTGGAATCAGTTGACTCACCTTCAGTTCACAAAATTTCGGAGATCTTCAGGCAGCTTAGAGCAATGAGAAACAGCAAATATTCTTAAAGAAAACGCCTCTCGCCTTGCCCGGGTAACGGGGAGAAAGCCACGAGCATAGTCTTTGCAAGCCCTGCCAGAGAGAACTTGGTTCTTAATCCCTACCGATTAAGCTTTATGAAAATCAAAGAGCGATAACCGTATTTTCAAAGACTGTCTTTCGAATAGGCTCAGTGCTGTCCCGTATGAAATACGACACAAAACCAGCGTTACAACAGCAAGCAGCTGCAAAAATGCAGGCTGCTGCAGGCAGGCCCCATGCTGCGCCCACTGCGTCCAGCGCTGCGCCCTGGGGAACGTTTAAAGTTTAACCACCAATACTACCAGGACACTCGCTGCTCCTTTTCTTAAGCTTCAGGAGTCGTAGATGGTAATATTTTCCTCGGTCACCTCCAAGACAGAGCAGACGCGGTGCTACACGCCAACTTCGCAGAGGTGCAGGTGAACAAAAGGCTGATGGCACGCTGCCTCCTCAGAGCGCATCCGCGAAGCATCACGCCAATACCACCACTCCTTGCGTGCAACAGAAGACGGAGCTAATTCCAAACGCCTCCAGAAAATGAAGCTGGTCTACGCAGAAGACAAAAGTTTTGTGGCGACGGAGCTTCTCCAGGCCTCTGCTGAAGGCTTTGGAATCGCCAAATTCCTGCCAGCCCAGATGCACATAGCCACATCCGATGAGCTTGACACAACGTATACTAATCGCCCCGCTCCAGACTGACCGTAAAGCGTTTACGATACACAGTAGTCTAGCCGCTGGTTAATTTTACTGGAAAAACTTCACTCGCCAGCAGACAACCACTGGCAGAGACTGCAAATCCTGTGTCAGCCCTCCCTCTGCCAAGCACATTGTGCCTCCGGCAGAGGGGGCTGCGTGTAACTGCTCCTAAGGAGTATTCTGCTCCTGGGCACGAGCTCTCAAATGACTGCAGAACACTGATGTGACATAGCCGGAGCTGCCAAGTTAGCCAGGGTTGCATGACATGTAAAGAAACCATCTTTGTAGGTACCAGAACAAAAGTAGACTTGCAGGGTGGGAATAACCTAGCGATGAAAACAAATCCATGCGATTCTACATACGTACAACAGGATTTAATCATCTACTTTGCACATCACAGGAATTATCTTATCTGAACGCTGTTAAACGCAAGCTTCATTGAAACACAAAACAACTATTTAAGAACCAGGTAAGAAAGAGGGAGGAGTGAATTAAAAACCAAAAACACAGGTAAACACCAGGGAGCCCAGAGGTCAGTAGCTTCAACTTCTGTCTTCTCTCGACGGAGAGGTGAGGACTCGGAGCTCGCTCCCAAGCCCCTCGCTCTGTCCTGAAGGCACTGTGGAAGCCAAGGAGCTGGGTGGTGGCCGCGCTCCTTCTGATCTTACGGAGCAGGAACGAAAATGCAAGCACTTGACTGAGCATCCAACGTATTTCTGGGAAGAGGAGGCTTTTACAGCAGCTGCCATTTACCAAATGCCTGATTCTAGCTTATTCGTGCCTATTAACATATAAAGGGAAAGAAAAAAAAAAAAAAAAAAAAGGAAGAAAAAGGCTAGACTTCAGCATCCTCCATGGTTAGGCCAAAGAACGGCAGCCTCGAGCAATCACTGTAGTTGACCTTAAATGGCTAACTCTGGTTTCAATAAAACCCCGCTGGTACCTTTGACCAGGCAACCTGGTAGTGCTACCAGGAGATAAATAAGCAAGCGAGCGCAGGGCTTTATTTCCAGAAACACACAGAAAGGTGGCTAAACGATCGATACGCAGAACTACTGTTGCTTCTACTCACAAACGACTCTTTATCACTCCAGCCTTACAAAACTACCCCGCACCGCTGCAGATTCTACGGTTCACAAAGATTATTTGCCAGGTACAGTCTCTGCATATGAACGTGTTAATGATTAACTTATTCCCTTACCCTACTCTTCAAGTGCATTACAGAAAGATGAGTAACAGCACAAAACTCCTGTTCTGACTCAGATTTACCCCTCCCTCTGTTATTGTTGCAGCACGAGAGGCAGGACTTCAGGTTTAGACACAATAAACAGAGACCACATTCCACCCGTAAGGTGTGCCAGAAACCCGAGACCTCCCAGCCGAAGCAGTACTGTAACACATTCCCTCTAATTATTATGCAACATTGCAGACTTCCACGGCAGGCACGGCGGTTTCACGGGCAGAATCCAACCCCTTCCCTCCAAGGCTGTCCTCTAGCACTGCTGGCAGGAAAGGTTTCTCACGAAACAGGACTGCCGAACCAAAAAGATAAAGCAGGCAGAACCCTGCATGGTTAAGCTTTATCTGGCATTTAGCACCCCTCCACACGCGCGTAGGTTTTGTGAATTGCTGTCTAAGTACTCTGCTTATTCCTTTTACACCATTCTGCATGAAAATACTTGAAGTGATTCATGTTTTCTAGAAATCTGCCTAATTTCTGATTCTCAGCAACGCAGATAGCCAGTTCCTAGCAAGCGACTGAGAAATCACAACACATAACTCACTTTCAAAATCTCCAAGGTTACAACTTCATTCTCCATCAGAAAAACTCACCAAACATTCAGTATGCTTAGAAATAAAAAAACATTTGCTCTAAATAAATGCCATCCTAGTTAAAAAGTCCAGCACAAAGCACTTTAAAAGGCATCAGTATTTTTCATCACCTTATTTGTCCGTTTTCATATTTTTTTTCAGACAGCAAACAAATGGAAGCACAAGCCTCCTGACAATCTGCCACAGCTCCGTCTGCCAGAGCATTACAAAACGGAACGTAAAACGCGACATACCTGCATGACACCTGGTAGAACGGATATCCTGGTGGAGGAAGGGAGTTTGAAAATCCAGCCTGACTCGACATTGCCTCCAGGTATTGTATCCGCTTAATTCGCTTCTGTATTCCGCACGTTAATTCCTCGCCAAAACCCCACGCGTGCTCGTATCCATCTGCACGGCAGTCCAAAGCTAGCTGAAAAGAAGCCCCACGTTCGAAGCTTTGAGAAGTCTGCCTGCATGTCAAGCCGCTTCCTCGGCAGCGCAGCTCCCCCGAGCCAACACCCTCATGACATCACGTACTACAAAGCCACCCTCGGCGCGGCGAGGGCAGCCCGTCCGCCTTGGCCGGGGCGCACAGCCCCGCACCGCACGGCCCCGGCGGCTCGGGCAGCAGCCCCGCGCTGGCAGGCGGCCAGCAGGCAGCACAGCTCAGCGCCGCTGCCGCAAATCCCTCCAGCAGCTAATGAGGATCACGGCTGCGGGTGAAGCACGACCGTAGCCCGGAGAAGAACTGCCTTGAAAAACGCAGATCTGTGTGACCTTCAGCTCCGTGACAAGGATTTCCTGGTCGGTTTTCGGTGAAGCGTACAATGCATCCTAATTTTTTCTAAGCAGCGTCAGCCTGCATCTCCGCACTTCGCAGGAGTAAGAAAAATCACCTTGAGCTTCCCCCTGCTAATAAAGGACAATGCCACGAGCCCCTCGACCACGGGAAGGCAGGAGGGAAGGACGGGAGCCGGGACCTTAAACCACACTAATTAAAGTACTGAACACAGAAATAAAACGCTGCGCGTGCAGTCCTCTAGTATTTTACCACTGTTCAAACAAAAAAAAATATATATCAAAAGTAAGATTTCTTTTGATATACAGCACAACACTAAGTGACATGAAAGTTTGTTTTGTGCAAGACTTCCTCAGGAAGGGAAAAGACAAGTAACAAGCAGGAAGGCGTGAGCAGCCCCAGCAGCCTAGTGGCATGGCTAATGCCAACTAGAATGAATTGATTACTTACCTGCACAACTCAGAGCAAAGGCAGACAGTGCCCTCACATCAAGGCTTGCTTACTTTTGGCCAAACATTGTATAGGACGGATTTAAAATGTGTTTTGTTACCTGTGCTAAGCGCACTGGAGAACATTAAAAAGGGGAATTTAATACATCCACACCAGGGCACTTTACTTTTGCAGCGCGGTATCTGCGTTTCACATAGCAATAAAACAGTAGGGGCAAGACGGCAACAACAATCGAAGACTGCAGAACAAGGACGTGGGCCTCAAGGAGTTGGGAATGCTGATTAATTAGCCCTGCACGCTCGCCCACGGAGCTCAGCCGAGTGGCTGACCTGACACCAGCTACCAGGCGGGATCGACAAGCCATCCCGCGCGGTCAACGCGACGCGCGCTTGCACACGGGTGAACGTTCGGACACCGCGGCTCACCACATAAGACAGCAATTTCTCAAGTCCAATCGAAATGCCAGCATGACACAAACGGAGCAAGGTTTGCCCGGAGAAGTAACTTTTTATTAGCCTGCCTGATGCGTTCGGAAAAGCAAGCGGGCTGCTCTGGGCACATCATTTTGCAGAAGTTTTTACGTCTCTCCCAACCGTGAGGAAAAAGCTAGAAAAAGCAAGTCGAGCACAAACAAAGGCACGATAGCAGCTGAGCTTTCACAAATAGGCTTGAAAACCAGCTACTATAAATATAATCTCTCCCATGTACAGCATGGAGCAGCAATTCCAAAAGCCACCACTCTCAAAAACCACACGAGAGCAAAAAAAAATTGTACATGCATGGGAGAGAAAAACTTCCTTCCGAAAACCGGCCAAGCCACGCTTCCCTGGGAGGACGAGCATGGCCCGCTGCCACCACGACACCCTGCTGCACCGCTGTGCGGGGGCACCGCCAGCTGCCCTGTCCTCAAGTGCTTCAGTTCCCCTCTTCCCCATGCGTTCGGTGCCTGCTCGGCAGCAATAACGCCAGCGTTCACACGTGCGCCCAATAATTCTCACCTCAGAACAGCTTTTGGTAGCCCTGAGCAGGATCTGGGGGGGGTCCGTTTGATCTGCCAGCTGACAAGCACGGGAACATCAAGCCAGCAGATCCCAGGCTCCTGAACACGGATCCGCCTTGCTGCTTGCTTCTGCCATTTTGCAGAAGTCACTCAGCCACTTAATGCCTGGCTTAGCCACATAATAAGGAAAATACTCGCTGACAGCAGAGGAACGATGGGAGGCTACATTTTTTTGTAATTAAGTACTGAAATCCCTTGATTAAAGTTTTATGAAGGGATAATGCAGCTGTTGTATTTGAGGGAAAAGATGCGTGGGAATATTCGGAACAGAGGTTTCTTTTCGTCTCCTCCTCCCGGCTCTAACACGACAGCAGCGTTATTGGGCTGAGATCTCTGTTTAAATATAAAAGGCATTTAAATTTTAAAATGTGGTAGAACCCACTGAGTTTTTAAACAGGTGGACACCGTTAAGTAGCACGTAAACATGGGAATATTTGAGATCACAATAGGCAGGCAAAAACTGAAGTGAAGGGGACCTTTCCAGAAGCAGAACCCTTCACCTGTCAGCACCACGCAGCAACCGGTGACTCCACGGCAATCGGCGGCTGGGAAGCAGGAAGGGAACGCGTGGCACAGGAGGGAGAAGGGAGAGGGGATGAGAAAAACTGGTAAAGACCACAGGGAAAAACCTCCAGCCAGCGATACCCACAGTTACCAAGTGGCCCTTTCGCTTCTTGGCACGTGCAGCTGGATCACAGCTGGGATCCATCTCCGCTTGCCAGCCACCGGCAGCACGAAGCAGACAAAGGGGTTTCCTTCCAAACTCAGGCCTCTCCAGCTGCGCTTTGCTTCCCGGCTTCAGTGCCAGCAAACCGACTCTAAAAACCCAACACACGAGGGCCGTTTGGTAGAACACGCCACGCAGTACATAGGACTTTGCTGGAAGATTGAACAAGGAAACCAGGTTTGAGGTGCCAGCTTTGTGTGGTCCCGAATCTACAATGACCTCGGCAGCAAACAGCAACTGACCCGGCACAGCAGCTAGTGCTGCCGGATGAAAATCATGCAACGCACGAACCGAGGTGTAACTGCGCTCTAAAAAGCAGGGACAGTCTGAAAGACTGGAGGAGAGCAAGTGCTCGATGTAAAAAAATAAAATAAAATACACATTAAGAAGGTCGTGACTGGTTTCTGGTACTTCAGACAAGTGACATTCTTGGTAAGGTGACAAAATTGTTGTAATTCGAAAAGGCAGGCTGAAGGAGAAGCTGAAGCTAACCTCGTTACTGGAATCTCAATTAACTTCGTAAAATCCGGATCAGAAGCTTCACCAAATCCAGACACCTTGCACACAGTTACGTGGCGATATATCAAAACGCATGTAAGAGGGTAATGTTTGTAAAAAAGCCAAATGAAGTGCCGGGCAGAAAGTATTGTAACGTCAACACCATAAATCAGTAATTTACCCCCAGACAAAATGTTTTATTCAACATTTTCCCCATCTGGTAAGAAATATATCACAGGAACTGAAATAGAAGAAAAAAGTTAAAGGAAACGTAGGAAAAACCCTTAGAGTTTGAAAATACAAAAACCCTTACAAAGAAAATATTACAAAGATATCTGATGTAATGAATGGTACTGAAAAGACAGAGCGGATTTTTTCCCCTTTCTGTACAAAGCACAACGATAGGGAAACATTCACCAACACTGCAGAAGAACAGCAAATTCAAAACTGATGAAGGACACTAGGACCCAAATCCCCAAACTCACCCAGAAACAGACTGACTGGGCATTCACGCAGAAAAGACAACTAGCCCAAAGTGGGAACAGAAAAACCACTGGGAGGAAGGAAAGGGGACTTAAGCACCACCAGAACCTGGGAGAAGATGCCTACCTCAAAGCATTACCTGCTCTAGGTGCCGACAGATGGACTCCCAACTTCCCACTGAAATAACTCAACCAAAGGTACTTCCAGCCCGGTTTCCTAATACCGAAGTGATCCCTGCCGCACGAGGTAGCGCGGAATAGGCAGGCCTCTGGCTGCTTTCAGGTCGGTCACCCCATCCAGACGTCAAAGAGCAAGCAACAGCTGACTGAACAACTACGTGGTCTTCACAAAGGAGCAGGAGGTTCCCCTTCATCTCTCCATCTACTCCCGGTCCATCTACTGCCACTCCCTGAAGTATGTCTAGTGATCATGACGCAGAACTGACTCAACAGGCAAAATTCCTACGAAAAGCAAGAATCTCCTCTTAGTTTCTCAAGCTTGTCTGTTTCTTGTTTATTTTTAGAAGGAAGCATTGAGTGTAAAGCCTCTTTCTCAAACTGGAACACAACTTTGGCATCCCTCATGACATAAAAATAAGTGAAATTTCCTTTAGAAGAAGCCTTAGATTTGCAGCTGGCCCCATGTTGGCCATTGAAAGGCTAGAGAGATCAGATGAAAAAGTACTGAAGAAAATGAGAGATTTACTCTTTCCTTGGCACGAGATGAACACTCCACTGCCTGCGACTAAATACTAGCACAGAAACACACCAGGCTGAAGAGTGCCCAGACACCACGCAGTCAGTCCCCCGTCACCCACCCCATAAGCCAGCAGCAGAGGAGGAGCCCAGCACCAGGCACAGCACACAGCTGAGCTGATGGAAGGAAGGGATGCTGATAAGGGAAGCCTCTCAGTGGCAAAATGCTCACATTTTTTTTCCTTACACACGCTCTGAAGAGGGAAAAACGTGTTCCCAAGTTCAATTTTCTAGATGTGAGAGCCCGGAGCAGTTACGTAGGGCTTGGCTTTCAGCTGCCCCTGCACCACTCACATTGCTGAGAATCACAGAATCACGAAGGTTGGCAGAGACCTCCCAGACCATCTGGTCCAACCATCACCGTACCACCAATGTCACCGAAACCATGTCCCTAAAGGCCCAGCCTATCCCTGGACACCCCCAGGGACGGTGACGTGCGATGTCTGTGCCCTGGGCAGCTCCTCCGAAAGGCATCGGGGCACGGCGGGTTGCCAGCACGCTCCTCCCCGTGACCACGCCGCCGGGTGTAAGAGGTGGAATTCCGTACAGCAGGACTAAAGAGGACCTTGAAGTACAGCGTCTGAAACGTAAGGAATTTATTTCCATCCAGGCTTTGTCCTGCCAGCCATGAATTCCCAACGGCTCTCAATTTCTTCCTCTATTTGCTGTCAGGGGTAGCACGCACCCGCTAGAGCTGAGAGTTATCAACTGCAATCTTGATCTAGATGCCAGCTCGCAGAGAGAGCGAGGAAAACGCCTCGTGCTGA
This sequence comes from Heteronetta atricapilla, assembly GCA_011075105.1. Lineage (NCBI taxonomy): Eukaryota > Metazoa > Chordata > Aves > Anseriformes > Anatidae > Heteronetta > Heteronetta atricapilla. The sequence goes on from CM021735.1 coordinate 19,702,994, forward strand.
CAATAAAACATCCAGGTGTCTTCTGGGGCAGAAGGGGAGCACCTGAGCTGGAAGCGAGCCTAGTGCGATTCATGAAGCCTCAGACACAAATCCACTGACTGTGACAGGGACAGGAGAGGGCACGTACCCTCCTTATGCCCCTGCCTTCCTCCCCAGCAGCAGCTCCAGCTGAACCAACAGCCACAAGTAACCTGCAGCTGGAAACTAACTTCCAAGTTCAACCCGATCGTTGCCAACAGAAGGTGCGCAGACCTGCGTGTCTTGGGAGTCTGACCTCCCTGCCGCTGCCTCGTTAAGCTCTGGGAGGATGCTCGGGGTGAGAGCATAGCAGGAAGGGCTGTCCTCCATCACCGGGGTCGCCCCTTATCCTCCCCACGACCTTTACTCCGGGTACAGAGCAAACACCACGTGGCCACGCAGCCTTGCTGGTTCCCAGCCATCCATCACCCGCCAGCAGAGCAGAACAGACAGCCTGCCGTTGCTGGAGAGCAAGAGGTTCGGGGCCACGGCTCAGCTGCAGCAGCAGGCACCAGTGACACAGCATTTCATCAGGCGAGCCTGTTCGGCCTGGCTTGGGAAGGAGGTGGCTGAAGGACTCGGCACCGCTTCCCCCAGCACTGCAGCGCACGCAGAGCCCAAGGGCTGCCGCCTGCAATGCGCCGCGGGAGCTCCGGCCGGGTACAGCAGTCTGGCACAGAAAGGCTGCAGCGCTCGCGCGCCTGGAAGCCGGGGCTATCAGCGCTGCAAGGCTGAGAATCCGTGCCAGCACTGTGGCTGGCCAGAAAAAGGGGGGAGAATTCCAAAACAAAACGAGCAAAACCAAACAAACCGAACCAGAACCCCACCCTGCTCCTTGCAGGACTTCACCAAAATTGACCGATCTGTGCAAGACTTCCAAACAGCTCTGGGTGGCAAAGATTTTTAAGACGTGTACCAGGTACTGACCATCCTCAAATGCCATTTGGGGTGAGCATTCCATTTTCTGGGTGCTGAATTTAAAAAAGAAGAGTATAAATCCCGCGTGCTGTAGCTTCAGCGGGTATTCCGCATTTCTGTTCAAAGAGAATCAATTCCCATTCTCTTGCTGCAAGAAGTAATTCCTGATTCTTACATCTTCTAAATAACAACACCATTAAAACGAACACACTTCTGAAGGCATTATTATATACATAAATTAATGAATAAATAAATAAACCAGCACCTGAAGTGGGATTCTTACGTACAAATAAGTTGTACCGGACCGAGATGAAAACCTACCTGCAGGTGACATTAAAATATTGAATAGAAACACAGTGAAAATAATTGAATAAAAAAATGAGACAGAAAGAAACTTTAAAGGAATACATTTCTATTGAAAGCTAACAGGAAATGTAATATTTAACCAAGCGTGGATGCATGCAAATTGCACTGAAGCGATTAAATAAATACAGTCACCAGGAACATATGTAGAAGCCAGAACGCTGATATTACAGCCGCTTTTAAAATAACTTGCCATTTAGAAGACAGCCCTTGGTTTCTCTCTCCCATGACCCAAATGAATGTTAATTTATTTGAGCTACCCGAATGCAGTAAGTTTGCCTCTCCAACAGCTACAGCCCTCGTTAACACAAACTGAACAGATGCCTACTTAATGGCATCCAAACGTTGCTTTGCTACCCTGCACGAAGCTGCAGAGCATCTACCGGACCTCTCCCAGGGCTGCAAGTAAGGCAGGCCGAGACTATCTCTGGGCTTGGGGGTAAATCAGACCAAGTCCTGTACACCAGAGAACTGTCACACAGCACCCTCTTCATCCGCAAGGAATTTTACGGTAACGGCCCCGGTAAATTCGTATCTACGCGGATGACCTATTCATAATTCTTACCAACAAATCGTCTGTGGCTAATGCCTTGACAATCGCTCAGAGGTAATTCCAGCTTACTGAGAAGCCTTACAGAGGCAAACGAAACGGTGCGGTTTCGCTTCAAAGTCTGCAGTTTCCTTAAGTCGGCATGGCTCAAAAGTGCAAGAGTGAAAAGAAACCGTAGGGTGTACCAGCTCCTGAGGTCAGGGTGATAAGTGAAAGCACTTCCAAAATAAGCTTTCCTAATTAAGGTGCCCAAGCCAGAGCTGGCTTGCATTCAGTTAATATCACTGTTACAAGTAATCTGAAATATTCTCGATAAACTATTTTTAGTGTTGACTCCAGCATATGGAAATCAGTTCAAGGTCATTAGGGAATGGGACATGGGATGGATAGCAAATTCATCACTAAACCCGCAAAAAAAATGTTGGAACTCCGTATTTAAATCAGTTCAAGGTTAAGCGTTTGTTTGTAACTATTGTCTTAAGGCGTTACGATCTGAGCAGTAAAAAAGAAAGAAACCAGACATCTTGTTTGGTTCTTGGACTGCATCTACGGGGTTCTACTTATTTGTCCCCACAGGCACAACTGGACTGCTAAAGGCAGGGGGGTGCCTTTGGTGGTAAGACAGAAATGCTGTCTAAGAAGCTTTAATCAAGCTTTTGTCACCCTTGAGGAAATATTTTGTTTGCTTAATGAGACAGGTGGTGCTTTTTACTGTACTTTTATTTATTCAATACACTCAAGAATTTTAATTTGCTTAGCCTACCTTTTTCATTTGCTAGGTCCATTCACGCGCCTCTAAATGGCAACTGGGCGCTGCAGACTGAACAAGACAAATCTTTTCCATTCTCTGAGATTCAAATATTCATACCAGTCTTTTTAAACATTCAGCTGTTTAAACTCCCCATTCTGTATCGGTGTAAGAGCTTATTTCATTTATTTAACTTTGGCATACATCACTTTGATCTTACGGAAAAAGAATAACGCTAAGGAACCCTTTTAATTCAGTTGTGCTATTTTGGTTTCCATTATCGTACATTACCTTGAAACCGAAGAAATTAAGCTTAAGCATGAAATCCTACAGCGTACAGCACACATTTTGATCACGGTCAGGCTGTCAAGGACCGAACGGGCTGCACAGAACTCTGCAAGAACTGGGATTTACGGAAAGCCCCACAACGAAATACCTCCAGGCACCCTAACTTCCAAACCTGGGTGGCAGCGTGCGAAAGAAGAAAGGCATATATATGCCTTCCGAGGACACAACACACAGTGCTGTGCAAAATAAACACGCAGCCAGCATGCCCCTTAAGCCATACACCGACATGCATACACGAATAAAATAATTGATTATATTTTGATCATCTTCTCAAGCCTGGGAAACGATTCATGCTTACAATACCTCAGTAACCCCGGTGCTTCACCAAAAAAGCTTCACTGCCCTTTTTAAGGATTACAAGGATAAAAAATGCAAAAGCAGACTCAAACCCGGGTAATAACGTCTCTGACTTAGCGCTGCAGGAAACAGCTAGATATTTTCTGAGATAAGGCATGATTTCATTCATAACTCAGCTTCTGACTGCTAGAGCAACCTAATTCCTTCAGAAGGCGTTACAAATACTTCCAATCTTCATCCCTCCTAATAAAAGCCATTTAAACGCTTCTGGAATAACTACAATATTTATTCACTTTGATACGAAATGACAGGTTTGAAGGCAAAGTCCACGGTGACGAAGCCACGATCCTACCCTTCGCCTCGGGGTCCTTCACAGGCGTGGAAAGTACGCACGGGGAGAGACCGGGCGCTAACACGGTGTGCCAGGAGCGCCCAGCACTCACCGCCAGAATTACTTCAGATAACAGCACTCAACTCTCAGGCAGGTATTCTAATCGCAAAACAAACTTGGGAAAACGTGCCACTAAATCAATGCCGTGCTTTTAAAGTTACGGCATGGAAAAGCCCAAAGAGTTAGCAAGAGATCAGTACAAACCCCATACGCTACCTGAGGCGTTCAGTACACAAAACGCAGGAAGAAACAGAGGGTTTCAAACAAAGCGCTACAATCTATTTGCAAGGGCCGAGCACCGATACATACCTCAGATAATGTTTTTGCATAGCAGTGTTTACAGACCGCCAGCTTCGGTCAGCCATTAACCATTCCCATGATTAAGCCCGAAGCATTCAAAAGTATTCAAAAAGGGAAGCAGGGTCATTAAAAAGGACCACGCTTCCTCTCTCCCCATTTGCGGAGGAATTCATTAACGCCGCTGCTGCCCTCCTTCTGCCATGGGAAGAAAGGAAGGGGAGGGCCGAAGCCCAGCGCAGAGGCTGCCCACCTCCGGCCCTCGCTATTACACTGATGGTACAACTGCTCGCTGCTGGAGATCCGCTTTCTGTTTCAAGAGAAAGGAAACTAATTCAATACCAAAGAAACTAGAATCAAGGTGATATATCCCAGATAGTTCCCAACCCCAGGACATGGATGTTTTAATAGAGGTGCATTACTTGGATTTGTTACTTTAGACCTTGTTCACACTTTTCTTGCGGCGATGACAGCAGCTTTGCACAATTACACTTGCAGACGATCCCCTTCTGGGTTTCATCCTGTCCAGAACAAGTTAATCATCTTGTTATGCAAAGCCAAATGAAATATCATCTTTGAAGGAAACATCCCTCCTCAGATCAATTCCTCTAAGCAGAGCAGAAACAGTTACTGCAGGCATGATTTTAATGCGTGTTCTCCTGAAACTGGAGCACGTGGGGATGGGTGGGTTGAATCCGTAAATTTCTTCTCAGACAACAATTCAAAATCTCTTCAATTTTGCGAGATAGGCAATTTGTTGAAAGAGCCCTGACATGTCCCATTGCCTCCTACTTTAAAGTAACTGAATTATCAGGAGTTGTCATGCTTTGTTTTAAGACTGCCTTCAGGGCTGGTCCGATCGCTTCGACCTGCTCCTAAGTTTTCTGGAACAAATTTCCAACCAAAAAACTCACCCTAACTGCTCTCGGTAGCCAAGTTCTTCCGTCTCAACAGCACCCAGAATTACAATAATTATCTAGTGTTTCACGCTAATTGAAGTAGGCCACACTGCTTCTATTCAATTTGCCTTAAAGCTCTTCCAACTACATCCAGCCGCAAGGAAAGTTGTGCCTTTTTTCTCTAAGAAGTTGTTGGTGTAACATTACACGTGATGCAGCCCACTTTTCTCGGAGGGACTCAGCACGCTCCCTGCCAGCCCCATCACAGTGCGGAAGAGTGTTTTGACTGCAATAAAATGTGATGTAAAAAATAAAGGGCAAAACTGCCATGCTCTTTTTCGTAAGGGAAACAATAAGAAGTCTGGAGAACTGCAAGGCTTCCATTTCCCTTCCAGGTCACCAAATATACGTGGTGAGAAATTAAGCTTTTCTCTAAGCTTTTATTTTACTCATCGCTGCAGGACCAAAAACTTCAAAGTTTGGAAATACTCCCATTACTTCTGATTTACCTAATAAATGAGATATGAAAATCCACGCAGAGAGGCGGTTCCAGGAGGAAACGCTACACAAGTGGCTGCATTGACACCGACGGGACGACGGGATCTAGGAAAGCTACAGTCCAGCATAGCTCAGCACTTGTTTTCAATTACTTCACATTTCAGTGCAGGTGCTCATGAAGTTTACAAACTAATACCGATCTCTGCTTAGTATACACTGTTTTAAGCAGGAATCATCATGTTAATTAGGCAACAGTACCTTGTTTTTGCTTTGAAATAAGATTTACATAATGTTACATCAGCAAACGTGTCCCAGACAGTCCTTCCTAGGGGTGCATTAAAAATAGAAACCAGCACACAAAGGAATTAGAGCAACATCAGAAAGAAGCTGCCCTATCTCGGTGCTGACGAACTCTCACTCTCTGACTTTATACAAAAGTTTCACCAATTACCTGCACAACCCGACACCGGTTCCCACATGGTTCGTTCCCACATTCTGCACGAGGTGGAAGAGGAGGATTTTTTTCCTGCGGTGCCCCAGCTGCCTGTGACTGCTGAAATCCTGGTTTCCCATCCTTCCAGCTGCTTCTCAGAACCTGCCGTAGATGCTTTCTCCACTCTGAGCTATCAGAAAAATCAGTTCCCCCAAGCCCTGACTACAAGGAATCTATTTTTTTTTTCTATAGGAATTTTTCATCAATACACATGCTAAGAGATGTTTTTCAGATCGCCCTACCCAATTAGTTCAGGTGTTCAAGCACCCACTTCCCATCCTCGAGGCTCCCTGCCCTCCCTGTCACAACCTCCCCATCCTGGTCAATCACTCATTTTTGTTCTGCCCCCTTTTTGGACACTCCCTTGTCATCTCCACAATCATTTCTTTGCTGCTGCTTCTGTCCTGACACCTTTAGAACTCGGGACCCATTTACCACGTGAAGTCTGCTCATCATATGTGATGCAGGTGATGAGTTGTGGACCTGCCTTCCCACTTGGCTATGTCACCCAGAAAACAATGCACAAGAAGGAAGCACCAACAAGCCTAACTGCTTTTCTGCATGGGGAAAAACTTTGAAGCCACGTGAAGCCTTGTGAAAAGCTTGCAGAAGTTTTACGCTTTTGCCAAGGAAAAAAAAATTATGTAAGAAACTCAAAATTATAATGGCTCTAGAAGTATTTAAAAACAAACAAAAAACCTCCAAAGGACTTCTCCAGACCCAAGGTAACGTTTCCCACACACATGGTAAACGTTTGCTGCTATAGAGAACGTACAGAGGGAATACCAGAGACCCTGAACCTATGACTCCCTAAGATCATACACAAGACTGGAAATTTTGATTTATTCCTGAGTCAGTTTTGCAAAAAACCATCCTATAGACAAAGTCATTCCCAGTTTATTTTTGTTCCAACAAACAAATTTTGCCATCTAGCAGAGAGAGAACCACCGTAATCCCATCACAGAAGCTTCCAAGTGGTTGTTCAGATTAAACATGCGTCATAAACCTCACATCATCAATGATGGGTTATTTTATATGATTTCTCCTTCTGCATTGCAGGCTAAAAGCAGCATAACGGATTCAGAACACTACAAAGGTGTCCTATGCTTTTTTCTTCTAAATTTCTAAAGAAAAAGTATACTGCAGGCTTCACTGGAGCTCTTTTAAAAAAATAAAATCACCAAAAGTGCAGAAACCTGAACACCAGAGCTGCCCAGATGCCCTGCTACATTTTACCTTGTATTTTCCAAATGCTGGTGCTTGAAATATTTTTAAAGATTTCTTAAAAAAAGAACTAATTTAATTATCCAAGATATGCTCTTAATTCTGTAGGCATACCCAAGCAAATTTAAAAGGAGCTCCACCAGTCTCGTCTTCAACCTGCTTAAATAACGAAGGAGAACCAGGCTGCAGAAGCAGCTACGAGGAACGAGCTTCCTCCTGATGGCAGCACAAGCCATTCTGATCGCGCGCTAAGCGACGACCGGCGCTGCTGCTCCTACAGCACGGTGAGATCCCAGCTGCTCGGCTGCGAGCGGCCGCTGCTCTGCATTTTCCCCCCTCCGCATTAGCATCCCTACGCTACCGCACAGCCTTCCTGTGTGGTCCCCAGAGTTTCACAGGAGAATTACACTTCTTCACAAGTCTAATTTTTCAAGGAGTCCCACGCTAATGAGTGTTTAGACAGGTGATGTGTAATTTATGCACCTACCCCACACGCTCCGACCGGCTATCATCCCCGTGCTCCATTCTGAACAGCCGATGGCAACGGCGGCCTCAATCCCTGAGGTGAGGCTTCACTCGGACCTCAGAAATTCTCGCAAAGAACAGTTCTCCAAGAAGTTTTGTTTGTTCTTAGTGTTCTGCTCATCCCCCTTACAAAGGGGACGATACCATGGCTTCAAAGACTCCACAGTTCTCTTGGAAGGAACAGTAATTTTAAAACTGCTGCAAGGATTGTCAAAGTCTTACTTCTTATATTTCTGACCTTTCACAGCGTATAAGCGACAGAAATCTACGAGCCCAGCTGTACTACTTTATAAGCTATGAAATCAACAAGCTCAAAATCTGCATAGATTTCAATTTATAAATAGATTGTATCAATTAAGTCTATGCCGATTAACAACCGGTTTGAGATTAGAAGGATCACCATGCTTGGAACGACGCGGCTTAAAGGACTTTTTGCACTTCTCTGTGCTGCAGCGGGGGCACGGCTGCAGCCAGCACCTCCAACAGCTCATGGCCTCACTCCTGGAAGGGCCAACGTCCCCCTCCGAACAGCCACTGTGACTGTTCCTTGGCCCGAACCCATCAAAATCATCTTAGTTTCTGAAAACTATGCTGTAGAGCAGACGGTAGCCCAGACCACCGACAGACCAGGTTAGGAAGAGACCACATAATGCCTCTATGCTGGCGGACCCCCGGGGACAGGTAACTCTCAGCAGAGAGCAGACAGGCAGGTAAGGAGTGCCCGAAGTCCAAGAGCAATGCCATCACAACCTCCTGCTCAAGAGATCTGTCCCTGTACGTGGCCTTTAAAAGCACACCGAGCCCTTCACTCTTTTCTCTTTGAGAACACCTACACAGAACTGAAACATCAGAAGTGCTTCTTTATTTATTTCTTATTCACTTCACGTTCCCTGCTTCACTTTACCTAAGAACCTTACCAATGTGCAGTTTTCCACCATCTCCTATTAGTCACCCCCCGCTTAAAGGACGCAATCGTGGGATTCCATCCAGCTGCCGCTTGTCCTTCTCCTAGATGTTAGCAAAGACTGAAAGAACAAACATCCAGAAGGAAAGGGAAAAAAACAACAACAACAACACTGGTTCAGATAAAACAGAAGGTGCAAGAAACATAAATGGGAGCTTTTAACCCACGAAAGGCAGAACAGATGCGCTGGAAGGTTCAGGTGCAGTAGGTTTTGGCATCCTGCACTCCGCACGCCTTGGCGGCCCCAGTGACACGGTGCTTCTGGACAGAGCAAGGGAACGTGCATGCACACCAACATCAGCCGACAGCAGCAGCAAAAGGTTTTCTGGATGTAGTTAAACTTTTCTTAACCATGTCTTGGCAACTCTACCTCCGCTATGGTAAGCAGGGTGGTTAACAACAATTTTCTCAAGTCTTCTCAAATCAGACTCAGATTACCCTGAATGCAAAGACTGACCCTATCTTAATTTGAGGGCTTACAATAAGAAGATTAAAACAAACCAGCAGCATCCTTGTTTTTAAGCAATATACTCACTGCATAGCAAACAGACACCACATCAAAGACAAAGTAGCTGTAAAGTCAAAGCCCATCTCCTGAACGTTTATGGTTTCGAACAGAATTATTATTCCTCCAGAAACCTCTCATTTTCTTCCTCCCCATACACCTAGCCCGGCCAAGACAGAAACGGGGCTTTACCACATTTCTTGTGCTAGCAGGGTTTTTCGATGAGCAGCACAGGCTGGGAACAGCTGGAGCTCCAGAAAAGGATTGCCTCGTTACAAGCAGCCAGAACCAGAACAGGGGAGAGGAAAAAGCCTCTTCAGCTGAAAGAAAATTTACTAGGTTTACAACTCCGTTACGTACGTCTGTGTGTAGTGCTATGTAATAACGACGATGTACTAGTAAGAGTCCTGCAGTTTGTTCTTCCTTTAAGTGATGTTTGGTTTAAGAAACATGATGAGGTCAGTTGAGGCAATTATATAAAATAATTACCCAGAAGCTATTAGAAACCATGACTTCCACCATTTTCAACAAAGCAATTCTCCAAACATTTAATGGAACAGTCATGGCCATCTTGAGATAGAAAAGCCTAAAATCAACTAAAAGCAAGGGAAATACAACACTGAAAATTAGATCCAAAGCATGAGCTAACAACTGAAGGACGTAAGCACAGAGATGACACCTGGTGTACATCCAACAACACGCTACTCCGTGAGCAGCGGGCACCCTCGCGTTGGACATGGAAACGAAAAAGCCAAAACTCACTGCCAGTGTACATCATGACAGTTACTGCCAGAAAAGACAAGGAAATATTTCAGAGTCTTCAAGCCTTGCTGAAACACCCACGGTTAACTGAGTCCACCACGCACCATTCTGCATCATCCCCGTTTAGAAAACGTCAAACAGGAGCACGTAAAAAGAAGGACTTGGTGTACCTGGAGTGGCCCCGAGAGGCTGCCGGGGCACGGGGCCAGGCAGCGCATCTCCCCGGCACGTCCCCAGGCCGACGTGGGCACGCTGCCGGGGCTGAGAACTGCCGCCTCCGGGCGGTGCTGTGCTACCCCCGCCGGGCCTCGGGCCGATCCACTGCACGCTGAAGACGAGCGTTAACATGCACCTCGTTCGGCCCTTATTGTGTAGGGTGTAGGGCTGCTCTGTCTGAAAACAAAACCAACCAACACAAATACCAGAGGAGGGAAAGCTGCCTACATCAGACAGCAGGGATGGCAGGAGACCAACAGATGCTAGATTGCCACGAGTCGGTGCAAGCCAGAACTTAGAGCAGCATTCCCAAAATGTCTTCATTTCTAACACGATCTGGTAGGTGCGGGAAAATGGAAACAAACACACACCCTCACCCTTCCAAGGAAAACCGAAACAAAACAGATGCCAGTTAATCAGTCCACGAGGGAGTTTAAACGATGTGGTGAAAATCAGAGAGCTCGACTGAGTCAGTAGTTGCTTGCAGACACCAGCCTCTGGTCTGCCAATACTAGGAACAAAAGCTAACTCCTGCAGCTCCTCGTACTTCATAGCGCTGCTCACGCAAAGAATTCAGTAAGTGTATAAACATTTGGGATCCTCTTGTATCTCTGGAGCCACAAAACTTCTCACAACACACGCACACACCTACTTGCGGACCTGCAAGCGCGCGCTTCAACAGGCGAAACCCAGGCGGCTGAGGTATGATGGGACTGGTGGTATTCGTGGTATTCAGTGCAGCGAGAGAAACCCAGCTGGAATTTCAGCGGGTTTGAACCAACAGCCATCAGATAAGCCAGACAGCCCGTCGTGGCTTTGCTTCTAGCACAACGAGGCAGCGCTGCTGTCCTGCTACATAACCATGGGTACAGACCAGCCCATCCAAAGGCAGAGGGCACAATGCCTAAGTGACGTTTTGCTGATTAAATATCAGCATAAGAATTGATGAGAATCAGCATAAGAAGCGATGGGAAATAAAAACGTGCGATGTGCGGCACCCATGCTGAATGTAAGTAGGTTAGATACTGCATAAATTCGCAACACCACAAACACAGACAGGCAGAAATCAGCAAGCAGAATGAAGAAAATCTCTGACTTCCTCTTATTTGCTGAGACTGAACCAAAGCATTGCCTTATACTAAGATTCCATATTATTCCAGTTTGCATTACATGCAAACTTCTGTTAAAATAGCTTCAGCAGAAATAGATCAAAACTAAGTATTTATTTTTTTCCCCCGAGTTGTGGTTACATTAATCAAACTACTCGGAGCAGGAACACCCCGTAACCGCACTGCGACCTTAGATGCAGAAGCATCACCATCCTAGTTAACCAGCGTGAGCAAGCAAGCTCAGGCAGGACAAAAGCTTAAGTGAAAGGGGAAAACACCTTTATTTTAAAAGCTTTTTATTAGTTCACAATCATACTTCATTCTGCAAAACGTGTATCCTTTTGTTGAGAAGTTGCCTTCTGTCCAAGTTTAAATATACAGCTGTGCCTGTACCCTGCTTAGAAAACGGCGACCTGTGGGAACACAGGAATCCTAAGCACAGGCAGGAGCGTGAACCTATTTCACTTCATGCAGGAACGCAGCCAGAGCCATTCCTCCACTCAGTAGAGGAGCCAAGGGATGACAAAAGAAGTTCAATATCCTTTCTAACCTTTCCATCGCAGCTTACCACGTGTCTGTCTCTGCATTGTCTAAGTCAGCCGGTACAATCCCTATCCGGGATCTTTATAGCTCACGAACACAGGCAACAACTGACAATGGAAACTGAAAAGTAATTAGCACACTTAGCAACCACTCTCTGCTCCAAATAGGTCTAATTGGATTGTTTTGTTATTTCAAGTTGCAATCAACCTGGAAATATTTCAAACATCTCTAACTGTCAGATCTCACAGGTAACATCTAAAATAATCTTTAAAAGGCAAAAATTTTCCATTGAAGCGAACAGTTTAAGAAAAGAGGAAGCTTCTTCTCTCTAGATAACATGAAACAGATTAATCAATAGGAAAAACTAAATACCACAGTCCCTAACAAAGAAACCTTTTTCTTGTGTTTGCTCAGTGTAGCAGAGACAGGATAAATTTTAGAAAGGACTGGTAACTGCTGGTTTGTTTTAAAGATGGATAAACAGGCTCTTCTCTCCATAGAGCTAAAGGACAACGTATCTAGGACCAAGTTTCTATGGCAAAATTTATGACTTGGACTTATCCATGGACTACAGTCAGCCTTTCAGGTATCGGGTTGGTTACTGGCCTTTATCAATGAAAACCAGCTATTACTGTAGACATCCGTATTATAAATCAAAGAATGAAGAGCAATAATTCTCAAGCCTAAAGCCTTTAAAAGTATTTATTGCTGATTGAAGATCGGTGAGTAACATGTTCATGAAATCCCATCTTCTCTGCCAAATAGCTCTTCTGTAACGTTTATGAAATAGCAAAGCAATACTGAATCCAAGTCTGAAAGCTGTCATGGATTGGGGAAATAATACAAATGCAATTTACGTGAGCATCCAATCAGTCTGGTGAAGCTCAGCTGCATAAATTTAGTGCTGCACACTCACTGTTTTCACTGATCATGAAAAAAGAACCGTGTAATCTCACAGCTCACCTTGCAAGGAGCAAACAGTCCTTTTGTCATGAAGCTGCTCCTTGACTTCATTTCTTACTCAAATTACCAACAAATGCCCTTGGTAGCCACCACTTACAAGCAGAATATTGAGTCAAGAAGAAAGCAGTGACGGAACCACAGTATTTTTATTCGCTTTTGTCTTCTATGGTGCTGCAGAAAAACCACGAGCTCATGTTCACAAAAAAATTTCAAGTGGAAAAAAAGAGGTTAATACAATCAATAGCTGACAGAAAGCAGAGTTACCAACAGCACATTTGACATGCGCCTCCAACAGTATCAACATGAATAATTTTGATATTGTAGTCAGAAGCCTCAACAGTATCAGGGACTTAAAAGTTTAAAGGACTTCAAAGTTTAAGCCAGGTATAACTAATCACAGTAGTTTCATATTAACTTTTTGCATTCTAAATTAAAATGTAGTTTCAGAGCTTTTAAAAATTATTATTTTCCTGGAAAACTTTTTAGATAGCTACAAGCACAACATGCAGACACCAGTGTCCCTGCCAAGCCTCCTGCACCATGATTCCAGGTAGCTTTAGTTCTCTAGTTACAATATTGAGCAATGCAGCTATATTTGCAGTCTTATAGCTCTTCTACCGGCTCCGGAGTCTACCAGTCCTCTGCTAACCTCCATCTCACCCAGACTATTCCCTGCCTGGCACGGCTGTCCTCACGTGCCTATTCATGACCCACACCCCAGCAGCTGCCCTGCTTGCACCCACTCCTGATTCCCTGCACTCCCTTTTCACGTGAATCCTTCTTCAGGCTCATGCTTCCTTCGCTTCCAGCTCTATCCGACCCCACAAGAGGAAAAGCACCGCCAGGACTTCTTGCGTAGCCTGGGAGAGGAGTGTCTGCCCACCTGCCTTCTGCACTGGGGTTGGCAGGTAAGCGGTAATGCCTTGTACCGAAGGAGCGGGGAGTTCACGGCTTGTTCCCCGCTCCTGCTTGCCGGCTGGAGAAGAGACAGCAGCTGCCTGCCAAGCCCCAGGAGCGCAGGAAGGGTACCGGCAGGATGTGGGCTCACCTGTGCCCACTGTGCTGCTTTCTCACCAGCTCTCCTGGAGGGAGGAGGTTACCAGCTAAAAGCCGGCAGGCAGGAACGCCAAGCCCTGAAATGCTTCCCAAAACCATCGTTCCCAGGCCCAGACAGAATGGATCGGAGATGAGACGGGGACTGCCACCCCCAAACAAAATATTTCAAATATAGTAAGGTATGTGAAAGACAGAGCGTGTTTGTAAGCGGTGGTAATTCTTCTGAAGTGAAATGCTCTCAAGGACACTGGATACCGATTACCTGCTACGTCAGAGACAGTCACCTGCTGGCCACTGGTAAACGGAGGGTTTTCTCCACGTGCAACGTTGCGGTAACTACCCTTCCATACATCACAGCAGCAAAGAACTGCCACGCGAACAAGACTGCTACATACTCTGTTAATGTCAGAAAGTTAAAGGAACGCTTAATTTAGCTACCTCCATTTTTTCTTCAGATGCTATTATTACTACCTCACAGTTTTAAGTACCTCTACAAGAATCCTGTAGTGTATCTGTTGCCATAGAAATGTAACTCAGTGAAGAAAAAAATAATAAAAAAAGGACTATTTCAAAACAGTGTGCCACTAATTACTATATCAGTAGGCCCTGAGAAATTCAGCTTCTCCAGCTCCAGAACATCTGGCAATCCTTTAAATCCTTGGAAAAAGAATATGGTTTTCCCACATCACGAAGGCATTACATTGTGTAATGTAAAACGTGTTAAAAACTGCCTAGATTCTGAAAATGATTTCTTTAAGTCCACAGCAGTCTACTTACAGGTAGGTTTTTGTTCTGCTACTTCAAACCGCTAACAACGCCCTGGTTGAGCAATGCCCATTTCTTGGCTTAAGAGAGGTTCGCAGATGTCCAGCTGGATGTCTCACACCAGCAGTGACGTCTTCCTCAGCTGGGAATATTCCTCAGGAACTCCTCTCCTTCCCCTCCTTTTCTTTTTAATTCTCTAAATTCCTCATTTCTAATTCTACTCTAACTTGACTGAGGTTTTCCTATAGCATCGCTGACAGTACTGGAGTTCAGTAATAGCAGCTTGATTTAAAAAACCAGCAGATTTTTGAAAGCTTAAATATTTACTTACAAGTACTTCAGCTCGTACACAGGAAAGCACCAAAGAATGCAGATTCCAACAAACACCTCTCACAGAGCTCTCTACCATTCTTCAAGCACACACAAAAACCTTTTACACAGAAGCATTCATCTTGCATGTTTGTCAAATATGCCAAGTCCCTTCCTATTCCTACACCGCAAAGCTTGCTGATTTGCCATATTTTCTTATAGCCATTCTTCACGTGGCAGAACTAAAGAGGAACCCGAAGCCAGAGCTGACCAAAAGCCGAGCCTACTAGGCCTTCGAAAATTGCTACGAAACGGGGTTTTAAACAACACTAGAGCAGAGGACAGAGCTGCCACTTAGAGGGCTTCTGACAGGCTGGAAAATATGCTGATGGAAAGCTACAACATGCAGCAACAACAAATGCAGGCTCCTGCATCTGGGGTGGGAAAGGTCCATGCTGCAGCAAAGGCTGGAGGCTGCCTGGCTAGAAAGCAGCCTCATACAGGTGGTCCTAAGGGTCCTGGTGAAGAACTTGAACATTATTTATTTATTGTGTGATTTTCATTCTAGTTCTTGACTTCTCCACTACATTACAATAGGGAAAATTAGAAAAAATACAAACAAAAAATATGACAGAGTCTACGTACCCGATGTTTTATAGAACAAGCAGTATCAAGAAAGCAAGAGGAAAGGGACAGACAACCTTCTGCTCAAAAACGTGAAACACCAAAATAAGCTGGTACACTGATGAGGACTGACAGGCTCCTGGAGAGAAGCACAGGCTGACAAAAACCATTACAGAAGCCAAAATTATTACAGTAACAATTACAGATGCAAAAGTCAAATCACACTATTAATGCTCATGACCTGTCTGAAAGAGGCACAGTGAGCTCTGATGCATGAAGACGGCCAAGTTATTGCTACTTGTAAAATAGGTCGTCTCTCTAAAACAGGCTCGGATAAGAATTCTTATTACACTTTATTTCAGTACTGCTGTTCTCTTAATGTCTCAAGAATACTTGAGACCATATATAACCACATACCATTCTCATTCAGAGTCATCAAGAAATTTTCTTGGCTAAAACACATTCTGTAAAACATATCCAGAAACATCTATTTTTATACTCTGCTTCACTGCCAAATCCGTAAGCGTATTTTTGTCTAAATTTGAGTATCTAATTTGTTTCTGTAATTTTATTCTTTCTGAACTACTTTTTGTAATATTGAAAATCCTGGTCAAAAAGGGGCTAACGAACTTCATTTTGATCTTGCCTTAATTACGATCTGATGTTTCCAGCGAGGAAGAAAGGCTGAGAATGGAGTGCATGACAGACACATCTTTAGGCAATCTGTCTGTTGCATAAAAAATAAAACTTTTACATTAAGCAGCATATTTACAGATCCTCACAACTGACACCATGGAGCTTAAGTTTGTAACCTCTCAAAGACCACAGGCCACAATCAGCACCTCATTCTACCCAAGCGGTTTCTTTCTGGGGATAAAGTTGCTGTTACCAACTCTCCCTCCCCAAACAGAAAACAGACAGGCTTTGCCAAATACAACTCTTTACCGAGTGTCTTGGTAAGATTTGTTCTGCAACAACAACAAAAAGTGACAAAACCTATGCCTTTTGTTGGATTTCACTGAGTTACAGAAGTAGAACAACATCCAAATTCACCACCTTAAGTTAGACACCTGAGTTTGTTTTGCCATCTGTGAAAATTATCTCGCAGCTTGTCCAAGCCCCAAAGATCAACAAACCCAACAACAGGCTTCCCTCTAACACCCCTGCAAACCAAACCGTGTTAGCGTAGGAAGCAGACTGCAGCAGACTGCTAATTACCTGCAATTTTCAACGTGACTACAAAAATATTTAACAAACAAAACCCAATCCTTGCTACATACGCAGAGAAATCCCTTTGGTTTGCTCACCAGGAAGCACACACGGCCAGGTAACCCTCCTGCTTGCTGGGACACCTAGAAGCACGCCACCTGTAATTCGCTTTAGGCTCCCAATCTGTGGAGAGCACTCCGCAGCAGCGCAATCTCGTTTTCTACCTTAGCAGCAGTGTCTTCTCTCGAGCCGTAGAAAGACGTGCCATCCTGCAGGACGGGCATCCCTGGAGCTAAGCTGGTCCTTTCTGAAACTGTTAGGCGCCCCGTTCTGTGAAACGTCACGCCAAGTACATTCCACGAGAAGGAATGTGCGTGGTGTCCCTGCAGAAACCACAAACACCCACCACGGCTGGAGAGTTCAGTGCTCCTTTGTATTTCTTGTTGGGAAGAAAGGACAAAAACATCCAACTTCTGCAGAAGTAACTCTCTCCACACCAAAACAATGGTTCGTGAAGTTCTAGAAGAAGAAACAAACTCAGCTTCCCAATCTCAAAGGCAGCAAAAATGAAATGGCAAGCACCAGCACATCTCTCTGCAGGGGAGCCTCTAGCCCATAACTATGTACCCGAACATATCGGTGACCTAACCTGCGTGGCTGTGCATCCTTAAGTAACAATCAGACTCTGTAAATGGTACTTTAAAGCCTAAGCTCTTTTGAAACCATGCATATCTGCATTCAAAACTGCACAAGGAATCCATTAACTAAAAGCATTTGTAAAGTGTACATTTATTAAAAAAAAAAAACAAACACTCAAGAGCTTAAAGTTCTTCTCATAAACCTAAACATCATTTAAAAAATTGATATTTTTTCCTATCCCTGTCAGAGGATTTTTGGCATACTAAATTCATGTCAAAACTCACATGAAAACCACGGTAAGCTTTCACAGATAAACTATTTCATTTTACTTATACATTGTTTTTATTTACCTGAAACTATTTCAGTTTGGCTCAGTGATGTGACAGGTGTAAAAAGCTATGGTTAGGCAAGAGATACTTCAGAAAACAAATGTAAAAAGATAACCAAATTCATTACTTCAAATGGGAAGTATGTAAAGCAGCTGTTTAAGGACAACTGCCAAACCTCGAGGAACGCCTGGTCTCTTGGGTGTTCTACATCTCTGCTACTTAATTCTCACCTGCCACGCAGTCCTGCTAAACAGTTGTTTTGTGAAGGGCTTAAGTCCAACAAAGGTCCCATGGCTACTGAAAAGAACAGTCCCACCTCCTGAGTTCCCAGTGCTTGCTCAGCACCACCGCTGGTGCTTGTGCAGCCATCCAGCGAGGTGAGGAACAAATGATTCAGCTGAAACTAATCTCTCGTAGGATTTATTTTTCACCTGGATCAAAAAGTGAGCTGGAGCATCAGGCTGCTCAACAAGCGTTCCAGGACGGGTTGGGAATGGGCTGTAAAGGAAATGTTAGCATCCCTTTCACTGACAGCTCAGTTTTAAATCAGTTTAAGTCCCTCCTGAAACTTACTAGCTAGCTAATTTGCGTTCTGCTCATCCACAGCAGCCAGGATGGGGCTTCACACCTTTCTCTTCTAATGATGGTGAAGCAGTTGAATTTAATTGGCTTCCATAACTCTTAACTCATAGTTCATAACTCATAATTCTTGTCCTTTGCTTCGATAGAAATGCTCAGAAACTGGAGCATATGAATTCCTTTAACACTTCCACACGCTGGATATAAATAGCTCACTGCCTGGTGGCACAAGCACATAGTGCCCCCCTAACAAAAACAGCACCACAAGAAAGAAATTCCTGCCAAATTTTTAAAAGCAACAAGATTTTTTTTCAGGGCACCATCTAACGCTGAAAAGCAACAAGATTTTCTTCAGGGCACCATCTGAAGCTTCTCATAAAACACCATGCACATGCTTCTAATGGGATGACGAGAGCAGGCTTAGCTAGTGGCACCCAAGAGAAAACAAAAGTACCAAACAGCTCGAGGTCAGTTGTTTTCTAAAGCCTTGTTTCTTCCTCCCATAGGCTTTACAATCTGAAGAAGAGCTTTATTATCACCTTGCTTTCAAAATAGGTACTGTACCCAGTGCCTTCTGCATGGATTTTCTGACCGCAGCCGCTCTTGTTCTTCATCTTTCACTTCGATAGGCTGACAGCATTTTGCCACTGCTCTGGAATTCAAAAGCTCACAACAGCTATTGTCATAAATGAGAAGCAAAAATGGGGACTTCATTGAACAGCCTAATTGAATGCAGGCAACATGCATTTTAGAGCCAAACCAAACACTGAAAACCAGCAAGATATCTGAATCTGTTTAGAATCAAAACTTTGATTAATCCCAGGGAGTATCTGAACTAACTAAGAATAGGAAATGTTACAACACAGAAGCGAATATTCACTTTGAAAGAATAACGTGGATTTCACAAGGCCAACACTACTATCTTCTTTCATAAATACTAATTCCTCCACCAGTCCCATACGAAGGGGAAACTGAAAGCACTGGCTAACAAGGAGAAAGTTCTCCCCTCTGGACCCAAACCAACAAGCCCTAGCATTGACAAGTAGGTACGCATTTTAGGGGGCTCATTGAAAGCCTTTAGGAAGAAAAGCTGTTTACCCAGAACAGTTAGAGCAGTAAGTGACTTTTCTAGTCCTGCACCTGTACTGGCTGCATGAAAGTTGGTAGAAAGCAGCTGCACGTTCAGTTTTCACCTAAGACAGAGCATGGGATTTACCTGCACATCTCTGAACGTCAGTAGCTGAGCTAGTCATGCACAGGGGAAAGAAAGGGAACTGGAAAGAACAATTTATCGGATCTATTTTCTATAGTAGATGCTTTAAGATAGATGAACCTGCCCTAGAAATGCCTTTCTTCTGCTGCCTACAAATGGCCCTGAAAGCGACCATCTCAGGTGCCATCTATGTTACAGATGTCTACAGTTGGACAAAAATAAAAACTGTGTGTGATTTCTAGCTAATGGCTTCAAGACCAGATCAAATTTATCTTTAATCTTCTCCATTTACATTTTTAATCTAACTGTATTAACAGGCTTTATATACACAAACACATGTATGCAAGCCTGTCCTTAAATGCATAAACAAATATAAATAAGGATTCTACCAAAGTTGCTTATTCTCAGACTGCAAAGAAGAGATAGATAAGCTAAAATATTAAATACCAAAATAATTTATTAAATCAACAGCTAAATGCTCTTCAGCCAAGATCAGCGTACTGTTGAATCCCCTCCGATGGCACAGTATTTATTCTGACAGATACAACCACACAACAGTCACTCAACACCTGGAAGTCTCTCTCTTCTAAAACTTGCACGTTTTTAATTATTTATTTAAATTTAATGATTTATTAAATCAACAGCTCTCTCTCCATATATATGGCATAAACATTTGAAAATAAATGTATGTGCATATCTATATGTTAAATGCTTCTGAGGAAATGCTGCAGCAGCATATTTTGCCAACCAAATTATGCTGCTGAGGAGGTTTATAGAGATAGAAATGCAGAGATACTGAAGCGTGTAACTGAGATCGGTCACTTACCGAGGGCCTTCGGGATCCGATTACGTTAGGAATAGCCAACAACATCAAGGAAGGACGGAGACACCGCTGTGAACACGAATCTCTGCCAAACCTGTACACTGGCATTCAAAGGACTTGCTACAATTTCCACATAGCCTAAAAACATAACTCTTTTACAAAATGTTTGGCTATGTTAAAGTAAGATATTTTCTGGATAGGCAGAAATGATGTTACTTCATAAAAACATTCAGTTTTTAAATGTAGAACTCTGAGAGTCAAATTTTCCCAGTTTTAATATGTTCCTTTGCACACCTGAAGAGTTAAGCTGCAGTAGAAATGCATGTCAAGAGTGTGACGAGGTACAGAAATGAATCTGCACCACACCCAATTTTTATGCATTTATAAATACGTTAATTTTCAAGAAATTTAGTTTTTTCCCCTTCACCAGAAGGTTATTTGGCCTTCCTCATTCTCCATCGCTTAAAACTTCACTTGAGAATTCTCCCAACCATCAGCACACTCAGCTTACTTTGAAGAAACTAAAAGCTTGTTAGAAGGAAAAGGGAGAGACAGATCGTGGGCTTACCTCAGAGAATGGGAACAGTTTCTAGAAAAAGTCAAGGCACGGGATATAAAATAACAGAATAAAACCTTTAATTTTTATTCAGCATCTCATTCGAGTCAGAAGGATGACACGCACGTTCTGGATAAACACTATAGACACGGAGAACTCACTGGCTTTACAACACTGGTGAGAAGGGTGGTGGGATCTGAAAAGCGTAGTTTCAAGATCAGTACCTTGCTTACAGGCAACACACAGAGCTCTTGAACTGCCAGCTTTGACTTCAGGTTCAAGAGAGGGCTGTTTCAGCCATCACTGTAGGAGCAGTGGACACGTCTCTACCTACAGAAATAATATAAAAAAATGCAGTACCTACAGTTCCTCTACTGTGAAGCATTTCCCTATGCATTTCCTTCTACATGTAGTCACGGTCAATACTCTTGCAGCTTGCCGCCGCCTTTTTTCTTTCTTTTCTTTCTTTGCAAGACTCTCAGCTCCCTCGTCCTGGAGGCTGCCGCGCTGCCTGCCGAGCTCCAGCACTGCCCAGCACAAATCAGAGCACTGTTTACACATTCCTACATTTCTTCTGCGTGGCTGCAGAGCACAACAGTATCTCCGCTACTTTTTCAGATGATTACAACTCAGATAACTGAATGGAACTCACGAGGCACACATAATGAGAGTTAATTATGTTGACGCGATGCAACTGAAGTTGTGGTCACACAAAGTCTCAGCTACAGTAACAGCTACGCAGACCTAGCAAATCCTCGTGCACAAAGCAACAAGCACGCTACAGCCGTGTTAAAAGCCGCAAGACGTGACAGACATGTACATCAGCACTACTGGGAGCTGTGCTAACCTAATATGTGACAAGATTTACCCAGGTCTTCTGCACAAATTTAAATGTGCATATAGAAAACCAACCTACCACCTTCCTACAAAACTTGAGATAGGATCTACCTACCTATGAAACCTCTACAGTTGTGACGTTCTTCCAAAATAAGCAGCAGTAACTATTTTCTCAGAAGTGAGTTGTTTAGCTATATACATTTGATAATTTAAGTATTCACATAAGCTCAATTCCAACAAGATTCAAAACTGTGAACACAGTCTATCATCCAATTTCATTACCTTGAAAACAAAAGGCCTAAAGAAATGCCACGAAACACCGGACAAGTTTGAACATTAACCGCTAAAGAAATTACATTTTCTAAAAAGGCACCGTTGAGGTCGTCTCGTCAGCTGAATCATCACCAAAAAATGCTGGTGTTCATTAATGAACCAAGACATCATCCGTTACAGTTGAAGATACCAACACATGCCACAGCAACCATCAAGGAAATAGGCCAGCAAATGCCACTGCCCTTATCTGTGACAGTACATACACCTAGTGTATAGACAGTACAGACACCTTATTTTGTGCCAAATATCATAAATAATATGGTGTTAAACTTCTCCTTATTCTGTTTGTTAAATATTTGTAGAAGAGACTTTGTAAACAAGCAAAGCTTTGATGTATACGCTGCTATTAACTGTTCAGCTACTTTCAGTGCAGGCATTGGAAGCCAGTGATATATTTTAGGGAATGCATGCAAAGACGTGTAGTTCAAGTCAAAAGGTTATTTTTGTCCAGGGTAAATGAAATTGTTTTCCCCCTGCTTCCTCCTCCTCAAAACCCTGGAGCGTCACACATGGAGGATAGTATTGAAACACAATGCCTTTGGTGAGGCGCTGTGCTCTGTACACCAAACAATTCTGTCTGCGATAAAAGAGCAGCACACGGTACATTGAAAAGCACCGCAAGTAGCCACGTGCACCTCATGGCCAAATGAGCATTCCCAGGATCTGGGAATTTACCAGGAATTTTACCAGAAAATACCAGGCCCTGGCTTTAACCACAAAACAGACATGCTTGTTATACCCTGTGCTGCCATATTGTTTATTCTGGTAACTACTAGATTTGATTTCCCACAAAAAGCGATACGGTAATCCCAGAAGTAAAGTGAGAACTACTCTTGACTCGTTTATAGACCCGGATACTGCGGGTGAGTCATTTCTCACACCTCACAACGTCGCAGAAAGGCTCGTGTCCAAACGTGGGGTGTTTGGGAACAGCCACTCACACTCTGTCCCTCCACTAATTCCTTCCCCGAAAGTTTCCGTGGGCAGCATACAAACGCACCATCCATGGTTTTAGCAGTGAAGACGTGTAAGAAGGACGTATGACTTGGAACTTATCAAGAGCTTTTCTAAAGAAGTAACAGTCTTAAATTAGAAATTAGTATTTTTCTTGTGAAAAATACTGTCTATAAAGCACAACCTATTCAATAATGAAACATCTTAGCCAGAGATACCGTTTTCTAAAGCCATTTGGAAGGCATCAGAAGTTAAAGAGGGTTACTTGAGCAGTGCCTGTCACGTTACACACAGGAACAAAAGCAATCATTGTCTGGGCCGCCTAAGGCTGGCTGCAAATACTTGACACCACAACGGGCCCGTTATTGTACTGTCCAACAGCTTCAGCAACTGGCAGCAAGGAGCTTTAACAGAACCTCCCTGCAATCCGCCGCTCAGTTGCTGGACAGGCCTCCGCTGGAGATGGCACAGCAGCATCCCTGTAAGACCGTGCTGTTCAGACCGTGACTTGTGACAAGACATTTAACGTGCCTTACTTCCTACAAATCCCACGCGGTTTGTCCTCACGTGTACGGATACAAATTCTGTAGTTCTACGCTGACGCTGATGGTAAGTCCTGTCATTTCCACACGTGTGTGTGTGGGAAGAGGGAAGGTATGTTTCTTTTTAAATACAGCTGGCACAACTTGTCATCGTTCCCAGACTCGACGGAGAGCAGAAGGGGTGCTGACAGCGCGCTTCCTTGGCGGCGTGAGATCCGAGCCACGCGTGGATCTGCAGGCACGTACATCTGCTGCAGAGGTGTACGGCTCTGGGCCTCTACCAACTTCCCCTGCAGTTCAGCACCGATTTATAGCAGAATTTATAGAGGACAACACAGATTCCATGAGTAATCCAAGCAAAGCCTCAATTAACACTTTCAAAATGATAATTACTTGGTGCCAATTATGACAGTACACGCTTTAGGAATGCAGGAAGCCAAGGACTGATTAGCCTTTACTCACTTGTGTTCAGACGCACTTTCTTTGAAAGCACATGGCGCAGCCCCATCCCCAGTAGCTTTCTACATTTTTGATCGTTGCCCCTAACGCTGTGAAAAGAACCCAGCTTCGGTTTGGAACCGGTCCTTTTTGCACTTCTGTGCAGAAACAAGTTAAAAAGGTCCAAAACTGGGAAACCAGGAATACGTCAAATGTTTGTAATTACCGCCCCAGCGTTAATAAATTCTTCCTAATGACTAAAACATTGTTCCCAAGGAGTAAACACCGCGAGTTACCAGCACACGCACTTGCTCATTCCAACAAGATTAAAATTCCGCAACAGCCCCCAAGTGAAATTGTTAGAAGACACAGGAGCACTGCACAACCCGGCTGAACAATCTGCTCAGGATAGCCTTTCTCTCAGCATGCATTCAGTTTGCTATTTCTTTTTGCAAAGCACGTACATTACAACACTGTTTTCACATACTTTTTTTATTTTCTTAAGCCAATAAAGTAGGTTTTCTTTTAAAGGAATAAAAGAAGAGAAGAAATAATCTCATTATAGGCAAGCAAGCTACAAAACCAGGCACACCAAGTGCAAAAGCACATAAATTTTGGGAAAAATACACAGCACAATAAAATAAAATCCCAAGAGAGAGGCACATCAGCAGGAGAACGAATGCTTTTCGTAATGAACCATGGCAAATCTTACAGAATAGCATTATTAAAAGTTAGCATCCACGTTATTCAGCTGATGCGAGAAAATTGTTAGTGCCAGCGTACCCCTCCACAAGAAGTACTCAGAAGGCTTCAACCACCCTTCGAATAACCGTGCAGACGTGCTGCAGAACAGCACTACAAAACCACAGTTGTCTGTCCTCCTGAGGCACAGTGCTCGAGATGAGGCCGCACTGGCGCGGAGCAGAGCGGGACGATCCCTTCCCGTGACCGACTGGCAATGCTGGATGCACCCCAGGGTAGGGTTGGCCGTCCTGGCTGCCAGGGCACACTGCTGGCTCACGGTCAGCTTGCTGTCAACCACAGCCCCCAGATCCCTCTCTGCGGGGCTGCTCTCCAGCATCTCATCGCCCAGTCTGTACGTGCAGCCAGGGCTGCCCCGACCCAGGTGCCGGACCCGGCACTTGCTCTTGCTGAACTTCCTGCGGCTGATGATCGCCCAGCTCTCCAGCCTGTCCAGACTGACTACTGACTTTTAAAGGCACAAATTCAGTATGAATTTGATTTGTGAACCCGTGTGTTTCAGAATGCTAGCTCAAAGGCAAAAAATGCCAGTGCCTGAAGTAAATCAAGCTAAAGGTCTTCCTGTAACTTAACTTTTCATGGACATAGACATATTTATTTTCAATCTATAGAATACTTTAATGCTTCGAGACTAATAATGCATGGGTTGATTATAAGAAGCATAGGAGGGGTGTTGTTTGTTTCATTCCCGTTGTGAATTTGGTTGAGCAAAAGCGATGTTAAACAAGCTGTGTTTAGCTGCAGACAGAATTGTTGCTTCACATCTCCAGTGTTGTTGTTGTAGTATCTGTAAATGCCTTCCCACCAACCCCAGAGCATGAGCAATGGTTTGCAAGGCTTAAATCAACACATTTAAAAAAAAACAAACAAACTAAATCCTACCACAATTATGCTCAGTGAGATCGGAAAGCCCCTGCAGATTAGTTGAGCTGGCATAGCAAATCCAACCCGCCAGAACAATTCATCTGGCTTCTGTGCTCTTCCTCACCGCCGCGTTTCCTGAGGGATGCACAAAACCAGAGGGATTTCGTGCTGGATAAACTCTCCCAGCATTCTGCTCCCACAGCTCCTTCTTACGAGAGCCCCGATCCCCCGTGACAATGGGACGGGCGGATGAGGACGAGCCACCGCAGTGCCTCAGCGTGCCCTCTCAGCAGAGGGGAGCCAGGCGGGAGAGAATCTATAAGAATCTACACTAAATACTTAGGCTTTATGTAATTACAAAAAGCACTGAGCAATTCAATGCTAACTAGGAATACTAAGATCTCAACCTATTCCTTTTCAGTTACGAAACTAAGGAGCCTGGAGAAAAGAAGCATCACGTCAATTCCGTTTTTCAAGAATACACCCAAAGTGAGACGTTTAAAAGCACATTTATTCCTTAGCAGCAGCATAGCTGGCACCAAAAATGCCCCCTTGTGGCACAGCAGAAGCCTGCAGAGCCTGTACTCAATGCTCACAAATAACAATTTAAAACAAGCACGTATTTCTCAGGTCTCGTTTTGAAACTACAATGAAATAGGAAAGCACGTAATAAACTGAACTTAAACTGCAGACATTGTCCGGAGTCTGAAGAAATGTTTGAACTTGGTCTCTCTACATGGTTCTTGTGAGCGTTACTGTCAGTAGTGGGAGCACCTGGTCCCTCCTGCACATCTAAGGGTAACCAAGCTCCTTGGGAAAGCTGTTCTGGGAGCTGAGCGCTGGTCCTTTGACGGATTCCCGAGAGGGGAATTTTACATGCCATTTCAAACCTTTTATTAAGGAACACATGTAAAAACAGCTTCGCTGGGGAAGTATTGGTGCATTTCAACGTCGCCAACAATAGGCACCAACTTGCAGGCCTGCCTCCCTCCCATCCCACGGACTACGGATCCCCAGGGCCGTACTGCAGGCAGGGGAACAATGAACAACCAGCATCGCTGTTAGGCCTCCCAGGGGGCACGGCTAACGCACTGCGGGACCGGGCAGGCCTCAGGTCCTCTGTCTGAGGAGGGGTCTCCCCCCGCGCTTGGCAGCACGCCGGATGATTGCTGGGGGACTCGCCGGCAGCCCGCTTCCACAGGCCTGCTCCTACGGAGGCAGTCAGCCGTGAATGGTGCTGCTCCGTTCTTCCAAACGCGGCCCAAGTAGGAAACAACTGCTTGTAAGCGCAGGAGCACCAGCTTTCAGCTGCCAGGTAACTTGTGACAAGCCAGGCCATGGGCGTATTTCCCCAGACCCCGCTGGAAACGCCACACACAGCACTGCTCAGTGGAACAGGCAAGCCTGAGGGGAAAATCCCTTTTGTTCAAAAAGGAAGCTAGCTATTCAATCAACATTTTTACCTCAGCCTGGCGATTAACAACCAAAATACACAGCTCCTTCTCAGCCTCAACCAAAACCCCAAAATTCAGCTGGAATATTCAGGCAACCTTAGAAAAATAACGAAATATTTTAATGATTTGAGTATCTGAAACTTTCTCTCTTCAGACAGAAAACCATCTATGCTTGGTTTATAAAAAGGCATTTTCAAAGTTGTCAGCTGAGGTTCCACATTACAAGATAAATTTGTTAAAAATATTTATTAAAAAATATTTTAAATAAAGTTTTTACTTAAGCATCAGCAAAATTACTTAGTCACTTCAGTAGAGCACAGATGTAAAATGATAAAAATAAAAAAAAAAGGACAGGCATCACCAAGCATTTTCCTTAAGCTGGCTGGTACGGAGCCGTGGCGCAAGTCTTCCTGCACAGAGTCGGGTGCGGGCAGTGCTCGGCGGACTGCCCGGTGTCCTGCAGCAGCCTGGGACTGCCTCCCAGCCCCAAACCACAGATCTGCTTATGCACTGGTCATGGAAACGCGCACACGGCTGGCAGGTTCCTCGGGACAAAGCCCGCCAACCACACCGCAAAGCTCCTCGGAGGGTTCGGGAGCTAGGCGGGAGACTCGTGAGACCGCTGCCCAACCCAGCACCCCGACACAGGAGACCTGAAGGTGCTGGGGAGGTTTTGATCCCTGCGCTCGTGCTGCATTTCCAGTACGGATTCTCAAAGAGCAGAGAATCAAGAATCGTTAAGCTGCACTCTTCTAGGTGTACAAGTTCAACAGCTCTTTTGTTTCCAAGATTAATCAATTTTTTTCCACCCTTTTGAAATCAATAAATCAATATTCTCTTTCACAGTTATCCTAGCTCGTGTCTGTTCTCTACATCACAATCCTGCTACCTAAAAGGAAATGTTAACAATCAGACACTGAGTAAAACCATCCCATAGGAAAAAAAAAAAAAACAGTTACCTGGTCAAAACCCCAAGCTACCAAAGCCAAAGTCTTTTGTATAGTTTTAGCTAGCCCTCCTCCACTGCTTGCAGAATATAAGGAACTCGTACACACACATCCACGCCCATATAAAAGGAGTATGGGTCAGGAAAGAAGAGAAAAAGAAATCACCGAGTTTCCTTATTGCCTCAAAACAGCTGTGGAGCCGCACCTCAGACTCCGATCAGTGGCGCTGCGGCTTTGCACGGCTTCCCCTTCAAGCAGCCTTCCTCGTACGTACGGTAACAAGAACTCAGCCCAGACCGCCAACGGTGTCCGCAGCTCTCTCAGCCCGTCTTCTGCCCCGGGAGGAAGCTCTCAGTCTCCGCAGCCCCCCATGGACTCAGCAAGGCGCCGCTTTCCCCACGCAGGCAGAGAAGGCCTTTTCCCGGCCCCTGCAGGAAAAACCTCCCCATACCCCTCGAGCAGCTGAGTGCTGAGGTCTGCCATGGGCAGCTTGGCTGCAGCACACGCACGCTGAAGCGAGCAGCGGTGACTAGGCAGGCCACAAGCGCCTGCCTCCGACCTCCTGACAAAGGCGGAACACCTCCCCAGCAGCACCCACACCATGGCTGCAGCCGGTTCTGTGCAGAAGGCGAGAGTTTAGCCGCCCGCTGTTGATCCCTGAGTGGTTTGCAGCTCCTCTGAACAACGAAGACCACGTATGATACGAGACCAAGCCAACTTTCAGAAGGCAGCTGTGATATTTAAGATAAGCCTCCGTAGCAGCCAGCCTAAGGAGAAGCCCACGCCTATGCGAAATGTTGATTTTTTTCTCTACCTACATACTAAGCAGTGGCTCGTTTGAGTGGGTTGGTCTGCCTTTTTTCCCCAAGCACTCAAAACTTACAGAAGTAAGTTTTTCTTTATTTCCAGAGAAGCATTACCTAAATATAAACCTGTTTTTCATGCCCTGTAGAAACTGCTCGTAACACCTTTGGGGAAGGCAGGGCGGAGGGACAATCGAGAGCCAGAAAACTTGAAGGGCCATTCCTCTGCTGTGGAATTTCAGATCAGGCGTAAACTCCTTCCTCTAACTATCTGTTGAGAAGCAAGCATCCATCCTGAGGATGCTTAAATAATGCTTCACCGTTAGAGCTGCCCAAGTCTATGTGAATTGGTGATTAGAGTCTACCCCAGCCAAAGGTAAAGGCCCACACTTCAAACAAAGGAAAATTTACAGACAACTCTACAAGCTAGAAGCTTACTGACCTTTTAACAGCTGAAACAGAAGGGAAAAAAAAAAATCAAGAAAGACAGAATTCTTCCTACTGTTTGGCAAAGCTTTGGGATAAGATCTTTTTTTACTTCTGCCTCAAGAAAAATACCCAAAACACAAACATTTCCTTAAACCCATCTGTCTCAATAAGCAGTGTTTTTTGATGATCTTGTTCTACAAAGATGGCAAGTGCTCACTTCTCAGAAGATTTTCCTAGTATGAGATACAAAAAAAGCTTCCACTGTACAAACCCTTAGAGTCTGTGACCTGCTGGAGCTTTCTGAAGAATACTTTGTTTAAAGGATGAGGACGAGGTTAGCTACATTGTCATGAATGTATTTTAACATAACCACATTTATACACCAACTGATTAGGTAGTAAGAACAATGTCACTGTTCAAATCTTCCAAGATGAGAGCTCTGCACCTTTCTTACAGGATGGAAGCCGTTATAAATGCATTTGCTATCTTGGATGGCATGACATGAAGAAAAAAAAAGCTGCATGATTTTTAGTTTTCATACATACAGAATTTTAAATTCTGGGTTTTGTATTTGGTTGTTGTTGTGTTATTGTTGTTGTTTTTTGTTGTTGTTTTTTTGTTTTTTTCCCCTAATAGCAAACAAAGCGGAAAGGCTTGCTTGTAAGAGCTTGATGTAATCAAGAGCTATTCAAAATGTATGCATTTATGATTTTTTAAACTCAATACTGCACAAATCTTTCCTACAGTATCAGAAACTTCACATTTTAATGAGTTAATTCGACTTGCCCCATAACACATGGTGATAAAATAATTCTTGTACCTCTGAGCTACTTTGCAAAGTTTGTTTAATGCTTTAGTTTCCTGGCAGGCACAGATAAAATATTTCCTCTTCTTATTCAGTTAATTTAGTCAACAGCTATGTCAGAAGCTGAGAAAAACTACAGGAAAACACACTCCTGTTCCTTTGCAGTTTATTACCAGGTAGGAACAGAGGAACAAATTCACAGACTGCAATTAAAAGCCGTCTGAAATTAGAACATGACATCAAGATCTACTATTTACTATGAGCTGAGGCATTCATAAAGAGTCTATCAAGAAATTCACAAATTTATAACGTATCCATAAGAAACAATTTATTTCAGCTCAGCTCAGCAATGAAAATCAAGTGGGACCCACGTATTTGTTGCCACGACTTAAGCTGTTTTGGGACCTCTACTTCAGATCACCATTCATTTCTGGAAACATGGGTGCAGCACGAAATAACCTCTGAAAGATTTCTTATACCATATTCAGAAAAATCCAAAACATGACACGCCAACAACTACAAATAAAGAAAGCTACCTGAATTGTTAAGAAGGAAGGGTAAGGTTAACAGTCAGAAGCAGTTTCACTTACGAAGTCAGAAGTTGAACTAATGCTAAATTCTGCAGACTCCACTTTGCACAAAAAATAAGTTTCTCTGACTATTAGACAGAAACTGTTTTTGTCTACCTCACAAGTAGTTAAAAGCTTCCAGGAAGGCTGTTTGCTTGTACACAAATCCATTCCTACATGGCAGGTCCAGATGTTTCCCTTTATTCCATACCTTTTGAACAGGGCTCGATGCCAAAACCTTGGAAGAACAGGTTAACCACCTTCAAACCAGCTGAAAACACAAGGGCTTTTTTTATCACTGCTATTCCACTCCAAATCTTCACGTGGGCACTATTCTCAGACTGGAGCACTCAGAATTCGTACCTTCTTCAAAATTCCAGTCACCTCCCTGGCAGACAAGCCTCGTATACACCACTTTAGCATTTTCACTGCAAACTTCAGCAGCCAAAATGAATGGAATGTCAAGTTAATTGGCATGGAAGCTGCTGAGCTGAGTGAATAAAACACAAAGATGAGTAATACAACAGAAGGGTAAGTTTTGATATGTTTGCAGAGGTCAGCAGATTTCCACGTATCTGCGGAACCAAGAAACCTTGGGACAGAATGCTTAACCAGAATACTGGTTAAATTAATCAAGCATAAAACCGTGCTTAATTTATTTCATCTTTTCACCTATGCATTTTACTCAATGCTGAAATTCACTAAGAACAGCATTCTCAGCATGTTTCTTTAAAACGCTCTCACCCCAACCCATTAAGCAGACCTGGTAACAGGTAGAAAACACGTTCGTTATCAGTACCAGAACTGCTAAAGGTGAGATGAAATGACAAAAGGTTAATTTAGCATTAACTTTTTTTTAAAAAAAAAAAACTGTCCCCACTGAGCTTTATTCCTAATCTGACTGTCTGCATTGCCCAGGTTTGGAATCACCACAGTTTATTCAGCTCATTAATAGAGCTTCCTATTGTGCTCCTAATCATGTAAATCTTAAAATATCGTCAAGAATAAACCATGTGAAATTTTCTTTCTACAGGAAACAAACATAATACTCACTAACAGGCCATTAACAATAAAAATGTATTTTTTCCTACGCCCACATAAAAAAAATGTAATAGGCTTATTTACAACGTACCTCATCATAGTTACAGAAACCACTCTGGAAAGAGCTGTGTGACAGCCTAAACGAATCTCCAAGCCTTATCATCTCCCTACACAAACAAAATTCTCTTCTGTACATTAATAATTCAAAAAGTCTTGTTGCTTTATTCCTTACATCACTTAAAAACACACTCTGCATCTGCTTTTTTTTTTTTAATAAAAAAAAAAGATTTCAGGCAGTGCTTAATTCAACTTCTACATCACCTTTTTCTTGAACTTCTGTTCTCTTCCTACCACGGTGACACGGGAAGAGCACGCTGGTCATCAGAGATGCCCCTTAAAGTGCTAACTGTAGCTCCCTAATTAGGTCTGCCAAGGAAGGCAAACTGTAAAAATTGAACTCCTGTTGGCACCTGTAGATCTTTTCCCTGTGACTGCTGCTTTTTGAGGGAATGGAAAAGTCACATTGTTCTCATAAAGAAACTTCAACTTCCCCCTTGGTTTCTCTCTTCAGCCCTCTGTATTTATCAGTACCATCAAACTGGTTATTTGCAACTAATTCAAAACAAATCTTGCTAGCCCTCTGACATCATTCAGTTTTACATCCTGACCACCAGTCAAGAATTTGTTCTCCTCAGAGGTGGCAGATACATACATACATATGTATTTACATGTATGTACATACATACACACACACACTGTTCAGGCCTTCATCCGTGCCTGCTCATCTTCTGCAGCTTCCAGACCTTCTCATTACCCGGGTATCCATGCCCAAGCTACCAGAACCGCAGATTTGACCAGTGAAGTGACGAGCACAGTCAAAACCACGAGTACTGGTTTCCTTCTTCATCACATGGCACTGCCAGACAGCTCAGTGATTCACTTCAACAAAAGCAGCACCTAAAGAACTTCATCTGCCAAAGATTTGCAAGGAAGGAAAACAAAACACTGGCCTAAGCCACTTGACTACACCATCGTCTTAACTGGAAAACAAGCAAAAAAAAAATCACATAAAAAATGGAATATAGACAATATTTTTACAAAAAAAAAAAAAAAAAAAAAAAAAAAAAATATAAAAAATAAAAAAAAAACAATATTTTTAAAAAAAAAAAAAAAAAAAAAAAAAACTTAAGAATAGTTAAAAAAAAGCAGTTATGTTTACAAAGGCATCCTGACATGGCAACAAGAAGTACCAACTAACCGGTAACTGTCATCTAATACAAGTGGATTTCGCCATTTTGCAGCTTTTAATGTTAATTCAGCGTAGGCAATTCACCAAGATTTGGAACCACCACATCCTCTGCGGGACAACTCTACAGCAAGATTTGGTTAGTCCGATCTCCCCACACAAACAGCTAATGTTATGACTCCCCATCTCCAGAAAGATGTGGAGAAAACATCAATGCTGCTTTCCCCATCGGTGAAAATGACAGAGTGAATCACACTCATTAGTGCAGTTCAGCCCCAGATGTGCAGACACTGATTAAATAGAAAATTTATTATTCTAAGTATTTGTGTAAGTCTCCGTTTCCCTTTGATCCAAAGGAGACACTGAACTTGAGCACTAAGAAATTAACCTGCAGAGCCCCCATCTAAAATACCTAAAAAAACAGCTTTTAAGGAAACCTATTAAAAAAAAAAAAAAAAAAAAGAAGAAGAAGAAATAAAAAAAAAGAAGAAAAAAGACATTGGCCTTTTGACTTCTGGTCTACACAGGCTGCTAAACAAGAGTCCCTCCAGCTTTTCTGTGCTCCCCATGATGTCAACACCAACATCTTAAGTTCACCAAAATGAGTCAGTCTTCCACCCAGAAAAAGGGTAGAGAAACACTGCAGTTAAGAGCAAGTGTGAAGCCTACTGTGAAACTATGACATTTTGAAACAAATACGTGGCTTGCAAAAAGCCAGTAGCCCTACATTTTTTTCAGATAAAATAAAGTAGAAACTTATGAGCGGCTTTGCTGCTTAGTCATATTTGACAGTCCCGGTCTAAACAGAGCTGCTGGTAAATCACCTGCATGTTGCAACACCAAGAGTGCTCGGTACTCTTAGGTCAGGATATTTGGCCTCTAGGAAGTGAATAAAGAGAATTCATAAACGTCTTGGCTTCACACAGCATTGTAAATATGATTTAGTGTTACTCAAAGCGTTCATTTCAGCAGTGTATCCAAAACTCATTCAAAATTTTCTGGCGTTTGTGGTTGCATTTTTTTTAAGTTAAAGATAAATCCATCAGAGACACAGATAGGCAACAAGGAAAACAAAGGCTTAAAGGAAGAAGCCTTCAGGAAGAAAAGCACATACCTACTACCTACTGGCAACAAGCTTTTGTACCTGCCTAGACAAGTCAGTGATGTTCCTGCCAAGTACTACGTGGCAGATACCCAAAAAAAGAAGGGTTGGGAGCTTAACCAGATTCTTTTTGGTTTTTAACTTCTTTAATTAGAAATTTGCTTCTACGGACGATATCTCAAAGCAGAAGTTTTAGAACTGTCTAATAATGCTGCAGGAAAAGACAATTAAGCTACAAATAAAATGAGGTTTCAGCCCCATCTTTTATCATTATCCAAGCCAAGGTCATAAAAGAAATTAAAAAGCACATCTAGAAGGCAGAGTCAAAACAAATTAGATTTAACAGTCAATTTGAACGTGCAGTCATATTGGATAGCATCAGGCGTGATGTTAAGTACATGTGACACTGCATTATTCCAGCTGGTCCTTGCAGGGATGCGGCGTAACAATACTAAAGCAGTACACTTGAACAGAAATGTAAATGTTCGAGATGATGGCAAACTGTGATCAACAGTGAGATAAAAACTCACTTCAGTATAACCCATCTGCAGGAAATGGAAGGATTCGAAAACGCACAGAACCAGGGAGAAAAACCTGCAGCCAGGTACTCCAAAGCTCACACAAACACTTCTCCCTTCACCACAGCACTTGCTAAGACTGTTTAGTATCACCAGACTCATCCGTAAATTGTACTTTTTTGTAATCCATTTTAAAACGCAAAGATACCTTGCACGATATATTTGTCTGCAAATCACTCAAGTCCTTTTAACTAGGTCTGCTTGCTAGAGAGTTCAATGGTTACCAACAGGTTGATGAAGCCAACTTCTTCAACAGAAGATGTACTGTTAATATCTCAAAGTTCTGCTGTTCCAAATATGCTAAATTATCTTTTTTTGATAGATGAGTAATAAAGTAAACAAAATTAGAAGCGTTGAATAGAGTATGTATTTCCTCACCCGATGTGGCAGACATACTGCACGCTTCTAACAGCAGTCTAAAATGTAACACAAGATGACAAAAACATTTTTTAGGGCTAAAGCTAAACCTGTATGTTACGATTGTGTTTATTTTTAGTCTTGACGTTTCAGCGAGTCTTTCAGAAGCATTGACACCCTCGCTGCAACACACCTCAAACACACGCACATGTTCAGGTGCCCACAGGTTCACCAAGTGCAGAAGTGGATCCTGCTTCAGGAATCAGGCTGAATGACTCAAGTTTGTTTTTGACAGCTTCACGTTAAAGGAGCTGAACGTGTGCCAAAATAGGTGGGGATTTTGGAAGAATGATTTCACAGGCAAAGAGGATGCCAGCAGCTCTGCAGAACCAAATCTTACCCTGCTTTCTGAGCTACAACACGTCAGTCAAATAACCCCAACCAGGACAGAAGAACATTCCTCTGTTTCCCAGACAAACTTTACCTGCCAGAAGCACTCAACGCCCAAAACGATATCTCAGTGGTTATTACGCTGGAAATGTCATTTAAAGCAGGTCTTGTTGGTGTCCTCAGCTAGCCACAATTCAGTTTTCCCAACAATTAAGCGTGTCTTTTGGAAGAAGGGCAAACGGGGACAGACAAACCCAGCTCAGTAGTTCTGGTGCAGCCTTGTTTAAAAACAAACAAAACCTGGGGCCTCCCCCGTACCCTCCCTGCCCCCCCAGGAACGCACACGATGTTCCCCTTGGTACACGCCGCTGAACCAAACCACACGCGGCGTTTGCCCTCTGCAGAGTTCCAACGCTGCTCTTCCAGGGGGGGCCCTGCAAGTCAGGCTGCACCCACGTCCCCTTTTCCCTTTGGCTGGGAGCTAAGGACGGGGTGCTTCTGCTGCCTGCCCTGAGCCACCCCTGCCCGAGCACAAACCCACCAGCGTTACTTTGCTCTTCAGTGCGCAGTCTCGCATCGTCACTGCCAGCAGAACGGAGGAGGCCTTTCCTCAGCCTGAACACAACATAGCTGCTGTATCTGCCCAACGTGTCCCGTGTTCCCAGCTGGGTTTTGTTCACCATCCAGGAGAGTACGGTTTATTAAACTAGCTGTACGATCGAGCTCGGAGCCAGAGAGCAAAGGACAACAGGATACAGAGAAACAGTTGCAAGCAATACAATTTCCTTTTTCATACAGATCTTTTTTCCTCGCTGTGCAAACAGATCACTTTTCCAATCATAAATTTTAAACAAAAAGCATCCAAAAAGCCACTACGGGTTCACCCTCACCTGGCAGCGTTTCCCTTGCCGCCCCATTTCCTGCCAGTGGACCAGCAGAGGCCGCTGAAGACCGTCTCTGCTCCTGCAGAGCTGCAGGATGGGACAGCTTTTTCTGCCCTTACGTTCCACAGCAAAATCCAGTTCTGGCGTTTTTCTTCCACTTGTAAATTTATGATCTGTTTCTCAAGCCATATACAAATCACTCCGATGAAGTCCAGTCCCCTCAAGAGCAACTCTGAGCTCTAGGAGCCGCTCATGACCTACAGACTGCTGCATTCGCTCCCTACCAAGATTCATCCGAAGCAGAGCCTCAGCTGGCGCCGTGCAACCAGACGTTTCCTTCCACAAAAGTTTCTCCACAACACTTCAGAACACGCACAGCCCCTCCGCTTTGCCTGCCGCTACTCTCCAGCGCTCTAACGGTGTGCTTTGGTTGGGTAAGTGGGCACGTGGTCCCAGCTACAGCATTTCCATCCCACTTCAGGAGCTCCCCGCAACTCAAGCTGGCAATGCAGAGCAAGGACAGAGCGAAGTGCTTCACTCCGGCCAGCTCCTCGCAGGTGGATTTCACACCACGTTGTACTTACATGCTAACTGAAACCTTTGATGTAAGCACGGGTCCAAAAACCACAAAGAACATCTTCTGTTTCAAAGATCTCATCGTGAGGGACGTCACTACTCCTCACTCATAGGAGCTAAGTGCCCCAATACCTTCTACAGCAATAGCCAACACAGCAAACACAGTAAGAAAAGAACAAGCAAATGAATTCAGAGCAGGCCATGGCATCCAGGCGGTAAGTAGTGCTTTAGCCCACCTGGACAGCCACTAAAAAACAACAGCCTCTGACATTCTGCTAGGAACTGGGAAGACATCAACTTCTGTAGGGCAAAAGAAACACGTTGATTACATTTATTAATGAGATTATAAAACGATCTTCTCAGATAATCACAATGGCTGAACTCAGTCCAGATGGTCTCTTCCCCTTCCGCCTTCTACAATTAAATAATCATTACCTGGGGATCATCTACAGCCCACATGAAGCGAATCCAAGCTCCGGTATGGTTTCCAGTGACAAGGTGTCTGAACGGATGCGCTGGGAGAACAGAACCACAGCTACAAACACAGGCTGCAATTGGGTGCTCACTAATTCCCCTTTTCAATATTTCCCAGTGCTTGAAACCACGTACCGTGTACCTTTCTACACACAATAAAAGCTTTTATACAAAAGAAAAAAAGGCTCATTATGCAAACAGTTACAGACTTCTGCTACGAACAATGGCCCTTAAAGTTCTGTCTCTTGTACATCCACTGCTACCTGAGGAAGATCCCAAATTGGATACGGTTCACCCAAAAACTGATTTCAGGAATCAGTCAAAGGGCTAGCTTCGGCTATGTCAGTGCTGATTTCCACGTGCTTGTGCCTCACTTCAAGCTAGGCTTTGAATGCAGCATCACCTTTGTGACATGCGGTGTTATTTCGGCACTCTCAGACAACCTCCACAGCTTGCAGTATGCTTTTTAAATATATTTTAACACAAGTCTGCTAGGTATTAACAGGGGAAGAAGAGATCTTTTAACATACATAGACATTTCAATCTTTCAAAGCTGTAAGAAGGTAACAAAAAAGGATTCTAGATTTTCAGTGCTTTTCAACTGCCCGAAGTCTTTTGGATGATCAGAAAAAGACAACAAGCAAATTGAAACAAAAGCTCGGACTATGATGCACACGTGTACTGGTTTTCCATCACCTATATTTTTCCCTGCATGTCCCAACTCCAAAAACAACTTCCCCAAAAGGATCTACTAGCCGTGCTTCGTATCAGCAACCCAGCTACCCGAAACAACCCCAGCAAGTCTTGTAGATCGTCACTCAGTCCCACGTACGTTCAGCAACATTCTTCCTGTAGCAACTCAAACACAAAGCAGTTGCCCAACACACACAACGTATGTCAAAAACATCAGCAGGGAAAACAAAACAGAATGAAGAGAGAGGTAAAAGAGTAATGCAAGCCGCTCTCGGCTTGTGAAGTCAGGAAAGGTGCCTGTCATACTGTTAGACAAAGACACAGCCGGTCCTAGGAGCACTCCTAAGTCAATATTCCTCTTCGAGTGGATCAAAGGCTGGCACGCTAAGCAAATTGAATGCTCCATTTCTGAGGTTAAAAAAAAAAAAAAGTTAAATTGCTGTTTTTCACACATTCTTGTCATCCAAAGAAAAGAGGAAGTAAGTCATATGAACAAAAAAAAAGTCTCAGTTCAGGCAAAGGTGATGAAATTGCAACCTTTCATAACAGGTACCTATACTGAGTAGAGCTGAGCATGCCATGACTCTGATGTCACGTATACAGAAAGACATATAATATAAAGCTGGATATACAGTTATCCCGTTCTCTCCTTAGGGCAAGCTGTTTAAGTTGCAAATAAACTGCCAAAGTGGGATTTTACTGAAACTACCAAGAGGAGATCCAGAAAGATTAGTTTCCACGTCACTTATTTAATGATTTAGTGATTTCATTGTAAAAGGCAAGACTGCCCCGACAGGGTTTGCCACTATCAAGAAAACCTGAAAAATAATCAGTACAGTCATTCAGGAAGACCTGGATGTGCAGCACCGGGAAGAACTAGAATGAAGCTTTATAGATGACTTCCCAACAGAAATTACAGTCCTAAAAGGAAAAGCAGCAAAGGAAATGAAGGATCTAGATGTATCAGTCCGTTGGCAGCATTCATGTGTGCTGTCAGTGTGGGTGTCTGCCCCAAAAAGGCAAACAAGCTCAAACACAGAAATTTGTAAAGCCAAGAAAGCACTTTTGTCGTTTGAGACTCACAAAAGCTCATTCCAGTATACAACTCAGCTCGCTCACATGCAGCAAGGATGACTTCATACTGCAAGAGGTGCAGAGAAGGACTACAGATAATTCACCAGATGGAGAGCCCTTTTTAGGGAGGGGACTGGGCAAAGACCCCGGCTTACTTAAGCAAAACAATGCTAAGAAGGGATGCGATTTCACACAAACATCTCATATAAATAACCAAAGGGAAAATAGCCCCCTTTCCCCCACCCCAACGTGCAGGACAGCTGCTGAACTATCAAACAGCGCTGGCACAAAACAAACAGAAAACAGATTATAAACCAGAGCACATCAATTCAGAAAGCTCCTACCCATCTGAAGTGGAGTCCTGGAAATTTCAGAGCCTCCAGCACGGGGAGAGAGGAGAAGAAGCTTAACTGATTTTGTTAAGCTTGACCACCTTACAAGCCTTTGTTTTACTCCATGATGTTTTGAGACTGTCCATAGTACTGAAGGAAAGATGCAAAATACGTGGAAGTAAATGGACACAGAAACTGTTGATTTCTTTTTCAATGAAAGACAGCTAGCATCCAACACTTGGTCTAGCACTTTGATCACTAATGCACTAGAAATTAGTTATGTAAGTGAAGTTAGTCTACTCAGTATATTTAAATGTTTGATAACGTGTCCCACGGGAAATTATTTGAAACAGGAATAAGACTTAAAAGATACATAAAGAAATTGATCAGCGAGGAAACTGCAACAGGTTGCACCCAAGTGGAAATTGTCACAGGAGAGAGCGGTTCCTTGTAGCATTCCTCCTAACCCCATTCAATAAATTAGTAATCGAGGAGTGAGAAGTAAGTACGTGCTCATGAAATTTCTGTGGATGACACCAAACTGGAAACTATCACAGGTAGAGAGAACTGGATAGTTAAAGAAGAGCCCATGGGTTTTGTGGACTGGAACACTAGGAAATGGAATTTAATAGTACGACGTGAAATCATGCATTTTGGGACCAGGAACCTGTTCTGTAAGCTGAGAACTCATCGTGTGGAAGCAACACAGGAGGAACACACAGAGCAGCGAACTGCGGAAATCCCTGAGTAAGGATGCTGCTGTCTACACGAGCACAAGAGGAGCTCGACACATCCACGTAAGGAAACTCCAGAGAAATTCCACTCTGAGATGGAAACAGAGAGGCTGGAGCCGTCCTGGGGGAATTATCACTGCTGACAAGGATACTGCATCAAGTGAATCGTTGGTCTGAAATAGCACAGATGAACTGATTTCTGTCAAAAATTGCTGTTGCCACTCACAAAGCATTTCCTTGACTGAAGAGGACCAACTTTAACTTTTATTTATCTCTGTAAAATACACGCTCCTTTCCGTGTTTCATTTCCTGCAGCAATTCCAACTCGAGCTAAAGAATGCCATTAGCGCAAGTTATGACAATGCACTGCACACAAGTGTAATTTAACGGATCTGAAATTAAAAGCTCTGTAATTGCCTGACAAGATACCAGAATGCTCTTCCAAACAGAGCAGCTGGGAAAAGGAACCGTAAGCTGATCTAAGAACTGCCTCAGTAAACTCTTGGACAGGAGAGAAAAACGCACGGGTATATTCCTGAGAAGCAGTATCTCATGTTTCTGTATCTGTGTAAAGGATCTGTTTACACTGCACTGCCAGCCTGGACAGGTACCGTATTTTAGGGCTCCACGGGCCACCTGTGGAACCAGGAGGACTTTCATTCCTTCCTTTCAAGGCACTGGGCATCGGCTGCAGGTTAAGAGCGGCATCCAGCAGCCAGCCGTGCCCCAGGGCCGTGATGCATGTTTTCAGATCACCTGGACTTGTGTTTAACAAACATCCTACTACTGAAGGTATCCCAGGTGCTTTTGATCAGCCAATCCCTCCTCTTCCCGGCACACGGTGGTTTCGAAGTTTGACCTTTACTGTAAGCCTCAGGTTTGTCAAAGGTTTTGGGGCACGCTCTGGCTTATCAAAGCTGAACGTCTGTCACATGGGTGCCAGCAGTAGCCCGGGGTTCCTGTAACAGCCCTGTACTGAAGCAGCAAGGTACTCAGCGTTTCCCAGCCTGTTACAATGAGTTTCTGGAACTCCTCTCGCTTTGAGACTTCCCAAGGAAAACGCAACGGCACCACAGGTGACACACAACCCGTGGTGCCTCCCAGTTTCACCGACTCGCCCAAACCACGTTTGTAAGCTCGCCTTGGCATTTCCCACGGAGGCTCCCCGGGGCACCCTGTTGTGCCGCACCACGCCTGCGGCTCTCCTCAGCGGCAGCCCCAGGGCCCGGCTCCGCACCCTCGGAGGGTGCCACGGGCCTGAAGCACCAGCAGCTCGGGGCGAGGAGCGAACAAAGCCCCGAGCCGGCATCCCCGGTGTGTGTGTGGGGGGGGGCAACCTGTTGCCGGGAGCGGCGAGGCTGCCGCTCGGTGCCGGGCCCGGGCCGCTCCTCGCGGGCTGCCCGCCGGGCTGAGGCGCCCCCCGGGCCGGTGCCGGTCCCGCCCCGCGCCCCCCGCCGCCCCGCTCACTCACTCGATGAAGTAGCTGGCGCCTTCCTCCGAGAAGCCCTCCTCCCAGCCGCGGGGCAGGTCTGCCGGAGACACAGAGAGAAAGGGGGAAAGGGGGGGGTGAGGGCTCGGCCCCTCGGAGCGGAGTCAGGGAGGGGCGCGGGCACGACCCCCGAAGGGCCCCACCTGAGCGGATCATGTGGCCGGAGTTGACGGGCTCCCCGGTGCGCGGGTGCAGCCAGGTGGTGCTGCGGGTCAGGTCGCTGCGGGGGGCGAGAAGCGGACAACGTGCACCTGTTAGCGGAGGGCGGGCGGGCAGGCAGCCCCTCCCCGCCTCCCCTCGCCCCTCCGGCCCCGTCCCTCCCGCCGCCCCCTTACTCGATGAAGAAGACGCGGCCGTCCCTGCAGACGCCGTAGGACCAGTGCTCAGGTAGCGCGTCCCGCCCCACCGCCGCCGCCATGTTCGCCGTGCGCGCAGCCAGGCGGCCGGCCGGCCGGGGAGGGGGTGCGGGCCGCCGGCCGCCGCTCGGCGCCC